>CM033469.1:147264825-147864433 GCA_019447015.1 Hymenochirus boettgeri
CTGCAAGTTGGAGAATTAGTGATGAGTGTAGTGAGTGAGATGGAGGGCTTTGCCTTTTCGAAACGAAACCTGCTTAACTTTTGTAAGTAAGGTCAATGAATGAGCCTGCCAAATTTAAGCCGTCTGCCTCCACGGCAAGTTGGAGAATTAGTGATGAGTGATTGAGTGAGGGCTTTGCCTTTTCGAACGAAACCTGCTTAACTTTTGTAAGTAAGGTGCAATAATGAGCCTGCCAAATTTAAGCCGTCTGCCTCCACGGCAAGTTGGAGAATTAGTGATGATGAGTGAGATGAGTGAGGTGATGGTGAGTGAGTGAGAGGCTTTGCCTTTTCGAAACGAAACCTGCTTAACTTTTGTAAGTAAGGTGCAATGAATGAGCCTGCCAAATTTAAGCCGTCTCCTCCACGGCAAGTTGGAGAATTAGTGATGAGTTGAGTGGTGAGTGAGGGCTTTGCCTTTTCGAAACGAACCTGCTTAACTTTTGTAAGTAAGGTGCAATGAATGCCTGCAAAATTTAAGCTGTCTGACTCCACGGCAAGTTGAGAATTAGTGATGAGTGAGTGAGTGATGAGTGAAGTGAGTGAGTGAGTGAGGGCTTTGCCTTTTCGAAACGAAACCTGCATAACTTTTGTAAGTAAGGTGCAATGAATGAGCCTGCAATTTAAGCCGTCTGCCTCCACGGCAAGTTGGGAATTATTGATGATGTGAGTGAGTAGTGAGTGAGGTCTTTGCCTTTTCGAAACGAAACCTGCTTAACTTTGTAAGTAAGGTGCAATGAATGAGCCGAAACTAAACTGCTTAACTTTTGTAAGTAGGTGCAATGATGAGCCTGCCAATTTAAGCCGTCTGCCTCCACGGCAAGTTGGAGAAATTAGTGTGAGTGATATTCTGTTGTATTCAATTAGATCAACTGGACTTGAAATGTAGTTCTTGAAGACGTTTCGCTAATCATCCGACTGGCTTTCTCAATTCAGACTGAGTGAGTGATGAGTGAGTGAGTGAGTGAGGGCTTTGCTTTTTCGAAACGAAACCTGCTTAACTTTTGTAAATAAGGTGCAATGAATCAGCCTGCCAAATTTAAGCCGTCTGCCTCGACGGCAAGTTGGAGAATTAGTGATGAGTGAGTGAGTGAGTGAGGGCTTTGCCTTTTCGAAACGAAACCTGCTTAACTTTTGTAAGTAAGGTGCAATGTATGAGCCTGCCAAATTTAAGCCATCTGCCTCCACGGCAAGTTGGAGAATTAGTGATGAGTGAGTGAGTGAGTGAGTGAGTGAGGCGTTGCCTTTTCGAAATGAAACCTGCTTAACTTTGTAAGTAAGGTGCAATGAATGAGCCTGCCAAATTTAAGCCGTCTGCCTCCACGGCAAGTTGGAAATTAGTGATGAGTGAGTGAGTGAGGGCTTTGCCTTTTCGAAACGAAACCTGCTTAACTTTTGTAAGTAAGGTGCAATAAATGAGCCTGCCAAATTTAAGCCTTCTGCCTCCACGGCAAGTTGGAGAATTAGTGATGAGTGAGTGAGTGAGTGAGTGAGGTGATGATGATGTGAGTGAGTGAGTGAGGGCTTTGCCTTTTCGAAACGAAACCTGCTTAACTTTTGTAGTAAGGTGCAATGAATGAGCCTGCCAAATTTAAGCCGTCTCCTCCACGGCAAGTTGGAGAATTAGTGATGAGTGAGTGAGTGAGAGTAGGGCTTTGCCTTTTCGAAACGAAACCTGCTTAACTTTTGTAAGTAAGGTGCAATGAATGAGCCCCAAACTTAAGCCATCTGCCTCCACGGCAAGTTGGAGAATTAGTGATGAGTGAGTGAGGGCTTTGCCTTTATTAGTATAGATACAGCATTTTGTAGCCATAATATAATTTGACTAAAAGAGAGCTAAATTATTGTTATATAAAAATAAATCATCTAGACCTAGACATTTGCATTGATTAATGTAGCAGGCCCCCACTATCTTATATCAAAAGTAGATTTTTAGGACGGACATAACCCTTTAATTGTATCTAGCCTTATGCTCCTACAGTTTTTTTACTCTATGTATATTAATACGTTATTGATGATCCGGGGATTCTTCTGATTGCATAATACAGTAGGTAGGGTACTGTATGTTACTGTGATATTTTAGATGCAGCCTTTTCGAAACGAAACCTGCTTAACTTTTGTAAGTAAGGTGCAATGAATGAGCCTGCCAAATTTAAGCCGTCTGCCTCCACGGCAAGTTGGAGAATTAGTGATGAGTGATTGAGTGAGGGCTTTGCCTTTTCGAAACGAAACCTGCTTAACTTTTGTAAGTAAGGTGCAATAAATGAGCCTGCCAAATTTAAGCCCCCAAGACGTCTGACTCCACGGCAAGTTGGGGAAAATTAGTGTGAGTGAGTGAGTGAGTGAGTGAGGTGATGATGGTGAGTGAGTGAGGGCTTTGCCTTTTCGAAACGAAAACCTGCTTAACTTTTGTAAGTAAGGTGCAATGAATGAGCCTGCCAAATTTAAGCCGTCTGCTCCACGGCAAGTTGGAGAATAGTGATGAGTGAGTAGAGTGAGTGAGGGCTTTGCCTTTTCGAAACGAACTGCTTAACTTTTGTAAGTAAGGTGCAATGAATGCGCCTGCAAAATTTAAGCTGTCTGACTCCACGGCAAGTTGGAGAATAGTGATGAGTGAGTGAGTGATGAGTAGTGAGTGAGTGAGTGAGGGCTTTGCCTTTTCGAAACGAAACTGCATAACTTTTGTAAGTAAGGTGCAATGAATGAGCCGCCAAATTTAAGCCGGCTGCCTCCACGGAAGTTGGAGAATTAGTGAGTGAGTGAGTGAGTGAGAGTGAGTGAGGGCTTTGCCTTTTCGAAACGAAACCTGCTTAACTTTGTGTAAGTAAGGTGCAATGAATGAGCCGAAACTAACCTGCTTAACTTTGTAAGTAAGGTGCAATGAATGAGCTGCCAAATTTAAGCCGTCTGCCTCCACGGCAAGTTGGAGAATTAGTGATGAGTGAATACTGTTGTATTCAATTAGATAACTGGACTTGAAGTAGTTCTTGAAGACGTTTCGCTAATCATCCGACGGCTTTCTCAATTCAGACTGAGTGAGGTGATGAGTGAGTGAGTGAGTGAGGGCTTTGCCTTTTCGAAACGAAACCTGCTTAACTTTTGTAAATAAGGTGCAATGAATAGCTGCCAAATTTAAGCCGTCTGCCTCGACGGCAAGTTGGAGAATTAGTGATGATGTGAGGTGAGTGAGTGAGGGCTTTGCCTTTTCGAAACGAAACCTGCTTAACTTTTGTAAGTAAGGTGCAATGTATGAGCTGCCAAATTAAGCCATCTGCCTCCACGGCAAGTTGGAGAATTAGTGATGAGTGAGTGAGTGAGTGAGTGAGTGAGGCTTTGCCTTTTCGAATGAAAACTGCTTAACTTTTGTAAGTAAGGTGCAATGAATGAGCCTGCCAAATTTAAGCCGTCTGCCTCCACGGAAGTTGGAGAATTAGTGATGAGTGAGTGAGGTGAGGGCTTTGCCTTTTCGAAACGAAACCTGCTTAACTTTTGTAAGTAAGGTGCAATAAATGAGCTGCCAAATTTAAGCCGTCTGCCTCCCGGCAAGTTGGAGAATTAGTGATGAGTGAGTGAGTGAGTGAGTGAGGTGATGAGGAGTGAGTGAGTGAGTGAGGCTTTGCCTTTTCGAAACGAAAACCTGCTTAACTTTTGTAAGTAAGGTGCAATGAATGAGCCTGCCAAATTAAGCCGTCTGCTCCACGGCAAGTTGGAGAATTAGTGATGAGTGAGTGAGGGAGTGATGAGGGCTTTGCCTTTCGAAACGAAACCTGCTTCTTAATTTTGTAAGTAAGGTGCAATGAATGAGCCTGCCCAACTTAAGCCATCTGCTCCACAGGCAAGTTGGAGAATAGTGATGAGTGAGTGAGGGCTTTGCTTTATTAGTATAGATACAGCATTTATGTAGCATAATATTAATTTGACTAAAAGAGAGCTAAATTATTGTTATATAAAATAAATATCTAGACCTAGACATTTGCATTGATTAATGTAGCAGGCCCCCACATATTATATCAAAGTAGATTTTAGGACGGACATACCCTTTAATGTAATCTAGCCTTATGTCCTACAGTTTTTTTACTCTATGTAATATTAATACGTTATTGATGATCCGGGGATTCTTCTGATTGCATAATCAGTAGGTAGGGTACTGTATGTTACTGTGATATTTTAGATGCAGTATCTCGGAATGGAATATAAAGGCAGTGATACACGCTTAGATTCTAAACATGGGGATGCTATTTAGATCACAAAAGAAACTTGTAGAAAAAAACATATTGGACCAGTACAACAAAATATAACGTCACGTTTGTGTCCTTACAATTCCAGGAAACAAAAGAGTACTGTTTACTTTCACAACTCCGTGAATGGTATTTCCCATTTAGCAATATATTTTTTCTATTTTCATAGAGAATCAAGCTCTATATTCACATCATATATGTTTATTTGCCTACTGGAATGTTCCGTGACTGTAAAATGTGAACATGCATCCAAATTCTTCTAATACTTCCACTTGATCAACATGAAAATGTATTTAACTGAAAGGGTTCACACCAGTGCTTACATTTAAACACTATCAAAATCAATCCAACTATCATCTAATATGACTGGAATATCAAGTCATGCCAGAGTTTAAAGCCATTTGGAACACATTTTGTGGTCACTACAATTTTGTATGCAAACTTCCTCTGACTTTTTTTTTTAATGAGCAAATAGGAATATTTCATTTGGAAATGAGAATGAACAAAAATTTCGTTGCGGTTGCTGTGTCTGCCCTTTAAAGGGGAGCTGTGGTCTACAGACAGTTGATTTAACTTATGTAAGGCCATGTTCATACCTTTAAAACGAGCCATGAAACCACCTCTCTACTGTCACGAACTTACCTGCCGCTCCAGTCTGGCGCTGCTCGCAGAGTCCTGGTGCGCGGCATCGTAGATGAATGACGTCACAATGCCGGCACTCTGAATCCGGAGGATCAAAGCCAGCATCCTACTGGGACCCAGCACCCGATTGTAGCATTGCTACTCTGGCTCAGTTACTACTTACCTCTTCTGTTTCTAGCGACCTCCATGTGCTCCAGTCAACCTTACTTTCCAGTTCCAGAGACTTACCTTGCCTGTTTTGCACAAGAGACTTACCTAGCCCATACCAGCTCCAGAGACTTACCTTGCCAGTTCCAGCCCATCAGAGACTTACCTTGCCTGTTCCAGTATCAGAGACTTACCTTGCCTGTTCCAGTATCAGAGACTTACCTTGTCTGTTCCAGCATCCTTTTCCCAGCAGCACCTTTTTCTTGGTATCTAATTCCAGCAGCACCTTCTCCTTGGTATCCAGTTTCCAGTAGTGCCTCAGTATCCTGCATACAATTCCCATCAGACCAGCTGCAATTATTACATCTACGTTCTGTACAGCCCAAGAACTTATTAGAAATCTCTGATCAGAAAGTTATGGGGTGGGAGGAAACATTCCAAAGTCTGTCCTCCAAATTGCCGCCGGTGAGCACAGCCTCAAACGTCACAGTGTGTGTGAAGAAGTAGGAAGTCCCTCCCCATCCTTTCTGTGTGATGATGCCAGGAGAAAAGGTAAGGGAATTACAGCCCCTACCCTCCTTATGGCCCCACCCACTCAATGGTCATGGCCACACCCACTTTCAGGCCCAGGGCCCCTCCCCCACTCATACCACATATCCATACCCCCTACAGAAAACAATTTTTACAAGCAGAAAATTTGTGAAAGTGATGATTCTGACTCTTCCTCTAAAGTCTGTTTTCACACAGTTTTCTGTAGACGGTGGTAGTATGGGCGCTGAGGTATGAGTGGGGGAGGGGCCACAGTGAGTCACAAAAAATGAAATAACTTCTAAACTATGTAAAAAAATAATGAAAATAAATTGAAAAATAAAAAAAAAATTGCAAAATAAAAATAAAAGGAATACTGTAAATTAAGTGTAATTTACGACAACACTTCCTCTTTAAGGAGAACTTTCTACAATAACCCCCCCCCCCCAAAAAAAACAAACAAAAAAAAAACAACCATCTCCCCTAATAACACCTAAGGTGAGGACCTAAACCCCTAGGTGTTAACTTGAATTTGTTTAGTTCTCAAATAAGTTGTGAAAGACCAGCTTGTTGGTACAAACACAGTAAATTTTAAGTGAAAAGCAAATCTTTTCCCATTATCAAAACGGATATACTGATGGTAAATAGGTAACATACCCTGGTAATTTTTCAGAGTTGTGTGATATAGGCAAATACACAGAGAACACACATCTTTGTTAAGTAAAATAGTCCATCACACCTGGCATTTTTAGCAATAGTTATGTTATAACTAAATTTCACTACTATATAAAGAGAAATCTTGTATGTATGTATGTATGTATGTACAGTATGTATGTATGTGCTCATCACACAGCCAAACCCCTGAATGACTCAACATAACAGCAAGTTTGACCAATAAAAAGCCTGCATGTCTCTTGCAGAGTGTGATTCCCCAATTCAGTAACTCAGATGAAGGGCCTCATGTGCTGCCTGACTTCAACAACACAGACTCTGAGTCCACTTCAGTGACACAAAAAACAGTGTAATGTACAGTTACAAAATCAGAGAGCTACACACACAGAACAACAGCTTCTATAACAGAGGGAACCAGACATTTCCCTTTGGGCTAGGCCACACTAACGAAAAAGTACTGATATCCTACAGCTATAGCTTTAACAGTAACTAATTAACTAAGACAATAGATTTCTCACTCACTCTCATTGCTGTGTCAGGGGTTTGGAGACCTCTTAATAAGACAAGGTTGTGATGAGTCTCTTACAAAATGGAGCCTTCTTATCTAGAGCTGGATTACCATAAGGGATAGAAAGAAAGTGGGTACACACAATGAGATATTTGCCAATTAGATCTGAATGCGGATGTCTGACGACCGTACGTCGAATCGGACGAAAGACGATCAGACATGGTGGAAAACCTTGTCCGATCGTGCGGTCCTCTATGGACCGCACAATCGGTTGCGGTAACTGTCGGACGTGGCTGCTTTTGCCGCGACCGACAGTCCTTCCTCCTGGGCGACCGTTCGAACGTATCGAACGGTCGGTCAGGAGGAAAAATAGCTAGGTGTACCTAGCTTAACAAACAGTATATCCTTTGCAGTAAATGGTGCTTAAACATACTTGGCGCCCCCTAGTGAAATATATGTACATTATATTGCTGCTCTTCCTCTTCAACAGCTTTCCTGAAAGCAGAACCTGCACCCAGATCTGGGGGCATGAAATCTGCCATTTGCTAATTTGTAAACTTGAGCTGGACTGCCCAAATTTCCAAGCTCACACGTCAAAACAGGGCTGAGTCCCACTCTCGGGGTACCTCCCCCTCTTTCCCCCTTCTGGAGCAGCATTCTCAACCCTCCCCCCCATTATGTTATACAGTCTGCATAAACTGATACATGTATCAGTTTATCATGTAATGTGCACATACAGAGCAACAACACTATCTAAATTTCTAAATATAAAGTTGAATTCTATCTCCCCAACATCTATTTTTTATTATTGAAATGGCTTACCCATTCATATTTACAGGAAATTTAATTAAAGTTCTTATTGTAGTACTACTACTAATTTTGCCCCAACCAATCAGATATTATTTAACACTTTAACATCTGATTGGTTGTGACAAAATTAGCACCATTTTTTACGATAAGAACTTTTATTGAATAACCCTTGAAGTATGTCATTTATTTGCACTTTTCCTGTCACAGTTGAAGGAATGCGTCAGACAATACTGCATATACAAGTAACATTTTATAGTCTGGACAAAGACTGTTATAACACCCTTTCTAGTGGAATGGAAACCAAGGATGTCAAGTGTAAGTATATTCATTCAACAAAGCAGCATAAAAGGCTTGGGCTGTGTTCATTACAGAATTATGGCCTATTGTCTAGGGTAACATTAAGTGGTTTTAGAAGTTCATGCACAAAAGGAATTTGAATTCTTGACCTCCAGAAATAGAACACAGAATTCTATAGCGGACAAAAATGCAGACCATATACTTATTAGTTATCAGAAACATGGGCGGAGATGCAATATCTTTGCAATTATTTAAACCCACAGTTCCAGATGTAATATGGGTTAGTGTGGTTGTTTCCAGAGCTGCACTGCTTTCTATTAACAGCACAGGTGCCGATGCAATAAAGAAAATATTTGTTTTTGCACTACTTAATAGCGTGCAACAAAACGTCTTTGAAACAGAGGTACACCCATACTCGCTATTACCTGGCGGGTTCCCGCAATGCAGGATTCACGCTAAGTGAGTACTGCATCGTTTAGTATCTGGAAGAAGAGAGCATTGAAGGTAATATTACATATCCCCCTTGAGTCTAATATCTAAAATAATATGTAAAATAAAGTGTCCCCAATGTTCCCCCTCATGGCCCATTTAAATTGCTATTAAATCCCAATTTAAAAATTATTGGGCAAAGTGGTTATCGGAAACATTGAGGGGGAATGTCAAGAGACAATTTCCTTGTGTATAGCCAACATGACTGTGGTGTGCTATTAGCACAAAAAAAAATTAGTTAAATATATTAACTCTGGATCCCCCCAAGTGGTAAAGAGACAGACTAGTCAAGGGAAGGACAAAGGTCAGGACTGGCGGCAAATTCAGAAATGAGGAACAGGCAGAAATCGATAAGAAACACACCACAGCTAGGGATACCAAAAAATGTATTGGGCAAAAATGGACTGAAAACAGGAACCTTAAAAGGGGACAAGAACCAATCAAAAATCAAGCTTGTATCCAACACTTTTCTTCAGGTCTATAGTTACACGTTTGCAGTTACAGTGGCACGGACACACTGCCGCGCAAATGCAATCACACATGGAATCGCATGCGATTTCATGTGCGATTTCATTGCGTTTGCGCATGAGGTTTTTCATTAGGTATAGGAAAATGCATTTGATTGCGATTAAAAAGGCGGAACGCAAATCGAATGCACCCGAAAACTCACGTTTTTGGTGCGTTGCCGCATTTTCATTGATTTGAAAAAAACGCAAATGAATGTGCAAACACGAAAAATCGCAGCAGTGTGGCCTAGCCCTTAATCCCCAGGAGAAGAATTCCGGTTCTCACCAAAACTGAGAAAAAATCTGCAGTAATTCTTTGGCAGAAGGAAGTTTGAAAATAGGAATATCTACCGGTGTCAAATATGACACTAAATTGCCACTGTTGCCAAAATTCTCATCTTAAGGGCATGTCCACCCCCAAAACTACAATATAACCCACTATTGGCCCCACTGTGTAGTATAATAAAATCCTTACCTTACATCCCAGCTCCAATGGGTCTCCAGTAATCCCCCCTAAAGTCCAAAAAACTGCCTACCAGGAGCTCTGCAGAGTCCTATAGGACTCTGCCTTGTCTCTCCTCTGGGAGAATTTTGTCATTCTCAGTGCAGACCTCCTCCCCTCCCCCCCCTCCCTCTCCCTCCCGTTTCTCTCTCCCTCCCCTAGCACAAAACCCCCTCTGTAGTGTAGGGCTCCCTCCCCCAACCCCAAACGCCATAGTAGTCACACACCCCCGATCGTAATTACATTACCTCTTTCCCCGTGTGATCTGCACAGCCGGAAGTCACGTCCGTGGTTGGCTGCCTCCAGCCAATCAAGGACGTGGCTACCGGTCCGGCCCCTGTTGCAGTTTCATGCAAGCAGAGGGCCGGACACATCGTCGGGGAAGAGGTGATGTAAGTGTGGTCAGGGGTGTTTTTGTGAAACTACTATGGCGTTTGGGGTTGGGGAAGGGAGCCACAACTACAGAAACAAGTTGTAAAATGGAGTGGACATGCATTTAAAGACCTGCCAAGCTTGAGTACATCACTGCAAAGTAGCGTAGCAGCTCTTGGTAATCACTCATTGTTTGGGAGTCTTTGGAAAGTAGATTGAAACTGACTAAGAGTGTAGCATTCAGCATAGATTGCATCATATTAATGTTTATCAGATAAAATTGTCAGCTGATGGTAAACTGGAATAGAAACACAGTGTTCTTTTGTAATATGGAGCTTATGAAATTTCATTGTACAGTACATGATGTCACTAATGTACTTGAAAATGGAAGATGATAACTATAGTAGTCATCTCATTTAATATTTATGTGGATGTCCACAGTACAGTATGTGAATACAGTACTTAGACTGACAATTTTAAGATTGGTCCATGTTTAGGAATTCTCAAAAATAACAAATGCCCTGTACACACAATAGCCTAAATGGGAGTATTAACCCTGGCAATGAGTGGCATACCTCCCTAAATTTCATTAGAAGAACCGGGATTAGGCAGAGTCGACATTGCATTACTGGGACTCCAGGGCAGACCCTTCAAACTGGGTCGTCCCAGAGAAACTGGAATAGTTATGGGATTCGCAGTGGTGCTAAATCTGCTAATGTATTTCTATTTTGGTTGTTGCCCCCTCTGGTGCCCCGGTTAGTGTATTGTTTGTAGTTCTTGTTTAGTGCTAAACATATTACACACTGCTTTGTACAAATGTCTGTTAACCTGTAGTATATTTTTTGGTGAATAAAGGAAAACCGGAACAACAGGAATGCTAAGCAAGCAGAGAATGCATTTACAGTTCTTCGCATGGAGCCACTATCTGCATTTTCCCATAAGAAGACTCTGCTAGAGCTCTGGTAGATCTTAAATAAATACTATTGGTGTAAGGAATGAAAATATTTGTGCAAAAAGGCAGTGTTGTTCATGCATGAAATTGTAAATTGCATGCAAGTGATTTTCTCTGTTTATCATAGGTCAAACATACAGGGATATTCATAAATGTTCTTATCGTTAAAAATGGTGTAATTTTGCCCCAACCAATCAGATGTTATCTTCAAATGTTAAATAAGATCCCTACCCTAGTGTTAAATCCCCTTGTACATATAGTAAGGCTATTTCCCCCAGCCCCAACCGCTATATCATATTTTCCAGAGACTCCCCCAAACTCTACTTACCTTCCCTCTCTCCTCCGCATTCTGAACTGCCGGCAGCCACGCCCGTGATTGGCTGCCTCTCAGCCAATCATAGACGGTCTGCCGGTCCTGCCCCGGCTTGCAGTTCCATGCAAGCAGAAGGCCGGGCAGTGTGGCGGAGGAGAGAGGGAAGGTAAGGTAACGATCAGGGGGAGTCTCTGGAAAATATAATTAGCGGTTGGGGCTGGGTAACTAGCCCTACTATATTAAAAATTTGAAAAAGGGGTGAATATGCCCTTTAAGATCCGAGGATGTATTCCATCCAGTCCTGGGGCTATATTGATATTAACTTTGTCTAATTGTTCCGTACCATATCCCCTGTCAGGCAGAGTGATTCCTCATTTATACCCTTCATAGTATTACAGATCCTGCTATAAGCACTAGGATTCTATAATGAATACCAAGGGAAAAATGGATCAGCCTTTTCGGCATCCTCATAACCATCTCAGCCCCATATTTAATGGTCCCACATACTAGTCCTGTTCTTTTTACTATTGATATATTTAAAAAATATTTTAGGTTTAAACTTGCTTTGTTCTGCTATCCGTATTTCATTTTCTATTTTCCTGCACTCCTTATTACAGGTTTTATACTCCCTAGTTCCCTCGATTTCAAATTTTTCCATTTGCCTTTTTATCTGGGCATTAAGCCAGACAGGACAGACCTATTTTTTTTACACTTGTTCCCTAAAGGATACTTTAGAAATGTAATAGTTTAATACCCCTTTAAAAGCAGTCCACTACTGTTCAATATCTTTACTAGGAACAAATCCCCCAGTCTAGGAGCAGGAGTGATTCCTTACACATCATAAAATTAGTTTCCTAAAGTTAAAAGTTTTTTGTAAACCCAGTGCACTTTGTTTTTTCAAGTATATAAAATGACACTTTATCATGCATCTGTCTAGTAGGAACTTCTACCATCTGTGCTCATAAAGAAAATTTAAGAACTTGATCCTTTTGAGGTGCTGGCGGTTCCCTAACTCCAATCTATATTAGGGTAATTGAAATCCCCCATAACTAAAACATGCCCTATAACAGCATCCTTCTCCAACTGCTATGGAGATTCCAAATTCTTATGGCTTTTGGCGGCATATAACATACACCACAATTAATTTACCCACCTTCTTGCTTCCTGTACATAGCTCCACCATATTGTTTCTGCCTTTTCATTTATATCCCCATACAGTATATACTCGAGTATAAGCCGACCCGAGTATAAGCCAAGGTACCTACTCTGCCTTAAAAATCAGGAAAACTTGATTGACTCGAGTATAAATCGAGGGTAGAAATTATGACCATTACTGCTTCTGATTCTGTATGTTTTGGGCTTTAGTTGTCCTTTAAATGGACAGCAGAATTCACATACAGTAGTCACATACAGTAATAGCCAAATCCAGTATGGCTCTTACTGTATAGAACTACTGTATGGGAATTCTGCTGTCCATTTAAAGGGCAACTAAAGCCTATAAACAATACAGATCAGAAGGAAATATTTTTAACAATATATACCATCTTCGTGGTTCTGTATGTTTTGGGGCATTAGTTTCCCTTTAAATGGACAGTAATCCATTACAGTAACGCCAATACCTTTCCATTGTAGATGTTTGGAAACTACAACTCCCAGCATGCTCTAGTTTCTGGGAGTTGTAGTTTGCAAACATCTATAGTGGAAGGTATTGGGGGTTACAGTATGGCATACTGCCCCTCAGAGCCCACCCAGTTCAGTGTTCACTTCACCTGGGCAGTCTTCAATTTCACCTCTCTGCCGACTGCCGCTCGCTTGCATCTTCCCGCCTGACGTCACTACTTGGCACGGGAAGTGAGAGCCGCACCGAGTAGTGACATCAAGGGAGATGCAGAGCAACCAGCAGCAGGCGAGAGGCGAGTTTGCAATTGACTCGAGTATAGCGAGGATCGATTTTACGACTTTTTTTTTTAAGCCTGAAACCTTGGCTTATACTCGAGTATATACGGTTCTCATCTTTTAAACTTGTTTAAAATACTCCTCCTGCTTATTATAACTCTGTCACGTCTAAATAAGGAGTATCCTTCAATATAACTGTACAGTCATGTAAATCATTTAGCCATGTTCTGCAGTTACTAATCACATCATACCTTTCATTTAAAGCTATAAGTTCTAGTTCTCCAGTTTTTTCCAGGCAGATTTTGCATTGATAAACATACATTTTAGATGATCATTTAATTTACTTCCAAACATTGATGCCATGCTCCTTATCCTCCATGCTCCCCCCTCCCCATTTCCACCCTCCATTACTTATTAGCCCCTGATTCCTTATCTCTCTCTCCCCCTGTGTAGTCCAATGTACCCTCCCCCATACGTATTTTAAAATCTTCAACAACCCACTAGCCATCTTTCCCCTAAAATAGCTGTGACATCATCATTGAGGGCATCTCTACTAAAGAGCCTGTAGTCAACAGAAGTTAGCCCCCCAAAAAATGATATAAGCTAGGTAGGGAAGACGATCCAACACAGTCTCTGCTGTGAAACGGTATATATTGTGAAACAATTACACCATAACATGTTTCGGCTACATGCGCCCTTTTCAAGTGCCTCAAGTGGATGACTCTACAGATGGAGAATTGAGACACCATATTGGATCTTATTATAACAGTGTTTAGAAATTAAATATATACCCTACTTGATTTAAAACTAGCAACTAGGGGGCTTGCTTAACTCTTTGGAAGCTTTTTTTTTTTAAAAGGCCATGAGCTGGCAAGGGATTGGAGGGGGGTATGGAGGCAGGGGGAGAACTCCAACTGCGCATGCCAGAGTCATTTTAGAGGAGTAGGAAGGAAGTGACAGAAAGGCTTACAACACAGAGAGGTTCCTACGCTTCATCAGGCCCTGCATGAAAAACATAAGGAGCGAGAAAAGGTAGAGATGATTTAACACTACACAGTGGGGCCTACAGTGGGTCATTGTTTTATTTATTTCAAAGCAAGGCAATGTGAGCTAGATAAAGAAGCTCATTTCTCTCCTACTGTGTCAGCAGGCACAGAACGTGTTCTTTGTATTTACCCATTGGAGTATTTAAAAGATATATTTATCAATTAGAATGGTCATAAACATTTGTACCTCAGGTTTTATCTTCTGAGATATTTATCAAAGTTATCATTTTTGTATTTGGAATTGAAAAACATAACAATAAAAAGGTAAAAAATGAAAGGGCCCTTCACCACTGAACTGGCACTCTAAATGTAAATCTCTATCTAAAGGCATCCAGTGTAAAGGCTTCCTGACTACATGAATGCAATTAGATTATTAGCCCTGGTTGAAGGTTTTTTGTAGATGGTGTAGTGATTTTAAATCCCAGCCACAAACCTCTCTTAGCAGTAGAAAAAAGCTTTGGGACTTTATGTTTTTCTTATGGTTTTTTATCTTTCTTAACTAAAAACAAGATGACTAAACCATTTTTAGTTTTAAATAGAAAGGAAGTATGAATCATAGTGCTTAGTGTACCTGCTCATGGTCACACCAGGTCACCTGGGGCACAACCTTAACAGCAAAGTTAGTAGACAACCTTTAAAGTTGTTTGCTGGAAGTCACCTAATTTTTACTTTGATGAATTCAGGTTCTTGAGAAGGGTTATTTTAAGAATCTGAAATGCCCTGTATTCTCATGGGATAATGGGAGAAGAAAATATGAGCCTGAAAAAAGAGCAAAATTTGTAAAAAAAACAAGTTTTAACAGGAATTAGAATAGAATTTCACATTACAGTTCAATTAATAATAAAAATGTATCTGTAGGATAATTATTTAATCTATTTACTTGTAGACATACTTAATAAATGTTTAATAATCGTGCAATTTGCTTGTGGATAGAATAAATGTTTTGTGATAAATAGTTTATAAATTTTTTCTTTCAAACTGGATACAACATAAATCATCATCCATAAAGCCAATTAAATTGTAAAGAAGAATCAGCCATACTAGTCAGTTATCAGTAATTAGGATAGTTGGTTTTTGGAATGATGGGCAATCAGCCATCCTACATGGGTGTTTTATTAGAAACTGCATTCTGCAAGACCAAAAGCGTTTAATTAGTTACATGCCAGACAGTTCTGGTTTCTTTTCAGTCATGATAAAATCTAAATAAAATGTTAGCATGCAGATTTTGTAGGAGTTTGGTTTGTAATTTTCACTGTTACAACATTTTCAGTTTGGTGTAGTGCTTGCATGGTAAATTTTGATTTAAATCCGAATGCTGTTTTTACTCTTAGTTTATAATAGGTTGCAGATGTGGTACCATAATTCAAGAGGGATGCATTCTCAGCCAATGAACTATAAAGCACAAACTACATTTTTACAGCCATCAGAAGGGTATTATGAAAGTATTCCGGAAAACTTTTGAGTTATGTTGATTGAATTGTAATGCCGGATAGATCTTTTCAAATTAATATAATAGCTGTCTATGAATGGTATAGAATAAAAATCTTATAGATAGTTGTCTGATGTGAGCTGCCAAAGCCTTTTCTAGCAGGCGGGAAATTGTGGTTAATGAACTAACTTTAATAAGTCTTGTATCATTAGTCTACTTTTCAGTGCAGATACTGGTGACTGTGTAGACAGGCCTGACCAATGACCCCCCCTAAAAATAGCGGTGGATCTGCGAACAATCCCTGACCATGGTGTCCATACATGTGCGACAATTGGACAAAAACGTGTTAGAAGCTAGTGGGCCGCTCGGGTCGTGGGTCAGGACCTTTAGATTATATGCTTCTAGCAAAGCATTATTTAGTATGCCTATTGCCTATCTATTTAATAACATTTTGCATCTATTCATATATATATATTTAGTAATTATCTACATCTATCTATCTTATAAGTCCTTTCGTTACTGAATCAGCTTTGACAGGGGATCCCTCTTTTTGCCAGTAATACAAATAATGGCAAATAAGTATAATCCATACAGTGGATTTTTAAAAATATAGCTAAATAAGTCTCATCGATAGAAACAAGATTATGTATCCAGAATGAAAAACTTGCAAGACAATTGGCATTACATAAATTGTTTTCTCGTGTGAAAAAGAAAGCGATTAGCATTTGTTAAAAGACTTTTCAGCAATTGTTTGTGTAAGCCAATGCGGAAACCCCATCAAGTTATTGTCATGGGAAAAGCTTTGGCTAAAATTCTATTAGCTTAGCTCTCTCTTGATAAACCATTAGCAAAGCCAGCACATTGGTGACTAGTAGACTAAATTGGAAATTAGAGATCAAGCCTGAGATCTAAGTTGGCCATACGCTACTCAACATTACAGGAAATAAGATGTTGTTGCATGTAATGTTTATTTATTATAGCTCCACTTGGGGGGCAGCGCTGTACAATATTAGAAATGAGATAAAAGTTGAATTGATTATAAATCGAGTGAAGAAAGCAGTTTTACCTGCTGGTGTTCCTGGGATGTTTCCTGTCTGTATAATATTTGCTAACGTAATTACGATTAATATTATGATTGTATTATCGATAACAAATGATCAGACCAGTAGGTGTCAGAACAGTGGTAGGTTTGTTGTATGGCCAGCTTAAGAGTTACTGTTATTCCAAACATTGGTTTGGAAGAACCTAAAACAGAAAGGGATGGTGCTTTTATAGTATTTCAACTAACTAGATGTTCAGCAAAAGAGCCACTCTGTAGCTCTACAGATTCACATGTCTATATGAGTAAGTCTTGAAATACTACGAGGCGATTGCAATAAGTGGTGCAAAGCTGCCTGTCCGGGTACTCTTTAGTCCGGGTCCGACTCTGATCCGATCCGACACAAAACATCCGGTTCCAAATTCCGAATGATCGTCCGGATTACGGCACTTCGGAACCTATTTTCTATAATTATCAAACATTCTAAGATTATCACTAATCCTCGAAAATAGCCTTGAAACATTCGATAATAGTAGAAAATTTTCAGATTTTCCCGAATCCAGGAATCCGAAATGGAAAGAAAAATGGTGAGTTTCAGCCATCTCTACTAAATTTGCATAGACCAATGACGTGTAAGCTTTTTACTGTGTTGTGCAGTCTAATTTGTGCTGCATATTTCTAGCAATGGCAAAACTTTTGACCTTTTATTGCATAAGTCGCTACATACTTACCACTGAGACCCCAAACCATTTGGTGACTCCAAAAGCTGCTGAATAAATATATCCAAAAATATATCTATTGTATAGTATGAAAAGTATTTATTTACTGTTTCTATTTAGTCAAACAAAAGCAAAGCTTGATCTTTTACAATATGGCAAGTTTCATATTATTTGGTGTGTATAAAGAGAAATAACCTTTTAATCACTTCTTTAGCTAGTAAGTTTTTCGAAAATACGTCTGTATTCATGCAATATTTCCATATGTATAATAATTTATTATATAGGATTCTTACTATTTCATGGGTAAGAAGAGGGTAAGGTTTCAGAGAATCCAATACATGAGCAGGTTTGTATAAATAGAAATTCAGATATGGGGAAAAGGCAAACATTTTGGCAATTAGTTTGCAATTGACCTTAAAAGTCCAACATTGTACATTCCTTCTAAACCTGTTACTCTTTTATTGTTCAGAACATGAACAGTAAAAATAAATTAGAAAACAGATCAGAATCCAGAGGAGATTAATGTTGGCAGACAGGCTAAATATTTGATTCATTTTGAACAATGTTTTTATATTTTCAGGGGTTGATACCTTTTTTTGTTTTGTTTTTATTTGTTTTTTAAGTTATAGAACAGTTAAGTATAAATGAGTACAATGAAGCAAGATCCTTATATTATGAATACAATAAACTATTAAGAGTTTTATTCCTAAGTCAGATTTTTTGGGAATGGGTTTTATATTGTATGGAAAATGTTGGATTATACATGCAAAAACAATAGGTGGTACTGCAACACCATTAAAAGAGAGATTCAATAAAAGTTCTTATTGTTTAAAATGGTGCTAATTTGCCCCAAACCCACTCAGAGCTTATTTAACATTTGAAGCTAACAACCTGATTGGTTGGGGCAAAAATTAGCACCATTTTTAATGATAAGAACTTTTTATATAAATAACCCTGTATGTATTTTCAACAATATATTCATGACAAACCGGACAACGGGACAAAGATATTAGTTCCAGGACCGATCCTTCATATTAAGGTGGCATACACATGCGATTCCACAGCATTGGTGTGACAGATCAATTGGTATCTGTCGGCACACATGTTGTAGAACAGCACACACAGACACGACCAATCCCCATACACGGTATGGGGATCGGTCGGCCGTGCGGCCATACACCACACAATCGGATGGCCCCTCTACTTAAAGTAAAGGAAATTTTGTCATTCCCGATTGATCAGAGTGATGACTAGGTTGGCACTTCCGATTGGTCAGGAACAACCCTACACATGACGATAATAGGTAAATCCCATCGTTCCCCAACGGGATTTACCCATTATATTTTGTGTGTGTGGCCACATTTAGTTTGGTCCCAGGCAACCCTGGATGGGGGTTATGTGTATAACGTAAGTATTAACATGCCAAAAGTTTTAACATTAGACTACAAAACACAAAACAAACAAAGAAAATACCCAACAGGGCATGTTACAGTATTTAAAAGGGCATCTATACTGCAAAAAACACACATTGCCCCTTTGCAAAGTTAAATTCATGTACTCTGTGCTGCCTTATTCCTATCTCTGTCAGTGGACTCTGTTAAATCCATGGTGTGCAGATCTCTGTGCAGCACCTCCCCCTTCCCCCTCCCCTCTGTACCTTCTCCATGTCTCAACTCGGCTTGCCGACACAAGCTTATCATGTGCAGTAGAAGTTAAAAGTCAACAACTAAAAAAAACACACACACACAGTGGCCAATAGAAAGCAAAGTGTTCCCGGAGACACGGAAGAAGGAGAAACAGTACAGTTTACGATCTCTCACTTTGTGACGTCATCTTCAAATCAGTGAAAGCTATTAAGAAGGGGGTCAAGGCAGTCTAATTCCCATCAAAGCTAGCCGCTGAAATGTTCTTATCTCTATGTTTATTACAGAGCAGGGAGGGTGGGATCACGTCACAGGGATTTGGTTGACAGTCCAAGAAGGAGTAGAGGAATGCAATCACAGTATTCTTCTAATTGGTGTGGTATCCTCAGGACAGAGAGGGAAATCTGAAAAAAGTGAAGAGTTTTGGGGGTTTTTGGGGAATTATAGAAACACTGGAAAGAAGAAAAAAAGGTTAATTTTCCCACTATAGATGCCTTTAACTAGGAAAGAGAAAAGTTTAAATAATAAATTGAATTTGACTTGAAAGGCTGCAGAAGCTCACTAATGTGATGCCTGTATGTGCTGGGGGGTTTAAAAACTAAAATATATTATAGGCATGTCAATTTTAAACTTTGCTCCATGTAAAAAAAATTTTTATTCTTGTGCTTTCATTCTGTAATTTAACAGAGCGGTAACATGTGTGTTTATGGACATCTGTACTAGGCTTAGAGTACACTCTGATCGATATACCTAATCAAGAGAGAGTAAGATTATATCGGTGACACACATGAATGCAATCAAGAGACAGATAATCAGTGTTGATTACACCTGTGACACATGTCCATTAAATTCTATGTGCTTTCATGTATTTCTTATCTAGAAGGACAGCACAGTTTTCTAACATGTCCTGCACGTTGTGTGGTGAATTTCAGCTCGAAAACGTGGGAGTAGATACAGTCAAAAAAAATTTGCGTAATAAAAGAGAAGAAGAGGAAGAAAAAACAGTACTTTGGACTATTCAAGCCAAATGAGTAAAACCTGTAAACAACAACAAGGGTTATCTCACTCCTATTAACAGATTTTGGAAATTCCGTTTTATTGAAGAACGGGGAGATAAAGGAAGCTGTGTCTTACCTCCTTTGTTCTCAATAAAACAATCCAGAGCCAGGAGAGAAAGAAAGAATTTACCTGTCGCTTGCTCCCCCGGCGTGTCCTCTGACAGGTCTGATGAGTCGTCGCTGGGAAAGCGAGCAAGCGGGTAGTTTTTACCTTCTCTGCAGGTTCTGACTATTTTATTGAAGAATGGGAGGTAAGACACAGTCCTTTTATCTCCATTCTTCACATAGAACTGAATACCCAAAATCAGTTAATATGAGTGGAGATACCCTTTAAACCCATTTTTAATATTAACTTTGTTAAGTAATACTTAAAGGGACAACAAAAGAAAATATATGACTGCCTTAATCCTTTTCCAGTTCCTTGCATGACTTTAAAAACTTTATGCAAGAAAATTTACATTAAACAGTATTGAATTGTTTGCAAGCAGTAAAATCACCCACTTCCCGGTATTAAATATATAACAGCTCTATCCATAAGTCTGAGCAAGGTTACCACAGTGAAATGGAAGAGCCTAATGTGCAAAATGAGCATTTCCTTTTTATTATTTCATACCCAATCTTTAGCCTTTTATGTGAGGACACTTCTAAAAGGCTTATATATTTATTTGAATTTCATTCTAAATAATGTTGTACAGGAGGTCTAAACTGCCACCCCACATACCAAATATTTGTAGGAAAGCAAAAAATTTGTCTAGACCTTTATTTTATTGCTTTATAGTTAGTTTCCGGCAAACTCCGATACACAAATTTCAGTGCCATACTGAAGTCATTAATAAATAAATTATAAGGAAAAAAAAAAAACTGAGGCAATCTCGCTTACAAACAGTGGTCCAACTAGAAAATGCCCCTTATTAATCATACATTTCTTTCAATCTATGGTTCAGCTAGTTCTCTGTCCAAGTACAAAATAGTTGGCCCAAGTCTGTATCCCTCGTTTTACAAATTCAGTCCTTGTGTACTGTATCAAACACTTTACAATAGGTTTATTTACTTCACTTCCACTGACACCTCAGCATCCTAAAAGAATCTATTTTGTCAGACTAGTTTGATATATTTCTGTCTAATGATATCAGTATCTGTTTAGTTTTGAGTATTGTTTTTATTTATTGCTTTTTACTCTTACATTAGGGTTTCATTTCATACATAGAATTGTTGAGATCCCTTAAACTTGTTCTAGAGATCCCGCATGTACTATCCATTGTTATAACAGTATCTATCTCATATTATTTCTGAAAGATGAGACACAACTTAACTTCTTTCTTTCTATTTCTATTTTCTAGACCAGTTTATAATAAAGTGGAAAGCAGGTAAGAACTTGAGGGCAAAAGCAAAAACCCCCCCGTGAGTGAGTGAGTGAGTGAGGGCTTTGCCTTTTCGAAACGAAACCTGCTTAACTTTTGTAAGTAAGGTGCAATGAATGAGCCTGCCAAATTTAAGCCGTCTGCCTCCACGGCAAGTTGGAGAATTAGTGATGAGTGAGTAGAGGAGAGTGAGTGAGTGAGGGCTTTGCCTTTTCGAAACGAACACTGCTTAACTTTTGTAAGTAAGGTGCAATGAATGCCTGCAAAATTTAAGCTGTCTGACTCCACGGCAAGTTGGAGAATAGTGATGAGTGGAGTGATGAGTAGTGAGTGAGTGAGTGAGGCTTTGCCTTTTCGAAACGAAACTGCTAACTTTTGTAAGTAAGGTGCAATGAATGAGCCTGCCAAATTTAAGCCGTCTGCCTCCACGGCAAGTTGGAGAATAGTGATGAGTGAGTGAGTGAGGTGAGTGAGGGCTTTGCCTTTTCGAAACGAAACCTGCTTAACCTTTGTAAGTAAGGGCAAGAATGAGCGAAACTAACCTGCTTAACTTTTGTAAGTAAGGTGCAATGAATGAGCCTGCCAAATTTAAGCCGTCTGCCTCCACGGCAAGTTGGAGAATTAGTGATGAGTGAATATCTGTTGTATTCAATTAGATCAACTGGACTTGAAATGTAGTTCTTGAAGACGTTTCGCTAATCATCCGACTGGCTTTCTCAATTCAGACTGAGTGAGGTGATGAGTGAGTGAGTGAGTGAGGGCTTTGCCTTTTCGAAACGAAACCTGCTTAACTTTTGTAAATAAGGTGCAATGAATCAGCCTGCCAAATTTAAGCCGTCTGCCTCGACGGCAAGTTGGAGAATTAGTGATGAGTGAGTGAGTGAGTGAGGGCTTTGCCTTTTCGAAACGAAACCTGCTTAACTTTTGTAAGTAAGGTGCAATTCCTGATTGGCTGAGCGGCAGCCAATCACGGACGCGACTGCCGGTCCGCCCCTCTGCTTGCATTTTGCAAGCAGAAGGCCGGGAGCGCAGCGGGGGAAAGAGAGAGGTTAAGTAAGAGTTTGGGGGCTTTCTGAATATAAAAATACCCGGTTGGGGGCGGGGGACATGGGGGAGAGGATAAAAAAAATACATTTTAGGTGGACATACCCTTTAAGCGTGATTAAGCTACTATTGGAAGACTAGCAAAATACCCCCGCTTCACAGTGGAGATGTATTGAAATAACGTTTTTAGTAAGAAAGCAATATTATCAAGATTGCTGTAATCACTCGGCACTTGATATATTAAAGAAAGACAATTCAATAAGCTTTACGATATGCAACGCTCATTAACTTATTAATATTATTTTTTTTATTCAACTATGAATTTTTGGTGAAAATAACCCCCACCACCTCCCCCGTCTGCCCTAATACCCCCCACTATTCCTCTCTGTCCACCCTCCAAACTTTCCCCTTACACCTCAGCCAGTCCCCGCACACACCCTGAATTTTGGTAAAAATCGGTCCCGCGTTAGTGTGCAGAGTACAAATTCATTCCCCCCCATTCACCCCCACCTAAAAAAATATTTTGTTAACCTTTTACTAGTAAGGGTTATGCATCCCAAATTTGGTTGAAATCGGACCAACCAGTCTGTGCAATGTCAGATACCACCGTTAAGGTGCAATGTCAGATACTCACCGTTACAGTGGAATTTCGAAACGAAACCTGCCTTAACTTTTGTAAGTAAGGTGCAATGAATGAGCCTGCCAAATTAAGCCGTCTGCCTCCACGGCAAGTTGGAGATTAGTGATGATGAGTGAGTGAGGGAGGGCTTTGCCTTTTCGAAACGAAACCTGCATAACTTTTGTAAGTAAGGTGCAAAAAATGACCTGCCATTTAAGCCGTCTGCCTCCACGGCAAGTTGGAGAATTAGTGATGTGTGAGGCAAGTTGGAGAATAGTGTGAGTGAGTGAGTGAGTGAGTGAAGGCTTTGCCTTTTCGAAACGAAACCTGCTTAACTTTTGTAAGTAAGGTGCAATGAATGAGGCGCCAAATTAAAGCCATCTGCCTCCACGGCAATTTGGAGAATTAGTGATGAGATAGTGATGATGAGTGAGTGAATGAGGGCTTTGCCTTTTCGAAACGAAACCTGCTTAACTTTTGTAAGTAAGGTGCAATGAATGAGCCTGCCAAATTAAGCCGTCGGCCTCCACGCACAGTTGGAGAATTAGTGATGAGTGAGGCAAGTTGGAGAATTAGTTGATGAGTGAGTGAGTGAGTGAGGGCGCAAGTTGGAATTAGTGATAAATGAGTGAGTGAGGGCTTTGCCTTTTCGAAACGAAACCTACTTAACTTTTGTAAGTAAGGTGCAATGAATGAGCCTGCCAAATTTAAGCCGTCTGCCTCCACGGCAAGATGGAGAATTAGTGATGAGTGAGTGAGTGGTGAGTGAGGGCTTTGCCTTTTATTAGTATAATGTGGTGTTCTGCATGTATCGTTAATATTTTACACAAGTGACAGGCTCGGGGCTTATGCACCCAGGCCTTAACTATGGGTAATGGCTTACGTTTAATATATTATGACTATAAAGCATTGTTCTAGCTTTTAGTTACTCTCAGTTATGGATTTTGTACCACGTTAGTGGTATCTATTACTTCAGGTATAGTCAATCTATACAAGTTGATCAATGATATGAGCAGGGATACGTTGGAGCAAATAATGTCTTAGGACAGATCAGTCCTACTGTCCCCTTTGCAGTCCAATTCTTTAGAAAGGGGCCTGCAGGACTGGCCACAGGTTGGACATCCCAGTGACTTAAGAATTTTTTGGTGAAAAAGTTTTGGCTTAACATTACACATAAATTTTAAATACTTTGTTTTATCACTTAAAATGTAGTAGCTTAACAGAGAGCAAATTGAAGATTTTATTACATAGAGGATACATAAAGAGGATAGTGCTACCACCAACCCCTTGCAAGCCGATTCCACATAAAGCAAGAATATACTATAGTAAAAAATAGTGGAGCCAAGATACCATTATTTCAGAGAATCTTCTGAATCGATATTAGCTAAAATGACTGAGGCATTGGCTCAAGATAGTAGCAACAACATAGGAGCTACAGGTATGCCCCATAAAAAAAGAACCCCTATAAAAACCAGGCACATCCACTTATACGTCAAAAAAAAAAAGAACGTTTATCCATCAAAACCCCGCAAGCATACCCCTAAATATCCCCCAGCGAACACACAAAGTGCAGTGCATAATACAGTACAAAAAACAGCCCAAACTACTACAATAAATGGTCAAAATACAGTATGCCACAGTCAGGGGTTCCCCAACACGCACAGAAAAAGTAGTCAACAGCAGTCACATGGTCCTGAGTGAATGAGGCTTTCAACATCTCAAACATACAGTGCACAGGTTAAAAGCGCATTGGTTCATATGGTAAGACTCGGCAGACGATATGGATTCCGGCTGTTTTAAAGGGTATGTCCACCCTTAAAAAAATTTTTTGATATATGATTCCCCCTGTCCCCCCAGCCCCAACCGCTCTATTTATATTCTTAGAAAGTTCCACAAACTTTACTTACCTTCCCTCTTTCCTCCGCCACACTGCCGGCCCTCTGCTTGCGAGAAAATGCAAGCAGAGGGGCGGGACCGGCAGTCATGTCTGTGATTGGCTGAGCCGCAATCACGGACGCGGCTGCCGGGAGTTCATTGCGGCGGGGGAAAGTGGGGAGGTAAGTAAAGTTTGGGGCACTTTCTAAGAATAAAAATGGAGCGGTTGGGGCTGGGGGGACAGGGGGAATCATATCTAAAGGGTTTTACACTAGGGGGAGAGAATCCTGAAAGGGAGGGAGAGGGAGTGGGAGAAGGGCTGCAGTACGCATGCCAAACTTCTCCCGGAGGCCAGGTAGGAGGCAGAGTCCTATATGGACTCTGCTATCCTCCTGGTGGGCAGTTTTTGGGACTTTGGTGGGGGGACTAAAGGAGAACCATATGGAGCTGGGATGTGAGGTAAGGATTAAACTACACTACACAATGGGGCCAGTAGTGGGGGGGGATTATAGTTTTGGGGGTGGACATGCCCTTTAAAAGGGTATGTCCACCCTTAAAAATAATTTTTTATATGTTACTCCCCCTGTCCCCCCAGCCCCAACCGCTCTATTTATTTAATCAGAAAATGCCCCAAACTTTACTTACCTCCCCTCTTTCCTCCTCCGCGCTGCCGGCCCTCTGCTTGAGAGAAAATGCAAGCAGAGGGGCGGGACCGGCAGTCGCGTCTGTGATTGGCTGAGCGGCAGCCAATCACGGACGAGGCTGCCGGGAGTTCATAACGGCGGAGGAAAGAGGGGAGGTAAGTAAAGTTTGGGGCATTTTCTGATTAAATAAATAGAGCGGTTGGGGCTGCGGGGAAAGGGGCAATATTACATATAAAGGGATTTACACTAGGGGGAGGGAATGCTAATCGGGAGGGAGTGGGAGGGAGAGGTAGTGGGAGAAGGGCTGCAGTACGCATGCCAAACTTCTTCCGGAGGCCAGGTAGGAGGCAGAGTCCTATATGGACTCTGCTATCCTCCTGGTGGGCAGTTTTTGGGACTTTGGGGGGGGGGGACTACAGGAGAACCATATGGAGCTGGGATGTGAGGTATTAAACTACACTACATGATGGGGCCAGTAGTGAGGGGGGGGATTATAGTTTTGGGGGTGGACATGCCCTTTAATGCTTTGATTGCAGACCCTAGAGAGTCAGGAGATGTGACACAGGATCCAGAGTGGGAGCCTTCGGATATTGGGTGAAGAATGTGGCCGTCCAGCTCTACCACAAGTTGGTCCTGGCTTCTCACGTAAGTCCCGTCTGGAAGATTTTTTCCAACTATTTCAACCGTTGTTCTGTGGGGCAGGGATCTGCCTGGAAGCCTTGTTTTTGCTGTAGTTTGGGACTGTGTTTACTAGACTTTGGTCCTCGGCTGGTATTACCTTTGTGGCGACGTACTTGATTTGTGTGTTCGCCGGTGGATAATTTGGGGTTTGGTAGTGGGGGTTTTGGATGTGAATAAACGCTTTATTTTTATACCGTATAAAAGTGGATGTGCCTGTTTTTTTTTTTATGGGGCATACCTTTGGCTCCTACTGTATGTTGTTGCTGCTAGTTGTACCTGCTCCCCTCTAGGCACGACTGGGTTTACAGTGTTTTCAATAGGTCATAGTCACAGGGGCTGTGCGCTTCCGGAATAGTGTGATCCATCGGCTCAAGGATTGCAGCCATTACAAAAAGCTTAAGACATTTTCTGGAATACAGTTTGATCCCACTGGAGAAGAGGGATTTGAAATCTGGAAGGAATCTGCATTACAAGCTCTAGATGAATGAGCTTGTTGTGAACAGACAAAAAAAAAAAAACACAGATTATGGAGCACCCGCGTCCACCTGCATCTAACGGTTTTAAATTTTAAAGCAAACCATAAGGATGTTACAGCTATGGAGATACTCGACATTCTCAATGCTGCTTTTGGAAACATGATGATCCAGACCAGCTTTTGGCCGATTGTAAGCTAATGAAGCAAAAGCCTACGGAGGATTTGTCTGCATTTGTGCTTTGTCTGGAAACTATTGTCTAAGCAAGTGATTTCAGCTAATGAAGTAGACAGATTATGCCTTTAACAGGTATTAAAGGGGATGTCATGATTGTTTCTAATGTATTCAACTTTGCAAATGACTCGAAGATAAAACAGACCCCGATTTTGTTGAACTTATGAGTTATTAAGCAAGAGGACGCAATCTTACACAATTCAAACGTTCCTTTCAAAAAGAAAAGTATAACTGCCAAAAAGGAGACACTATCTTCTCCTCAGACTCCAAAGTTATATCAACTAGAATGGAACAGGAGTCCATCTGCTAAGCAATCAGCTAAATGTTTTGGACACGGCTAGCAGGGACACTTTATTAGAGATTGCCCTGAAAAGGATGCAAGGAAGCATGGAAATCTGGTAGGCCTTATCTGGTAATACCTTATAAACATTCTTTTAGATGGGCATCCAGAGCAAGTTCCATTTGACTCAGGGGTTAGAACTAAGGGGCCTAAACCAGAAAGCTTATCCTGTGCAAGGACGGATAAAAGTGACTGTACACAGTGACTGTGAAAGGGTCTGTTGATAGAACATCTCAACCTACAGAAATAAGAGCTATAGTTTGCCCCGATACTGGATATCCTAATGCTGTTCCTGTGATACTGAGTACAAATATTTTTGATATTCCTCCCAAAAGAGAGACAGCCAGGAGCTATTGTTGCAGTTGTGAAATAAAACGGCAAATATCTGCCTGAAACTTTGCCATTTATATAAGGATGGGTGAATAAAAGTTTTATTTCACAACTGCAACAATGGCTCCCGGGTGTCTTTTTCGAGAGGAATATTGAAAGTTTGTACCATTGGCAGAGTGGTTGATAGCAGAGGGGAGCAATGATTCATAAACAGGGTAATACATGAGGATTTACAAATATTTTTGAAGTACAATCGTGCAAGGAATTATGGCGAGGGCAGGGGCCACTCCCTTGTCTAATGAGAAATTAATTGCTATTTGCTGTACCTATTCTATTCTATTATTATGGAATGTTGCAACACATTGCTGGTCACAATGTTAAGCTCCCTCCAGGGGGAAATCAGAATTGTAAGAGCATTGACAAATGTGAAACCAGAAATGGTCCAAAAAGGAAAATACATTCTGATTGAATCCTGCCCTGGGGTTGTAACCCAGATATTTTATTGAGCATTTCTTTATATTTTGCTTTTATTGTAAGTCAACCAGGAGGTGACAATTTTTAAGCAGGGGTAAGTGGAGGGAAGCTGGGGATACTTCCCTGCTACTCATCCTGTATGACAAATTTTAAGATGTCCCTTCCTCCAAGACTAGGAAGTGAGGGGGAGGAGCAAGGTAACCAGGAAGTTAGGGGGAAATAAAGAGAGGACTGGTATGATAAATAGTGACTATGATAAAGATGTAAACAGAAGTCAGGAATCTGTTTTCTCTCCAGTATACAATGCACACTCCAGCATGGATGCGTTTCTGGTTCTGCAACACTCACTCCTGGCTGGCAGATTGTAAGTACTGTTGCAAAGTTGATATCTGCCTTAAATAAACTTTCCCATTCTGTTCAGTGGAATAAAGTGTCTGTCTTAATCCTGGGTGGAGGCACGCCAATCTGTTATTCCTGCTCTCTCATATAGTGGAGACACAGGACTCCTGTAGCACCAATCCAGACTATAATATAAGTAATCTCACACAGGAACCAATTACAGTGCTTCAGTGATATTTTATTTATATGTCACATCTCCAAATAAAGTATCACTAAAGCACTGTAATCGTTTCCTGTGTGAGACTACTGTTTGTAACATGTCCAGGTTAGAAAACCAATTGTTACTCAGAAGGAGGAATGAAGAAATAAAGAAATGCTATAAACCTGCATAATTACAGATTTCAGGCATTAGATTTTCAGGAGTTGCAGGTATCTACTAGTTTTAGAATTTATTCAGGCATGTAAATATTTTCGCTTTAGTTATCCTCTAAAAATGTTTAAATCATTTATAGGTTTTAATTTTTTGTTAGGGTGGGAGTGTGTGGATTCTATGAAACAAAGTAGTGTAAAACGGAGATAAAACAAAGCATATTAAAGCAAATCATAAGTACACTTTAATTAAGTAGCGTTTTGGTTCTCTTTTTGGCAAGGAAAATGGGGCTTACCTACAAAGATTACTTTCAAATTAAAATGAAAATTAGGGCTCCCTTCTCCCCGTCTGAGAATACCAAACATTATTACATTGGCATCATTCTCAACAGCAGTCTCATATTGCAAAAACTTTTTCTATAGCAACAACTATGATTAAGGAAGAAATCCACTGACTACACCATAAAGCTAGCCCACTATTTTCTTGGTTTTAAATAGTTTAATTGGGGCCAAACGCAATTGCTATTTTAATATAAAACTCTTGAAAGCACAAATAACTAAATGTCCTAATTTTACTTTATTTATTAAATCAGCCTTCAGTAAAATATGTTATGTGTTTCTGTACTTCCTAGGTGGAATAGGGGAATAAAAAAAAAGTAAAGGAATAAGAAGTATCCCTATCTTCACTGTGTGAGTTCTGTCAACTGTGAAAAGAAAGGAGGGTCATCTGTATTTTGTGACTGTTGTCCTGAAATATCGGTAATGTACCACTAGATGGAGCACTATAAATTGAGGAAAGATGTAAGGGGGTGCACTAGGTGGCACTATTACACATTGGCTATAAAAAAGAATTTGTAGTAATGACTCTAACAAAGCCTGTGTGCCGAAGCGTTGTGTGTACTGTATCTGCACTAATAAAGGGATTACCCCTTGTAAGCAACTAAAGTACTGGACAGCCCTATTTTCTTCTATACAGAGATTATATGTTTGGCAAAGAGGTGGCCAGAAGGGACCATATGTCTAATAGGTACCCAGTGTGGAACTATATTTAAATATTTAGCTGCCAGGACAGGGGTGTGCATAGCCAGCGAGTCGAAAGTGATTATGTGGTATCCCCAAGCCCTTAAAAGTGGGGTGGTGGCATCAAATTATTAATTGATTGGTCAGATCACATGCCCAGAAAACTGACGTTTGTGACAAGTTGTTGGGATATTAAAATGTACAGATTTAAAGTGTATGTAAATTGAGGATTAAAGGAAGGTTTGGGGCATGTCGTAAATGTTGTACTATCACCCTCATGCAGATGTACATTTTCTGTGGAGACCTTTAAAGATAGGAAACTTTCTAAGGTCTGGTGTAATACTTTTGAGGTCTAACCTGGTTGGGGGTGTCCATTATATCTTGCTGCCTCTGGAACCCAGAATTTTGTAAACTCTGGTATTTTCTTCTTTTATTTTGAATAACTGTTTTGTACCTTTATTGTAAATCTTTATTTGTAACATCATTATCTATTATTTTTGTGTTATATGCACTGTCCACCTTTTGGAATATTAAATCTAAAATTTAATAAGTTTTGTCTTATGCTATAAAAGAACCCAAGAAGCATCTTATAAAGTTATATGTGGTTGGACGGTCTTTTAGGTCTATTGAATATTTTGCTTGTGTAATTGCTAATAAGCTCAGTGACTGCTGGCAGGGGAGTGTGAATGGGTGAAGCTGATTAAAAGGTGGGTACATACATTACGGGATTTTTGAACCAACCAACCATTGGTCCTGGGCCAAAAGGGTGGGTGGAGTAACATCCATACAATTATCCTTTAAAACTCTCTATACACACACACACACACACAATAATAGACTAACAGGGTTATTCAATAACAGTTCTTATCGCTTAAAATGGTGCTATTTTTGCCCCAACCAATCAAATCTTATTTAACATTTGAAAGCTAACATATGATTGGTTGGGGCAAAATTAGCACCATTTTAAGCAATAAGAACTTTTATTGAATCTCCCTGTAATTATGCTTAAAGTATATATTTATTATTTGTTGGCTGCCTCTAATATACTTGACTGGCTTTTTACTATGCATAATTTGTAACTACTCCATACAATAAATCCTTATTTGATATATCACCTTGGTGAGTGGTATTATTAACCATAAGATAACTTACACGGAACTAAAAGAAGTAGATGGTATACTATAATATACACATATTTTTACATCAGCAAGTTTATTTTTACAGCAGTAACTTGCGCTAACCCAAGAAGGAACGGAAGAGCACGGATGGCAAGTATTACATCTCCCCGTAAAAGTCATAGAATACATGGTTAGAAAAAACACAATCAAAAATCAAAAAAGACAAACCAAAACTAAAATCAAATAAATACACAGACATTTCTAACCATAATAATCTTTACTTAAACTAAGTAAAAAAAAAAATTTAAAGGCCTTATGAAGTTTAGCCTCCAATGTGTTTTCAGATGTGTTACTGTAGGAAAAGGAGTTTCTAATCTAACTAAATGAACACAAAACAGCTGTTGTCATGTTCCTTTTTCTTCACCACTGATTGAATTAGTATTTGCAGCCTATGTGGGATTTCAAGCAATGTGTATCTGGGAATGCACAGTGTTTATCCTGGTAGACCACTGACTTACCACAGTAAATACACGCTTGCTCATGCTGTTGTGCAGACACACTGTTTAGTGTGCCATACAAATCCAGGCCAAAGTGTCTTCCAGGATACCTGGCACTAAATTCCATCTGGATGTATCCCAAAAACTTTGTTAGACAGTACCTTTTTTGTAATTTAAAGGACCCACTTTTATCTTCTATGGAAAATTCATGGAGTGCAATTGAAACCCTGCACTTTAAAGGGAAATTATTTAAAAGCTTTTTATTAAAAAAAGATTGTATGCAAACTAGAAAAGTGTGCTAGATGGTGTATGATGTAAACAGAGGCAAATATTCAGGCACATATAGAAGCATATGCAATTTACCAAATGCTAATGCATGCATTCAGGCACTTAAGCATGCAAGCATGGGAATAGGCAGGAACACACCCAGACAGCTTAGATATTTACAAATTAGGTAGGATGGTTTCCCTACAATGGACCCTCCATTAAAAGAGGCCAGACTAAGTTCAGCAACACCCCTCTGCAAACTGCAGCAAAACAACACCCTGGTCCCACACCTAGCATTCCACGTTGTGGCCACTAAGCTTTGGTTACAGCATACCTATGCAGAGCACATCTTCCCATTGGACATGTCACTGACATGAGGTGGAGTTAGACCAGAATGGCAAGGGAAATGATTGGTATGTTTATCAGGAGAAAGAGAATGTACCAAGGGGTGAGGACTTTCCTCACCTTGGTAGGGAGTTCCTTTTGTCCTGAGAAAAAAGCCCCAATTGAACATTAACTGCAGCAAAGCCTTCTTAAAACAGAAGGTATTTTGAACACACAGCATAAAAAAGCATTGCCCAACAAAATAGCGAAATTACCAATTAAACCTAATTTCCAGAACTGTTGGTGGAATCATGCAAAATTATTGCTTTATGCCTCTGCGGCCAACCATGTGTCTAGAACCGCTGGTAAAATAACATTGGACACAGAGTTGTTCAGAGTCCAGTTCTCCACTTCATTCCTGGCAAAACTAAAAAGTGGTAAAATCTGCTGCAGTCTTAAAGAACACTGGTATTATGTAAGGATAGTCTCTCTCAGTAGCTGTAAGATATACTGTAAATGATTTCAGGAACAATCTAGTGAATGGGCACTAATCTAGACTAAGGATAAGGGCTGATATAATCAAATTGAATTTCTCATTGACTAAGGCCATCTAGCAACCTCTGATAAAAGCAGAAAATGTAAAATGCCCCCCGAAAAAATCCCACATATGTGGCCATTAGGCACAGGAGTTTCTCATTATTAAGACAAATAATATTTGTATCAAATAAATAAAATATCCAATAGATAGCAGCTTTATTCTAAGAGACTGAAAATCATATATTTGTCATATTTAGAAAGTGAATATATGTAATAAATTGTTTCTCCTTATTAGGGAATCATTCCTGATCTGTTTGACAAAACAGATAATGTAAATAGTTGTAAATAGTTACAACTTCGAGTTAAGAGAAATAACAATATGGAAATTTAGATTTCATGCAAACATATAGCATATAATGTATATTGTGGTGCATTTCCTCTGTTGTCCAATGGATGGCATTGCAGGAAAAATTTGGAAAAAAATGTTCCCTTGGAGCTACAGGCACATGTAGCCATTCTAAAGAAGGAAAGGTAAATTTGTACCATTTGTCTAAAATAAAGCTATATAGAAAGCAAGCATGCAAGAAAGTCAGGTGAATGCAGTAACAGAAGACAGGTTGGTAGCTTCTTACATTGCAAGCATTTCAGGGCATGGATCTTATTCCTTGCTTTTAAAAGGTACCTCACTTTTAGATCTATACAATCTTTGTGTATTTATCTATCCTTTCCTATTAAATTTATAAATTGTTTTGTGTTCGTTTATTTAATTCATTGGACATATCTCCATGTATTATCCTCATGCAAAGTTAAAGGGCATGTCCACCCCCAAACTAAACTTTTCCCCTCTGGCCCCAATGTGAAGTGTTGAAAAATCCTTACCGTTCTTCTCAGCTCCTTATGGTTGTCCTGCAGTGGCTCATCAAAGTCCTGGAAACTGAAGAGTAGGAGCCTCTCTGTGTGTAAGAAGGTATCTGCCTCTTCCCTGTCCTCTTTGCAGGGCCATTTTTAGGCTTAGGCCACCTAGGCAAAGAGCTAGGGCGCCTATGTTAAACCAGGGCACCCCATATTCTCCCTAGCATCTCCCTGTCAGCTTTTATTGGTTGTGTCAGAAGTCAGAACTGATCTTCCTGTTCTGCTGTAATTCGCAACATTGTAGTGAGTAGAGAGCCTGAACTCAGATCACTCTTCTTGTAAACAATGTTGCAAATGAACTTAATGTGAAGGAAGGAGGGGGAGGATAAGCTTAGCTAAAAGTATTGAGGAGAGCTGTTCTAAAACATCAAAAGATGCTGCAGAATATTTAACAGTGGCCCCTGTGACTAGCAGCCATGAAATCCCTATCTCTGCCTCTTTCTTCCTTCCACCCATCTCTCCAATTTGAACTTAGAGAGGGTGAGGAACGGACAATGCAATGGAGGAGACATGGAAAGCAGGTACATACTGTATATCATGTCAATGCTGGCAGCTGAAAGGGTTAAAGGTAATACTTTGCTGGCACTGAAAGTGTTAATGGCAATATTCTGGGAAAGTGCTGGTGTGATCTGTTGCCACATTTACAAGTATTTTTAGATAAAATATATAAATGTATATTTAGCCTAGAAAAAGAAGTTATGCATATCAAGCTATTCATATATCCTGCAGAGGAGTGCCAGAACAGCACTATCAAGGATTATTGATAATGCCAGAACAGCATTATCAAGGAGCAGCTAACCATGAAAGATGGCTCTGTGTCCCCTATTATTTCTTTATACAGGTATGAGCTATTAAAGGGCAACTATAGTGAAAAAAAAACTTTGTCTGTATACAATGTATAGATCACTTAGTATAAGCTGCCTTACTTTCATGTTTCTGTGTGGCTTCGTTTCTTCACACTGGCAGAAGTTTGTACCAAGCTGTGTAGTCCCCCTCCCCTCTCTGTCTACTCCCCCTCAAGCAGTGACGGGCTGTATACAGAGTCCGAGCATTGTCAGTTGAAAGGACTTTAAATGAAGTGCTGACATCCTGTTGACCCCTCCCTTCCAGAGCTAGACTGCAAGCAATCAAAATAGCAATATGCTGAAGGGAGGGGCAGAGGGGGAGAGAGGACAAGTGGTGCTGAGATTCTTTACAAGTAAGTTACTGAACTCTGCCTGTTCTCTAACTTTGCTAATTGTTATTTACTTTTTACCTAAAGTTCATATCTCTCCCCCTGCTTAGCTGAGATCATAATCACTGAAGAGAGAGTCAGTGTAACAGCAGCTTGTAAGTGAGACCTTCACAAACACAGTGACACTGCTTGTTGTCCTGTTACATTTCAGTTGCTTTAGTCTATATATTTCATAGATTGCACTGTGTGTCTTGTTTGGTATATAGTCTGTATTACTGTATTATATATACTGTATTAGTGTTCCATTTGAGTCACTGGTTTTGTATGTATATAAGATTTTGTTTGGGGGGGAGGGGCTGTTTTATAGTGTGTTATGCTCATATTGCTGGGTTAATGGTTTATTGATTGTGTTTAGCACTACAGCATTTGACTATATGTTGCACATGGTACATATAGTATGGGTGAGAGAGTGTGTGACAGTACTGCAGGGGAGCTTTGGATTGTGTGGGTGTGTGCCTTTGAGTGACAGATGAGGTGTAGCAGCTCCTACAAATCACAGCATATTCAAAGGCTTATATCTCGGGGACTATGTAGAATTTAAAGAAACTAAAGGTACCCTGGTGGATGGGATGACTTATAGGATACATTAGAAGAAATTAAAAAAAAACAATTTTCTCACTATAATTGCCCTTTAAACCCTGTTAATTAACAAATATGTTTATAGCATCCATTAATATTAAAACCTGACTCCGTTAAGAGGCAGTTGGGGAGGAAGGGGGGAGTGCTACACAGAGATCTGACACCATGGTTAAACAAAGTCACTGACAGAGATAGGATTAAGGCAGCACAGAGTACATAAATTTAACTTTGAAAATCCTAGCCTAAAAGTATTTACGGTATTGAGAATAATTGTTAAAGGGCAAGCAAAGACAAAAGATTAAATTGTATTTTGTAATAAACAGCTATCAAGGAGCAGCTAAACATGAAAGATGGCTCTATGTCTCTTATTGACCAGATCAGTATTTCAATGGTAATTATCTCCCACAGTCCTTCTACTGTACTAAAAAAAAACTTTGTTATTTGTAAAATCAACAGTTATTTCTAGGAATTATAGAACTTTATAAGGTATGGCATGTCTTATGCACAACAATGTACAGGGGGGAAAAAACACTAAATGACAGGGGCATGAGTATGATTTCCAAGGGATGGTTTCCTGTAAGGGTTATCAAGGACAGTGTTGAGCTCAGAGCACCACCAACATTTTATCCTCACCTCCTTTTAAAAACCACTCCCATGTTAAAGTATACATTATATTTTCCTTGCCACTGGAATTGTTGCTGTGTGAATAATAATACCACTCATTTTAAAATACAAGAATATTAGCATGCTTCCATGACCATACGACAGTATGAGGTATACTTATCTATGCTGTATAGCATCTCAAAATTAAATCATTTTTAATGTTTGTTAGGGCTAGGCCACACTGCTGCGTTTTTTTTTGCGTTTGCGCTTGCGATTGCGATTTTTCAAAATTATTGAAAACGCGGCAACGCAAAAAAACGCGCGTTTTTCGATGCGTTTGCGTTCTGCATTTTTATTTATATTTATTGAAGAAATCGCAAGCGCAAACGCAAAAAAATCGCACATGAAATCGCATGCGATTGCGATTGCGTTTGCGTTTCAGTGTGGCCTAGCCCTTACAGTTGCAAGCCTCATTATAGTAAAAATTATTTTACCACATAAATTTCCTTGTTCCTTTCTGACATATCCACAGTGTTCAGTAACTGTACTAAAAGGGGTTAATTTATGTAAAATGACAATAATCATGGGCACATTCCCATTTGTGCAACTGTGTGGCTTGCTTGTGAAGGTTCTCATTCTGTTGGAAATAAGTACTCTGAAAAGTCCCAATTAGCATATAACAACCAGGTGTAAGGCACATGCTGAATGCAAGGTGTTGATTGCATTGTGGCTGATCCCAGGGTAGTTTTACTCAAGATGTAGAACTCTGTGCAGAAGAAACTACGCTATCTTATGTTGTGACATATCGCTTCACTTGTATACCCAAAAAGGAGGCTGTTTAAATGGTGAGAAAACAGCGTGTGTTCCACACTGGACTTATGCTTAAATACCACATATTTCAAATATAAGGATAAGTTCTATAAGCAACATGGATGTGCTATGGAATCTTCAGTTTTCACCATTGTGGCAATCCTTTACATGGAGGAAGTGGAAACATAGGCTCTTAATACCTTCAAGGGCATAGATATGTTGATAAAACCTGGGTTAAAATCCACCAGAAGGAAGTACAAGCCTTTACAGAACACATCAATGCTGTGGACCAAAACACCAAATTTACAAGAGAAGCACACTGACTTTTTCTGATTGCTTGATAGAAGTCAGGAAGAATGGTAAACGAAGTAGAGGTTCAGAGAAAACAAACCCACACAGACCAGAATTTGATGTTTGACTCCAACCACCCTTTAGATAACAAGCTGGGTGACACCAGAACCCTGCAACACAGAGCAGAGAACATCCCTACTAACGCAGAGGCAAAGGTTAGAGAAATTAAACATCTCAGAGGAACCCTTAAAACGTTTGGATATCCGGACTGTCAAAAGGAAAGAAAAGAACACAAATACCAACAGTGAAGGGGGAAAGCAAGACAGGAGAAAGTACATGGTCGTGCTATATGTATCAGGGGTCTCAGGCAAATTAAGAAGAACTTTTATTAAACACCGTATCCCTGTCTGCTTTTAACCTAACACTGAGGCAGCAACTGGTGCATCCAAAAGACCCAATACCGAAATATAAGAAAAGCATTTTTTGTTGTGTTCAAAATTATTCAACACCCAATGCTTTAAAGGGTTTTATGAAATTCAGTGTACATTTATAATTGTGTTCAGAATGAAATCTTACAAGGACTTTTTAAAGAACCATTTGCAGCTAAAATGACATTAAATTGTTTTTGTAATACAGTATTAAATGTTTTTTTTGTGATTTCTTCATTGACACAATTATTCAACCCCTTAAAGACTACCACTCTTAAGAACAGAGGTTCATTCAAGTGTTTTCGATCAGGTATTGAAAACAATTGTGGATGTCATCGAGCAGCAATCAAGCATAATAAGAACCAATTAGGCGGATTTAAAATGACTGCGATACTTAGCTCCTTCTAGACATTTACTGGTGTGTTTACAAACATGGTGAAGTCAAGAGAAATGTTCAGGAAGACAAGAGAAGTGGTGATTTCTCTTCACAGTAAAGGGCAATGGCTATAAAGAAGATTGCAAAGATGTTAAACATACCAAGAGACACCATAGGAAGCATCAAATTCAAGGCAAAGGGCACTGTTGAAATGCTACCTGGTCGTGGCAGAAAGAAGATGCTGACTTCGACTGCTGTGTGCTACCTGAAGCGCAAATTGGAGAAAAGTCCCCCTGTGACTGCTGAGGAACTGAAAAAAGATTTGTCAGATGTGGGTACTGAAGTTTCAGCTCAGACAATAAGGCGCACACGGTGTAATGAAGGCCTCCATGCCAGAACTCCCAGGCGCACCCCCTTGCTGGCTCCAAAGAATAAGAAGAGTCGACTGCAGTATGCCAAAAGTCATGTGGACAAACCACAAAAGATTTGGGATAGTGTTCTGTGGACTGATGAAACAAAATTAGAACTGTTTGGGCCCATGGATCAACGATATGTTTGGAGGAGGAAGAACAAGGCCTATGAAGAAAAGAACACCTTGCCTACTGTGAAGCATGGTGGGGGGTCAATCATGCTTTGGGGCTGTTTTGCTTCTGCAGGTACAGGGTGTGCAAGGTACCATGAATTCTCTTCAGTACCAGGAGATATTGGGAAAAAATGTGATGCAGTCCCATCACAAACCTGAGGCTTGGGAGACGTTGGACCTTTCAACAGGACAATGATCCCAAGCATACCTCCAAGTCCACTAGAGCATGGTTGCAGATTAAAGGCTAGAACATTTTGGAGTGGCCATCGCAGTCACCAGACTTAAATCCGATTGAGAACCTCTGGTGGGACTTAAAGAAAGCAGTTGCAGTGCACAAGCCTAAGAATGTGACTGAACTGGAGGCTTTTACCCATGAAGAATGGGCTAAGATACCCGTAGATCGCTGCAAGACACTTGTGTCAAGCTAGGCTTCACATTTAAAAGCTGTTGTAACTGGAGAAGGATGTTGTACTAAGTACTAAGAATGAATGTCACTTGGGGGTTGAATAAAACGGATAATGATGTGAGCACAGAAAATAACATTTATAATGAAATAACCACAAATGTATGTTATATTTGTCTGACTTACAAGTGTCTATTTGATTTAATTGTAAACAGGATGACTGAAATTATCAAAATCAATGTCAAACTGGCCAAAAACTCAATTTCAGTGGGGGTTGATTGAATAATTATATATATATATAATATATATATATATATATATATATATAAAGAAGCCTGAATAGAGTTGTGTGTGTGTGTGTGTGTGGGGGGGGGGGGGGTTGTCAACACCAATTGTCTGTCATGTACAATGCTGTTTTGACACCCTTATCCTGGGCAGTTTCGATAACATCTCTTGGCCACAATGGTGCAAAATGAACCAGCCAAGGTGCTGGGTAATGTGCCCTGACAAGGGCCAGGAACGGGACGCAGCAGTAGTAATAGGGTTAACCTCCCCCCCCCCCCTCCGGGCTTTCTACCGTTCCGTGTAGTGTAGAAGCCTCCTCCTCCCTTCAGCCGGTATAGGGTAAGGCAGCGTGGCAGCAAGCGGGTGCGCGCCGGCAGTCGCAGGAGGCGTGACGTCATAGGCAGGGGCCGGGTCTCGCATTACCTGCGCGAGATCCGGATACAGGAGAGAGAAGGAGCTTTGCTCGCCAGAAAATCACTCAGCCGTTGGAGCCACGAAGCTCCCGCCCGCCCATCCCTAATTTAATTCTCGTAGTGCTAGGGCACATCCCAGAGACTTAGAAAGATCCCAAGAGTAGGCGGCCTAAGGGTTAATGGTGATATACTGGATTGGTAAATATTGTCACTGGAAGTTAAAAAATTGTTATTAAAAGTTTGTAATGTTATATTTTAAAATCTTTGAGATGAGTAAAATCCTGCGCCTTTTTTCTCCAAGAAGTGTTGTGTGTAATTATTGGGCTTTAAAATTAGTGTGGGAGGGGTCACGGAATTGACTGTACCTTGTCATGCAATCATACCTTACATTCAGCAGGTCCCTAACACCTGGCTGTAATATGCGGATTGTGACTTTCCAGGGTATTTATGGTTAACAGATTCTTGTACAAGTCATTCTGAATTAAGAAAGCCATTTGGATGACTAGCAAAACGTCTTCAAGAACTAAACTTTAAGTCCAGTTGATCTAACTGAATACAACAGATATACTGTGTGGCTTCTGTCACAGTCAATGTGATCAGTTTTTCCCATACAAGTAACTTCCTTTTTTTTGTCTAAATCTTGGCTCTGAAGGGGGGGGGGGTTCTGAGCACCTGCAATCCCCCTAAAAACATCCATAAAATAACCCTACAAAAATTCCCTGCATCCCTCTATAAGCACCTTGCAAAAGCAGAGGTCAGCAAGTTGTAGATTGTTAATACCTAGAATACCACACATTAGACATCTCTGGGTTACAGCATATATCCACATTTTCATCACAGACAGTATACAAACAGTAGAATTACAAATTTACTGGGAATAACTTTACCATACGGGCTTTCATAATACAGGTACAAATTTGAACCAAAATATATTCCTTTTTTTCAGACAGAAAGTTCAAAAATGTAATCCCCAGAGACCAAGATAAATATTTTACAATATTATATATAAATCGTCTAGACTAGAGCCATGACGTTTTTATGTTCCCTGTAGAAGCCACAAAGTTCATGCATTTTTAGCTTGCAGATGTTTGTCTTGTCATTTCTCCATAACTCTACTGTATCAAAGCAGACTCCTTTATCTAAGGCAAAAAACATCAACTTCTAAAAGCTGCTTGGATTTTGCCTTAAGAACAAATGCACTGACACACTGGTTTCTAGGATATTCAGTATTTATCCAATGGATATCTTATATTGATGTTTTTCACTACCAAAGCCTTTATCTTATAAACTATACAATTGCATTTTTTTATTTCAACAATTTATGCAATATTTATTAAAAATAAACATCTTTTCTATTTTTGCATTCTTATTTATAGCAGAGGAAAATGTCACTGTTAAGAATGAGCTTTGAACTTTGAACACACTCATCATTAGACTGTTTCATGGTATACAACGTATTTGAGATTTAAATAAAGATTAATAGCAAAATCTCAAACAATATCAACTTAATACTCCTTGTAACAAATTGTAATGACTAAGAATTTCCCCTTGGTTTAACAGTAAGACATCCCTTTTATTAGGTTCAGCTCTTATGAATGTCTGAATTATGAGCATATTTTTTGTTTTTCAAGTTGAAATCTAGTTACATTTCTCCCATTGTCATAATTCCAATATTTAACATCCCATCACTTTAAAGGGGAATTAAAGTCTCCAGACAACATTGTTCCAATAGACAGAGCGCATTCACAAACATACAACAAGCTGTGTCTCACTTCTCTCTTTGCTGTGGCCATTGGGTGTTTCATGAAAATAACCTGTGAGTACTAGGGGTCAGCTCCCACAATCCACCTAAGCTGGGTAAACCCCTAGCTAAGTGTCTGCGTACAGGCACATGCTCTGTAGAGCTTAACAGATCAAAACAAGGAAGTTGCAGCCTTGCTTCCTAGAAGCTAACAGCAGCCAATTACATTATAGCACAGAGATCCTCCCTCTCCCTGACACAGAACATGGATTTCAGTTTTTTGTTTTGAAACACAGTCAAGGCTCCTGTCCTAAAAATTATATAATCCTTTACTTCATACAAAAAGGAAAGTAATCTTTGCAGTGTATTTCAAAGATAGCATGGATGTAAGAAACAGAATACTAAAAAAAAAAAAAAAAAAAAATAATAGTAAGCCTGGGGAATACAACCTGCAACTTGTACATTTACTCTGTCTTGCTAAAAGCAGAGCTCTTACCTTTAGGATAACAGAGATACTATATAAACCATTGGTACATGTAGAAGATTTACAGAATCTATTTCTCACTAGTACTAAATGCAACTTACTAGAGAAGAATCTTACAATGTATAGGTGTTCTAGGGAGAAAAACTTTCACATTAGGTTTTTTAAAATTTAAGTTTAGTTCTCCTTTAAAAAGATTTTGTTATAAATATGCAATTTTGGCCCAAATCATTCACAAACAAACACAGCAAAATTTAAATCTATTGCAATTTTTTGTCTCAGTACTTTGTATTTCCTATATCACAGGCTGCTACTCTTCTTGTAATGCCCTCCTAGGCATACAAAAAAAATTTCTTTTGTTACTATAACCAAACTACATTTTTTATTGGCTGGAAGACAACGCAGGAAGATTAGCATGCTAGAATATCACTCAGTTTTGCCCCCTTTATGTCCATGCAGAAAGTGTCTAGCGGCTAAAATTACATTAATTTATGGATTATTGAAGTTATCTTATACCTTTCAAACAAGCCTAGGATGATGTCTCTAGCTTCTATGGTTCTTAAGTTATAGGCTTGTAATTTGCACTCAGTCAGGATAAACAAGGAAGTAACAGTCACATACTTTGCTGTGTAAGAAAGGGCACTTGTATGGAGACCACAGTTATCCTTTAAATTGTGTTTAAGGTCGCAGATTTTTGACAGATAATACTCAATGCTCCAGATTTAAAGAGAAACTGACCATTTAGAGTATAAAAATATGCATGATCAGCAGTGGTTTAAAAGCCTAATCAATGTTTCAAAATGCTTATGCTTTTCAGACCAGGAATTAAAATACACTTCCCTCTTACAGTTTTTTAGTACAGCGGTTGTTATTTAGTGCATTCAATACCATAGGTTTGTTTATCCTGTAACTGAAACCTATTAACATGCAATCGGAATGATTTCTTAAAAGTGGCATTTTGTAAAGTATCACTTGCCTTTCTGAATAATAAGGGATAGTGCACTCAACATGCCTCAGACAGTAGTCTGTTTAATAAGAGGGGAAAAGGGTATCAGAAAGCCAATATTTATTATGAATTTTATCGTGTCTTGCATGAAATGTATGTTTATTTACACAATGCACTGCAGACTTTAAAAGTCAAAAAAAGGTGGGTTGTAAATATCTTACCAGACCATCGCAGTTACTAAGGGCAACTAAAGTTCCAGGGCTGTCAGTAACTTCTCCCACAAAAGCACAATTAGTCCACAGTGATTCTTTTCGCCATATTTCCTGTGTGTTATCTTCATGAGAGTATTGATTCTCAGTATGGGATCCATTATTAGTTTGCACTGGGTCTTCATGCCATTCCACAACAGCTCCAGGAGCTATAAGTTTGTTATTTGGTCTTAATTTAAGATGAAATTCTCTTCCAAAAGCTGTAACATTGAAATAAAGGGTCTCTTGGGATTCAGAAGTATCTCTTGAAAATCTTTTTTTGTGGTTGACTGAAAGAATATTGGAAACATGGTGGCCATCAACATCAGTGCTTACTGGAGTTATTAATTGGTATTCTCCTACTCGTCGTTTTAGTAAGTCTGAGGGGGGGAAAAATGAAACCACCATTTATTCTTGCAGATATACGGTAAAACATTTCACTATATTTTAGTAGTGAATTTAAAAAAAAATCATAAAAATCTCTTTAACCTATCTCTAAGGGCTAGGCCACACTGCTGCGCTTTTTTTGCGTTTGCATTTTTTCATATCACTGAAAACGCAGCAACGCACCGAAAACGCACGTTTGGGTGCAATGCGATTGCGATTTGCTTTCCGCATTTTAAATCGCAATGGCATGCATTTTTCAATAGTTAATGGGAAAAAACGCATGCGCAAACGCAACGAAATCGCACATGAAATCGCATGCCATTCCGAGTGCGATTGCATTTGCGTTGCAGTGTGGCCTAGCCCTAACATTTACTACAGTGAAGGGAGTATATTTTTCTGTCTTTTTTCTTAACAAATAATTTAGAATTAATTGCATTGTTTCACATTTTAGGGGACTATTGAGGTGAACTATCACTCTCCACTGCCCCCACTGGCGTCGGAAAAAGAGATCCATTATGCCATTGGCACATCTTTTCCAGGAAGACTATCAGCACATTTTTAAGTGATACAACCATTGCTAATCATGTTTTAAAGTCAGTAACCATCTCAACGGCAGGGAGGTAGAATTGGTTATTCCGACCTCACAATATCATTTCGTTTCGGAGCTACAGCAGGAGGAAAACTGGCAGAATCTGTTTTCTTTTGGCTGGTGCTCCTCAGAAATAATATTGTGAGGTAGGAATTACCAGTCCTATATCCCTTTCCCAAGTTACTTTTCATAGTTCTCCTTTAAGGTTGTAAATGCATATGTAAAACTGCATATCTCTGTAAATCCTCCTGTTGCTATTATAACAAAGAGTTAGATAACTAACAATATAGACTGTCTGACATTAGGACACCAGGAGAGGTATCTTTACCTGACTACAGTAATGCAAACCAGAGAGCCAAATATCTCAGATAATGCTAAAATACTATATACATTGCTTTTTATTAGGGGCAGGAAAAATGCATTTTTAATAATTGACAGCAAAATGAACATGTCATTACATGTCATTTGCATCTGTTTTTAAAAATCCCGTAGTACATGAATACTTTTTATGATGGGAGATTCTGTTTTTCCACCTTGGACTTTATTAAACCACATTTGGCTTCACATCGTAGCTTGCTGGGTTACCTAAGGCCAGTAAGCATCATTTATGTCTTACATGCTTATAAATAAACATGAATGTGAAGAAAGTGAGAGAAAAGGAGAGCCCAAAATTATAATGAAGGCCATTCAGTGACAAGGACTCTGAAGGAAAAGGTCTCCCTGTATAATTCCATAACTATGTTTAAATAAAGAGAGAATTAACTGTAAGGGAAATATAAACTTTTTATTGTCCACTTTCCAAGATACTAGAATGATAAGTATATAGGGTCTTTAAAAACATATCTATAAAATAAGTTTTTCAATCCTGGTGCAGAATGGTAGGTAAATTATATATAAATCCAACAAATGTCAGGTGCATCATCATATCCTGTGAAATATTTCAATACCACCCACTCTGAACTAAGTACCCAACCGTGTGTAAAATAAACACATTCAGTGTGTGATAAAGTATATGTCTAGTGAACATTGTATGTCCTATAATAATGATGAAAAACTTAAAAAGGTACATAAGTGCATATATATTTAAAATATTAAATACATTAAATTATCAATAAAATATTCTAAAGCGAGATAAAACCTCCGTCATTAAACTTATATAATATGATTAATGTTCTGATAAAAAAGCATTTAAAGGAACATTGCTTATTGAGACCATAGGGGTTGGTAGTATTGAAGGTCTTATCTAAAAAAGCTTTATTTGTAAAGCAGAGGCTGTGGAACATGGTCAATTGCCATGTACCTAAAAGCAGATGATGCGTGTCCCTTCTCCAAGAAATGTTTTACAACCATTTTGTGTGACCTCCCATCTCTATAGGTCATTTATGGCCGATCGATGTCCATCAATGCGTAATTGTAGCATTAAATCAGTTTTACCCACATGGGCATGTGATTAAATAAATAGCATGGGTGGTTGTACATGTAATCATAGATCTGATATTATATCTTTGTACTGTATGTGGGTGTACAAAGGATACCCCATGTCAAATCTACAGGATAAATACCTAGAGCAGCTAAAGCACCCTGTTATAGGTTTAGATAGCCATGTAGGTTTGGGGGTGTAACATTCTCTAGGGTCTGACATTACTAGTAAATCCCTTGAGTTTTTGCCCCTGCGATATCCTATAGTAGGTTGCTGTACTTGTTGTCTGAATAATGTTCCAATCCTTTTTGATCGCCTTGGTAATAGGTTCTGATAAATTATTATAATTAACTGTGCATACCAACTTTTTTGTTCTTATCACTTTTTGAATTGTCCAACTGTTAGTTGGATGACACTTTATACACCATCAACCAACATGATCAATGCATGGAGGCTGTTAAACGAGTTTTGGATGCGAAATCCATAGAAAACCTGGTTTAAAGAATTTTATTCTGAAATTACTTGAAAGGAAAATGTGCAATAACTATTTTAATTTTAAAAAAACATTTTATGCACCGTTCAGGGACAGCCATGAGGGCAACGAGGAATCCCTTAATGCCAGGATATCTGGATTGAATATGTTGAACATGCCAGTTTGTTTTTCTTTTAACAAAAGTCTACACGAGGTAGAATTTCTTGATGTTAAATTATGTATTGTCAATTCGGAAATTGAATATTGCCTACACAAGAAACAGACTGGTCGTAACTTTATTGCACTACAAAAATTGTCCTAACACAAGGGCTAGGCCACACTAACGCGCTTTTAGCACAAGATCGTGCGTGCGTTTTTGGTTAACATGGAAATCACGGGAAAGCACAAATTCCTGCGATTTCTGATGTACATGCGTTAGCGTGCACGATTTTTTAACGCAAACTCATGCGTCTTTATAATATTAAATTACAAAAAACTCAAACGCGGCACAACAACGCACAGAAATTGCACACGCGATTGCGTGGGGCCTCAACCAAAAGGTCACTACAGATAGCACAACAATTCCAAAATGGATATAAGAAAACAACAAGTACAGGATATGAGAAATAACTTTCTTGCTAGAGATTACATGAAAAAACCCTGGATAAGGCATTGCGCAACGCAATGAAAGGATATTAATGGACAATTCAAAAAGTGATAAGGACAAAAACATTTTTTATTTTGTTTATCAGTTTTAATTGCCAAAGCAATCCAAAAATAGAGACATTATTCAGACAAGTTATCTAAATTGGTACCACAGAAACCTAATATAGCATGTTGCAGGGACAATAATTTAAGGGATTTACTAGTAAAGTTTAGACCCAAGAGAATATTACACCCCCAAACCTACATGGCTATCTAAACCTAAACAGGGTGCTTTAGCTGCTCTAAATGTTTATTTAGCAGATTTATGAGACAGGGGGCATCGTTTATACACCCAAATACAGGAAGATTTAATACCAGATCTATGATTACATGTACTGTACAACCACCCATGTTATTTATTTTATCACATGTCCATGTGGGTAATCATAATGTGGTTAAAATGGATTTGATGCTACAATAACGTATTGATGGATCGATCATCCATAAATACAGCATATAGAGATGGGAGGTCAAAGAAACTGGTAGCAAAATATTTCTTAAGAGAAGGAACACCCATTATCTGCTTTTAATTACATGGTCCACAGCCTTCGCAAAGAGGTGACTGGTCTAAATTACTTTTACAAAAAGAGCTTTTTACTACCAGCTCCTTTAGTCTCAATGAGCAACGTTTTTTAATGTTTTTACTCAGAAAGTTAATCATAGTTTTATATCTATTACGATTTATAATCAGGTAGATAGAGGTTATATCTCCCATTAGAATATTATATTAACAATATAATCAGGGTTATTCAATAAAAGTTCTTATCGTTAAAAATGGTGCTAATTTTGCCCCAACCAATCAGATGTTTTCTTTCAAATGTTAAATAAGATCTGTTTGGTGGGGCAAAATTAGCACCATTTTAAACGATAAGAAATTTTATTGAATCTCCCTGATATTATTTAATATTTTTTTTTATTATATATGCACTCTTATGCACGTTAAAATACGTTTTTAATCATTATTATAGGAATGGTGTAAAATGTTCGCTAGACACATTTTATCACACACTATTCTTTTACTTTACACATCGTTGGGTACTTAGTTCACAGAGTGGGCGGTATTGAAATATTTCATAGGATATGATGAACTTGAAGATGTCACAGCATATGATTATTTAAATTTTCTTTGCACATTTGCACAATATTTTGGCTTCATAAAGGCTCTAAACCAGAGGCCGAAACGTTACCTGTATGATGGTTCACTGCCAATAAATGATTTTTGTTATAAAATCCCAAGAGTGCACCTGACATTTGTTGGATTTGATTTATGAAATGGGTACTAGGGGTCAGCTTCCATAATTCATCTTCCGGAGTCTAAATATACGTAGTACACTTCACCTGGCAAAAAATGCCAGGTACCAACAGCTAGAGCTAGCAAGATATTGTCTTGTATAAAGAGGGGAATGGAATCAAGAGAGAAAAATATTATTCTCCCACTTTACAAGGCACTGGTAAGGCCACATTTGGAATATGCGGTGCAGTTTTGGAATCTCATATACAAAAGGGACATCTTGGAAATTGAGGCAGTTCAGAGAAGGGCAACTAAATTAATAAGGGGAATGGAGGGGCTTGAATATGCAGGCAGATTAGACAAGTTAGGGCTGTTTACATTGGAGAAGCGGCGGTTGCGTGGGGACATGATAACCTTATACAAATATATTAATGGCCCATACAGTGAACTCTCTGGTGCATTGTTCACTAATAGGTCATATCAGAGGACTCGTGGACATCCTTTAAGGTTGGAAGAAAAGAAGTTTCATCTTCAGGTTAGGAGAGGTTTCTTTACAGTGAGAACGGTGAAACTGTGGAACTGTCTTCCAGCAGAGGTGGTAATGGCAAGTTCATTGAATAACTTTAAAAAAGGCCTGGATAAGTTTCTAAAACTAAAAAATATTGAGAATTACTGGTATTAATGCATATAGATCTGGTTGATCCAGGGATACTTTCCGATTGCCGTTTGGAGTCAGGAAGGAATTTTTTCCCCCTTTTTTTAGCTGGGGTTTTTTGCCTTCCTCTGGATCAACTGATAGGTAGGTTTAAAAAAAAAAAAAAAAAAGGGAATAGGTTGGACTTGATGGACGAATGTCTTTATTCAACCTTAATTACTATGTTACCTGCTGTCTAGTGCATAGCAGATAAAAACAAGGAAGCTACAGCATGTCCTGTCCTTGATCCCTAGAAGATGACAGCCAATCATATTACAACAGAGACCTGCCTCTGTTAGTCACAGAACATTTTAAAGCTGATCATGCTTCCCTCGCACAGAACAAAGATTGTGAACCAGTGTGAAATAATTTATTAAAACAATCTCTGTTCTACCACACATCCATTTGCTTTTTATAAGAAAAGCAAAAGTAATCTTTGCAGTTTATTTTCTATGAAGCAATGAGGGGGAATACTAAAATTTAATTGAAAAATTGTGGGGAATAGAACCTGTAACCTCATGGGTTGTGAGTTTTATAATAGCAAAGAATTAGCCTTCTGAGCTACCAAGAGCCAATGCAAAGAAAATCGATATGCTAACAGATTCACTGGCGGTTAGCCTGACTTGCAAGAGTATTGCAAAAGACACCTGCGCAACCACTACAAGCTATTTAACAGCGGATGTTTGCCTAGGAACAGAAAGGAAGCAAAAAGTTAAAATTAAAAATGGGAGAAAATCATCTGACTATTTTATATTGTTCCTGGAAGGCCATCTGCAATTCAGGCTGAAAAACAAACCACAGGGTAACAATCAGTTTTCAAAGTCTTATCAGGGACTTCCAGATTGATGTGGAGATATCTGTATAGAAAATTTGTGCATAGAGACAGTGAAAAGTGGGGTCAGGGGGAGTGGCCAATAAGTGCACATGCTCACAAGGCTCTTTGAAAACTACTCAGTCTGAGTTGTACTGGCAACAACATGAAAGCTTTTTTTTTTTTTACAGAATCTACTTCTTACATGTACAAAAATGCATTTTACTAGAGAAGTACCTTACAATGTATAGGTGTTTTAGGGAGTAAAGCATTTACAAAAAAAACAAGTTTAGTTCTCCTTTAAGGTAAAACTTGTGGTTTAGCTAGGATCACATCCACCCTAAAAACAAAAAAAAATGGTCAATTGTCAGTTACCTACAGCCAACTTGTATTTTTTTAGTTTATTACATGCATTACCAACAAGATATTTAAGGGTGTAACCCCTACACATGCTCTGTTAAAGGAGAAATAAAACAATTCACAATATAAGGAGTCAGTCAAGAATCTTGCGCAGACATTTTTTCTTTTTGAATTAACCGGTTACAAATATAGTTAGCAGTTATAAATTGGTAGAGGCATCGACTACCAGGCTCCTGGGATTAGACTAAAACCTCAAAAACCTTACCATTGATCCAGTCTCCATTTATAATTCATGGCTGGTGAAATCAGACACACTTAAGTCTATAAGCTGGTGCCGAATTAAGATTTATTCAAAGGAGGGGATGTTATTAACCATTAAGAAATTTGGCAAAGGGGACAAATGGCACCCATGGCTGGAGGTCAATTAAGGTATGAAGCAGCTTAAAAAACACTTTACTTAGGGGTTTTATTTTAATTATTAAACCCCAAATCAGTTCTCAAAAAAACAACCAAAAAAGACCAACTGGAATTTGGTTTTCCTCACAAAGTAAGTCATTACTTAAAAATGCTATTCTACAATTAACTAACCAATATTTGTATGGCAAACACCAATTCGTAGCATTTGCCGAATACTGTTCTATTACGTTTGACATCAAACTTTTACTATGCTTAGGTGACTTAGTAAATGGTTAGTTATTTCTAAACTTTAAACGTTTATGGTGATATTAAAAATCTGATGGAAAAAGTATTGAAATGAAAAATACATGCTGTGAATTTGCGGCTAGGTTACAGTGTGGGAAAGAAGATTTTACTTTAGTTTATATGATGCATGACATGGCAACATGTGTTTGCAATGATCATTTAGCCTTTGCATTCTATCCTGTCACGTGATTTGAATAGCGTGACAAAAGTGTGCCATTAAACCTTTCTTTGTATAGTATACGGATTAAAGTTGGTTGGCTGAAACTTTACTTTAATTTCCCAAATACTTCATATACATGTATGAAAGTAATTTCTGAATAAACTTGTATGCTTTCTACATACCTTTTTACATGCATTAAGAAATAAAAATAAAAAAAACACACAATATCAATTTATAGATCTAAAAGCCATATAGGGGATCTTTTTAAGCCTGAAAGGTTTTCTTCTTTCCAGACCATATACAGTAATTTATGGGAGATTGTATAGTAAAAAATAATCCTCTAAACCAAGGTACCTACATTTAATTTTGTTACTAGACAAAGGACTTATTTTAATATTCCTAATCAAATTTCTTATTATTTATTAGATAATAATCAGTACTTCGCACAAAATACATCAGGTGGGTGGTAACATATTGGTAAAATATGCTGTATTTACTGAAACCATATAATAGACATCCTTAGTTTGTATTTCCAGTTTAGGAGGAGGTAGCCCTAAAATCTACAGACATGCAAGACAAACAATAGTAGTGTGCTTTATTTTTTCTAAGGAATTCATAGAAGCGTTCCCAAGTGATCCTCTAATTTCCAGACATTTGTTGCTAATTGACTTTGAATAGGTAAAACTATTAAAGGTTTCAAGAATTCCTACGCTGCACACACCAGTTCACACATGCTCTGAGGAGGTAGCTCCATCACTAGATCCCAGCTGTTCCCTGGGCCACCTCCTCTGTGCATATGCAAGCTCATAAGATGGTTTGGGGAGAAAAGGTCATGAGGAAGATAATGAGGTGATTTTGCAATGTAAAGGAAATGTTCAATGCAAAAAACAAAATCAGTCCACCTTTTAGCCACGTCACTCCAACCCTAACCATTCCAGGTTACCACAATCCAAAAAAAAAAACACCACAGCAGAGGCAGATGCTCATAGCCTCATATCTGGTCCTCCCAAAGTCCCTACCTCTACCTCCATAGAGTAAAAGCTTTTTGCATGCACCTCTATTGAGTACAAGCTCTTTAAATGCTTGAATGCACATATCAGATTCATTCATTATTAGCAATGATTAACAGCAGGGTGGGTGGTGTTTTCAGAAAGACCGACCATAGTGAGAATCTGCCTTCTGGTGTCTTTTTTTGGTGCTGGAGGGGACTGGAATGATTAGGGTTGGGGCGACGTGGCTGACAGGACAGTGCTTTTTAATTTTTGGAAATGAAGATGTCCTTTAGGTAACGCTATATACTATAGTGTGTTTCAGTGCGTGTCTATATTTTGTTACACTATGCTGACTTTCATGCAATATATGTACGCTAAGCAATAGTGTAGGTGTTAGTGGGAGGCTTTGACTTCTTAGCAAAAGTCGAGTAAACATACACAAATTTGATATTGGCTAATTCCTCATCCTGCTACTGTAAAATAAATTGTATCCATAAATATCTGTTGTATTCAATTAGATCAACTGGATTTGAAATGTAGTTCTTGAAGACGTTTCGCTAGTCATCCGACTGGCTTTCTCAATTCAGAATGACTTGTACAAGAATCTGTGGCAATTGTGTACCCTGGAAAATCCCAATTAGCATATCACAGCCAGGTGTTAAGGGTGTGATTGGATAGTGGCTAAGAGGTGTTATAGGAACGCCCAGAGTAAGGTGTTAAAACAGCATTGTACATGGCAGACAGTTGGACATGTTAACATATTGGCGAAGGAACGTGACTGGTTCAAGAGAGGTGTTAAGGAGGCCATTTATGTGAAAATAAAGAAACCAAACCTAAATAGAGGTGGGGGGGTTCGACACCAACTGTCTGCCATGTACAATGCTGTTTTAACACCTTACTCTGGGCGTTCCTATAACACCTCTTAGCCACTATCCAATCACACCCTTAACACCTGGCTGTGATATGCTAATTGGGATTTTCCAGGGTACATAATTGCCACAGATTCTTGTACAAGTCATTCTGAATTGAGAAAGCCAGTCGGATGACTAGCGAAACGTCTAAACACCCTAAACACTGGGCGCCCCCGGTATCTACAGCCTGCAGCTATGGTAGTTCAGGAATGCAAACTAACAAGCAAAGGACCACAGAGGATCCCACAACACGGAGATCCTGAGGGAGTAACCTAAGAATCCTCCAACGCAGAGATCCTGCGGGAACAATAGAATCGTCCAACATGGAGATCCTGCTGGAGCCAAGTAGCAGTTCAAACACAGGACTTAACGTAAGAAGCCAAGTCGCAAGGTAAGGCAGCATACATTACCCTTCCCAAGGACGGCCACAATCTCACCCATGTATGGCATGCAATGTCATAGTTGTGGGCTATAAAGAAAACTTTTTTTGTATTCAGCTTAGCTAAGTTTTAATAAAACAAATGTTGTAAAAAAAAAATGTTGTAATGTAAGTTTTATTAAAAAAAATGAATGTGTTGGCTTGTTCATGATCTAATATCAACATATCCTACACTCACACAGTCATAAAACACATTTTTGATGTAGCTGCATGAAAGGGCTCATGTCAGATCACCAATGTGAATTAATAATTTCATTATCTGCAATCAGCCGTTTTCTCTGTGTGGTGCAAAATATTATCTAACTGCTCTTTGACTTATCGGAGGACAAACTTTGCACTGTTACATCTATATATGTAAAATTTGGACACATTAGTCCTGAGCCCCTACAACATCTTAATGCTTGTGTTTTCATGCATTGGGGAGTAGTTTATTTTGTTTTAAAACCTGATGATTGACCTTTTGCCTATCATTCCAAATAAAAGCCCTCTGGACTGAAGTAGTAGATCGGGGTCCCAGCGCTTTTCAGTGATTGCAGCGTATCCCCCCAATTTCAAATAAAAGTGATCTTGATGTAAATCTCAAATTTGGTTTTGGTGGCCAACTACAGGAGTTAAAGGTCCTATGTTTTTAGTTTTGTGTTTGCATAACACCTTGGTCAGCAAGTTTTAAAACACTTGCAATATAAAGCACCTTGATGTTTTTCTCATTATTGTCATCATGTGATATTTACATATTAATCCTCCACATCTACCGCAATTGCATAATTTTTGTATAGTTTGTTTTTTATCCTCTTAACACTTATTTCTGTTCACAGCCTAATTCAAACACATTATTACACACCTGATTATCAGCACTTGGTTGTTGTTTGATAAAGAAAGCAAAAGAAAAGCATAGTTTTCAAACTTAAATATTTTTGCGGAAATCACCTGTATGATAATGTACAGATTAGCTGGGCTGCTGACATTACCCAGTAGTAGTAGCTCTGATTGTCCCTGCAAATTAAACCCTCTTGAGTGCAGTGTTTACAGATTTGTTGCAGAGGAGATTGGAGGTCCTAAGTTTATCAGCACCTTGAATATTTTTGAATAGGGTTTTCTGAAAAACATTAACATTTTTTAAAAAAAGCAACACTGTAATGTAGAGTACTGGATTGCTGCCTTAATTTTAGTGAATCTTTTTCATGATTTCTAATTGAAAAGGATCCTTGACTGAAAGGGAATTTTACCCACCTAACTAACTCTTCCCCCTCTCTATTTTTATGTTCCCAAGTAAGAAGTTTAACTGCTAGATCCTCACCTCTCTGTTTTCAACAATACTCACCTAAACTTCCATCCAGCCTAACCCTAGGTGTGAGTCTGTGATCTGGCCTATAGAAAGATGTGCAACACCCCATTGGCCAAGCCCCAAACTTAGGAGAAGGGACAGGGCTGGACCAGGGAGTGCAAGTTTAAGTAATTAATACTGATCTAAGGTAAGCTCAAGTGTTCTAACCGAGCAGTTTAGGGGTGGTTTGGAGGGTATAATCCTTTGCTTTTCGTAGAAAAAAGAAAAGTAATATTTGCAGTGTATTTCTTAAAAAGCATGCATATAAGAACCTGAATATTAACATTTCAGTAAAAAATAAAAGTCTGGGGAATTGAACCTGCAACCTCCTGCACTTTTGTAACTTTAACCCCTAACCCAACAGAAATACTCTGTGGTACACTACTACATGTAGAATCTTTATCTTTTGCTAGAAAAATGATGGTAACAAAAATAAAAGTAGATTTGAAAGAATTTATTTAAAGGAGAACTAAACTTAATTTTTAAAAATGCTAATATGGAAGTTTTTCTCTCCAGAACACCTATACATTGTAAGTTTCTTCCATGTTGTTGCCAGTAGCCCATGTAGTCTTTAAAGAGCCACACCCCCTGTACCCATTGATTATGTGTCTATACACACAGTATTTTCCTGTCTCCTCAACAATGTGAAAGTCCATGATATGACTTTTTAAAACTGCTTGTTACCCTGCAGTTTATCTATCTTAATTGCACACAGCCTTTTTGGCGAAAAACAAATTAAGCCAATTTTACCAACTTATTGTTATTATGTCCCTAGCAAAGGTTAAGATTATTAATGGATTTGTGTACCTTGCATATGCTGTGGTGGCTTACCTGCTAAGAACTTGTTTTAGAAACACACAGCCCACAAAGTCACTGGTTTAAATAACCAGATTCACGTTTGTTCAAAGATGTACCTCTGGATTATATTAATTATAGCTGTAAGTTTTTAAAGTTCAAAGAGGACTATGGTAAGTGAATACTGTTTTACATTAATGATAAAGTAAACTCTATGGTGCATTGCTTACCAAAAGATCAAATCAAAGGACACACAGGCTTGCAATAAGATTAGAAGGTTAAAAAATTATTTAAGAATAGTAAAACAATGGCATTGTCTTCCAGTAGATAAGGCATTGTCAGGTTTATTGTACAGTTTAAACAGAGGCTGGGTGAGTTTCTACAATTAAAGAATTTTACTGATATTAATACAAAGTTCCTGTTCTTCAAGGATTCCTTCAGATTGCCATTTCTATTTGGGATTTTTTTTTTGCCTGCCTGTCTCTAGATCAACTGTTGTGCGGATTTAATGGGTAAGATAAGATAAAATAGTTAAACGTGTCTTTAATATTATTTTACTATAAAATTGATGCATCTTGAAAATAAGTGTCAAGCCAGACATTAACCACTTTTCAATAAACGTTACTTACTTTTTAATTTAACATCAGATAAAATCTTTAGCTTTTAAGGGCAAAAGGGTCTATTTTTTGAGTAAATATTGTTTTGTATGGCAGCCATCGTCCTACAAGCATAAAATACTATCACAGCGGCAAATTCTTACAGACAGATTAATATATCAAAGAAGTCTTCATTTTTTCAAATTAAAATTTAGTTTTAATCTAAAAATAGGCTTAAGGGGGAAACAATAACATGAAAGGAACATGTGTTAAAAAAAAAAAAGTAAAAATAAAACAAGTGTCAGTTGTTCACCTAGCACATGTTTATGTTTTGTACTTAAGGATTAGCTCTTTTGAACGTTGCATGTATAGCTTATCACCTTGCCTACCATTGCATAAGCCACATTATCTTCCTTCATGTCAGTGTACAAAGTTAATCCCCTAATCATTTTAAAAGTAAATACGCAGCACAGAGGGTAAGGCACAACCTAAACATGAATAATTTTAAATATAGTATCTATCTTTATGCACTTTAATTTATGACAAAACTAAAATAAAATTGCCATTACAGAGAGCTCCAAAGCAGTACAATTGCTGTATACATCAACAGACTACCTTCCCATCAGAGCCAATCCAACTGCAGTTTAGGAAACTCAGTGTAGTACAGTATACATGTTATTAAATACCCTTAAATGTAAACATTCAGTTAAATAAACACTTGGTCCAGGGTACCAGTGAGTGCTCTGATAGGACTAATGAGGCAGCAAAACATATAAGCTATAGATGCCTTCTATACACACACCTGTATTCATTTAACTTTGTAAGAGAAGTTACTGGAGAATGTGCCTCTTAATTAAATTACATATTTTTTCCTGAATCTATACATGTACATCAATTGATTTTTATCACTACACACTAACAATGACCACATAAGATGATCATTTTATGAGCTGGAGAACTAGAACAGGTGGCAAACTGAGTCACTTATTTGGTCGCTTGACCTTCACAAGGTCAAGTTGTTGAATAAAAGACAAAGAACAGGGTAATAGGTGGTTAATAGTGAGAGAAGATCGAAAAGCAAATGTATTTCTCAGAAAGCTACTGCTGGGGTCTCATCTTGAAAGCCACTGGTATGGTTTCAATTGGGGTCCCATGTGCTAGCCATCACTATTAAAAAGTAATTGCATATTAAATCAGAAAAGACTTGAAATTAACTAAAGCTTATTTAGTTCTAATTACGATTTGCAAAACTATTAAAACCTTGTATTTAGCTGGGGTATCTGGTAAAAAAAAAGGTGCACAATGTTTGTGCTAAACATGTCCTTTTAATAGAGACAAGTAATATGGCTATTTCCACACATATAAATGGAAAAGGGAAAAGCAGAAGACAAATGTATAAAGTATGATCTCCAGCATCTGGAAAGACAATAACAAGGACCAATGGTCTAAGAAAAGTAAAATAGATGCTCTTAGCACAATAAAATACTATATTAAATTTATTAAATATACATGAGAATTGTAGTTTTCCCCGACCCCAACATGCAGCACTGGCTATAGGAGCTCTTGATTCAATACAGTGTTTAAACTAAGACAGAATTGTTGCTGTTTAGCTGAGTCAAGGTGACTTATATAATAACTCCATAAAGCATGTTGGAACAGATTCAAAAGAGTTTAAAGAAGGAATTAATCTGAGGAACATTTTGCTGCATTTAAGTTTGCTTTCACCTGCTATGCTAAAACAGCCGATATTGGATTTTTCATTCAATTAAATCTGTTAGACATTATAAATCTACATGCGCAACATCCATTTTCTAAATTCATTTTTACCAGCCATTATTTTAAATTCAACACGTTACTTTTATTTATACAAATTTATATTGGTCTTGACATATAAACTAACAGCGTACATTTTCAAATAAATGTACGGCAGCCAAGATGGCAGACGAGTCCTTTTAGTGCAAAAGTGAACCCATAACCACCAGCAATCAGCAAGATCTAAGAGGTGTAGCAAAGTAATGTGGAACCCAATGTGCAGAGGAATATTGTCCTGTGCAGTAGCTAAAAAATGGGCAAAAAAGACACACATTTCAGCAAGCATGTGCCAGACAGCGAGGGAGTAAACTGAGGCCCTGCAACCAATAACAGTGCCTGACACATTGTTAGATATGGCAACTACAAACACCATTTCAGACACAATATCCTTAATAAAGGAGGAACTGGACCCAATTAAGTCTGATCTGCATGACTTTGGGCAATGCATTGTTAACACTAAGACAATGCAAGAATGTTTGACTGACACCTTACAAACCACAAGAGAGGACCTGCTTGACTTACAGTCACAATATCAATACATATGGAAAACCTAGAGAACCAGGAGATGCAATTTAAGGTTCACTGAAACTACCTTTTCCACAGTATTACCTAACATAGATTAAGTCAAACATATCTGCGACAGAGCATACAAGGCCCTATCCAAACCTCCCGTGGGAACTCTCCCCAGAGACATCATAGTTCGCTTACATTACTATACTACTATGGAACTACTATTCCAGGAGGCACGCAAACCCCCACTATGGGATATCAAGGGCATAAAATCCAACTATATGCTAACTTGGCCCCTCAGGACTAAATGCAAATCCCTGAGAATTATTACTAAAGCTTTCATGGATCACAAAATAAAGTATCATTGGGGATACCCCTTCAAACTGATCTTTATTGCCAAAAATGCACAGCATATGAGCAATAACCTTGCTGATGGATTACAACAGTTACACACACTTAATAACCAACCCCTTCCTTAAAGGATAACTGTATTGCCTCAATGCATTTTTTTTAAAACTGCTTTCAAAAGAGTAAAGGTATGCAGCCCTCCCCATATGTTTTTTTCCTGATTTTGAGCTTCTCTCTGCCATCAATTAGCCACACTGTGAAGAGGGCGTAACAATTCTGTCTGCCTGTAACTGCCACTCAGTGAGAAAACACTCCTCCACCCATGCTTGATCAGCTTGATTATGTAGGCTGTATCCTAGCAACCGAACAGTTCAAGTTTGTTTGACTGGCAGAGGAAGAGGAGGTTGTAACAGACATGCCCACCAGCCAATGACAAGTGATATGTTAATCATGGCCCTGGGCCGTCTAGGAGGCGGGCTTTTAGCACTCATCTTTGCTGTGTGATATCTAAGGAAAGGCAGCACGGTTGTAAATGAGAGTAAGTGATTTCAGCTGCTGGAAGAGTGGACATGTAATGGGGGAGATGTTTTTTGGGGTATTGTTGTCCTTTAATACCTACATAGCAGAAGCAGACACAACCCCCTCCCATCTAAAGATCATGGCTTTCAGTCCCTACCCAAAAGGGAAGGCCCCGATTTCCCCTCCCATCTAAAGATCATGGCTTTCAGTCCCTACCCAAAAGGGAAGGCCCCGATTTATGTAATCGATAGAGTTCGATCACATAAATGCTTCAACCTAAGTTTTTCTATTCATGGGATGGCAGTATATCAACCTGCGACTAGACTCCCCATCTGGATGTATATGGAGAATGGGAAACCGACACCACCCAGTTTTCAGTGGGCCATCTGACCCTAACAGAACTGAGGAATGGAAAAAAGAACCCGTCTCTGCGATAGTTTGATTATTGCTTGTTTATTATATATGTTATTTGTCTGATAATCCCTTTTTTTACCAAATAGGTGCACAGATCACTTAAATGCATACAGATATGTACAAATCTAATCTTATGTACGCTAATGTACATATCTATTTATATACTGTATGGATTTAGATGATTGGAGCATATTACAATATTGCTGCATGTAATATTTGATTTTAAAGGGTATGTCCACCCTTAAAAACAATTTTTGATATATGATTCCCCCTGTCCCCCCAGCCCCAATTTATATTCTTATAAAGTTCCCCAAATTTTATTTACCTCCCCTCTTTCCTCCGCCGCGCTGCCGGCCCTCTGCTTGCTAGAAAATGCAATCATGGACGCGGCTGCCGGGAGTTCATTGCGGCGGGGGAAAGAGGGAAGGTAAGTAAAGTTTGGGACACTTTCTAGGAATAAAAATGGAGCGGTTGGGGCTGGGGGGACAGGGGGAATTTATATATATATAGTTTTACGCTAGGGGGAGGGAATCCTGAGAGGGAGGGAGAGGGAGAAGGGCTGCAGTACGCATGCCAAACTTCTCCCGGAGGCCAGGTAGGAGGCAGAGTCCTATATGGACTCTGCTATCCTCCTGGTGGGCAGTTTTTGGGACTTTGGGGGGGGGACTACAGGAGAACCATATGGAGCTGGGATGTGAGGTAAGGATTAAACTACACAATGGGGCCAGTAGTGGGGGGGGGGATTATAGTTTTGGGGGTGGACATGCCCTTTAACTATTTTATTGCTCTAAACTTTAAATTCATATGTTCTGTGGCTGGACTTGCTGGCTGGACCCCCACAACCAAATAAATTAATATGCTTATTGCATAGGATTAGAGACCATAAACTAGTGAAATTCAATTTTTTTTTAATACTTATGTGAAAGCTTTTCTCCCCAGAACAAATATGCTATGCAAGACCCCAAGTACCAACAGATTCATTTCATAAATCACCCAGCATCCACAGCAAAGGGAGAGGGGAGACACAGCTTTTTGCAACTTTGTGAATGTGCTCTTTCTATTGGGGCAATGTTGTCTCAAAAATTTAGTTCCCCTTTAATTCTTACAAGAAAAGGACCCCAGCATTCAAATCTTATGCAGAATGTCATCTGTATATTATTTTCTTACAAGAAAAGCATTTTCAATCTCATCCCTCCAAAATGTTATACAAACATTATACCCAGATTTACTCAGCAGACTATACACCTTCCTTTACTTAATATATATGCTCCAATGACACATCAGCAAAGATACTTCTTTGAGAGAACCCACAACCCTGATACTGGAGTCTATAAGGGTGGCTTCCCATCAAGCAAAGGATCACATTTAAACCCCCTTGATCCAGAAATTATAGCAGCCCATATAACATTACTCTCCAAAACAGGCGAACAACCCATAATTCTTATGAATTGATATATCAATATTCTAGCAAATTTAATAGCCAAGAGAAGGAACAAATTCCTCCCCTACCTTATACACCTTATAATTTGGTTTGTGCAAGGAAGACAAGCCTGTGGTCTTGAATTCTTTCAAACTAGTAAGAATTATTTAAAAAGCCTTCCATTACACCTTCCCAATAAAACCTAAATCACATCTCTAGATAAAATTTGGAGGGTGGAAAGGTTCAGCAATATTACTTCCTGCTTTAACACTTCATGTTTTCAGCCATGTGACCAGCATCTGTCTGCATTAATAGGTTCCCCTTCTGAACTGTCATTTTTTTCCCAGGTACTTCCTGTTTTCCCCAACATTAAGTCTTAACTGAGCATGCTCCTCCCCCGGGGTGGAGGGGCCGGCCAGAAGTCAGGTGATGTCACTCAACCTACTGGAAGCCGGAAGTTTGAACATTCGCCCAAATTTCTCACAGGCTTCAGCCAGAGATGTGAATGTTGGCTCATTTTAAACCCTTACTTGTTTGGAGACCACAGCTGCACTTTAATAAAAATTATTGACAAATAAAAAATCTTTTAAGGTCAGTTTTTCTAGTGCATCAAATCTATCCCTGTTTTAGTGTTAATGATGACTAAACCCACCAAGTTTCTTTCCACTAGTGGGTTCGCAAAATGCTGGTAAGAGTCGGTGAGAAAATGTTAGCATCCAATTTTATGTCAATACCAAAATTTCCTCTAGAAACTAGGGTTTCAGCACGTCACTGCATTTCAGGTTTGGCAACTGCATTATTTTTGAAATTTTTTAAATTCTTAAATTTATTCTAACCTGCAATATTTTTCAATATACACATTTTATACTGCTCTTCTCTCTTGACCCCTTATGTTCTTGGATGTGCCCTGCGGTCCTCACAAGGCAATCTTTTACATAAACCCCCAACTAACCCTGCCTCCTCCCATCATAAAGCATTCTCTTTTGCTGCTCCATACATTTGCAACTCTCTTCCTCGCTCAATTAACCGGGTGACATCCATTAATACTTTTTTTAACTTTCTGAGCACCAGGAAAATACATGTCTCAAGCAAACAATCATAAGCTATTCTAATTTTGAAACTTTACTTATGTGTATAATTGCTTGCACTTTTGTATTTTATAATTTAATGTGCTGCAAACAAAAGTGGTGCTTTATAAACAAAATTAGAAAATTAGAAACAGCAACACTCTACTTTAGAAAATGTTAAAAATCCTTTAATTATATACACAGGGATATAACAATTAAAAACACATGCATTCTACCCTACTAACTGTGGCAAAATTAGTAGTTGAGAAAGCTCCCACGATGTAGGAGGAGCGAAACGCGTCCTACTCGACTGCCTGCTTTTAGCCCTCTACCTTTTCATCACATATGACTCAAAGAGCTTCATCTGCAAATTACCTGGACCTTGTGACTATGACTCATACTTACCTTTGTGTTACTACGATACGGTACAGTTATATCAGATACCTTTAGGATACTTACCTGCTTGTAACTGCATAAATACTTTATAGATGCAAAGGGTAGAATGCATGTGTTTTTAATTGTTATATCCCTGTGTATATAATTAAAGGATTTTTAACATTTTCTAAAGTAGAGTGTTGCAGTTTGGAGGTTTCCAATTTTCTAGTTCAGTATTTTTAGCCTTATACTTGCACCTCCCCTATTTAAGGGTCTTTACAAATTACTAGTGCCCTATACTTTGCTGTTTATAAACAAAATTATACATTTGCGTACTTTTCCATGCAGAATGTTAATAATTTGTTAATAATTTTATTTAGATACTGAAAAATGGCAAAATCTACAATATGTGTTCAAAGGTTGTAAGCTCTTTGGGCAGGGATCTCTTTCCTAATATATCAAGGCACACCACGAGGTTTGCCATGGCTTGAGAGCATAGTCTGGAAAATTCCGGACATTTTTTTATTATTATTCTTTTTGGCACCAGCAAGGAGTTTAAGCATCCTCTGTGTGCGTGGGTTTTTACCTGATCATTCTGATTTCCCCAACAATCCTAAAGGCATACAAATAGGTTGTATGAGTGAAATAAAGTGCTTAGATTGTAAGCTCTTTTGGCCAGGGCCTGGTGTGAATAAATTAAATTGTGCAATGCTTTAAAATTCTATAAATGCTATATTAGAATGCAAACATACTTAAAGGACAACTCGACTTCCATAAGAACATCTTTTAGAATGAATGGCCTCTTTAAAATATGTTGATATATCATAGTTTGTCTTATGAATTCATTACTGTATGCCTGCCATGCTTCTGGATGCCACATCGAAACTGAGCACTTTAGAAACCTGTACTGAGCCTGGGCATGCTCAGAAGAGGCAGACAGGGTATAAACATTCAGCCATTGGCTGTGTTGTCAACTGTCAAATCCATAACTGACAGTTGCTAACTGGAAGAACCAGGAAGCAGAAACAGGGGAAACAGGACATTGTGCAGGATTTCAGGTTAGACTTATATATTTTAGATTTCAAACTATTACTGTTCAGGGTTTGGAGGGGTCATTTACCTGTATGTAAGTTTTCATTTTGGGGCTGGACTTTCCCTTTAAATTCCGTTATTAAGGTCACACTATGCCAGACGGCAAAGCGCGTGCAATGCTATAGATTGCAATCGGAGTGTATCTGTCCTGCAAAAAAATTAGTGATGCATGCGCTCCTAAAATGGATTGCAGCACATGCAATGTGGTCACACACAATTGTCTTGACTCTGCTCTTTAATTATCATTTGCTAACGGCTCACTGGCAGGCTCACTGGCAGTGTGGCCTAGCCCTAAGAAATTGAAAATTTGCTTATTTGCAAATACACAAAAACGCACTTGCCCATTCACATTTTTGGAGTCAAATTTGCAATTTACAATTGTTGTCCAAAAAATTCTGGACCTCATTTTCCAAGAGCTGAGATGTGTGATTTCCCATCTTAAAGTCACACTAACCCATTTTCAAAAGCTAAACTTGATTTTTAAATGGTAACTGTGGCGGCTGCAAAAGGTTTTGGAAATTACCCAGCCGAAAAAGGAAATAAATCCTCTCTCAATCAGCACATATGCCTCTGTAAACAAGGCCCTCTGTTTTTTCTTTGCCTGTCTCATCCTCTTTCACTTCCCCCTTTTCACTATATATAATCCATAAGTAAGTTTTTATAATGGTGATGAAAAGCTTTTCCTCTTATTATAGTCAGTCAACATGTAAAGGTGGAAAAAGGCCTGTAAAATAAGTGCAAAACTCTTGCTTACCAGATATTATATTAGGAAGCTTGCATTGTACATCAATTTTAGCAGTAGCAATTTGATTGTACCCCCCCAATACTTTGGCTGTAACTAATTAATCCTTTTGTAAGTCTACCTGTATAATGAGGTTTTATTAATTTAAAATTTACACATTTACTTTATTTTAATGGAATACACTTACCAACATGGGTTATTCCTTCACTTCCAGCCTGAAGGGGGAGAAGAAAAAAAAAAAAGTCAGATTTCTTAGGGTAATAGTTTCATGTGCTTTAGAGTGAAACACACTGTATGGTCTGTATTTGGTAGAAAACCAGAATTGCTTCAAGTAACTTTCAACATTTATTGGTGGAGTTTTTTTCCATAACTAAATAAGCATATGTAACCACCTATAGTCCAAGACCTTTCATAACATGTTTAACATAGATAGACAGTAAAAAAAATCTAAGCTGTGACTGCCGCTCAATAAATCAGTCAGGATATGCCAACAAATCTACTAGCCAAAGACCCTAAAATTAATTAAGCAATTATTCCTGTGGGTGCTACAGTATCCAGATGGGGGTGGGGGGAACATTGGTTATATCCTGTTAGTCCAACGATCATTTTAAATAAACTTAAAGCAATGGCAGTAAACTAAGGAGCAGACAAAATTCTGGAACTTTGTTGTTCAATTATTTTCCTTTGTAATAATGCCTGTGTTGTATAATTTATAAGAACATGCACAGAATAGCAAACTTTGGGAATTTACAAAAACATTGGGCGTATAATGTGGCGAATGTCATAATGGCACATTTTCCATAGCATTTAAAGGACAACTCCACCCTCATAAGAACATCTTTTAGAAAGAATGGTCTCTTTAAAATATGTTGATATATCATAGTTTGTCCTATGAATTCATTACTGTATGCCTGCTATGCTTCTGGAGGCCCCATGGAAACTGAGCAATTTAGAAACCTGTACTGAGCCTTTACTGAGCCTGGACATGCTCAGAAGAGGCAGACGGGGGATTAACATTCAGTCATTGGCTGTGATTTCAAATCCACAACGGACAGTTGCTAACTGGAAGAACCAGGAAGCAGAAACAGGGGAAACAGGACATTGTGCAGGATTTCAGGTTAGACTTATATATTTCAGATTTCAAACTATTACCGTTTAGGAGGGTGATTTACCTGTATGTAAGTTTTCATTTTGGGACTGGACTTGCCCTTTAAATGAGAACCAAGATTTATTGCTCATAAACCACAGATCAGAATGACAAATTACTTTCCAAACAATTTTTTACTTTCTTAGACACTTTCCCTCTCACAGTAGAACAGGCATGCTCAGCGTACTTTATCCAGGATTAAAGTAAGGAGCTGTCCAATTAGCTACTTTGTATCTCCCTGTGCCAAGGTTAGGAATAAGTGAAAAAGAAAGAAAATGTAACTTTAGGGCTTCTGTAGTTAATGATTCTACTTATTTCACAAAAGTAAGTTACAAAAGTTATATTTTATTCAGCAGCTTCTGGCATATTGGTCAAGATTAGTGTTTCAGACATCAACTCACAACTCAAATCCATTGCAAAGGTCCCTTCAGTGACTAAAGAAACCATGTGAATGGCCAAATGAAGTCACCTCACAACTTAAGGCCACTAACAATAAAGTACTGTACTCCCATGCAATAAACCAGTATAATGGCATATTGAATGTAAAATTCACATTGGCTACTAAGAATACTGAACAGTGGTATCCTCTGAAAATTTTTCTATGGGAACGCTTTTGTGAACTTATTTGGATTTGGACCATTCAAAATATTACACGAGGATCAAGGCATTCTGTAATAAAATAAACTGTGTGTTAAATGTATGCAAATGGTGGATATCAATTTAAGGCAAATAAATATTTTTTAAAGGGCATGTCACAGTCATGTAGTGCACCCCCTCAAACCCTATTTTCGCATTATGTATAGTTGCCAAAGATGCTTCTGAAGGGACTTACCTGACCCAGTCCCTCGCCGTCTGAGCACAACCCCCTGCTCCTATTTTCAGCAAAAACAGAAACAATGAGGCTCTGGGTTGACAGACGCTCTACTTCCGGGTCACGGCTGTCAGGTAATTGGACATGACGTCACGTTGTGCCTTAACCAACAGCCGCAACCAGAATGAAGCACCACAGAGCAAAGAAGGAGCAGATGAGGATCCGGGTCAGTTAAGTCCCTTCAGAGGCATCTTTGGCAATTATACATATTGCGAAAATAGGGTTTAGGGGGGTGATCTACATAACTGTAAAATGTTTGTTTTTTTATGTTGGACAGTGCCTTAAAGGGCATGTTTTCCCCTTGACAAAGTTTTAAACATAGATTAAGCACTCTCCCTACTTCGTTTTGCTATACTTTTCTCTGGAGCACTTGAGTCAAGATGCATATGGGATTTAACAATCCTTGTGCTTCCTATATTGTAAAGGGCATAGAGCTAAGTGAATCTCTGTTGGAAAAAGATTTGGGGGTTCTAGTAGAAATCAGTCTAGTCTGTAGCAAAAAGTGTCTGACAGCAACAGCTGAAAGATATTGTCCTGTATAGTGGGGCTTAGAGTCAAGGGAGAAAATATCTTCCATATTTGCAAAACACTGGTAAGGTCTCCTTTGGAATTTGCGGTGTATTTTTGCAATATATAAAAGGGACACATTGGAAATGGAATGAGTTCAGAGAAGGGCAACTAAATTAATAAGGGAAACTGAAGAGCTTGACTATGCAGACAGATAAGAAGTTAAAATGGTGCATTTTTCACCAATAGGTCATTTATCCTTTTAAATTAAAAGAAGTTTCATCTTTAGATTAGATGGTAAAACTGTGGAACAGCCTTCAAGCAGATAAGGTAATGGCAAGTTCACTGGATAGATTCAGGAGAGGGCTGGATAGGTTTCTAAAGCTAAAAAATATTGAAAATTATTGCTATAAATACATATAGTTCTTGTTGATCCAGGGATCCTTTCCGATTGCCATTTGAAGTCATAAAGGGATTTTTTTTTTCCTTTACTAGATGGACATATGCTTATACTCCAATAAAATGCAATATTCTTGTTGGCCTTTATGCCCGTGCAAGCTCACAAAGCAGTAAAATAGGTGACAAAGAGCAAGGCAGCAGCACTGGGAAGGAGGACTTCAAGTTAATGTATCTTCACTTAAAGACTGAAGGATTGAACATTCACTTTTAATTGAAATTTCAAGACATAAAAATGCTTCTGTCGTACTGTATTCAGCACACAGAACACTCCATTAAGCTAGGTATGGATCTGACAGGATTTTCAGATTATTGGCCTTGGGATCAGGCCAATAATCACCATTGGTCACTATTGGCTCAAATGTAAAGTGTAACGTTGGCCAGCTATGGTACGATTTTTTCTATCTGGAAAGTTGGAAAGAAACAAATTAATCAACCCATCTGATCGTACAATACCCAGATCGGATAATCGCATGGTTGCATCTTTCTCCACCTTAAGTGTAACAGTTGAGATATAACATAAATCTATTGATAGAATGATAGATATTGAAATAGTTCTATCAATAAATTGTATTATGGACTCTTTCTACTTCTAAAGTAACTGACAAAAGGAGGGCTGTGTGAGCACATTATAACAAACAAGAAAAGTTGTTCAATGCTGTCAGAATTGTCAAATGTGGGAGCAGTTTCCTTAAATCTGCACCACAAAGTCTATACAAGCATTAGTCTGACATTACTAGCTACTGCTGCATTTATTTATATTTAAACGCAACTGCCTAAACATTCTAACTTTTCGCTTTCATTAATTTGGCTTGAAAAAGCCAAATTTATGTTCTTTCTATTCCTTCTTTTTCTTCCGTTTTATTCTTCGGCTTTTTTTGGACTTTTTTGAGCTAGAGACATGAAAGGGCATATAGGAGAAGTGTGCTATCTTCTATCTAAGGATTCCGCGGAAGCTTTACGGCGTTATCGGCGAATTTCCAGACATTTTTTCCCATAGACTATAATGGTAACAATCCTCAAATGTGCATATTTCAAAACAGTTTGTTTCATAGTCATAAATACAAATCGTGATACCCCCAACCCCCCACACAGACACAGGTACACCCACATACTGACTTACCTTTCCATTCCCATGGAAGCCATATTTAAAGGGTAACTAAAGTCAAAAAAACTAATTTAGATTTATCCTCAATAAAAGATAGTTTTATGGTTGTAAACACAAAAAAGACATATCCCCTCAACCAGACCCAGGTACACACACATAATAATCTACTTATCCATTACAGTGGCAGCCATACTTAAAGGGTAACTTTACCTACTTTAACACACACCTACTGACCAACCCTTCCATTTCCATGGCAGCCATATTTAGGGCTAACTATAGTCAAAAAAACACATTTTGACCAATCATCAAAAAAGTTAGTATTTTATCCCCCAACCTGATATGAATACACACACACACCAACTGACCTACCTTTAATGCATGTGACATATTTAAAGGGTAAGTAAAAAACAACAATGTCCTCTTCATTGGCATTATTGAGTTTTAAAATCTGCAGCACAAACACATAAATTCCCTTCCAAAATGCGGCCTTTCAAGCCAAATTCAAAGTTTATACTTAAACTTTCCCTTTCTAGTTAGGTTCAAAAATTTGTAAGCCTTTAGAATTTCTGTGGTGCAGCCAAGTTATTCTATAGCACGTGGATAGCATTCCAGCTCAGTGTAGACAAAACACAAGTTTAAAAATGGTTGAGTGTAATGCCATGTTTCTTAATTCCAGGAATAATACAAGGGGCACAGATTCCCTAGGTGTCACACAAGTTAGTAAATTCAAAAAAATAATTTCTAATACAATTTTTGTCCCCCATACAGGAAAAAAGAAAAAAAATTCACCATCACTGGATTTTCCAACACCTCATTTGCTTGCAAAACGCGCAGCAGTGCGTGATAAGAATCGGGTCCATACTTTGCATTTTTGCATTCCAGATTTTTTGTTGTTCCTCACTGCATGCATTTTTTTTCCAAATTTCAAAATGCATTTGATCATTTTTGGTGAAAAGACTTTTAATTTTGGAATTAAGAGAATAGGAATGACAGCATACAGAAAAAGTGCAACATAAAAAGAAATGCAAATTGCATGGCAACCAAGTTTACTATGTTCGTGAAACTTTGAAAATTGCCATCCCAATACGTAAGGTTTACAATAGCTGGTAACCTGCAAGGTTTTTAGAATACCCCTGTACCTGCAAAGTCAATGTAAGTACACGGACAGAGCGCTCTGTCCATGTACTTACATTGACTTTGCTGGTTGCATGATATCTGCTGGCTGCTGATTTCCTGCATTAGAAGAGTAGGTGATCATGCAAGAGTTGAGCAGTCAGTGCAGTGCTGGGAGGGGAGATAAACGAACGAAAAGATCAGTAACACATCCGGAATATATCTGTATATGTGTGTATGTGTTGCATGGGCAGTTTCTATGTGTGTGTGGGGGAGGTGTGTGTAAGGCATGGCAGTTTGTGTGGTGTGTGGGTGTTGCTGGGGGCAGTTTTCTAGTGTGTTGTGTGTGTGTGTGTTGCATGGGCAGTTTCTATGTGTGTGTGGGGGAGGTGTGTGTAAGGCATGGGCAGTTTGTGTGTGTGTTGGTGGTGATGGGGGGGTGGTGTTGAAGGTATGCGAAAGTGACTAAGTCCAGGATCAGAGGGGGGGGTTAGAGCAGCATTGTGACATTTGGGACACAGATATATTCAGGTACAAGAGGTACATTATAAGACATAATATACCCCCTACTGTAAATTATATGGATATGTCACCTTGGAGTTCCGTGCCCTTCTATATGGTCATGGAACTCCTCTGTAACATCTAATATCCTTATAATTTACAGTAGGGGGTATAGTAGCTATTATATAAAGCATGGCAAATTGTGATATGCTTAATACTTTAGCTCCAAATTATCTTTTAGAATAGGACCTGCAATGTTGTATGAAAATAAACACACTACAAAAAGTTGAAAAAAAATGTCTGGTGAAAAAAAAAAAAAAAAAGATGTAACCAAAAAAAAGAAAAAACATTCATTTATATTCAGACACCTGCTTATATTATACTCAATTTCCCCATTGTTTAGGCTACCGCCACACCATCAAGGCATGGCAACATGTGAAAAATGTGTTTCACAAGCTGTGATTTCCCAATAATCTTTTATCGAATGGCATGCAATGACAATCTGCATCAAAAATGGTGATCACATGCACTCTGCTAACAGATTGGAGCACATTGCACACAGTGTGGCCAGTCACATTAGAATGCCCTAACATGCATTTCTAGCCCGATTCACACCTGCGATTGGATTGCTCAACACATTTGGAAGCACACAAGAATCACACCAATGTGGCCTAGTGCTTAATGGATTAAATAAAGTTAAACTCAATTTAAACCCAGATATATCAGAATCAATGCTCATTATTATTTAGATGAAGACATGTTTACACTGGAAAAATTTGCAACAATCAATAAATAAGTATACATCCAAAAAAATAATAGAATAAATAAATGAAAACAGATTGGGACAACTTTGCAATCTTTGTCAAGTCCCTTGAGCCAGTGGGTGACTAGACTTTAACACCTTCCTCTTGATCAGAAAGAAATTTTCCATTTCAAGTCTAACAAAAAAGATTTTACGTCTTAATAAATTGACCACTGGGGGGCACTAGTCTAGTTCATCTTCTTTGAATAACCACTATGGCAGCTTCAACATGACCCTTTTATATCCTTTTTCGAAATAATAAAAACAACTAAAATTTTAGTTAGAATAACTACGTTATTACAAAGTCTACATAATAACCAATATTATAATCGGTTACTTACTTTCTCAGCTTCAGTGTCCCAGGCGATCATCACAGTCGCTACTACAACCCAAAGTGACGGGAGAGCCATCACTCGTCCCAGGTTAGGTCCTACACACTAGAAGGGAGTGACACACACACACACACAGTGACACACACACACACACACACACGGTGAACCTATACTTCACTACACTGATCAGTCCAGTAAATGTTCCCCCAACTCCTCTCACCAGGTCAGTTAGGTTCCAGTTTCCCCCTCTAGACCCAGTTACGGTCTCTCCAGATTAGTCCAGGTTAGATAGGAATACAATGAATGGAGGGGGGTCTAATCCTAGTAAGTTGTGTTAACCTATTACTATAGGGGAAAATCACCTAATGGGAGATCCCTTGTCCAATGTAGTGAATGGAATAGACTGTGAGGAGGTGGATCGCCATACCGGTTCTTTCCCTCAGCTACTTACTCTGCCCCTAACTAAACCTCTCAATCTGGTCCCTGGTGGGTGACAGAGCAGTCGGGGAAAGTCTCTGACTAAGTGGGAGTCCTGTAACTATGTTAAGGGAGAAGTAACACATAGAGAGTAAAGGAAGAAAGCAAAAGCCTGTAAGGGGGGAAAGGAAATGGAGAGGGAAGGAGAGGGAGAGTCAGTCTGTATGACTCCAACTGCTCAGAGAGCTCTCTGCTTCCCCTGCTCAGCCCTCACACACATCTAATACCGGGGCCGGCAGGCAGGCACCTCCCCCTCCCACACGTCAGCAGCAATCTACCCTCCTCTGTCCGGGCTGCAAGGCAAGAGTGATTAGATCTTCATGGGACTGAGGGGAAGGAATCAGTCCAATCTACAATAATACAATTATATGTCTCTATTAAAATTAATTATGGCTGGTTCTGCATTTACCATTGCTAATTGCACTAAACTTAATAAAGACCACAGAGTGGTATATATATTATATTAGGCAGGCCTGGGCCACGTAAGGCCTGGGGGCCTTTCTGCTGCCCCTGATTGGCCCCTCAATACTAGACCTGTACCGGCCCCTCAATACTAGACCTGTGTATGGATTGCTGAACGACCCCCAACCGAGCGCACACACGCGCGACTATCGGCCGTGTTCGACAGGCTCGGCGCTGGGGTGAAGATTGCTAGGTGTGTACGAACCGTTAGGCTGGATAATTGATTCTTATTAAGTTCATTTTATTAAATGTATTTGATGGAATGGTTTTACACACCTTCTATTAAAAAAATTGCAACTAATAATATAAAAAAATCCAATGAACCAGGGATATTAATTAAATCTTTTTATAAAATTCATTTTTGCAATATTTATAATGAGAAAGAATTGAGCCCTTCACGACAATCCAAGTTTCTCATGTGGCCCCCCCTGTGAAATGTAATTGCCCACCCCTGATATAAGGGATAATGCACCCCTTACTGTGGAATATAAGGATATAAAGTCACTGACGAGTTCCCAGACCATATTTTCCCTACGAGTTGACTTAATAAGCCTTATATTACACTGTAATGTGGCACATTTCTTATAATACATAAGGTTTAATTATTGTAAACAAAAGTGTATCTCCACTCATATTAACAAATTTTTGCCATTAAGTTTTATTGAAAAATGGGAGGTAAAGGTACATCTTACCTTCCATTCTTAAATAAAACAATCAGGAGCCAGGAGAGAAGGTTGGGTTTTATAACAGTATAAAAGAGTTGATACAGGATCCACTTTAGACTTTCAACAGCCTAATGGTGGCTATAGATGCAGCAATACGATCAGACAATTTTGGGCGATAATATAGATTGTCCGAAAGTTTCCCCTATCCCGATAACTAAATGATGATACGACGGGGACCATACACAATCGGTCGATACGCAATCAGATGATCATATCGCTGCGTCTATGGCCACCATAACCATTAAATCTACCAATCTAAGATGGAAACCTGCTCCTATAACACATCAATATCAAATAATACTCAGATTACTGATTTGTCTAAATAAAGGAAATAGGGCTATGTCAAATATACTATTGAAAACCTACAATTACAGGAAGGCTTGCCAATCATTGTGAAAAATGATTCTCTTGTCTGGTGGCTAAACCAGTGAAATATATGGAAGTATTAGGTTAAATGTAAAAACATCTTTAAAAAAAATAGTCTTGAAAAAATGTCTTCAAAGCTTTGAAGGTAAGTGCACTTCCCTAGCATTAGCATGTGCTATGTAAATTCTTAGTGGTGCTGGTATCTGGATGTCCTGCCACATCTCCAAGGGTGACGAAGGGTGGCTAAGGTTCCCCAAAATGTTACACTGTGTTGTTCCACTTAATAAATGGGTTAAGTACCCACTTCGTTGCATAAGTGTGTGCAGTTTCTATTTTTTTGTTTTAAAAAAAGTCTCCATCAAAATCTGAAAATTATAAAAAAAAAGTGGCAGCAATCCAAGTTTCCCTGTTTGTTTGCTGATGGATCTCCAGCAAAAGAAAGATATGGGGGAGCACACTAATCAGGTGAATTCACAACTATTTATTGTAACAACACATACAACGTTTCGGGACGCCCTTCCTCAGGTATATTGTTTGCTGATGGGCTTATGTGCTCTTCTTAAGTTACCTCTATATCCTCTAAATATTTATAAATTCTGCTGTTTGGGGTTCACTGGGGAAATTCATGGTAAATTGTATTTCCATGGCAGTTCTTAAGTGCATGCTATAGATAGAGAATTGGTTATTGGATCACAAGCAGAGAGTGGTGGTAAATGGAGCTACATCTGTAGCTCCATTGTAATGGAAAAAGATTTGGGGGTTCTGGTAGATACAGACTGAGCTTTAGCAAACAATGCCAGGTAGCAACGGCTAGAGCTAGCAAGATATTGTCTTGTATAAAGAGGGGAATAGATTCAAGGGAGAAATATATAATTCTCCCTCTTTACAAAGCACTGGTAAGGAATCATTTGGAATATGCAGTGCAGTTTTGGAATCCCATATACAAAAGGGACATCTTGGAAATGTTAGCAGTTCAGAGAAGGGCAACTAAATTAATAAGGGGAATGGAGGGGCTTGAATATGAGACAAGTTAGCGCTGTTTACATTGGAGAAGCCAATGGGCCATACAATGAACTCTCTGGTGCATTGTTCACTAATAGGTCATACCAGAGGACTCGTGGACATCTTTTAAGGTTGGAAGAAAAGAAGTTTCATCTTCAGGTTAGGAAAGGTTTCTTTACAGTGAGAATGGTAAAACCGTGGAACTGTCTTCTAGCAGATGTGGTAATGGCAAGTTCATTAAATAGCTTTAAAAAAGGCCTGGATAAGTTTTTAAAACTAAAAAATATTGAGAATTACTGCTATTAATACATATAGATCTGGTTAATCCAGGGATACTTTCCGATTGCCGTTTGGAGTTAGGAAGGAATGTTTTCCCCCTTTTTGCTGGTTTTTTTGCCTTCCTCTGGATCAACTGTTAGGTAGGGTTAAAAAAAATAAATAAATAAAAAACAGGGTGAATAGGTTGGACTTGATGGACTTGATGTCTTTATTCAATCTCAATTACTATGTTACTATGTATAAAGTATTATGCAAGTTGCAAGATGGATGTATAATGTCTAGTATGCATAGTGATGGTATTTTGTACTGTACCACTTTTTGATTGATTTAAGCTTTTTCCAAAATGGGACATCATTAGCTTGGGGCTCGGCTATACTGACCACTCTATAATAAAGAGAATAAAGCCAAAGCTGTTCTACAGATGGGGGCCTGATTCATCAGCTTGCTCATGTGATGCTCTATAATTGTGGAGCCAATAGATGTAAGACATGTTTATATATGTACAAATCTGACATGTTTGCCAGTTCAGTGACTGGCAAGCAATATCCAATCCGTCAGTACATTAACTGTGATGTTGACCATGTGGCCTACTTACTTACATGCCCCTTATGGTTCCATCCAATATGTTGGTTGCACGGCTAGGCCATTGAAATCACGGATCTGGGAACATATTAGGGACATTGAAAATGCTAGGGACTTAAAGGACAATTAAAGCCACAGAACAACACTGAACCAGAAGGCAGAACACCTTCATATAAAACCATTAATCAGTGTCTTACCTCTCATTTTGATACAGGCGCTGGGAAATTTACCTAAATAACATATGGTTTGTGCTTTACTTCACAGCATTCTAGTATCAGACAGTCTGGTCAACGACCATTATATTCTGCCCATGCTCAGAAACTAGCTATGGCAGAAACTTGTTACAGTTGGTCACACCCATTAATACTCTCTATCCAATCCTTTTACAGGACAGATAAAGCAAGGAAGCATGTGACTGAGGTCAGGAGGTGTGGCCTGACACTGCACATACACACAGATACTTAATTCAGTTCTTAACAGGCTTACATTTACTTTAATACAATTTATTGAAGTCATATTATATAGCTTATTGGTGTTTTTAGGGGGGTTGTTTTCAGATTCTGGAGTATAAAAAAAATGGATTTAGTTCTCTTTTAAGCCCAGTTGGTAGGCATTTTAAGCTTTGTAATGGCTCTTGTGTGCAATATTTGAGAGTACAAGGGATACAGCGAATACCCCCAGATAAACGTGGTAAAAATCGTTTGGCCCTTCTTTGAAAAACTGAGGTAAAATGGATCTTTTTGTTATAAACTCGTATACCCACAGGACTGAATTAGAGATATGATATATCGTGTTATATAGATGTTTAATATAAGTCCTGTAAGAAGTATTTCTCTTTTCTTCACATATTCATAAAATGTATAATTAAAACTACGATAGACTTGGGACTATTGCTCCTTATGTTTTTCCTCCATGTGAGTTTGTTATTTAGGTTAATATTTAATCATACTTACCCTATATTGTTCCTGTGTTAGAACCTATCATAAGTAATCACCTATTTGTCAATGTATGTAACACAAATATATATTTATAATTATCTTTACTTACGTGCATTGGTTTGGTGCTAGAATTATATGTTACTATTACAGAGTTGCTCTCAAAAGGCTCTGTGGTAAGAGACTGATTTATTGTTACTATTTTGACTGATGCAACGATGTTAATGTAAGAATGTGACATGCCCATCATGTTTTTTGTTGCAATGATCTACTATATTGATACAATGGTTTTAATTGGTTTTAACTTTGTAGTTTAGTTTGTGATGCAGCTTTTTCCTTGGGCTGTCATCCCTTTAAGAGAGTTAGGGATGTGCCTATAAATTGCCGTTTCCCATCACATGCTTTAGCCTATGAGTAAGAGCCAGGAGCGTCTCCAAACGCGTAAGGCGGACTTGCTGATGGAACTGCATATATGTTAAATAAAGGACTGGTGGAACACTTTGTGACTGGTGTGCGCTGGCAGCTCTTTCCTATATCTGTACCTTGAACACACAAACCCGGCGATGGGTTCGAGGCAGGCTGCATAAGCATAAAGGATAGATGTAATGTAAATCACAGAAGGCCACATGACAGCACTTTCCATACTTTTCTTACTTTTACTAATTTTAAGATTTTGATTTGCCTTTAATTGCCATTTTATGGGGTTTCACTGTACTTTCCCTTGTCCTACACGGCAGTGGTTACCAATGGGTTAATCTCCCCTTGCTGCTTGAACGACAGGAATCCCTCCCCCAAACCATATAAAAGGAGGATTAGGAAGCCCCTTGCCTTTTTCATTCCTGGTAGGTGAGACCCTACTTGTGCACATGTGCGCGACCACGAAATGACTGCAAATATTTTAAAAAACAATGTTTTTTCTGGGTAAGTGCCTATACATATGTTTTATGCCTCTCCTGCATGCAGCAGTGGGGTAACAATGCCGTGGAAGCAATCCAGCAATCCATGGCCAATAGTTATGTGAAAAACTGCCTATCCTTCAGAGCTATGCATGTACCTCTCAGGATCAACTATTGAATTGAGTCAAGGCTATGTCCCTTTCCAATTTTTCAGAGAACATGCAAAGTATAAGCAATGTTATATACTTGTATACTAAGCAATGATACAACCAAAAGGCCCTTCTCCAGTGGAACATGGAACACTAGAACTAGGAGAAATTATTGAAAGTGCTAATCAAATGGAGGAGCCTCAATCTGAAAATGTCCTAACCCAGGAGGGTTATCAAAAGGATGAGATACACACTACAGATTTCAGAACCAGAACAACCAGGGCCATCAGACCATGTTTTCCAAAAAATCCCAGGACTCAGTCAAGTTTCACATTCATGACCAATTTCTGGAAACCATTAAGAAAATTATAAACACCTGACAGGAGATTTTCAGCTTTTCAAAATTTGAGGAGACATATCCATTTAACAAGTGTATTACTAATACTTGTGATGATTCCCTAAAAGTAGATACAGCCATCCTTAAGGTTGGCAGAAGGACCATCTTGGCTACTGAAGACACTTTGGCCCTACGAGACCCCATGGATAAAAGAGAAGACTCCATGCTGAAAATTATTTTTTTCTTTATCAGGAGCAGCAATGCGTCCTCCTATGGCAATCACAAGTTTGGCCAGAGCGAACAAGTTCTGGCTATCTGATCTAGAAGATGCCATCAGAAAAAGAACTCCACATGATGAATAGACTCGCTTAAGCTTTCAGCAAAAGCAATGAGTGCTGCTGTTGTGGCTAGAAGACCCATATGGCTATGGCTGATGTACATTCAAAACAGAGCCTAATCTCCATTCCATTTGAGGGAAAGCTTCTCTGTGGCTCCAAATTGGAAGAACAGCCTCCCTTCATTATCCTCAAGATTTAGCAGAGGGGGCCCCCTGCCATCTTACCCTTCCTCTGCTCCTTCTCATTTTCCAGGACTCGGCTTCAGAAACGCCAGATAATACAGGGCAGGCAAGCCATTCATACAGCAATGGTCCTGGAGAGGGGCATCTTCTCATTATCAGTATCATCAGTATTTTTGAGGCAGAGGTGGCAGAGCAAAACACAGACAATTATGAAGGTCTGCAAGCTCATTGTCTCCCAGTGGGGGAAAGGCTTTCCCTCTTCAAGAAGGCAGGGGCTTGAATAACATCAGACGCTTGATTCCTAAAGACTCAGATCAGAGATACAAGCTTTAATTCCAAATTTTTCCAATGGTAAACAGATTTCTCTCTACAAGAATCCCATCAACACCAGAAGCCAGAACAGCACTCTCTTCAGCTTTTATAGACCTACAAACATCATACAGCAAATACCAAAGGGAAAATGGAAATCTACTCGCACATCTTGAAAAAGAAAAAGACAGGCGAATTCTGTCAAATCTTAAATTTTACATTTCTTAATACCTAAAAAAAAATCTAAACGGAGACAATAAAATCAATCACAGCTCAATCAACCAGGGAGATCGGATGATCAAAATAGATATAAAAGTGCCTATCTGCACATTCCAATATCCCCAAACCACAGGAAGTTTCTTTGTTATTGCGTCTGCAACCAATACTTCCAATACAGAGCCCTGTCCATTGGCCTGGCTTTAGCCCCAAGAGTATTTTCAAAATCTTGATTCCAGTATGGTAATTGCCCACTGTATTTTGAAAGTTGCAGATTGCAATACCCTTCTAAAAAACCTAAAAATAACACTGGCCTGTCTCCGCCACGCCATGGGTGGTTGATAAATGAACAGAAATCTGTCCTAACACCAGTCCAAAAAATCCAGTTCTTAGGAGTCACCATAGATTCTACAAACCTCTCAGTATTACTTCCAGAAACAAGGAAATTGCCAAAGAGATTCACAATTTAATTTTATTTCCAGTGTCCACAACTTGGGCCATGCTGCACATGATTTCAACTCTAATTTTTAAGCCAATTTTGCCCACAAGCAGTTCAAAATCAACTAAAATACCTTTCGATTCTCTTGAGACTCTTTCAAAGAAGTTCAAAGGGGAAATTCAGTGCAAATACATGTACTTTTCAGAAAAAAGAGCAGCATTTTTTCATCCCAATGACCTTAATCTGCCAATTCATCATTTTGTCTGTGTATAAATAAATGCAAACGAAATACTGACTTCCTGTTTGCAGGACCCCTAATAGAGACCGTTATGGTCTTGCCCTTGACCCAGTGCCTGGGTTGATTCAGTTGCTCAGTAGAGATCTGAGCATGTGTGACCCATCCAACAGCCAATCAGTAGAAATTACTGTTAGGAACATTCCAAGGATGTGGTGCATCTTGGGAAGAAGAAGGACCATTAGAACCTGAAATGTTCACGAATGTCAACAGCAGGGAACATCAAAGGGTATAAAATCAACTGATTTTTCAAAATTGAAGAGAATATGTTGAGTAACTAGTTATGCATTACACAAACTAACAATTTAACAAATATTGATAATTTCCACTGAACTGTCCCTTTAAGCCCATCTGCCTTTTCCCCTGCAGTGGTCAGTGGGAACAACCAATGCAAGCCCCTTGGGGTGGGATGGACCATATCTGGATCTCAACTTCTCAGAACATGAGAGAGATGACAGCGGTATTTCAAGCCCCGAAGCACTTCAAGAGCCTCCTGGTAGGTCAAACCAGTACAGATACAAATGGACAATGGACAATGCCATGGAAGTATCATATTTGAACAAAAGCGGAGGCACCAGAAGCCCTCATCTCTGGCTCATGGCTAAACAGATTATGTCTTGGGCAGAACTCCACCTTCTCCAAATCAGTGCTTGCCATATACTGGGCACTCTCAACAAAAAAGTGGACTATCTCAGCAAACGAGTAATATGTCTAAACGAATGGGAACTCCATCCAGAAATATTTGCAATCATAACCCAGAAATGAGGAATGCCTTATATGGACTTCATGGCAACTCGATCAAATGTCCAACTGAACAAATTCTGTTCCATGTTCAAGGATTCCAAGGCAACAGTGACAGATGCTTTCTCCTTCAGATGGAGTCATCACCTACATTTTTTCACATATCCCGCTACTCCAGAGAGTCCTCAGAAAAGTCAGACGACAAAGTTTCCATCATAGCAATACTTCCATGTTGGCCGAGGAGGCCATGATTCAGCCTGGCACTTCAGATGTCAGTATCTCGCCCATAGCCAACACTAAGTTGGTTTTGGATCTCTTGGTAGTACACTTCTTTCAAGGCGTCAAGCACCTGAAACCTCAGATAAGAAACAAAGTTCCTCCATGGGATCTTTCCATTATTCTACAGACATTATAAGAAAGTCCTTTTGAACCCATTAAATTATGTTCAATAAGACAGATCAATCTTAAAACTATCTTCTTAGTGGCTATAACCTCGGCTAGGAGATTAGCTCAAATCGGATTCCTCAGAGCATCTGAAACTCTCCTCATCTTCTACCCCAACAGGGTTGTATTAAAACCAGACCCTTCCTTCCTGCCAAAGGTAGTAACCTCCTACCACATAAACCAAGATATTCTTCCTACCCTTAAGCTGGGTACACACACTACAGATAATTGAAAGATGACATACAAGATCTGCAAGATCCTGTTTGTCATCTTTCAAAGATCTGTATACACACAGTCCCGAGCGTTCTCCCTGTGAACATCATAGGGGGAACGCTCGGGACTGTGTGTTTCCCTCGGCCACGGCAGACTCCTCTATAGGGAAATCTTCGTTTCCTCTGATGGAAATCTTAGGTCTTTTCCAAACAAGCGTTCGGCCGACCTGATCGTTTGGCAGCCGCGCGCTAAATCGGAAAACGAAGGTACACACACTAGCGATAAAGCCCCGATACCATTATCATTACTGTGTGTACCCAGCTTTAAACAGTCTCAAGATGAAATTGTCCCTTTCTCATTTATGTATGTACCCAGCTTTAGTACTACACCTAAACGCAATCCATTAAAGTCTTTGTGCTCTGTGCAGATAAATATGAAATGCTTTCTTGGATTCCTTAACTAGGTAATAGCACACTTCTCCTTTGTAACCCGCGTGTGTGTACAGAATTTTGTGTCTCTAGCTTAAAAAACGGTGGGAGGAGATACAGCCCAAAAAATAGGAATAATAAAATGGAAGAAGATGAAGAAATGGAAAGAACAGGAATTTGTATCTTTGAAGCCAAATTAAAGAAAAAAGTCACAAGAGACCAGGGAATATAATGCTGGCCATGCACTAGGATATTTACCTCCTGATATTAAAGGGCATTTTATCTGTGTATAAATAAATGCTTCCAAAATACTGAATTCCTATTTGCAGGACCCCTAATAGAAACCGTTATGGTCTTGCCCTTGACCCAGCGCCTGGGTTGATTCAGTTGCTCAGTAGAGATCTGAGCATGTTTGACACATCCAAACAGCCAATCAGTAGAAATGACTGTTAGGAACATTCCAAGGTAGTGTGCATTATGGAAGGACCGTTACAGAACCTAAAATGTCAGCTCAATAATGTCAACAGCAGGGAATAGCAAGGGGTATAAATTCGACTTGGTTTTCAAAATGGGAGAGAATTTGTATTATAACTAGGTATGCATATTATAATCTAAGAATTTTAAAACTAATATTTACCACTGAACTTTCCCTTTAATAATCCCAACTGGATCATTTCGACAGCCACCTAGAACAACATTTTGAGATGAACATCATATCTTTAGATAGTTGGAAAAAGTCCTGTCTGACCAGCATAACACCAGGCTGTCCGAAAACTAATTTATGCATTAAAAGCACACTGGCGTTGACTTATCTCAAAGGTGAATTTGACAGGAAACTACAGCAGAAAGTTCAAAACCAATGCCAAACTATTAGCTGTACCCCCCTTTTAAAGGCCCCTCCTATATTAAAGTATACAGCCTTTTAACATATAAGAAGTACCATGGTCATATATACCTAACTATGTGGTAAAGGTATGTAAACATCTCAAAATGTTAAAAAAAAATCTGTTCTTTGTTACAGGTGCAAATCTTATTATAATAAAAACATTGTCATGTCTGTTCCTTTCTGCAGTAATGTTTCAAGCTAATACTGATATCAGGACAATAAGCTTGAGGATAAAAGGTTTCCATTTGTGCAACTGTGTGGTCTCTGTCACTGTCTACAGTATGTGATCAGTTTTATATCCGTCCCCAAACAACTAACACTAGATGCTAGGCCACACTGCTCCATTTTCTCACACACTAATGATCATGATCTGTTAGCGTGGATGAATCGCAGAGCAGTGCATGTGACAATACATGTGCTGCGATCTGTTTTCACAGAGCATATTATCATCTTTTTTTGCAGATCACATGCGCTCCGATTGAGCCCAAAATGACGTTAACGCGTGCAAAATACGCGCCGATCTGCATTTGACACACTTTTCGCATGTGTTGCAATCCCTCACAGTGTGGTCTCAGGCTCACTGTTCATGTCTGTATCTTGGCTACACTTGTTTTCACCCCTTTTCAGACTTAGTACACTCTTGGACTTTCAGATGACCTGAAGGTGTCAGAATTGCAGATAACAATAAACCATCAGCAAGGAGGTATTCTGGGCACCTGTCAAACTCCCTATGACTAGGCAGGAAAGCATATGCTATGTAATAAATATTTTCTGGTACAATGCCAGTAAAATGATAATAAGGAATATGACATTTTTCTTAGAATTCTTATTAGACAGAAAACTCTAAATGGGATTTGGAAATAGCTTATTATGGTAAAGGTGACTGATTGGAACAGCCTATTGCATAATATAATAACTACTTCTGCAGTAAGCTCTGGAGCCAGCTTGACTGGCGCACACATCTAGCAAGGTGTTTTGGGGGTGCTCCAATGCCTTTTTCATGACTGGATACTAGTAGTTCCTTCAAGTCCAGCCTTGCATTAAATGTGGTAGGACATAAATTGTGTTTATTGCCAGGACTGATTAAAGGATAACTATCGTGTGTGTAAAGTTTTTTTTTAAATTACTAGTGACAGGGATGTAGGATTGGTAATTCCTACCTCCCAATATTGTATCTGTGAGGAGCACCAGCCCAAAGAAAACTGATTCTGCCAGTCTTCCTCCTGGCTTCAGCACTATCTTTAATACAGGAATTGTCCAGGACTAACCTGGCAATTGAAAACTGCAGGTTACTTTACATTTTTAAAAAGTACATTTTTAGAGTATAGATATCCTTTAAGGTGGGGCAAAAAAATTCCAACACCACCTACTTATGCCTGGGCCCCACAATACGCATTTAAGAGTATTTTTTTGGAATGCAATCTGCAATAACATCTGCTTTCCCATAAAAAACATCTGTATGTGGTTTGCTCATAATACATCGATATGTAGTCCATTCTCCAAAAATGTGCATGTTTTAATATTAATGAAAGAAAAAGGGAAAGTAAAATTCACATGAACTTTGCAAGCAAAAACACATAGTTAAATGAGATTTTCTTCAGTGCTTTGTTCTGATAGTAGGACTCAAACCTTTTCATAACTGAAGATTTACCCAGAGTTGCAATCACCCTGGGTATTGTATTCAAAATGGGTTTAACAGCTCTGGCCATGGCATTAAAAGGCAAGTTCACCCCCAGCTAAATTTTGCCCCAATGCTGAGCACACTGTGTAGTGTTAAATTAATCCTACCACTCTCTTCTGGTGCATATGTCTCTCGCTAGGATAAACAGTGCAAATTTAGATTCTAAATATACTTATCTTATCTAGCCTTTATTCTATCACCTTCTTTCTGAGTCTCAATCAATCACTGCTAGGCTGCCGGTCTGGCCGCTTCTGCTGCTTCCAGGATCAGAAGAAGCAGCAGAGGGTTGGCGAAGGAAAAAACAGCTGGTAAGTTTATTTAGAATCTGTATTGGCACTGTTTAACCTAGTAAGGTCTAAGTTTGGGGGTATTTCAAGCAAGATCCTCATTTTTGGGAGAGGTGTGTGTGTAGATGTTAATGAGTAGGTATGTCCACTCCCCCCCCAAAAAAACTTATTATATTGTGTTAAGAACCCCCCCCAAACCTCGACCTCGCAATGTTTTTAACGCTATCAGATGCTTCTAACATTACTTACCAGCCTTCTTTCCATCTGCGTGCTTCTGTGCCTTTCCGTGAATGGAAGCAAGCAAAAGGGGCCGGACCGGCAGCATCTCCTGTGATTGGCACAAGATGCGAGGTTTAGGTTTGGGGGTTCTTAACACAACATAAAAAGTTTTGGGGGGTGTGGACATACCCTTTAAAAAGTTGCAAAAAAAGCCCCAAAGCCAGTATTGAATAGCTTGTGATGCTGCACTCTGTGTCTTTTGAGATACATCATACATACTGTAGAGCTGTGAAGGTTGACTCTGCAACCTGGGTGTTAAAAAGTGACTTTTAGGGCTAGGCCACACTAATGCATTTTTTGCGTGCTTGCGCACGCGATTTAGGTTAAAAGGAAATGAACGTGAGAACTCCTGCAATTTTTGATTGCACTTGCATTTTGCGTACACCTTTTTTTACTTAAATGCGTGCATTTTAATTATGTTAAATTACAAAAACGCATGCACAAATGCGGAACAACGCACAACAATGCACACGTGTGATAACGCTTGCAATTGCATGTGTGCATGCGTGATTTGGTGCGTTGTAGTGTGGCCTCAGCCTTATTCAATATTTAAAAGCATTAAAAGGAGAGGTCAGTGGAAAATATTATTTCTAAAATTCTTACTTTATATTATGCATACCTTGTTATTCTGCATATTCTCTTCCAGTTGAATTTACACTCCTTGCTATTCCCTGCATTAGTTAGCTAAATGTACATGGAAATAGGATAGTACACATCCACACATAGTGCAACTAGTGACCAAATTTATTAAATAAAAAAATTAAAGCTTAATGCACATCAAATTTAATTGCTTACATTTTATATTACCATTGTATTGCGACTAGCCTGCCCTTCTGTCTGGATAAATTAAAGCAACTAGTTCGATAACTTGGCCAAATTATTTTAAGCCCAGCAACCACTTCAATGTTTGCTTCGTTCTGCTGGGTCCTAACTTTTAAACTTGTTTACCAGACTAACTTTTTACATTCTTAGGAGAACTTTGTCTTTATATCAGTACCTGCCTTTTATAAGATGAAAGTCCCTGCTGCTCTTTCACTTGCTTTCTTGGGACTAACTCTCCAGCTTTAAGTACTTAAACACATGACCCACTTTGAGTGGAGTACACCTTGCTTTAATTTATCCAAAGAGAAGGGCAGGCTTTTTAAGTCTTAATACAATGGTAATATAAAATGTAAACAATATGTACACTGTAAAACCAACTTTAGTTGCCCGGATAGCTGTCGCTTTAAAAGTAATTTTTTTTTTTATCTACCCCCCATAGCCTACTTTGCCTACTCGAATGCTGCTGGCTTTCTCCTCTTGGATATGGCTGCTGGAGCTCCATGCCACGAGATCTGCATAATTTCTCCATCTCCAGGAGGTCTAAGCGGGTTAAGGCTTGTGTGGAACGTGCACATGCCCGACATAATATCGCACGCGACATGATGTCATTGCGCAACCCCGGCACAGCGTGATGATGTCACATTAAAGTTAGTTTTACAGTGTACATATGCTTAAGAAATTTAATTGGATGTGCACTTGCCTTCTATTTTTTGTATACATTAGTGAGCTGACATTTCTGGTTCTGTAACAGTTCTTCTTTTGGAACTGCAACTTCCAAAATATTTTGCCAATAACATAAAGATTATCATAGGCTGAATATAATTTATACATTGTTATTATTAACTTCCCATGGTTCCTAGGATCAGGATTATTAGTTATTATAAAAACAATGGGATAGAAATGTGAAATGACTAGTGGATTATGCCTAACATTTCCTTTATGGCAATGTCACCCCAAAATTGATAGGCTTGTCTTAAGTCCACCCCCCCCACACAAATTTTTAGTATTAGGCTAATTGCCTTCCTGAGACAATGTCTCAGCCAATCATTGGTCACGCTGCCGGTCCAGCCCTTTCTGCAGCTTCCGTGTTTGGAAAAGGCACGGGAGCTAAGCAGAAGAATGCAGAGGTAAGGAAGGCTGGTAAGTAGGTCTATCGGCAGCTTTGAAAACTAAAAACCTTTTGAGGTCGAGGTTTTAGGGGAAATTATCCTAATGCTAAAAGCTTGTGTAGTGGATGGACATACCCTTTAAAGGGCATGTTCACTTGAAAAACCAACTTTTAATATAACGATCCTTAGGGTTGCCCACCCCAACCGTGATAATAATACTAATTTACTTACAGCCCCTTCGCTTACGCGACTATCTTCTTCCCTCTCTGCTAACCGGACACAGCAGAGAGGGGCCGGACCGGGAGCTGCTTTTGTGATTCACTGCTGGCCAATCACAGACGTGGTTGCCAGCTGTAAAAATAGGTGCGGGAGCGAGGGGCTGTAAGTAAATACCAGAAAGGTTTTTTTAGTGTTATTATGGCGGTTGGGGGTGGGTAACACTAAGGGTCGTTGTATTAAAAGCCTTTTATGCTAGGAGCAAGGGCAAGCAGATGGGATCCGGAGGGGGGAAAAAGGGCTCCCCTGCAGCATCCCTCCCGGAAGCAACACAGGAGGCAGAGACTATTGGACAGGAAGACAGCCACTACTCTTCAGTTTCCTGGACTTTGGACATGGACTGCAGGAGAACCATAAGGAGCAGGATTGTAAGGTAAGGATTTTTTTAAAACTATACAGAGGGGCCAGCACTTGGGGCAAATTTTAGATTTGGGGGTGGATATACACTTTCAGTGTAGATTGATAGTTTAGGTAATAGATAAATCAAATGAAAATGGCAAAAGGGAAAGTGTTGCCTCATAGGATAAAAAAACCTTTAACAGCTACAGGTAAGATCATAACCTAGATACAATACCACACCTTTCTGTATTGGCAGAGATATCCATGCACTGAGCAGGCCACAGCATTAAAAGTAATTTTATTTTATATTTTTCATTACCAAAGACTGTCCCAGATTCTGTTGATTCCGTGGGGGTAGTAGGAACTAGTTTGATCAAATGGATATATATAACATGTCATTTTCAAAATGTAGTACCTGAAATGTCATCCATGGGGAGAGGCTTTTAATAGGTACTGGTCATAACAGTTTTTCACAAACTTTTTAACCAACGTCATGTACTGAAGCATAATACAAGGCTCTCTGCCATTATAGCTGTTAATGACAGGTCACAGTGCTGTCTTAGTTTCCAAGGGTACCAAGTTAATATATCACATATTCTGTGCTGTGCTAGTTTCCTGCTGCGTTTAGCCTTGTGATTCATTCCCAGAAAAGAATACGAAGCAGTTGGTGAAGAATACAATATGACTTCTACGGAGTTTCTCTTAAATACCTTTCTTTTGATTCATTCAGTTGCCATTTTTTCTGTTTAGTTTATTGCTTCTTAATTCTTTATGGTCAATTTAAGTGTCTACGAGCTGACATTATTCACAGATAATCTGTAAAATTATATTAAGAACTAAAGAAAACAATTCACTTGCAAACTTTCTTTAACACAAGCAATGAAAGCGGCATTCCTTCTGGAAATGAGGGCAATATTTGTAAATTTAGTACACGTAGAAAGATATGTCAATCGAAAACTAAATGTGCAGGGTAATATTCTGACAGAATTTCACTTTTGGTTAATTTCAACATCTACAACATTCAAAGCATCCAATCACAAAATGAATGAGCCAGTACATAGTTTTAACATCGGAAATCACTGGTTTTAAAGATTTTAGATAAAACAATTGATGAACATTGATCGAATATTAATTCTGTCTATATCGGTCTAGTGTCAAACTGAATTGTTGGAGCCCAAATGGAAATCTGAGACCAGGGGCCCACCAGGACGTGTTTAGGGACACACCTAACTTTCATATCTCTATTATCACTCGTTTACATATCTATATTACTCCTACTGACTCCTATTGCTCATTAAAACGCATTTCTTATTGTCCCTTTGGCTCTGTATTTAAATTTTAATTTTACCAGTAATTTTTGTGTAAAATTAAAATTTCAGGGGGATTTCCCTGAAACCCTGTGGGCCAGTCCGACACTGCTAATATCGTAAAAGTAAATAGCCAGCACAGGGGCGTAGGGATCACTATAGCAACCATAGGGCTTGCTATGGAGCCCAGAGCCAAAAGGGGCCCTACAGGCATATTCACCCTTCAAAGAAACATTTTAGCTAACATAGTTTAGCCACACAAACCCCAATTACATTTGCTCCCAGGCTCAGATACTCTACTTACAAACCAGTGGCTCCTCTCTTCATCATGGCCAATGGCTGGCACCTGTTACAGAATAAGCCTCCTCTGCTACTGTGCACTCTCACAACAGCAGCAGAGGAGGTGTGGCTGTGCCAGCGAGGGATCGGGGTTTTGCAAGTAGAGTATCTGAGCCTGGGAGCATCTTTAAAAGGTTTAAGTAAAATGAAAACTGATTTTTGTGGCTGAACTATGTGAGGTAAATTTTTTCTTAGGGTGTTTTTTTCCCCTGAAGGCTGAACTGCGACAAAATGTTTTTTATGTGGGTTGGGGGCCCCATCTCAATGGGGGCCTTGCTATTGGGTCCTGTGATTTCTAGCTACGCCCATGAGCCAGTTATTCATTCTGGTGAGCTTTTTACTAATTACCGTTTATGATTAACCTTTGCATTTGATATTGTATCCATTATTGCAATATAGATGTCAAATCTGATTATTTATCACAGATAACAAATGACCAGTTATAAGCATTATCAGAGCTTACCATGAAAGTAAATAGAGCCATCCCCTATTACAGCGTTAATTTTAGGCCTCTAATGCACCCATTGCGTCATTCATATCGACAAAGCACAGCATTGAAATACATGCACTGGAAAAGCAATGCACAACCGCACAGCCTTAAAAAACACACATCCATTACAAAGTTGGGATACAACTTTACAGAGCAATAGAGTAAGCATTTGCATAATGACATTTTAGGCAGACCATTTTCCATCTAGGTTGTGCTATTTAAAATGTACATTTTGATGTTTATATTCCACATTTATTTATATATGAACAAAGGACAGTTTTGTATGTTCGTTTCAATCATAAAACTCTACTACACCTTTGGGACCTGTATTACATGTTTTGCGAACCACAGAGCTATTTGCAGGTTTAAATAAAAGCAACTGGTGTTTAATCTCACTCTCAAAGAATCGTGTGCTTGTTTTATATTATTCATTAGGAAAGATAAACTCACACTTTCTGACAATACCAATATGAGTTTTGCAGATTACCATCCTGGATGTGATATATTTAAAGGTAGTTATTAGATTCCCAAGTGTCATATTGTATCTATGGATCTATATATTCATTTCTTATATAGCACTGAATATTACACAGTGCTTTATAATGTTTTAGGGCCAGCCACACTAGGATGTTTTTGCTGACACTGCAATCCACAATAACATTTCATTTATAATGTAAATCACAGGAAGTAGGCCCCACTGCGATCCGTTGCGATTTTGTAATGCATGCGATCACCACTTTAGGTCCCTTTTAGTCAAAATTGAATTTAGTACAAGTTTATGGAAGCACATGACATCAATGTCATCACGTTGCATCACCACGCACCCTTTCCCACCCTGCCCGGAAGCACAAAGTGACAGGTGGGATGTCTGCACAAGCACATAGCGGAAGCATATAGAAATGCACAGGGTTTTTGGTGCATTGTACTATGATCTCAGCCTTCATCAAGTCACATCTGTCCCTGCCCTAAAGAGCTTACAATCTAAACACTATCAATATATGTTTAATGCAGATGTGTCCAAAGGAGGATTTAAACCCAGGACTCCTTACATTTTGTGAAACAGATTAACTAATGAATGAAAACTAAAAAATTACTGTGTAAGGCTGACACTACAGCTAAGGCCACACTGCAGCGTAGGAAAAAAAGGGCTGTGTGTTTCTTTGCACTTTTGCCATGAGCTTGTGTCAACTTGTATCTGCTTTTACGCTTCCATAGACTTGCATTAAGTGCAATTTTGACAGAAAGAGACCAAAAATGTTGATCACATACATTAGAGAATTGCAACGGGTCAGATATAATAGCAGGGAGGCGCACTCAAATGACATATGACTGTTTTTATTGTGACTATGCGGTGCACAAGGAGGAAGGGGGATAACCCGTTACAATAAAAACAGTTATAAAAACAGTTATATCTCATTTGAGTGTGCCTCCCTGCTATTATATCGGACCTATGGATTTCACTGCGAGTGGTTGAACAGTTTGGGGGAAGCAGCACCTTTCATGATTTACAGGATTTCAGGTGTGCGAGGATAAATATATATACGTTAATTGCAACGGGTCACAGCACACACAGTGGGGCCTACTTTCCCCAGTTTACATTGCATATCGCAAATCATAAACAGAGCATTACAACATTAAACAATTTCTTGAAGTTGATATGGTTGTTTCTACAGACAAATTAGTTCATTGCTGTTTCAGATGTGTTACTAAATATATAATAAGTTAATATAATAAGTTTTATTTTTAGATTTTTTTTATCATTCGTCACCTCATACTTTTTTGTCTTTTTTAACAGTGTTTAATTTAAAGGAATATTATGCCCTAGACTACCCCATTTCTTATTAGGCCAATTGTTAAACTACTCACCCCTGGGTTTACCTTTTATAGCTTGAAATCTTTAATATAATTTTGATTGTCCTTTGTAGATCCACTTCCACCCTGTCCAGGATCTTTCCAGTGAGTAGACATGATTCTTGCAGATGAGATCTTCCCATTGGCTAGGCACCAGACCAAAGGGAGGCAGAGCTTCAAAGGAAAGGCACATTTTGAAATTCAATTAACATTTTGAAATTCATTTAAAAAGAATACAAGCTATTTACTCATAGCTATTAACTACCTAGGTTTATATATTCAAATTATATGACTTTAATTCTTACCTGTGTAAGGTAAATCTTAAATATGGATATATTACCTAAATTCCTATCCCCATCATGTTAGAGTATGATCAAGGCCTCCAAAATAACAGATTTGCTGATGGTTTATTAAATATTAGCTATGTTGGAAAATTGTTTTGGTAACAATAGAGCCATGCATTGCCAGAAACCCTGTAATGTAGATTGCTCTTTGGAAGGTGACTGACTGGAGAATTATTTTGCATAATGTAAAGTATTACATATTAAAAGGCATGTAAACCATAGAAAATACATTTTAAAATAAGTTCACCTCAATAAAATATAGTAAGGACAGACCTGATATCTATTTTTTTTCTTTTCTGCTTTTCTTTTATCTATTAGTCATTTAGTCATCTGCCTACTTTGTTTTGAGTAGACCTTCCCCCTAAAAATTGTCACCAGTAATTGTAAACAATTACGGTATCTCTGTAAGCCCGAGAGCACTCACAAGCTTTAAGTATTGGCATTGTTTGTTCCTCTCACTTGGGCAAGCAAAAACTAATAAACTTGACATGACCAGTTTTTTGTGTTTCCACTTATGTAACAGAGGCAAAAACAGGTTCCTGAGGAGAGGTGTCCATCTCCATAACAACAGTAACTCTAATGTGAGTAGCTCCTTAGTACTAAAGGTATGACAGTGGGGAGTCAACTTGTCTTTAATGCACAAAGAAAAAGGAGTGAGAGTTATGGAATGATTGCAATCTGGGATACATATAAGCAAAGTTGCCTATTGTGCCCCTTTAATTCTTGGACTACCTGCACTGTACAAGAAGTCATATACAAAATAATGTATAATCAAAGTGCATGGTAAAATTTCACAGTATGGCACTTTTTTGCTCATTTACTAGTCATTTTCAGTCTGTTTAGCACAGGATTTTCAAAAAGCCACTGGCTTCTAAGGAACTAGATCATCCTAGATATATATATAGGAAAGGTTAGTTTTTAAAATCTGTATTTTCATGTAACTTTTTTCTTTATGCTTCATGCACTATAGATATTACTTAGCTTAAGAGAGCAATGCTGTGTTTTACTGCTGACAACCTCAGCCTAGTGATATTACACTAAATGAATATTTTATTGCTTTTTATAACTGACCTGGAAGAAGAGTGTGATGTCATCTTGGATAAAGTCATTGGCAGATACTAACATTATATAAAAAAAAGCTTACACATGAAAAGCCTTTAAAACTTCCCACCAGTCCATGTCTCACCTACTTGGTTAACCCTTGATTTTGAATAATTTCAACCACTTGAAATTTCCCTTTGTTCCACTTTCCTTTTTATCACCTTTAAATATATGGATCACCAAGTACCGTATATACTCGAGTATAAGTCGATCCGAGTATAAGTCGAGGTACCTATTTTTACCTGAAAAACTTGTAAAAACTGATTGACTCGAGTATAAGTCGAGGGTAGAAATTATCACCACTACTGCCTTCTGATTCTGTGTTGTTTTTAGGCTTTAGTTGCCCTTTAAATGGACAGCTGAATTCCCATACATGAATCCCATACAGTAATAGCCAAATCCAGTACCAGTAACCTCCAATTCTTTGGCACTCCACATATGTTTGGAAACTACAACTCCCAGCATGCTTTGTTGTTGCGAGTTTCAGTTTCTAAACATGTGGAGTGGCAAGGTTCAGTGAACTTTCAATTAAGCTTACCATCATCTACAATTCTCCTGAACCCCATATAGTAAAGGGCCCTCTGACCCCTATACAGTAAAGGGAACTCTGACCCCCATATAGTAAAGGGAACTCTGACCCCCATATAGTAAAGGACTCTCTGACCCCAATAGTTAAAAATGTCACCTGAGAGTTGTACTTTCAAGCTGTCCTTTGCACTGTACTAGCAGCTGTTTTTTGCCCCAAACTGAGGAGACCCTTCAGATTTACAGATTCCAGTGACAGTGCTGAGTGAGTCCAGCAGCCAGAATACAGGAAGCAGGAAGTATAAAGGCAGATCAGCTCCTGTAACTTTCTATGCAGGTTAACACAGCGCCACCTACTGGTTACTATCTGTAATTGCAGAATTTGCATCTAAATTAGGACTTGACTCGAGTATAAGTCGAGGTTAGGTTTTCAGGCTAATTTTAAAGCCTGAAAAATTCGAAAAACATTAGATAAAATTTTAGAAAACAAATGATAATGAGGCTGTGGTCTGCCATGTTTGTTTCCAAATGTGTATTTGTTTTATACAAATAAAACACTTTTTAAAAAAGACTTTTGTTTTAAAACCTGTTCAAGGGAGGCAGCCCTACTGTGTTAATTCTCCTGCTGGGAGACTGTCTTGGAAAAATAGTGTCACTTATTAAGATTTAACTTTAACAGTTTAAAAAAATGGCAACGCCTGGTTTTTATTTGGTGAAAAAAAGTTCATGCAAGTCAAGCGATGTTTATAGTTCTAGCATACGGACACATTCTCTGCATTTCAATCTTGTGCATTTCCTGACGTTGGAATGGAGACAACTAAAGAGTTAATATATAATGCAAAAGGATTCTCCAATCACTCGCTTTCTGTAGTATGTGCTATCCACATTACTTATTTTCTAACAAAGCAGATGTTATAGACATTTAAAGATCCGGCCATTGATGTCGAAGATTCAGTTGTTGTCAGATTTAAGTTAACTGACAAAGAGGATTTTGATCATTGTGCTTGAGGGTCGTATTGAGATTCTGATGCATCATCAGTTTCAGAGGTTGTGTTCTTGTCAATATATTAGTATAGTGACTCCTTCTGATGATGCTATTATATTTAAGCTTGTCTATTTAAACCTCCTACTTGCTTGTTCCTGTTGCTCAGAATCAGCTTCCCTGTGTCGGTGTGGTATTAGGGGGTATATGTTTGCAATTCATACTAAAACTACCTTTATAGATGATTTTGGTATGGTTGCCATACAAACAAAAGAGAAGGTTGCGTTCAGAGGGTGTATCAGAAGGTGTGTGTTTCTGTTTTTGTGTGATGTTAGGGGATATGTTTTTGCATTTCAGACCAGATAACTAACTTTTTTAATAGTTTATGTATGGTTGCCATGGAACCAGAGGGTAGGTTGAGTTGTGAGGGTGTACCAGTAGGTGTGTTTACATGACTCTGTGGGGTTTTAGGGGTATGTTGTTTGCATTTTAGACCATAAAACTATTTTTTGATGGTTTAGGCATGGGTTGTGAAGATGTATTAATAGCATTGTGTATCTGTGTGCTGTTAGGAGGTGTGATTTTCCTCACAGCAGTGGGACATTAATTGCAGCTGGCTTGGAGTACTGGTTTCTCCTCATCCAACTTCAGCATATTTTTATATATATACATTGAATGGGGTTTTATTCCCCCATTTGTCTGTTTTTATGGAGCACCTGATTGATTGTATAAGGGTGGGTTCAGACAGGTTTTTGTATAGGGTTTAATAAATATCTTTATGCTTTTTCGACAGTCTTAATTGTAGTGTCGATATTAGTTATCTATGGCCAGTGTGCTGTTCAAGGGTCTTTCAGACTTCCTGGTTCAGTAAGTCTGGAGGTTAGTGGTTGTCCTAGGAGGTGTGAATTTGCATTTCAGTAGAAGGATTGTGGAAGCACTCTACATTTTGCAGAAGTGCTACTGATCTGGTTAAACATTTATGCAAACTAAGAAAAGATAATCAACGCACATTCCTAGGCCCCATACAATATCATATTATCTGCACACTGGCATATATTATAAACAAAGGGGTTTTAGTATACATTACTGTGATCACATGAATGGAAAGACATAGCCTTATACTAAAACCACTTTGTTTATAATGTATGCCAGTGTGCAGATAATATGATATTGGATGGGGCCTAGGAATGTGCATTGATTATCTTTTCTATGTTTGTTTAAATGTTTGACCAGATCAGTAGCCCTTTCACACTTTACCCTGAAAAGTGCTTCCACAATTCTTCCATTGTATGTATTTATTAGGAAGCATGGTCAAGCTTCCATGTGGTAATAGCACCCCCAACATGGCCCCTTAAATGGAAGGTTGTATGCCTTTAATATAAAGCACTGGATGGATAGCCTCTTCTCTCATTTTAAAAATTTAAAGGGCTGGGGGGGAAGTAAGAAATCCTGTTATATGGATCCAGAATAAGGAATGCAAAAGTTTGCTAATCACAATTAAAGTAAAGGATTAGAAGTTAGGACCTTCCAGACTGGGATTGCCTTGACATGGTTGGAAGGGTTTTCGTTCATGTGATCACAGTAATGTATACTAAAACCCCTTTGTTTATAATGTATGCCAGTTTGCAGATAATACGATATTGTATGGGGCCTAGGAATGTGCATTGATTATCTTTTCTTTGTTTGTCAGTAACACTTTAACACAATCTAGCTGTAATTTAGCCTAATTGGAGTGCTTCCACAATCCTTGTATTTTATGTATTTATTGGGAAGCCAGGTCAAGCTTCCATGTGGTTATAGCACCCCCAACACGCCCCTTTTATGGGAGGTCCAATGCCTTTAATATAAAACACTGGGTGGATGGTCTCTTCCCTTATTTTAAAAAGCTAAAGGGCTGGGGGGAAGTGAGAAAGCCTGCTATATTGATCCAGTGCATAACTATGAAAAATGCAAAAGTTTGCTAATCGTAATTGAAGTAAAAAAGGTTAGAAGTTAGGACCTTCCAGACTGGGGTTACCATGACGTGGTTGGAAGGCTTTTCATTTATGTGATCACAGTTATGTATACTGAAACCCCTTTGTTTATAAAGTATGCCAGTGTGCAATAATATGATACTGTATGGGGCCTAGGAATGTGCATTGATTATCATTTCTATGTTTGTCTAAATGTTTGACCAGATCAGTAGCACTTCCGCTAAATGTAGTTGTAAATTAGTCTAATTGGAGTGCTTCCACAATCATTGTATTGTATATATATACTAGACATTAAGCCTGCTACAATAACGGGTGCTAGAAGCACAGAGTGTCCCCTTAGTGTCCCAATGCCATAGTCCTCCTCCATGTCCCAAGGCCAGAGTACCCTCTTAATGTCCCAAGGTCAGAGTCCCCCCTCTGTCCAAGGCCAGGGGCCCCCTCTGTCCCAAATCCAGAGGCCCCCCTCTGTCCCAAATCCAGAGGCCCCCCTCTGTCCCAAATCCAGCCCCCCCTCTGTCCCAAATTCAGGGCTCCCCCCTCTGTCCCAAATCCAGTGCCCCCCTCTGTCCCAAATCCAAGGGGCCCCCTCTGTCCCAAATCCAGGGCCCCCCCTCTGTCCCAAATCCAGGGGCCCCTCTGTCCCAAATCCAGGGGCCCCTGTCCCAAGCAACCTTACCTGCAGTCTGTTTAATTGCTGCTCCCTCTGTGTGTTTCCTGTTTTTCTCCCTCTAGTGGTGAGTCAATAGGAACTGCAGACACTCTCCCTCTAGTGGTGAGTCAATAGGAAATGCAGAGACTCCCCCTCTAGTGGTGAGTCAATAGGAACTGCATAGACTCTTCCTCTAGTGGTGAGTCAATAGGAACTGCTGAGACTCTCCCTCTAGTGGTGAGTCCATAGGAACTGCAGTGACACACACACATACGCAGAGAAGCCCTCCCCCTCCCTTCCATTTTCCTCTCCTTCCCCCTAGCTCCAAACCCCTTTGCTGTAGTAAAGGGCTCCCTCACCCACCCCCAACCGCCATATTACTTTGTAAAATAACTCTCCCGATCACTACTTACTTTGCCTGTTTCCCCCAACGTTCTACACAGCCGGGAGCCGCGTCTGTGATTGGCTGCCTCTCAGCCAACTATGGACGCTGCTGCCGGTCCGGCCCCCTGCTTGCAGTTTCATGCAAGCAGAGGGCCCTGACAGAACGTCGGGGGAAAGAGGCAATGTGACTAGTGATCGAGAGAGTTATTTTACAAAGTAATATGGTGGTTGGGGGTGGGTGAGGGAGCCCTACACTACAGCAAATTTAAAAAACCGGGTGTATACTAATTATCCTATTATACTGTTTGTAAGAACAATAGAATAAGGGGAGAGTGCTCCTCAAAACGTCACAAATTAATATAAGATGTAAAGTCACAAATAAATTGTTCTACGGATAAATATTAAGTTCTGGGGCTTATTGTTATTTTCTATTTCTTATATATACACATACTGTATCTACATAAATAAATATAAAACTTCCCAGAAATAACAGAAAAATTTCAAGTGGCCAAGCCTGAAGAAATCAGAGTGGGAGGTTGAACGACACAATTAATGGTCAGATTTGACGAGCACTAAAACAGCTGCAGATGGAACATGTGGGATTCATCAACTTGTCTAATAATTTCTCTTTCTATGAATACTTTTCTGCAATCACAGTGGGTTATATTGAGGCATGATAACTAGCTTTGGTCGCAATTCATACTGTATATCATGGTAAATGGTTAGGGAATGCATAACAAAACATTTTCAGGTATTCCTATAAAAGCTGGATGGTAATATTCATTGACTTTGTAATACTTTTAATGTGGTTAATGTTGTAATGTGGTTAATGTGCCAGAAACACCTTCAATGGTACTGTAACTAAATAAATACATTAAAAACAGCCATTTCACTGATTTTACAATGCTTTTCTGCAGTCTGTAATATTGTCATCTTTCAAGTATAAAAAATTTGTAAAAATAATAGTGGCAGCGGCTTACGTATTAGTTAGTCGTTACTTTAGTTTCTTGATAATGCACACAACAACAGCTGAAGGATGCAACTCCTTTATTCAGGTAGCAATGCACTACTGGGAAAACTAGTCAGTGGGTCAATGTTGTCTCAGTGGGTCTTTTGAAAAAAATGTGTTTAACCATCTGTGTCATGCGTTCAGCCTGCCCATTAGACAGAGAGTATCCTGGAATGGAATAGGCTATGTTAACTCCCCATTCTCTTGCAAATTGTGCCATGGTCTAACTCGCAAAGAACACATGATCGCAAATTAGTTCTGTTAGAATGCCTTGACAGGCAAACACTGCTTTCAGCTTTGCCATAACAGTACCAGCAGTTTTATCATGGAGGTGTAGAGCTTTGGGGTATTTGGAAAAATAGTCCTCCAACAATAAATAGGAATGGCCCTTAAAGGAGAACTAAACCCAAAAAAATCAAAGTTTATGTTAGAATGTACTTGCCTCAACATCCTTCTCAGCATGGAAGATTCCACTCAGGGGCTTTTTCTTTACCTTTTTGAGCTCATTTTAGGATCTGTATGTTCCCCAAACCTGAAGCTGACATTTTCCCTTGCCTGCCAGTACTTTTACCTTGATTCCATTTTCAGTACCTGTGTGATTTCCACTCCCACCTCTTAACCCTTATGATGTAGGAATATATTAAATCATCAATATTCAAATTGGCGGTGCAGCTGATTAACACTTTCCTAGTAGCAGTGTTGTAGTGTGATGTATATAGGTCTGGGTATCTAGTGTGTCCAGATCTGAAATAATGTATGGCTCAGCTATGGCTTTCACTCCACCAAATCCAATATATAAACAATACATTGCAGGGGAAACATACAAAGACACAGGTCTGTAGCTGTGAATATTGCACGTTTATTGTAAAACATGCGTGCTACATGTTTCAGACCCACTCAAGCACTTGAGGAAGGACAAGTGGGTCAGAAACATGTAGAATGCATGTTTTGCTATAAACCTGCACTATTCACAGTTACAGACCTGTGTCTTTGTATGTTTCACCTGCAATGTATTGTTTAAGTGTTGGAGGGACACATTTAAAAACTTGCGATACTGCAGGTTTTCGTTACTGTCCGACCGTGGCAGTAGTATACCATAACATGCGGTAATAAACTACTGTAATGATATTCTACGGGCGGTCGTAGATTTACGTTGGCTATCGTACATTTACAAGATTTCCGATAGTGATCATAAATTGATGATCGCCATAATGATCACTAAAGAAGGCGATACCACACCTTTATAAGGATGGCCCGTAGTGTGAAGGTCTCTAGCTCTCCCTGTCAGCTCTAGCAATATTAGTGGAAAGTGTAGCTCCTTAAAGGGGAATGTTGGAGGGTAGTAGGAGTGTGTATTTATAGAAACCACATGGTGCAGAACTGTAGGGGGAGGATAGTGAAGTGAACCTGATCTTAGCACAGCTCTGTGCAATGCATTTCTCATCAGTGTACCTTATTAAAGGAAATGTTGGAGGGTAGGAATAGTGTGTTTTTGATTCAGCTGTCTATATAAAAACAACAAGCTAAGAAATGCATTACACAGTGAAATGCTTTGCACAGAGCTGTGCTAAGACCAGGGTCATAATATTATCCTCCACCTGCAGCACTGCACCATGTTCTATAAGTGTATGTATTAAAGTTGAATGTTGGAGGGTATGCCATTTGCAGCTCTGCACCATATTTATATAAATGTACATATTAATAGGAATTATTGGAGGGAATGCCAATTAAAGGGGCACTATTAGAGGGTGCAAACATGTTATATAAAATTAATGCAGCAGAAAGGCTGCCTGTGGGAAGTTTAGCATAAAGAAAATCACTCTTCCAACTACGGTTCCCACCTTTGCCTTTAAGACCCGAATACATATGCAGGCTTATGTATTAAAAGTTCATATCGTTAAAAATGGTGCAAATTTATCCACAACCAATCAGATGTTAGCATAAGAACTTTTATAACATAGGCCTGATAATATCTACACAACAAAAGGTTGTTAGTATTTTCTTTAGAAGCATGATGCGGCTGATGCAGTTTGTATTTAATGCAATGGTACTTAGCACTGCAACATGTATATTTAATACGTGTTTGGGTTTTAAAGGCAAAGGTAGCCTTTGCCTTTACACTAATTCCAAAACTACTTCCATTGCACAGAGCTGTGCTAAGACCAATATGCTGCACCTGCAGCTCTGAGCTTTTTGTTTTTATAAGTGAACCTTGTAAAGTGGACAGTTCAATTCTACTGGGGTTGCCACCTTTCCCTTTAAAATTCAAACACTTAGGGCTAGATTCCACTAGTGCGTTTCGGATTGCAGTTTGTGATCCGATTGTGCTAGTGGAAGTACAGGCATGTAATAGCCTATGGGACTGGCCCCATTACATGCGATGAGTTTCCGTGTGCTATTGGAGTGCATGTGATCACCATTTTTTTGTCTGTATTGCATGCGCTCTGCTAGGGTCCAATTGTGGAAGCGCAATGCCCATGCAAGGAATCAAGCTCAATCGAGCATTATTGCGACAGTGCATCCTCCCTTGCACTTAAGTGGGGCCACAGCCTCAGGAAATTGCTAAGTTCCATTGCATTAAACACATGCTGTATGGCTAAACTGAAACCAATGCAGCTTGCATTACACTTCTAAGGGCTAGGCCACAGAAGCGCGTTTTTCAGGCGATTGCAATTTTCTAATTGTATTGAAATCGCGGTAACACACCAAAATCTTGCAATTTTGGGTGTGTTGCAATTCACGCATGTGTCAGCAATTTGGTAACGCATGCGCTTTTTGTTCATTCGCATGCATTTTCATAATGACAATGGACAAATCGCAAGCGCAAACGCATGCCCTAAATGTACATTTCAGCAATACACTCACTAATATAAATGGTAGAGTGCAGAAATAAACACATACAAAGTCACAGTCTTGCAGAAATGCTCACAAATATAAACAAGTTGCTTCCTAAATACATATGAAAAGGGTTAACACCTTCCCCCACTCTGTTTGAGAAGGAAAATCTGCTAATAATATTCACTGCTATCTCTGATAATTGGCTGGGAGACACTGGCAGTTGGGCACTCTGAGTTCGACTGTTACATGCAGCTTAGCATAAGGGGAGTGGGAAACAAACACATGGTAGCTAGTTAGCATGTGCAGAAGGAATTTTGGTACCTGGACCACCAGGAAGAGGCAACACTAGATGCCAGCCGTGACATCATAGATTGCCAGTACTCAGAAATGTTCTATAAATGATTTCTACATAAGCAGTGGAATTCAGAGGTGAGATTCAAATGGTTTTACTAAGTGACAGTTATAGAGTCTGTGGAGCTGCCTTTGTATTTGGGTTTAGTTTCTCCTTTAACTCAAGAAATCCTGTGTGGAAGCATGGGCTCCTTGCAGTTTCTGGGTTTAAGACTTGGCAGGATTGGCAGAGGAACAGTTGCCTATCCACGTTTCAATGTTTTTGTTCATACTTGGTCAAAACATCACTATGCAAGCTGGGGCCTTGATCTTTGGATGCCTTGGTGTGGCAAGTGAACGCACTAGAACGTGGGGAATTATGATTTTTTTAGCCCAGACAGTAGCACACCATTTTCTACTAACCTAACTTGAGGTTGCAGGGGCCAGAATGGCTTAAAGGGAAGGTTAAGTCATTATTTTTTTTAAATTCTTAGTTTGTATTATGCATACCTAGTTATTCTACATATTCACTTCCATTTATAACCTTTGATTTTGCCTGCTGTTGAGATTAATGAGCTGACATTTCAGGTACTAACACAGTCCTTCTTTTTCCCAGAATGCACCATTCCTTGTAATGTTCCTAAGAGTAATTTCTGCTGATTGGCTGTTGGATGGGTCAAACATACTCAGATCTCTACTGAACAACTGAATTAAGGGCAAGACAATAACGGTCTCTATTAGGGGTCCTGCAAACAGGAGGTCAGTATTTTGGAAGCATTTATTTATACACAGACAAAATGCTGAGTGGGCAGGTTAACGTCATTGGGATGGGAAAATACTGCTCTTTTTTCTTAAATGCATATGTATTTGCACTGAACTTCCCCTTTAAGCCCTGGTTTCACCCGTTTGCATCTTTTTGGCCACCCTTTAAAATGTTTTGAAACTTTGTCCATGGTGTATAACAGTCAATAATGTTGCAGGATGGGAAATAAATAAAAGGCAGGTTACCTTCTGACACCATATAATATATCGCGACTGCAACTTATGAATTAGTTAGTAGTGTAGTTTCTTGAGAACTCACACAACAGCAAGCAACTCCTTTATTCAGGTAAGCAATAAAGAGAGAAATAGATCAAAAAGCCACACGCCTTTAAAGGGACACTATACTGAAAAAATTACTCACCTTAATCTATAATTGAATACATGTTAGTAGCACTAACACTGATTTGTGTGTGTTGCTGCATGCCTTCAATCCAGCACACATTTTTAACCACTGCCACTTCTATCTGACCTGACTTTTTTCCCCATAAACCAACTGTCAAAAACGCACACAGCATACAGCATTCCAACTGTCAAAACGCTGTCACCATTGCAGCTACATTAAAACAACTCACAGAATAGTTTTTGAGAGCAAGGAACTTGATTGACAGCTGAAATATAAAAAGTTTTAGATTGGATATCTAAAGAAATAGGGGGCAGATCAACAAAAAAATGATACAGTGGTGGTTGGGAAGAATTATAGTTTCCAGTTATGGTCAATTTAAAATAACCTATTTTTCGGTATAGATGACCTTTAAAGGCTGTACATACATACTGTATATCACAGTTAGTGCCAAATTCATTGTTCCATGTCAATTCTGCCACTAGGGTACAGAAGTCTAAGGCAAATTGCGACGCAGTGCGGTAATTTTGTCATAACTGCTTAAGACGTGTTGAGGCAGTAGTAGACTGACCAGGAGCATCGAAATCAGACTTAAAGGTCCACAAAAAATCAGCAGTTATTTATCAAAGGAGAGTCCTTTTCCCACAAAGGTGAAGCCCATTCCAGTGGATTTCCCTCTAATAAGGAAATAATATAACCCACCTTGGCTCGTTCAGATGCGAATGTGGGATGGCTGTAACTCAAACTGGATAAGGCACTGGTTAACAAATCCTCTGCAAGCTTGGGGATCCCCAGCATAACAAGAGGGGGAGGAATCTGGGGCTCCTTAGGGTTCCCTACTGGCAAGGGAATTGGTTGGGCCACAGATGCTGTGCTGGCACCAGAAGCAGCAGCCAGGGTTTGTGCAAGGAGAGCATCTAGTGTTTGACCAATTCTTTTTTTGCCGGTCTTCATAAGCATCCACCTGTGCTGCCATGTGTTGTAAAATCTTCCTCAAATCTAAGGACTTTCCCTCAGGTGGGTCCATGGCCTGATTGTACAGTTAGGTACCTGTATTCACATCAGGCGAAGGAGGGACGAAGGAGGGTACACGTCCACAGAGGAAGTCAGAAGGCACAGCAGAACTGAAACAGTCTTTAGATGAATGGTAAAAATATACAAGGCAGGATCAGGATAAAGTTCTAGGCAAGAACAGGATAAGGTCCAAGGCAGGATCAGGATAAAGTTCAAGGCAAGAACAGGATGTACTATACAAGGCAGGATCAACAGGAAACTAAAACCCAGCACAACTGTAAATTAGCATCTCAGTCCTTTTGAATCTTTGAGCCGCCGGCACCTCCTGGTGACGTCGCTCTCCGTGCGAGTCACAGAGGTAGTGCCGGCCTCCGTGCGTGACATCACGCGCAAGGCGTGATGACGTCAGCGCACAGGGACACTGGGCGCCGCCATCTTGGATGGACCGGAACGGCCGGGAAGGTAAATATCTTTTCTGACATTACTGGGCTGTTGGAGCCCACAAGAAAATGTAAGACCAGGGGCCCACTTACCATTTTTCATTTTTTCTTAATTATTTAGATACCTGCCTCTGAGTTTATTAACTTGACATTTCTTAAGGTGGCCATACACATGTACAAGCTACAGCCCCTGTAAGGCAGGAGGTGCGCACAATGGAAGTTCAAGGTAGAAACAGCCAGGGTCCAAGTATTAAGAAAAGTTAAAAGATTACTTTATTGAGCCATACAAAAGGCAAACATGAAGCGGTCCTGCCTTATGTGTTTCAAGCTACAGTATAACCTAGCTCTTACTGCTACTGATGCTGGCGGAGAACGTCCTTCTGCATCGGAAATAATAATTTTACCGGCACACATTGACAAAAAAGGCAGGTATAGCTAGCTAATGTGCATAGCAAGCTTTACTCTTACTTACCTCTGTGAATTTTATTCTAATTCATTCTATTTAATTTTTTTCATTGTAAGTGAGTTGTTAGGCCAGTCCAACCCCAGTCCAACCCTGGGAAAACTCTTTCTTTCCTTTCTGGCAAATTTAGATTCCAAAGGAGAAAGTTGGTGCAAATTGTTTGGGCACTATAGGGTAAATATTTTACCTTTAAATCTCCTTTTGATTTTGCAAAAAACAAACTTACATAATCCTTAAAAAAAAAATCTGTGTAGAATTTTTACTTACTAATATTCTATTTTTGTTTATTTTTTAGTAAAATGAAATTGGCTTTTGCAAAGAACTTTATGCACAGAAAAGAACATTCTGTGTGTACACATAGAGAGGGATCTAATTGTTCATGCTAATACATTTTAATTACAAAGGAGGAAGCGGATTTTATTCCCTAAGGTAACAAAATAACTTAAACTTTTGTATCATAAAAACTGATTGCAAAATATTCCAGTAACCATTTCCATGATAAATTACTACATGTCCTATGTAAGAAAATTAGTAATCACACATAACCGTAGAGTACTGAATACTAGAGATGTTTGAGTCTGTCGAGCTATATTCTGAAAATAATTTTTGGATTTTCAGAAAAATTTGAAATAGCAAATAGTTTGTTAGTGTTAATGGCTCAGGGACCTGGAAAATAGTTTTCAGTTTACATTTGCTGGTGAAATCTATTATTGGTTTAATGCTGAGTAATCAAATAAAGCCCTCAATATTTTTTTCTGTTTTAAAAGATAAAGATGTTCCAATATGAAAGGAATGCAAAAAGCCACGGTACTTTTATAGGGAAAAAGGTACAGAAGTTTGACCATGCAAATTGATGTCTGACCCATTTATATTCACATCTTTATATAAAATACAGATTTACCAATTTTGGTTTATTTATTATCTGTGTACAAATATATAAAACATGAAATAATATGAAGAAACACAACTGTTCAAAATTACACATGGTTAAACTTGCCTGTATAAATGCCTGTTAGTAGTGGGATTACTGTAAAGCATTTCATACTTGTAATTCCATATTTAGGCTAGTGGCTGGTGCACCCTATAAAATCCTAACTAATGGCTTCTCCAGAAATTCTTTACTCTGCATAATTCAATACCCAGTGTTGAGCACATATTTTAGGTCTAGTTTCTACTATGATAGGACCCATAACTGGTGATCAAATCCCTTTAGGCATGTGTCCCATACATGCTCCTATTCTTTTCAAAAATGTTAATTTTGGAAAGAATCTAGCTAAACGGACTCCATCTTGTAATTCCATCATTATGGTATTGCAGTTAGGGATCCTATAAAATTTCTCATTTGTTTCCTGTCTGGATATGGTGTGTCATAAGACACCTGTTTTAAAATTCAATGGAAGAAGTAGTTTTATAAAACAAAAAAATATTTTCAGGTCAATGGAAGAAACTGCTTTAACAAATTATTTTCAAGAAAATACATATCAACATTTAAGGAGAAAATATTAGTAAATTCTAACATGATAGATAGTGTAGTATTTAGAGATTTTTGTATTATTTTTCTCAAAGCACTGTATTACTGTAATACAAATACAATATACTCATTTTATAGAATCTTAAATCATCTGTTGTACTGGATGAAAGGACAAGTACTTGAACTACGTTTGTAAACTACTTTTGTTCACTAACCACTACATAAACAACCTATGTGCATTGAATAGTATTTATTTATAAAATGTGTTTAGAGTAATATATTTAAGCACTTCTATTTTATATACCTTTAAAATGGAAGGGCTAAGTTTTGACCTTTTAAAGGATACGATCTTTGGGTACTTGACCCCATTCTGTGCATCATTTACTTGTTTTGAAATTAGATTAATGCTTTTTTTTTGTCTTTGACCTTTCTTTCTTTTTTATTCCTCTTGTTTAATAGCATTCACAGTGTGACATTTATGGCATTAAATGCATCTTTGTGATACTGTGTTAGACACCACTACAGAAAAGAATTTAACTGGAATCCATTTTGATATAGACTGTTGCTATGAAACTACTGTAGGATTTAAGCATTGTTTTTATTTAGGTCTAGTTAATTAGCACAGAAATTTTTGTTTTGAACTATGACAAACCTTTGCAAAAATACAATTTTAATTATAACAGAAGCCTAGTTTAAAGTACCGTATATACTCAAGTATAAACCGAGTTTTTCAGGCTGTAAAATCAGCCTGAAAACTGGACTCGTTTATACTCGAGTCACTAATTACCTTAGCACTCCGCAGCCGCACGATCATTCTCTGTACTGGCGCGCCGCCTGACGTCACTGCCTGGCGCCAAGCCCGGCGCCAATTAGTGACGTCAGCCGGCGCACCAGTACAGGAATGAGCGTGCGGATGCCGGAATGCAGAGGACACTTACCTTCAATGCTGGCACACAGTCCCTGGAACACAGGAAGCCCTTGGTGTGAGGAGAGCCCACAGTTCCTGGATGGAGAAGAGCCCACAGGTACAAACTGAACTGGGTGAGGGTGGCATTCAAGATGTTTGGAAACTACAACTCCCAGCATGCTTTATTAGCTGGGAGTTGTAGTTTCCAAACATCTTGAATGCAGTGAGGGTGGCATTCAAGATGTTTGGAAACTACAACTCCCAGCTAATAAAGCAGCTGGGAGTTGTAGTTTCCAAACATCTTGAATGCCACCCTCACTGGAGTTTTAGTTTCCAAGCATCTTGAATGCCACCCTCACTTGGCTTCAAGTTGTTTGAACTAACAACTCCCAGCTAATAAAGCTGCTGGGAGTTGTAGTTTCCAAACATCTTGAATGCCAAGTAGGGTGGCATTCAAGATGTTTTGGAAACTACAACTCCCAGCATGCTTTATTAGCTGGGAGTTGTAGTTTCCAAACATCTTGAATGCCAAGTTTCTACCCTCGGTTTATACTCAAGTCAACAACTTTTATTGTGATTTTTAGCTGAAATTGGGTACCTTGGTTTATACTCGGTCGGTTTATACTCGAGTATATACGTATTTGAAATTGTGTATTCATTTGTGACCTTGTTTTAGATAAGAAAAAAGTCCAATTGTAAACGTTCATTTTTTGGGGGGGGTCACAGGCCCCATGCCCTTATGTACAGCATCATGCAAAATTGTCAGGGTATAATGGATGGCATATACACTGTAGATAAAATGATTCACCATCTTGATACCTCTTAACATTAAAACACTGAATGAGTGTCCCTTCCTCATTATAATTATATTAGGAAAAATAGAAAAAAACTGACCAAAAATAATAGAACATGATTGCTGTACAATGCTTCTTTTATATTTGTATTGGTTCTTTACCTTTAATGATGTTAGCATTGTAAACTCCTTCACGTAAATCACAAGTAGTCATACTTGTGATTTAAGTGAAGGAGTTCACAATGCTAACATTGTGTGTTTTGTATAAATTATATCCTTTTTTTCATTTTTTGGAGTGTAACAACATTCATGTGTTGCAATTAAATTTTTTTTTCGTCATCTCTAGTAAGAAAGTCTTTGTTTGAGATGGACACAAAACTGAACTCGAACCGGAGTTCGAGCCGAACTTTATGAGTTCCTTATGGCATATTTGAATATTAGTTCGGACTCAAACTAGTTTGTTTTTCCGGACTCATGGCTGTATTTTTGATAATTATCACAAAAATCAATAATTATCGAATTTACGGGCCGTTCGCTAACCCTAGAATGTATCGTTTGTTAACGCTCGAATGTATCATTCGTTTTTGGTAACCCTCAAATGTACGGATTGTTTTTGCTAACCCTAGAATGTATTGTTCGCTAGCCCTTGAATGTACCATTAATTTTCAATAACCCTCAAATGTATGAATCATTTTCGCTAGCCCTCGAATGTATCATTCATTTTCAATAACCCTCGAATGTACGGATCGTTTCTGCTAACCTTGTATTGTTCGCTAACCCTCGAATGTAGCCTTCGATTTTCGGTAACCCTCGAAAGTATCGTTCCTTTTTGGTAACCCTCGAATGGATGGATCGCTTTTGCTAACCCTTGAAAGTATCGTTCGCTAACCCTCGCTCGCTAATGATAACATGTATGTGTTCCATGGGTATATGTTAAAAGGAATATCTCGGTTTTTAGTACTCCTCTTATATTATTCCCTTGCTAATAGTTATACTCATCCAGAGAAATTACTTTATTTACAGTTGTCACCAGGTCGTCGTTTAACTCCATCCATTACCTCAAACTGTTCCAGTCATATATAAGCAATTCCCGGGCACACTGATTTAATAAATGTAAATTTATTTGAACGTTTCAGTGATGCATGGGTCGTCTTCATCCTGATGAAGGCGACCTGTGCATCGCCGAAATGTTGAAATATATTCACATTTATGAAATCAATGTGCCCGGGAATTGCTAATATATACTTGCTAATAATTATATTTATTTGCTCTTTAGGATAGGTGGTTCACCTATGAGGCTTGCAGGGTTTATGACCCACCTTGTTGTTAGTAAATGTGTTTTCTTTTTTGCACATTCACAGGTCTTGTTTTTACTACCAAGTTAAAATTATAACTGAAGAGAAGACATTAATAATAACACATTTTGCAGGATGTTCATGGCCATTACAGTATATACAGTACTAGCAAAATACCCGCGCTTCGCAGCGGAGATGTATTGAAATAACCTTTTTAGTAAAAAAGCAATAATGTATCAAGATTGCTGTAATTATAATTACAACAACAGAAAAATCTGTTATGTTTCGCTGTTAATTGTAATGGATGCTCTTGGGTGTTCGGGTGAGCGTTCTCTTCTGGCAATGTTGATGCTAGGACAGCATGTAATCGGAGATGTGACAGTGGAGAAAATAACCCCCACCACCCCTCCCTGTCCGCCCCCAATACCCCCCACTATTCCTCTCTGTCCACCCTCCAAACCCTTCCCCTTACACCTCAGCCAGTCCCCGCACACACCCTGAAATTTTGGTAAAAATCGGTCCAGCCGTTAGTGTGCAGGAGTTCAAAATTCTATTCCCCCCGCCTCTTGGGAGTTCGGATGAGCGTTCTCTTCTGGCAATGTTGATGCTAGGACAGCATGTAATCGGAGATGTGACAGTGGAGAAAATAACCCCCACCACCCCTCCACGTCCGCCCCCAATACCCCCCACTATTCCTCTCTGTCCACCCTCCAAACCCTTCCCCTTACACCTCAGCCAGTCCCCGCACACACCCTGAAATTTTGGTAAAAATCGGTCCACTGCATCTAAAATATCACAGTAAATACAGTACCCTACCTACTGTATTATGCAATCAGAAGAATCCCCGGATCATCAATAACGTATTAATATACATAGAGTAAAAAAACTGTAGGAGCATAAGGCTAGATACAATTAAAGGGTATGTCCGTCCTAAAAATCTACTTTTGATATAAGATAGTGGGGGCCTGCTACATTAATCAATGCAAATGTCTAGGTCTAGATGATTTATTTTTATATAACAATAATTTAGCTCTCTTTTAGTCAAATTATATTATGGCTACAAAATGCTGTATCTATACTAATAAAAGGCAAAGCCCTCACTCACTCATCACTAATTCTCCAACTTGCCGTGGAGGCAGATGGCTTAAGTTTGGCAGGCTCATTCATTGCACCTTACTTACAAAAGTTAAGCAGGTTTCGTTTCGAAAAGGCAAAGCCCTCACTCTCACTCACTCACTCATCACTAATTCTCCAACTTGCCGTGGAGGAGACGGCTTAAATTTGGCAGGCTCATTCATTGCACCTTACTACAAAAGTTAAGCAGGTTTCGTTTCGAAAAGGCAAAGCCCTCACTCACTCACTCAATCATCATCACCTCACTCACTCACTCACTCACTCATCACTAATTCTCCAACTTGCCGTGGAGGCAGAAGGCTTAAATTTGGCAGGCTCATTTATTGCACCTTACTTACAAAAGTTAAGCAGGTTTCGTTTCGAAAAGGCAAAGCCCTCACTCACTCACTCATCACTAATTCTCCAACTTGCGTGGAGGCAGACGGCTTAAATTTGGCAGGCTCATTCATTGCACCTTACTTACAAAAGTTAAGCAGGTTTCATTTCGAAAAGGCAAGCCTCACTCACTCACTCACTCACTCACTCATCACTAATTCTCCAACTTGCCGTGGAGGCAGATGGCTTAAATTTGGCAGGCTCATACATTGCACCTTACTTACAAAAGTTAAGCAGGTTTCGTTTCGAAAAGGCAAAGCCCTCACTCACTCACTCACTCATCACTAATTCTCCAACTTGCCGTCGAGGCAGACGGCTTAAATTTGGCAGGCTGATTCATTGCACCTTATTTACAAAAGTTAAGCAGGTTTCGTTTCGAAAAAGGCAAAGCCCTCACTCACTCACTCACTCATCACTCACTCAGTCTGAATTGAGAAAGCCAGTCGGATGATTAGCGAAACGTCTTCAAGAACTACATTTCAAGTCCAGTTGATCTAATTGAATACAACAGAATATCACTCATCACTAATTCTCCAACTTGCCGTGGAGGCAGACGGCTTAAATTTGGCAGGCTCATTCATTGCACCTTACTTACAAAAGTTAAGCAGGTTTAGTTTCGGCTCATTCATTGCACCTTACTTACTAAAGTTAAGCAGGTTTCGTTTCGAAAAGGCAAAGCCTCACTCACTACTCACTCACATCATCAATAATTCTCCAACTTGCCGTGGAGGCAGACGGCTTAAATTGGCAGGCTCATTCATTGACACTTACTTACAAAAGTTATGCAGGTTTCGTTTCGAAAAGGCAAAGCCCTCACTCACTCATCACTCACTCATCACTCACTCACTCATCACTAATTCTCAACTTGCCGTGGAGTCAGACAGCTTAAATTTTGCAGGCGATTCATTGCACCTTACTTACAAAAGTTAAGCAGGTTCGTTTCGAAAAGGCAAAAGCCCTCACTCACCACTCAACTCATCACTAATTCTCCAACTTGCCGTGGAGGAGACGGCTTAAATTTGGCAGGCTCATTCATTGCACCTTACTTACAAAAGTTAAGCAGGTTTCGTTTCGAAAAGGCAAAGCCCTCTCACTCACTCACTCATCACCATCACTCACTCCTCACTCACTCATCACTAATTCTCCAACTTGCCGTGGAGGCAGACGGCTTAAATTTGGCAGGCTCATTATTGCACCTTACTTACAAAAGTAAGCAGGTTTCGTTCGAAAAGGCAAAGCCCTCACTCAATCACTCATCACTAATTCTCAACTTGCCGTGGAGGCAGACGGCTTAAATTTGGCAGGCTCATTCATTGACCTTACTTACAAAAGTTAAGCAGGTTTCGTTTCGAAAAGGCAAAGCCCTCCATCACATCACTCACTCACTCATCACTAATTCTCCAACTTGCCGTGGAGGCAGAGGCTTAAATTTGGCAGGCTCAACATTGCACCTTACTTACAAAAGTTAAGCAGGTTTCGTTTCGAAAAGGCAAAGCCCTCACTCACTCACTCACTCATCACTAATTCTCCAACTTGCCGTCGAGGCAGACGGCTTAAATTTGGCAGGCTGATTCATTGCACCTTATTTACAAAAGTTAAGCAGGTTTCGTTTCGAAAAGGCAAAGCCCTCACTCACTCACTCACTCATCACCTCACTCAGTCTGAATTGAGAAAGCCAGTCGGATGATTAGCGAAACGTCTTCAAGAACTAATTTCAAGTCCAGTTGATCTAATTGATCAACAGATATCAATCATCACTAATTCTCCAACTTTCCAGGCATGTAATAGCCTATGGGACTGGCCCCATTACATTGCGATGAGTTTCCGTGTGCTATTGGAGTGCATGTGATCACCATTTTTTTGTCTGTATTGCATGCGCTCTGCTAGGGTCCAATTGTGAAGCGGCAATGCCCATGCAAGGAATCAAGCTCAATCGAGATTATTGCGACAGTGCATCCTCCCTTGCACTTAAGTGGGGCCACAGCCTCAGGAAATTGCTAAGTTCCATTGCATTAAACACATGCTGTATGGCTAAACTGAAACCAATGCAGCTTGCATTACACTTCTAGGGCTAGGCCACAGAAGCGCTTTTTCAGGCGATTGCAATTTTCTAATTGTATTGAAATCGCGGTAACACACCAAAATCTTGCAATTTGGGTGTGTTGCAATTCACGCATGTGTCAGAATTTGGTAACGCATGCGCTTTTTGTTCATTCGCATGCATTTTCATAATGACAATGGAACAAATCGCAAGCGCAAACGCATGCCCTAAATGTACATTCAGCAATACACTCACTAATATAAATGGTAGAGTGCAGAAATAAACACATACAAGTCACAGTCTTGCAGAAATGCTCACAAAATATAAACAAGTGCTTCCTAAATACATATGAAAAGGGTTAAACCCTTCCCCCACTCTGTTTTGAGAAGGAAATCTGCTAATAATATTCACTGCTATCTCTGATAATTGGCTGGGAGACACTGGCAGTTGGGCACTCTGAGTTCGACTGTTTACATAGCTTAGCATAAGGGGAGTGGGAAAACAAACACCATGGTAGCTAGTTAGCAGTGCAGAAGGAATTTTGGTACCTGGACCACCAGGAAGAGGCAACACTAGAGCCAGCCGTAACATCATAGATTGCGTACTCAGAAATGTTCTATAAATGATTTCTACACTAAGCAGGGAATTCAGAGGTGAGATTCAAATGGTTTTACTAAGTGAAGTTATAGAGTCTGTGGAGCTGCCTTTGTATTTTGGGTTTAGTTCTCCTTTAAGCTCAAGAAATCCTGTGTGGAAGCATGGGCTCCTTGCAGTTTCTGGTTTAAGAGCTTGGCAGGATTGGCAGGAGGAACAGTTGCCTATCCACGTTTCAATGTTTTTGTTCATACTTGGTCAAAACATCACTATGCAAGGGGGCCTTAGATCTTTGGATGCCTTGGTGGGGAAGTGAACGCACTAGAACCTGTGGGAATTATGATTTTTGTAGCACAGACAGTAGCACACCATTTCTAACCTAACTTGAGGTTGCGGGGCCAGAATGGCTTAAAGGGAAGAAGGTTAAGTCATTATTTTTTTAATTCTTAGTTTGTATTATGCATACCAGTTATTCTACATATTCACTTCCATTTATAACCTTGATTTTGCCTGCTGTTGAGATTAATGAGCTGACATTTCAGGTACTAACAGTCCTTCTTTTTTCCCAGATGCACCATTCCTTGTAATGTTCCTAAGAGTTAATTTCTGCTGATTGGCTGTTGGATGGGTCAAACATACTCAGATCTCTACTGAACAACTGAATTAAGGGCAAGACAATAAGGTCTCTATTAGGGGTCCTGCAAACAGGAGGTCAGTATTTTGGAAGCATTTATTTATACACAGACAAATGCTGAGTGGGCAGGTTAACGTCATTGGGATGGGAAAATACTGCTCTTTTTTCTTAAATGCATATGTATTTGCACTGAACTTCCCTTTAAGCCTGGTTTCACCCGTTTGCATCTTTTTGGCCACCCTTTAAAATGTTTTGAAACTTTGTCCAGGGTGTATAACAGTCAATAATGTTGCAGGATGGGAATAAATAAAAGGCAGGTTACCTTCTGACACCATTAATATATCGCGACTGCAACTATGAATTAGTTAGTAGTGTAGTTTCTGAGAACTCACACAACAGCAAGCAACTCCTTATTCAGGTAAGCAATAAAGAGAGAAATAGATCAAAAAGCCACACGCCTTTAAAGGGACACTATAACTGAAAAAATTACTCACCCTTAATCTATAATTGAAACATGTTGTAGCACTAACACTGATTGTTGTTGTGTTGCTGCATGCCTTCAATCCACCCCACATTTTAACCATGCCACCTATCTGACCTGACTTTTTCCCCTAAACCAACTGTCAAAAACGCACACAGCATACAGCATTCCAACTGTCAAAACGCTGTCACCATTGCAGCTACATTAAAAACAACTCACGAATAGTTTTTGAGAGCAAGGAACTTGATTGACAGCTGAAATATAAAAAGTTTAGATTGGATATCTAAAGAAATAGGGGGCAGATCAACAAAAAAATGATACAGTGGTGGTTGGGAAGAATTATAGTTTCCAGTTATGGTCAATTTAAAATAACCTATTTTTCGGTATAGATGACCTTTAAAGGCTGTACATACTACTGATATCACAGTTAGTGCCAAATTCATTGTTCCATGTCAATTCTGCCACTAGGGTACAGAAGTCTAAGGCAAATTGCGACGCGTGCGGTAAGTTTTGTCATAACTGCTTAAGACGTGTTGAGGCAGTAGTAGACTGACCAGGAGCATCGAAACAGACTTAAAGGTCCACAAAAAATCAGCAGTTATTTATCAAAGGAGAGTCCTTTTCCCACAAAGGTGAAGCCCATTCCAGGATTTCCCTCAATAAGGAAATAATATAACCCACCTTGGCTCGTTCAGATGCGAATGTGGGATGGCTGTAACTCAAACTGGATAAGGCACTGTGTTAACAAATCCTCTGCAAGCTTGGGGATCCCCAGCATAACAAGAGGGGGAGGAATCTGGGGCTCCTTAGGGTTCCCTACTGGCAAGGGAATTGGTTGGGCCACAGATGCTGTGCTGGCACCAGAAGCAGCAGCCAGGGTTTGTGCAAGGAGAGCATCTAGTTTTGACCAATTTTTTTTTGCCGGTCTTCATAGCATCCACCTGTGCTGCCATGTTTTGTAAAATCTTCCTCAAATCTAAGGACTTTCCCTCAGGTGGGTCCATGGCCTGATTGTACAGTTAGGTACCTGTATTACATCAGGCGAAGGAGGAGAAGGAGGGTACACGTCCACAGAGGAGTCAGAGGCACAGCAGAACTGAAACAGTCTTTAGATGAATGGTAAAATATAAAGGCAGGATCAGGATAAAGTTCTAGGCAAGAACAGGATAAGGTCCAGGCAGGATCAGGATAAAGTTCAAGGCAAGAACAGGATGTACTATACAAGGCAGGATCAACAGGAAACAAAACCCAGCACAACTGTAAATTAGCATCTCATCCTTTTGAATCTTTGAGCCGCCGGCACCTCCTGGGTGACGTCGCTCTCCGTGCGAGTCACAGAGGTAGTGCCGGCCTCCGTGCGTGACATCACGCGCAAGGCGTGATGACGTCAGCGCACAGGGACACTGGGCGCCGCCATCTTGGATGGACCGGAACGGCCGGGAAGGTAAATATCTTTTCTGACATTACTGGGTGGTTGGAGCCCACAAGAAAATGTAAGACCAGGGGCCCACTTACCATTTTTCATTTTTTCTTAATTATTTAGATACCTGCCTCTGAGTTTATTAACTTGACATTTCTTAAGGTGGCCATACACATGTACAAGCTACAGCCCCTGTAAGGCAGGAGGTGCGCACAATGGAGTTCAAGGTAGAAACAGCCAGGGTCCAAGTATTAAGAAAAGTTAAAAGATTACTTTATTGAGCCATACAAAAGGCAAACATGAAGCGGTCCTGCTTATGTGTTTCAAGCTACAGTATAACCTAGCTCTTACTGCTACTGAGCTGGCGGAGAACGTCCTTCGCATCGGAAATAATAATTTTACCGGCACACATTGACAAAAAAGGCAGGTATAGCTAGCTAATGTGCATAGCAAGCTTTACTCTTACTTACCTCTGTGAATTTTATTCTAATTCATTCTATTTAATTTTTTTCATTGTAAGTGAGTTGTTAGGCCAGTCCAACCCCAGTCCAACCCTGGGAAAATCTCTTTCTTTCTTTCTGGCAAATTTAGATTCCAAAGAGAAAGTTGGTGCAAATTGTTTGGGCACTATAGGGTAAAATTTTACCTTTAAATCTCCTTTTGATTTTGCAAAAAACAAACTTACATAATCCTTAAAAAAAAAATCTGTGTTAGAATTTTTACTTACTAATATTCTATTTTTGTTTATTTTTTAGTAAAATGAAATTGGCTTTTGCAAAGAACTTTATGCACAGAAAAGAACATTCTGTGTGTACACATAGAGAGGGATCTAATTGTTCATGTAATACATTTTAATTACAAAGGAGGAAGCGGATTTTATTCCCTAAGGTAACAAAATAACTTAAACTTTTGTATCATAAAAACTGATTGCAAATATTCCAGTAACCATTTCCATGATAAATTACTACATGTCCTATGTAAGAAAATTAGTAATCACACATAACCGTAGAGTACTGAATACTAGAGATGTTTGAGTCTGTCGAGCTATATTCTGAAAATAATTTTTGGATTTTCAGAAAAATTTGAAATAGCAAATAGTTTGTTAGTGTTAAGGCTCAGGGACCTGGAAAATAGTTTTCAGTTTACATTTGCTGGTGAAATCTATTATTGGTTTAATGTGGTAATCAAATAAAGCCCTCAATATTTTTTTCTGTTTTAAAAGTAAAGATGTTCCAAATGAAAGGAATGCAAAAAGCCACGGTACTTTTATAGGGAAAAAGGTACAGAAGTTTGACCATGCAAATTGATGTCTGACCCATTTATATTCACATCTTTATATAAAATACAGATTTACCAATTTTGGTTTATTTATTATCTGTGTACAAATAATAAACATGAAAAATATGAAGAAACACAACTGTTCAAAATTACACATGGTTAAACTTGCCTGTATAAATGCCTGTTAGTAGTGGGATTACTGTAAAGCATTTCATACTTGTAATTCCATATTTAGGCTAGTGGCTGGTGCACCCTATAAAATCCTAACTAATGGCTTCTCCAGAAATTCTTTACTCTGCATAATTCAATAACCAGTGTTGAGCACATATTTTAGGTCTAGTTTCTACTATGATAGGACCCATAACTGGTGATCAAATCCCTTTAGGCATGTGTCCCATACATGCTCCTATTCTTTTCAAAAATGTTAATTTTGGAAAGAATCTAGCTAAACGGACTCCATCTTGTAATTCCATCATTATGGTATTGCAGTTAGGGATCCTATAAAATTCTACATTTGTTTCCTGTCTGGATATGGTGTGTCATAAGACACCTGTTTTAAAATTCAATGGAAGAAGTAGTTTTATAAAACAAAAAAATTTTCAGGTCAATGGAAGAAACTGCTTTAACAAATTATTTTCAAGAAAATACATATCAACATTTAAGGAGAAAATATTAGTAAATTCTAACATGATAGATAGTGTAGTATTTAGAGATTTTTGTATTATTTTTCTCAAAGCACTGTATTACTGTAATACAAATACAATATACTCATTTTATAGAATCTTAAATCATCTGTTGTACTGGATGAAGGACAAGTACTTGAACTACGTTTGTAAACTACTTTGTTCACTAACCACTACATAAACAACCTATGTGCATTGAATAGTATTTATTTATAAAATGTGTTTAGAGTAATATATTTAAGCACTTCTATTTTATATACCTTTAAAATGGAAGGGCTAAGTTTTGACCTTTTAAAGGATACGATTTGGGTACTTGACCCCATTCTGTGCATCATTTACTTGTTTTGACATTAGATTAATGCTTTTTTTTTGTCTTTGACCTTTCTTTCTTTTTTATTCCTCTTGTTTAATAGCATTCACAGTGTGACATTTATGCATTAAATGCATCTTTGTGATACTGTGTTAGACACACTACAGAAAAGAATTTAACTGGAATCCATTTTGATATAGACTGTTGCTATGAAACTACTGTAGGATTTAAGCATTGTTTTTATTTAGGTCTAGTTAATTAGCAAAGAATTTTTGTTTTGAACTATGACAAACTTTGCAAAAATACAATTTAATTATAACAGAAGCCTAGTTTAAAGTACCGTAATACTCAAGTATAAACCGAGTTTTTCAGGCTGTAAAATCAGCCTGAAAACTTGGACTCGGTTTATACTACGAGTCACTAATTACCTTAGCACTCCGGCAGCCGCACGATCATTCTCTGTACTGGGCGCCGGCCTGACGTCACTGCCTGGCGCCAAGCCCGGCGCCAATTAGTGACGTCAGCCGGCGCACCAGTACAGGAATGAGCGTGCGGATGCCGGAATGCAGAGGACACTTACCTTCAATGCTGGCACACAGTCCCTGGAACACAGGAAGCCCTTGGATGGAGGAGAGCCCACAGTTCCTGGATGGAGAAGAGCCCACAGGTACAAACTGAACGGGTGAGGGTGGCATTCAAGATGTTTGGAAACTACAACTCCCCAGCATGCTTTATTAGCTGGGAGTTGTAGTTTCCAAACATCTTGAATGCCAAGTGAGGGTGGCATTCAAGATGTTTGGAAACTACAACTCCCAGCTAATAAAGCATGCTGGGAGTTGTAGTTTCCAAACATCTTTGAATGCCACCCTCACTGGAGTTGTAGTTTCCAAGCATCTTGAATGCCACCCTCACTTGGCATTCAAGTTGTTTGGAAACTACAACTCCCAGCTAATAAAGCATGCTGGGAGTTGTAGTTTCCAAACATCTTGAATGCCAAGTGAGGGTGGCATTCAAGATGTTTTGGAAACTGCAACTCCCAGCATGCTTTATTAGCTGGGAGTTGTAGTTTCCAAACATCTTGAATGCCAAGTTTCTACCCTCGGTTTATACTCAAGTCAACAACTTTTATTGTGATTTTAGCTGAAATTGGGTACCTTGGTTATATCGGTCGGTTTATACTCGAGTATATACGTATTTGAAATTGTGTATTATTTGTGACCTTGTTTTAGATAAAAAAAGTCCAATTGTAAACGTTCATTTTTTGGGGGGGGTCACAGGCCATGCCTTATGTACAGCATCATGCAAAATTGTCAGGGTATAATGGATGGCATATACACTGTAGATAAAATGATTCACCATCTTGATACCTCTTAACATTAAAACACTGAATGAGTGTCCCTTCCTCATTATAATATATTAGGAAAAATAGAAAAAAACTGACCAAAAATAATAGAACATGATTGCTGTACAATGCTTCTTTTATATTTGTATTGGTTCTTTACCTTTAATGATGTTAGCATTGTAACTCCTTCACGTAAATCACAAGTAGTCATACTTGTGATTAAGTGAAGGAGTTCACAATGCTAACATTGTGTGTTTGTATAAATTATATCCTTTTTTCAAATTTTGAAGTGTAACAACATTCTGTGTTTGCAATAATTTTTTTTCTACTAGAGATGGGCGCAGAAAGTCTTTGTTTGAGATGGACACAAAACTGAACTCGAACGGAGTTCGAGCCGAACTTTATGAGTTCTTATGGCATATTTGAATATTAGTTCGGACTCAAACTAGTTTGTTTTTCCGGACTCATGGCTGTATTTTTGATAATTATCACAAAAATCAATAATTATCGAATTTACGGGCCGTTCGCTAACCCTAGAATGGTCGTTTGTTAACGCTCGAATGTATCATTCGTTTTTGGTAACCCTCAAATGTACGGATTGTTTTTGCTAACCCTAGAATGTATTGTTCGCTAGCCCTTGAATGTACCATTAATTTTCAATAACCCTCAAATGTATGAATCATTTTCGCTAGCCCTCGAATGTATCATTCATTTTCAATAACCCTCGAATGTACGGATCGTTTCTGCTAACCTTGTATTGTTCGCTAACCCTCGAATGTAGCCTTCGATTTTCGGTAACCCTCGAAAGTATCGTTCCTTTTTGGTAACCCTCGAATGGATGGATCGCTTTTGCTAACCCTTGAAAGTATCGTTCGCTAACCCGCTCGCTAATGATAACATGTATGTGTTCCATGGGTATATGTTAAAAGGAATATCTCGGTTTTTAGTACTCCTCTTATATTATTCCCTTGCTAATAGTTATACCATCCAGAGAAATTACTTTATTTACAGTTGTCACCAGGTCGTCGTTTAACTCCATCCATTACCTCAAACTGTTCCAGTCATATATAAGCAATTCCCGGGCACACTGATTTAATAAATGTAAATTTATTTGAACGTTTCAGTGATGCATGGGTCGTCTTCATCCTGATGAAGGACCTGTGCATCGCCGAAATGTTGAAATATATTCACATTTATGAAATCAATGTGCCGGGAATTGCTAATATATACTTGCTAAAATTATATTTATTTGCTCTTTAGGATAGGTGGTTCACCTATGAGGCTTGCAGGGTTTATGACCCACCTTGTTGTTAGTAAATGTGTTTCTTTTTTGCACATTCACAGGTCTTGTTTTTTACTACCAAGTTAAAATTATAACTGAAGAGAAGACATTAATAATAACACATTTTGCAGGATGTTCATGGCCATTACAGTATATACAGTACTAGCAAAATACCCGCGCTTCGCAGCGGAGATGTATTGAAATAACCTTTTTAGTAAAAAAGCAATAATGTATCAAGATTGCTGTAATTATAATTACAACACAAAAAAATCTGTTATGTTTCGCTGTTAATTGTAATGGATGCTCTTGGGTGTTCGGGTGAGCGTTCTCTTCTGGCAATGTTGATGCTAGGACAGCAGTATCGGAGATGTGACAGTGGAGAAAATAACCCCCACCACCCCTCCCTGTCCGCCCCCAATACCCCCCACTATTCCTCTCTGTCCACCCTCAAACCCTTCCCCTTACACCTCAGCCAGTCCCCGCACACACCCTGAAATTTTGGTAAAAATCGGTCCAGCCGTTAGTGTGCAGGAGTTCAAAATTCTATCCCCCCGCCTCTTGGGAGTTCGGATGACCTTCTCTTCTGGCAATGTTGATGCTAGACAGCATGTAATCGGAGATGTGACAGTGGAGAAAATAACCCCCACCACCCCTCCACGTCCGCCCCCAATACCCCCCACTATTCCTCTCTGTCCACCCTCCAAACCCTTCCCCTTACACCTCAGCCAGTCCCCGCACACACCCTGAAATTTTGGTAAAAATCGGTCCAAGTTGGAGAATTAGTGATGAGTGAATATCTGTTGTATTCAATTAGATAAACTGGACTTGAAATGTAGTTCTTGAAGACGTTTCGCTAATCATCCGACTGGCTTTCAATTTCAGACTGAGTGAGGTGATGAGTGAGTGAGTGAGTGAGGGCTTTGCCTTTTCGAAACGAAACCTGCTTAACTTTTGTAAATAAGGTGCAATGAATCAGCCTGCCAATTTAAGCCGTCTGCCTCGACGGCAAGTTGGAGAATTAGTGATGAGTGAGTGAGTGAGTGAGGGCTTTGCCTTTTCGAAACGAAACCTGCTTAACTTTTGTAAGTAAGGTGCAATGTATGAGCCTGCCAATTTAAGCATCTGCCTCCACGGCAAGTTGGAGAATTAGTGATGGAGTGAGTAGGAGTGAGTGAAGGCTTTGCCTTTTCGAAACGAAACCTGCTTAACTTTGTAAGTAAGGTGCAATGAATGAGCCTGCCAAATTTAAGCCGTCTGCTCCACGGCAAGTTGGAGAATTAGTGATGAGTGATTGAGTGAGGGCTTTGCCTTTTCGAAACGAAACCTGCTTAACTTTTGTAAGTAAGGTGCAATAAATGAGCCTGCCAAATTTAAGCCGTCTGCTCCACGGCAAGTTGGAGAATTAGTGATGAGTGAGTGAGTGAGTGAGTGAGTGAGAGTGAGTGGTGAGTGAGGGCTTTGCCTTTTCGAAACGAACCTGCTTAACTTTTGTAAGTAAGGTGCAATGAATGACGCCAAATTTAAGCGTCTGCCTCCACGGCAAGTTGGAGATTAGTGTGAGTGAGTGAGTGAGTGAGGGCTTTGCCTTTTCGAAACGAAACCTGCTTAAACTTTTGTAAGTAAGGTGCAATGAATGCGCCTGCAAATTAAGCTGTCTGACTCCACGGCAAGTTGGAGAATAGTGAGAGTGAGTGAGTGATGAGTGAGTGGTGAGTGAGTGAGGGCTTTGCCTTTTCGAAACGAAACCTGCATAACTTTTGTAAGTAAGGTGCAATGAATGAGCCTGCCAAATTTAAGCCGTCTGCCTCCACGGCAAGTTGGAGAATTAGTGATGAGTGAGTGAGTGAGTGAGTGAGGGCTTTGCCTTTTCGAAACGAAACCTGCTTAACTTTTGAAGTAGGTGCAATGAATGAGCCGAAACTAAACTGCTTATTTTGTAAGTAAGGTGCAATGAATGAGCCTGCCAAATTAAAGCCGTCTGCCTCCACGGCAAGTTGAGAATTAGTGATGAGTGAATATCTTTGTATTCAATTAGATCAACTGGACTTGAAATGTAGTTCTTGAAGACGTTTCGCTAATCATCCGACTGGCTTTCTCAATTCAGACTGAGTGAGGTGATGAGTGAGTGAGTGAGTGAGGGCTTTGCCTTTTCGAAACGAAACCTGCTTAACTTTTGTAAATAAGGTGAATGAATCAGCCTGCCAAATTTAAGCCGTCTGCCTCGACGGCAAGTTGGAGAATTAGTGATGAGTGAGTGAGTGAGTGAGGGCTTTGCCTTTTCGAAACGAAACCTGCTTAACTTTTGTAAGTAAGGTGCAATGTATGAGCCTGCAAATTAAGCCATCTGCCTCCACGGCAGTTGGAGAATAGTGAGTGTGAGTGAGTGAGTGAGTGAGTGAGTGGGCTTTGCCTTTTCGAAATGAAACCTGCTTAACTTTTGTAGTAAGGTGCAATGAATGAGCCTGCCAAATTTAAGCCGTCTTGCCTCCACGGCAAGTTGGAGAATTAGTGATGAGTGAGTGAGTGAGGGCTTTGCCTTTTCGAAACGAAACCTGCTTAACTTTTGTAAGTAAGGTGCAATAAATGAGCCTGCCAAATTTAAGCCGTCTGCCTCCACGGCAAGTTGGAGAATTAGTGATGAGTGAGTGAGTGAGTGAGTGAGGGTGAGTGAGTGAGTGAGTGAGGGCTTTGCCTTTTCGAAACGAAACCTGCTTAAATTTTGTAAGTAAGGTGCAATGAATGAGCCTGCCAAATTTAAGCCGTCTGCCTCCACGGCAAGTTGGAGAATTAGTGATGAGTGAGTGAGTGAGTGAGTGAGGGCTTTGCCTTTTCGAAACGAAACCTGCTTAATTTTGTAAGTAAGGTGCAATGAATGAGCCTGCCAAACTTAAGCCATCTGCCTCCACGGCAAGTTGGAGAATTAGTGATGAGTGAGTGAGGGCTTTGCCTTTTATTAGTATAGATACAGCATTTTATGTAGCCATAATATTAATTTGACTAAAAGAGAGCTAAATTATTGTTATATAAAAATAAATCATCTAGACCTAGACATTTGCATTGATTAATGTAGCAGGCCCCCACTATCTTATATCAAAAGTAGATTTTTAGGACGGACATACCCTTTAATTGTAATCTAGCCTTATGCTCCTACAGTTTTTTTACTCTATGTAATATTAATACGTTATTGATGATCCGGGGATTCTTCTGATTGCATAATACAGTAGGTAGGGTACTGTATGTTACTGTGATATTTTAGATGCAGTATCTCGGAATGGAATATAAAGGCAAGTGATACACGCTTAGATTCTGCTAAACATGGGGGATGCTATTTAGATCACAAAAGAAACTTTGTAGAAAAAAACATATTGGACCAGTACAACAAAATATAACGTCCACGTTTGCTGTCCTTACAATTCCAGGAAACAAAAGAGTACCTGTTTTACTTTCACAACTCCGTGAATGGTATTTCCCATTTAGCAATATATTTTTTCTATTTTCATAGAGAATTCAAAGCTCTATATTCACATCATTATATGTTTTATTTGCCTTACTGGAATGTTCCTGAACTGTAAAATGTGAACATGCATCCAAATTCTTCTAAATACTTCCACCTTGATCAACATGAAAATGTATTTAACTGAAAGGGTTCACACCAGTGCTTACATTTTAAACACTATCAAAATCAATCCAACTATCATCTAATATGCATGGAATATCAAGTCATGCCAGAGTTTAAAGCCATTTGGATAACACATTTTGTGGTCACTACAATTTCTGTATGCAAACTTCCTCTGACTTTTTTTTTTAATGAGCAAATAGGAATATTTCATTTGGAAATGAGACTGAACAATAAATTTCGTTGCGGTTGCTGTGTCTGCCCTTTAAAGGGGAGCTGTGGTCTACAGACAAGTTGATTTAACTTAATGTAAGGCCATGTTCATACCTTTAAAACGAGCCATGAACCACCTCTCTACTGTCACGAACTTACCTGCCGCTCCAGTCTGGCGCTGCTCTGCAGTTCCTGGTGCGCGGCATCGTAGATGACATGACGTCACAATGCCGGCACTCTGAATCCGTGAGGATTCAAAAGCCAGCATCCTACTGGACCCAGCACCCGATTGTAGCATTAGCTACCTCTGGCTCAGTTACTACTTACCTCTTCTGTTTCTAGCGACCTCCATGTCTGCTCCAGTCAATCCTTACCTTTCCAGTTCCAGAGACTTACCTTGCCTGTTTCTGCACAAGAGACTTACCTAGCCCATACCAGCTCCAGAGACTTACCTTGCCAGTTCCAGCATCAGAGACTTACCTTGCCTGTTCCAGTATCAGAGACTTACCTTGCCTGTTCCAGTATCAGAGACTTACCTTGTCTGTTCCAGCATCCTATTTCCCAGCAGCACCTTTTTCTTGGTATCTAATTTCCAGCAGCACCTTCTCCTTGGTATCCAGTTTCCAGTAGTGCCTCAGTATCCTGCATACAATTCCCATCAGCCAGCTGCAATTATTACATCTACGTTCTGTACAGCCCAAGATACTTTAGAAATCTCTGATCAGAAAGTTATGGGGTGGGAGGATAACATTCCAAAGTCTGCTCCTCCAAATTGCCGCCGGTGAGCACAGCCTCAAACGTCACAGTGTGTGAAGGAAGTAGGAAGTCCCTCCCCATCCTTTCTGTGTGATGATGCCAGGAGAAAAGGTAAGGGAATTTACAGCCCCTACCCTCCTTATGGCCCCACCCACTCAATGGTCCATGGCCACACCCACTTTCAGGCCCCAGGGCCCCTCCCCCACTCATACCACATATCCATACCCCCCTACAGAAAACAATTTTTACAGGCAGAAAATTTGAAAGTGATGATTCTGACTCTTCCTCTAAAGTCTGTTTTCACACAGTTTTCTGTAGGACGGTGGTAGTATGGGCCTGAGGTATGAGTGGGGGAGGGGCCACAGTGAGTCACACAAAAAATGTAAATAACTTCTAAACTATGTAAAAAAAAATAATGAAAATAAATTGAAAAAATAAAAAAAAATTGCAAAAATAAAAAGGAAATACTGTAAATTAATGTCAATTTACGACAACACTTCCTCTTTAAGGAGAACTTTACTACAATAACCCCCCCCCCCCCAAAAAAAACAAACAAAAAAAAACAACCATCTCCCCTAATAACACCTAAGGTGAGGACCTAAACCCCTAGGTGTTAACTTGAATTTTGTTTAGTCTTCCAAAATAAGTTGTGAAAGACCAGCTTGTTGGTACAAACACAGTAAATTTTATAAGTGAAAAGCAAATCTTTTCCCATTATCAAATCAGGATATACTGATGGTAAATAGGTAACATACCCTGGTAATTTTTCAGAGTTGTGTGATATAGGCAAATACACAGAGAACACACATCTTTGTTAAGTAAAATAGTCCATCACCACCTGGCATTTTTTAGCAATAGTTATGTTAATAACTAAATTTCATCTACTATATAAAGCAGAAATCTTGTATGTATGTATGTATGTATGTACAGTATGTATGTATGTGCTCATCACACAGCCACACCCCTGAATGACTCAACATAACAGCAAGTTTGACCAATAAAAAGCCTGCATGTCTCTTGCAGAGTGTGATTCCCCAATTCAGTAACTCAGATGAAGGGCCTCTATGTGCTGCCTGACTTCAACAACACAGACTCTGAGTCCACTTCAGTGACACAAAAACAGTGTAATGTACAGTTACACAACTCAGAGAGCTACACACACAGAACAACAGCTTCTATAACAGAGGGAACCAGACATTTCCCTTTGGGCTAGGCCACACTAACGAAAAAGTACTGATATCCTACAGCTATAGCTTTAACAGTAACTTAATTAACTAAGACAATAGATTTCTCACTCACTCTCATTGCTGTGTCAGGGGTTTGGAGACCTCTTAATAAGACAAGGTTTGGATGCAGTCTTCTTACAAAATGGAGCCTTCTTATCTAAGAGCTGGATTACCATAAGGGAATAGAAAGTAAAGCTGGGTACACACAATGAGATATTTCGCAATTATCGCATCTGAATGCGGCCATGTCTGACCGACCGTACGTCCGAATCGGACGAAAGACGATCAGACATGGTGGAAAACCTTGTCCGATCGTGCGGTCCTCTATGGACCGCACAATCGGTTGCGGTAACTGTCGGACGTGGCTGCTTTTGCCGCGACCGACAGTCCTTCCTCCTGGGCGACCGTTCGAACGTATCGAACGGTCGGTCAGGAGGAAAAATAGCTAGTTGTGTACCTAGCTTAACAAACAGTATATCCTTTGCAGTAAATGGTGCTTAAACATACTTGGCGCCCCCTAGTGAAATATATGTACATTATATTGCTGCTCTTCATCTTCAACAGCTTTCCTGAAAGCAGAACCTTGCACCCAGATCTGGGGGCATGACATCTGCCATTTGCTAATTTGTAAACTTGAGCTGGACTGCCCAAATTTCCAAGCTCACACGTCAAAACAGGGCTGAGTCCCACTCTCGGGGTACCTCCCCCTCTTTCCCCCATTCTGGAGCAGCATTCTCAACCCCTCCCCCCCATTATGTTATACAGTCTGCATAAACTGATACATGTATCAGTTTATCATGTAATGTGCACATACAGAGCAACAACACTATCTAAATTTCTAAATTATAAAGTTGAATTCTATCTCCCCAACATCCTATTTTATTTATTATTGAAATGGCTTCTACCCATCTGCATATTTACAGGAAAATTTAATTAAAGTTCTTATTGTAGTACTACTACTAATTTTGCCCCAACCAATCAGATATTATTTAACACTTTAACATCTGATTGGTTGTGACAAAATTAGCACCATTTTTTACGATAAGAACTTTTATTGAATAACCCTGTAAGTATGTCATTTATTTGCACTTTTCCTGTCACAGTTGAAGGAATGCGTCAGACAATACTGCATATACAAGTAACATTTTATAGTCTGGACAAAGACTGTTATAACACCCTTTCTAGTGGAATGGAAACCAAGGATGTCAAGTGTAAGTATATTCATTCAACAAAAGCAGCATAAAAGGCTTGGGCTGTGTCATTACAGACTTTATGGCCTATTGTCTAGGGTAACATTAAGCTGGGTTTTTAGACAGTTCATGCATTACAAAGGAATTTGAATTCTTGACCTCCAGAAATAGAACACAGAATTCTATAGCGGACAATAATGCAGACCATATACTTATTAGTTATCAGAAACATTTGGGCGGAGATGCAATATCTTTTGCAAATTATTTAAACCCACAGTTCCAGATGTAATATGTGGTTAGTGTGGTTGTTTCCAGAGCCTGCACTGCTTTCTATTAACAGCACAGGTGCCGATGCAATAAAGAAAATATTTGTTTTTGCACTACTTAATAGCGTGCAAACAAACGTCTTTGAAACAGAGGTACACCCTACTCGCTATTTACCTGGCGGGTTCCCGCAATGCAGTGATTCACGCTAAGTGAGTACTGCATCGTTTAGTATCTGGAAGAAAGAGAAGCATGGAAGGTAAATATTACATATCCCCCTTGATGTCTAATATCTAAAATAATATGTAAAATAAAAATGTTCCCCCAATGTTCCCCCTCATGGCCCATTTAAATTGCTATTAAATCCCAATTTAAAAATTATTGGGCAAAGTGGTTATCGGAACATTGAGGGAATGTCAAGAGACAATTTCCTTGTGTATAGCCAACATTGACTGTGGTGTGCTATTAGCACAAAAAAAATTAGTTAAATATATTAACTCTGGATCCCCCCAAGTGGTAAAGAGACAGACTAGTCAAGGGAAGGACAAAGGTCAGGACTGGCGGCAAATTATCAGAAATGAGGAACAGGCAGAAATCGATAAGAAACACACCACAAGCTAGGGATACCAAAAAATGTATTGGGCAAAAATGGACTGAAAACAGGAACCTTAAAAAGGGGACAAGAACCAATCAAAAATCAAGCTTGTATCCAACATCTTTTCTCAGGTCTATAGTTAACACGTTTGCAGTTACAGTGGCACGGCCACACTGCCGCGCAAATGCAATCACACATGGAATCGCATGCGATTTCATGTGCGATTTCATTGCGTTTGCGCATGAGGTTTTTTCATTAGGTATAGGAAAATGCATTTGATTGCGATTAAAAAGGCGGAACGCAAATCGCAATGCACCCGAAAACTCACGTTTTTGGTGCGTTGCCGCATTTTCATTGATTTGAAAAAAACGCAAATGAATGTGCAAACACAGAAAAATCGCAGCAGTGTGGCCTAGCCCTTAATCCCCAGGAAAGAATTCCGGTTCTCACCAAAACTGAGAAAAAATCTGCAGTCAATTCTTTGGCAGAAGGAAGTTTGAAAATAGGAATATCTACCGGTGTCAAAAATATGACACTAAATTGCCACTGTTGCCAAAATTCTCATCTTAAAGGGCATGTCCACCCCCAAAACTACAATATAACCCACTATTGGCCCCACTGTGTAGTATAATAAAATCCTTACCTTACATCCCAGCTCCAAATGGTTCTCCAGTAATCCCCCCTAAAGTCCAAAAAACTGCCTACCAGGAGCTCTGCAGAGTCCATATAGGACTCTGCCTTCTGTCTCTCCTCTGGGAGAATTTTGTCATTCTCAGTGCAGACCTCCTCCCCCTCCCCCTCCCTCTCCCTCCCGTTTCTCTCTCCCTCCCCCTAGCACAAAACCCCCTTTCTGTAGTGTAGGGCTCCCTCCCCCAACCCCAAACGCCATAGTAGTTTCACACACCCCCGATCTGTAATTACATTACCTCTTTCCCCCGTTGATCTGCACAGCCGGAAGTCACGTCCGTGGTTGGCTGCCTCTCAGCCAATCACGGACGTGGCTACCGGTCCGGCCCCCTGCTTGCAGTTTCATGCAAGCAGAGGGCCGTGACACATCGTCGGGGGAATGAGGTGATGTAAGTAGTGGTCAGGGGTGTTTTTTGTGAAACTACTATGGCGTTTGGGGTTGGGGAAGGGAGCCCTACACTACAGAAACAAGTTGTAAAATGGAGTGGACATGCCATTTAAAGACCTGCTAAGCTTGAGTACATCACTGCAAAGTAGCGCTAGCAGCTCTTGGTACATCACTCATTGTTTGGGAGTCTTTGGAAAGTAGATTGAAACTGACTAATGAGTGTAGCATTCAGCATAGATTGCATCATATTAATGTTTATCAGATAAAATTGTCAGCTGATGGTATAACTGGAATAGAAACACAGTGTTCTTTTTGTAATATGGAGCTTATGAAATTTCATTGTACAGTACATGATGTCACTAATGTACTTGAAAATGGAAGATGATAACTATAGTAGTCATCCTCATTTAATATTTATTGTGTATGTCCACAGTACAGTATGTGAATACAGTACTTAGACTGACAATTTTAAGATTGGTCCATGTTTAGGAAATTCTCAAAAATAACAAATGCCCTGTACACACAATAAGCCTAAATGGGAGCTATTAACCCTGGCTAAATGCAGTGGCATACCTCCCTAAATTTCATTAGAAGAACCGGGATAGGGCAGAGTCGACATTGCATTACTGGGACTCCAGGGCAGACCCTTCAAACTGGGTCTGTCCCAGAGAAACTGGAATAGTTATGGGATTCGCAGTGGTGCTAAATCTGCTAATGTATTTCTATTTTGGTTGTTGCCCCCCTCCTGGTGCCCCTGGTTACGTGTATTGGTTTGTAGTTCCTTGTTTAGTGCTAAACATATTACACACTGCTTTGTACAAATGTCTGTTAACCTGTAGTATATTTTTTGGTGAATAAAAGGAAAACCGGAACATACAGGAATGCTAAGCAAGCAGAGAATGCATTTACAGATTCTTCGCATATGTGAGCCACTATCTGCATTTTCCCATAAGAAGACTCTGCTAGAGCTCTGGTAGATCCTTAAATAAATACTATTGGTGTAAGGAATGAAAATATTTGTGCCAAAAAGGCAGTGTTGTTCATGCATGAAATTGTAAATTGCATGCAAGTGATTTTCTCTGTTTTATCATAGGTCAAACATACAGGGATATTCAATAAATGTTCTTATCGTTAAAAATGGTGCTAATTTTGCCCCAACCAATCAGATGTTATCTTTCAAATGTTAAATAAGATCCCTCACCCTAGTGTAAATCCCCTTGTACATATAGTAAGGCTATTTCCCCCAGCCCCAACCGCTATATCATATTTTCCAGAGACTCCCCCAAACTCTACTTACCTTCCCTCTCTCCTCCGGCATTCTGAACTGCCGGCAGCCACGCCCGTGATTGGCTGCCTCTCAGCCAATCATAGACGCGTCTGCCGGTCCTGCCCCGTGCTTGCAGTTCCATGCAAGCAGAAGGCCGGGCAGTGTGGCGGAGGAGAGAGGGAAGGTAAGTAACGATCAGGGGAGTCTCTGGAAAATATAATATAGCGGTTGGGGCTGGGGTAACTAGCCCTACTATATATAAAAATTTGAAAAAGGGGTGAATATGCCCTTTAAGATCCGAGGATGTATTCCATCCAGTCCTGGGGCTATATTGATATTAACTTTGTCTAATTGTTTCCGTACCATATCCCCTGTCAGGCAGAGTGAATATTCCTCATTTATACCCTTCATAGTATTACAGATCCTGCTATAAGCACTAGGATTCTTTATAATGAATACCAAGGGAAAAATGGATCAGCCTTTTCGGCATCCTCTATAACCATCTCAGCCCCATTATTTAATGGTCCCACATACTCAGTCCTTGTCTTTTTACTATTGATATATTTAAAAAATATTTTAGGTTTAAACTTGCTTTGTTCTGCTATCCGTATTTCATTTTCTATTTTCCTGCACTCCTTATTACAGCTTTTATACTCCCTAGTTCCCTCTGATTTCAAAATTTTTTCCATTTGCCTTTTTATCTGGGCATTAAGCCAGACAGGACAGGACCTATTTTTTTTACACTTGTTCCCTAAAGGTATACTTTTAGAAATGTAATAGTTTAATACCCCTTTAAAAGCAGTCCACTACTGTTCAATATCTTTACCTAGGAACAAATCCCCCCAGTCTAGGAGCAGGAGTGATTCCTTACACATCATAAAATTAGTTTCCTAAAGTTAAAAGTTTTTGTAAACCCAGTGCACTTTTGTTTTTTCAAGCTATATAAAATGACACTTTATCATGATCCCTGTCTAGTAGGAACTTCTACCATCTGTGCTCATAAAGAAAATTTAAGAACTTGATACCTTTTGAGGTGCTGGCGGTTCCCTAACTCCAATCTATATTAGGGTAATTGAAATCCCCCATAACTAAAACATGCCCTATAACAGCATCCTTCTCCAACTGCATATGGAGATTCCAAATTCTTACTGGCTTTTGGCGGCATATAACATACACCAACAATTAATTTACCCACCTTCTTGCTTCCTGTACATAGCTCCACCCATATTGTTTCTGCCTTTTCATTTATATCCCCATCTACAGTATATACTCGAGTATAAGCCGACCCGAGTATAAGCCAAGGTACCTACTTCTGCCTTAAAAAATCAGGAAAACTTGATTGACTCGAGTATAAATCGAGGGTAGAAATTATGACCATTACTGCCTTCTGATTCTGTATTGTTTTGAGGCTTTAGTTGTCCTTTAAATGGACAGCAGAATTCACATACAGTAGTCACATACAGTAATAGCCAAATCCAGTATGGCTCTTACTGTATAGAACTACTGTATGGGAATTCTGCTGTCCATTTAAAGGGCAACTAAAGCCTATAAACAATACAGAATCAGAAGGAAATATTTTTAACAATATATACCATCTTCGTGGTTCTGTATTGTTTTGGGGCATTAGTTTCCCTTTAAATGGACAGTAATCCATTACAGTAACGCCCAATACCTTTCCATTGTAGATGTTTGGAAACTACAACTCCCAGCATGCTCTAGTTTCTGGGAGTTGTAGTTTGCAAACATCTATAGTGGAAAGGTATTGGGGGTTACAGTATGGCATACTGCCCCTCAGAGCCCACCCAGTTCAGTGTTCACTTCACCTGGGCAGTCTTCAATCTTCACCTCTCTGCCGACTGCCGCTCGCTCTGCATCTTCCCGCCTGACGTCACTACTTGGCACTGGGAAGTGAGAGCCGCACCGAGTAGTGACATCAACGGGAGATGCAGAGCAACCAGCAGCAGGCAGAGAGGCGAGTTTGCAATTGACTCGAGTATAAGCCGAGGATCGATTTTCAGACTTTTTTTAAAGCCTGAAAACCTTGGCTTATACTCGAGTATATACGGTATCTCATCTTTTAAACTTGTTTAAAATACTCCTCCTGCTTCATTATTAACTCTGTCACGTCTAAATAAGGAGTATCCTTCAATATTAACTGTACAGTCATGTAAATCATTTAGCCATGTTTCTGCTATTCTAATCACATCATACCTTTCATTTAAAGCTATAAGTTCTAGTTCTCCAGTTTTTCCAGGCAGACTTCTTGCATTGATAAACATACATTTTAGATGATCATTTAATTTACTTCCAAACATTGATGCACATGCCTCCTTATCCTCCATGCTCCCCCCTCCCCCATTTCCACCCTCCATTATCTTATTAGCCCCTGATTCCTTATCTCTCTCTCCCCCTGTGTAGTCCAATGTACCCTCCCCCATACGTATTTTAAAATCTTCAACAACCCACTAGCCATCTTCTCCCCTAAAATAGCTGTGACATCATCATTGAGGTGCATCTCTACTAAAGAGCCTGTAGTCAACAGAAAGTTCAGCCCCCAAAAAATGATATAAAGCTAGGTAGGGAGAGACGATCCAACACAGTCTCTGCTGTGAAACGAGTATATATTGTGACAAATTACACCAGCATAACATGTTTCGGGCTACATGCGCCCTTTTTCAAGTGCCTCAAGTGGATGACTCTACAGATGGAGAATTGAGACACCATATTGGATCTTATTATAACAGTGTTTAGAAATTAAATATATACCCTACTTGATTTAAAACTAGCAACTAGGGGGCTTGCCTTAACTCTTTGGAAGCTTTTTTTTTTTAAAAAGGCCATGCAGCTGGCAAGGGATCTGGAGGGGGGTATGGAGGCAGGGGGGAGAACTCCACTGCGCATGCCAGAGTCATTTTAGAGGAGTAGGAAGTGACAGACACGGCTTACACACAGAGAGGTTCCTACGCTTCATCAGGCCCTGCATGAAAAACATAAGGAGCAGAGAAAAGGTAGAGATGATTTAACACTACACAGTGGGGCCTACAGTGGGTCAATTTGTTTTATTTATTTCAAAGCAAGGCAATGTGAGCTAGATAAAGAAGCTCATTTGTTCTCTCCTACTGTGTCAGCAGGCACAGACGTGTTCTTTGTATTTACCCATTGGAGTATTTAAAAGATATATTTATCAATTAGAATGGTCATAAACATTTGTACCTCAGGCTTTTATCTTCTGAGATATTTATCAAAGTTCATCATTTTTGTATTTGGAATTGAAAACATAACAATAAAAAGGTAAAAAATAGAAAGGGCCCCTTCACCACTGAACTGGCACCTCTAAATGTAAATCTCTATCTAAAGGCATCCAGTGTAAAGGCTTCCTGACTACATGACTGCAATTAGATCTATTAGCCCTGGTTGAAGGTTTTTTGTAGATGGTGTAGTGATTTTAAATCCCAGCCACAAACCTCTCTATAGCAGTAGAAAAAAGCTTTTGGGACTTTTATGTTTTCTCTTTTATGGTTTTCTTATCTTTCTTAACTAAAAACAAGATGACTAAACCATTTTTAGTTTTAAATAGAAAGGAAGTATGAATCATAGTGCTTAGTGTACCTGCTCATGGTCACACCAGGTCACCTGGGGCACAACCCTTTAACAGCAAAGTTAGTAGACAACCTTTAAAGTTGTTTGCTGGAAGTCACCCTAATTTTTTACTTTGATGAATTCAGGTTCTTGAGCAAGGAGTTATTTTAAGAATCTGAAATGCCCTGTATTCTCATGGGATAATTGGGAGAAGAAAATATGAGCCTGAAAAAGAGAGCAAAATTTGTAAAATAAAACAAGCTTTTAACAGGAATTAGAATAGAATTTCACATTACAGTTCAATTAATTAATAAAAATGTATCTGTAGGATAATTATTTAATCTATTTACTTGTAGACATACTTAATAAAATGTTTAATAATCGTGGCCAATTTAGCTTGTGGATAGAATAAATGTTTTGTGATAAATAGTTTATAAATTTTTTCTTTCAAACTGGATACACATTAAATTCATCATCCATAAAGCCAATTAAATTGTAAAGAAGAATCAGCCATACTAGTCAGTTCATCAGTAATTAGGATAGTTGGTTTTTGGAATGATGGGCAATCAGCCATCCTACATGGGTGTTTTATTAGAAACTGCATTCTGCAAGACCAAAAAGCGTTTAATTAGTTACATTTGCCAGACAGTTCTGGTTTCTTTTCAGTCATGATCAAAATCTAAATAAAATGTTAGCATGCAGATTTTGTAGGAGTTTGGTTTGTAATTTTTACTGTTACACATTTTTCAGTTTGGTGTAGTGCTTGCATGGTAAATTTTGATTTATAATCCAGAATGCTGTTTTTACTCTTTAGTTACTAATAGGTTGCAGATGTGGTACCATAATTCAAGAGGGATGCATTCTCAGCCAATGAACTATAAAGCAATCAACTACATTTTTACAGCCATCAGAAGGGTTATTATGAAAAGTATTCCGGAAAACATTTTGAGTTATGGTATTGAAATTGTAATGCCGGATAGATCTTTTCAAATTAATATAATAGCTGTCTATGAATGGTATAGAAATAAAAATCTTTATAGATAATTGTCTGATGTGAGCTTGCCAAAGCCTTTTCTAGCATGCGGGAAATTGTGGTTAATGAACTAACTTTAATAAGTCTTGTATCATTTAGTCTACTTTTCAGTGCAGATACTGGTGACTGTGTAGACAAGGCCTGACCAATGACCCCCCCTAAAAATAGCCGGTGGATCTGCGAACAATCCCTGACCATGTGTCCATACATGTGCGACAATTGGACAAAACGGCTGTTAGAAGCTAGTGTGCCGCTCGGTCGTGGGTCAGGACCTTTAGATTATATGCTCTCTAGCAAAGCATTATTTATTTGTATGCCTATTGCCTATCTATTTAATAACATTTTAGCATCTATTCATATATATATATTTAGTAATTATCTACATCTATCTATCTTATAAGTCCTTTCAGTTACTGATATCAGCTTTGACAGGAGGATCCCTCTTTTTGCCAGTAATACAAATAATGGCAAATAAGTATAATCCATACAGTGGCATTTTTAAAAATATAGCTAAATAAGTCTCATCGATAGAAACAAGATTATGTATCCAAGAATGAAAAACTTGCAAGACAATTGGCATTACATAAATTGTTTTCTCGGTGAAAAAGAAAGCGATTAGCATTTTGTTAAAAGACTTTTCAGCAATGTTTTGTGTAAGCCAATGCCTGGAAACCCCATCAAGTTATTGTCATGGGAAAAGCTTTGGCTAAAATTCTATTAGCTTAGCTCTCTCTTGATAAACCATTAGCAAAGCCAGCACATTGAGTGACTAGTAGACTAAATTGGAAATTAGAGATCAAGCCTGAGATCTAAAGTTGGCCATACGCTACCTCAACATTACAGAAATAAGATGTTGTTGCATGTATATGTTTATTTATATAGCTCCACTTGGGGGCGCAGCGCTGTACAATATTAGAAATGAGATAAAAGTTGAATTGATTATAAAATCGAGTGAAGAAGCAGTTTTACCTGCTGGTGTTCCTGGGATGTTTCCTGTCTGTATAATATTTGCTAACGTAATTACGATTAATATTATGATTGTATTATCGATAACAAAATGATCAGACCAGTCAGGTGTCAGAACAGTGGTAGGTTTGTAGTGTATGGCCAGCTTAAGAGTTACTGTTATTCCAAACATTGGTTTGGAAGATACCTAAAACAGAAAGGGATGTGCTTTTATAGGTATTTCAACTAACTAGATGTTCAGCAAAAGAGCCACTCTGTAGCTCTACAGATTCACATGTCTATATGAGTAAGTCTTGAAATACTACGAGGCTGATGCAATAAGTGGTGCAAATGCTTGCCTGTCCGGGTACTCTTTAGTCCGGGTCCGACTCTGATCCGGATCCGACACAAAACCCATCGGTTCCAAATTCCGAATGATCGTCCGGATTACGGGACTTCGGAACCTATTTTCTATAATTATCAAACATTCTAAGATTATCACTAATCCTCGAAAAATAGCCTTGAACATTCGATAATAGTAGAAAATTTTCAGATTTTCCCGAGATCCAGGAATCCGAAAATGGAACGAAACTGGTGAGTTTCAGCCATCTCTACTAAATTTGCATAGACCAATGACGTGTAAGCTTTTTACTGTGTTAGTGCAGTCTAATTGGTTGCTGCATATTTCTAGCAATGGCAAACTTTTGCACCTTTTATTGCATAAGTCGCTACATTACTTACCACTGAGACCCCAAACCATTTGGTGACTCCAAAAGCTGCTGAATAAATATATCCAAAATATATCTATTGTATAGTATGAAAAGTATTTATTTTACTGTTCTATTTAGTCAAACAAAAGCAAAGCTGTATCTTTTACAATATGGCAATGTTTCATATTATTTGGTGTGTATAAAGAGAAATAACCTTTTAATCACTTCTTTTAGCTAGTAAAGTTTTTCGAACTACGTCTGTATTCATGCAATATTTCCATATGTATAATAATTTATTATATAGGATTCTTACTTATTTCATGGGTAAGAAGATGGGTAAGGTTTCAGAGAATCCAAATACATGAGCAGGTTTTGTATAAATAGAAATTCAGATATGGGGAAAAGGCAAACATTTTTGGCATTAGTTTGCAATTGACCTTAAAATGTCCAACATTGTACATTCCTTCTAAACCTGTTACTCTTTTATTGTTCAGACATGAACAGTAAAAATAAATTAGAAAACAGATCAGAATCCAGAGGAGATTAATGTTGGCAGACAGGCTAAATATTTGATTTCATTTTGAACAATGTTTTTATTATTTTCAGGGTTGGAATACCTTTTTTTGTTTTGTTTTTATTTGTTTTTAAAGTTATAGAACAGTTAAGTATAAATGAGTACAATGAAGCAAGATCCTTTATATTATGAATACAATAAACTATTAAAGAGTTTTATTCCCTAAGTCAGATTTTTGTGGAATGTGGTTTATATTGTATGGCTAAAATGTTGGATTATACATGCAAAAACAATAAGGTGGATACTGCAACACATTAAAAGAGAGATTCAATAAAAGTTCTTATTGTTTAAAATGGTGCTAATTTTGCCCCAACCAATCAGAGCTTATTTAACATTTGAAAGCTAACACCTGATTGGTTGGGGCAAAATTAGCACCATTTTTAATGATAAGAACTTTTTATAAATAACCCTGTATGTATTTTCAACAATATATTCATGACAACCGGACAACGGGACAAAGATATTAGTTCCAGGACAGATCCTTCATATTAAGGTGGCCATACACATGCGATTCCACAGCATGTGTGCTGACAGATCACATTGGTATCTGTCGGCACACATGTTGTAAGAACAGCACACACAGACACGACCAATCCCCATACACGGTATGGGGATCGGTCGGCCGTGCGGCCATACACCACACAATCGGATCGGCTCCCTCTACTTAAAGTAAAGGAAATTTTCTGTCATTCCCGATTGATCAGAGTGATGACTATGGTTGGCACTCCGATTGGTCAGGAACAACCCTACACACTGACGATAATAGGTAAATCCCATCGTTCCCCAACGGGATTTACCCATTATATTTTGTGTGTGTGGCCACCTTTAGTTTTGTCCCAGGCAACCCTGGATGGGGGTATGTGTATAACGTAAGTATTAACATGCCAAAAGTTTTAACATAAGCCTAAACACACAAAACAAACAAAGAAAATACCCAACAGGGCATGTTACAGTATTTAAAGGGCATCTATACTGCAAAAAACACATTGCCCCTTTGCAAAGTTAAATTCATGTACTCTGTGCTGCCTTATTCCTATCTCTGTCAGTGACTCTGTTAATCCATGGTGTCAGATCTCTGTGCAGCACTCCCCCCTTCCCCCTCCCCTCTGTTACCTTCTCCATGTCTCAACTCCGGCTTGCCGACAAGCTTATCATGTGCAGTAGAAGTTAAAAGTTCAACACCCTAAAAAACACACCCACACACAGTGGCCAATAGAAAGCAAGCTGTCCCGGAGACACGGAAGAAGGAGAACAGTACAGTTTACGATCTCTCACTTTGTGACGCATCTTCAATCAGTGAAAGCTATTAAGAAGGGGGGTCAAGTGCAGCCTTATATCTACCATCAAAGCTAGCCGCTGATAATGTTCTTATCTCTATGTTTATTACAGAGCAGGGAGGGGGGATCACGTCACAGGGATTTGGTTGACAGTCCAAGAAGGAGTAGAGGAATGCAATCACGTATTCTTCTAATTGGTGTATCTCAGGACAGAGAGGGAATCTGAAAAAAGTGAAGAGATTCTGGGGGTTTTGGGGAATTATAGAACACATGGAAAGAAAGAAAAAAAGGTTAATTTTCCCACTATAGATGCCTTTTAACTAGAAAGAGAAAGTTTAAATAATAATATGAATTTGACTTGAAAGGCTGCAGAAAGCTCCACTAATGTGTATGCCTGTATGTGCTGGGGGTTTTAAAACTAAAATTATATTATAGGCATGTCAATTTTAAACTTTGCTCCATGTAAAAAAAATTTTTTATTCTTGTGCTTTCATTCTGTAATTTAACAGAGCGGTAACATGTGTGTTTATGACATCTGTACTAGGCTTTAGAGTACACTCTGATCAGATATACCTAATCAAGAGAGAGGTAAGATTATATCTGTGACACACCTGAATGCAATCAAGAGACAGATAATCAGTGTTGATTACACCTGTGACACATGTCCATTAAATTCTATGTGCTTTCATGTATTTCTTATCTAGAAGACAGCACAGTTTTCTAACATGTCCTGCACGTTTGTGTTGAATTTCAGCTCGAAAACAGTGGGAGTAGATACAGTCAAAAAAATTGCTGTAATAAAAGAGAAGAAGAGGAAGAAGAAAACAGTACTTTGACTATTTCAAGCCAAATGAGTACCTGTAAAACAACAACAAAGGGTATCTCCACTCCTATTAACAGATTTTGGAAATTCCGTTTTATTGAAGAACGGGAGATAAAGGAGCTGTGTCTTACCTCCTGTTCTTCAATAAAACAATCCAGAGCCAGGAGAGAAAGTAAAGAATTTACCTGCTCGCTTGCTCCCCCGGCGTGTCCTCTGACAGGTCCTGACTGAGTCCGTCGCTGGGAAAGCGAGCAAGCGGGTAAGTTCTTTACCTTCTCTGCAGGCTTCTGACTATTTTATTGAAGAATGGGAGGTAAGACACAGCTCCTTTATCTCCCATTCTTCAATAGAACTGAATACCCAAAATCAGTTAATATGAGTGGAGATACCCTTTAAACCCACTTTTAATATATAACTGTTGTTAAGATAATACTTTAAAGGGACAACAAAAGAAAATATATGACCTGCCTTAATCCTTTTCCCAGTTCCTTGCATGACTTTAAAACTTTATGCAGAAATTTACATTAAACAGATATTGAATTGTTTGCAAGCAGTTAAAATCACACTTCCCGGTATTAAATATATATAACAGCTCTATCCATAAGTCTGAGCAAGGTTACACAGTGAAATGGAAGAGCCTAATGTGCAAATGAAGCATTTTCCTATTTTTATTATTTCATACCAATCTTTAGCCTTTTATGTGAGACACTTCTAAAAGGCTTCATATATTTTATTTGAATTCATTCTAATAATGTTGTATCAGGAGGTCTAAACTGCACCCCACATTACCAAATATTTGTAGAAAGCAAAATTTGTCTAGACCTTTATTTTATATTGCTATTATAGTTATGTTCCTGGCAAACTCCGATACACAAATTTCAGTGCCAATACTGAAGTCATTAATAAATAAATTATTAAGGAAAAAAAACTGAGGCAATCTGCTTACAACAGTGGTCCAACTAGAAAATGCCCCTATTAATCATACATTTCTTCACTCTATGGTTCAGCTAGTTCTCTGTCCAAGTACAAATAGTTGGCCCAAGTCTGTATCCCTCGTTTTACAAATTCAGCTCCTTTGTGTCACTGTATCAAACACTTTAACAATAGGTTTATTTATCTCACTTCCACTGCAACCCTCAGCATCCTTAAAAGAATCTATTTTTGTCAGACTAGTTTGATATATTTTCTGTCTAATGATATCAGTATCTGTTTAGTTTTAGTATTGTTTTTATTATGCTTTTTATCTCTTTACATTAGGGTTTCATTTCATAACATTAGAATTGTTTGAGATCCCTAAACTTGTTCTAGGATATCCCGCATGTACTATCCATTGTTATATACAGTATCTATCTCATATTATTTCTGAAAGATGAGACACAACTTTACTTCTTTCTTTCTATTTCTATTTTCTAGACCAGTATTATTAATAAAGTGGAAAGAGGTAAGAACTGAGGGCAAAAGCAAAAATCCCCCCCCGTTATATCCAAGAAATTGATGATAAAAGAGACAGGCAGTTCTTACACAGAGAGCAGTGCAAAGTCAGGGGAACCTTTCAGTAGAACAAGAATGTAGAAATGTTTCTGGGAAGAAACAAAAGGGGCAGACACAGAACAATTTGCTCCAGTCAAAGACTTTACACTGTCAGTAGGAAATACTTAAAAAGGCAAGTGACACATAATTAATCATTAGTTTCTGGGATGTAAATGAGAAAAAGTCTTCTTTAAGAAGGCGTATTATTATCCCATTAATTCCAACCGCCGATGGGTAAGGCAGATATACAGTAATAGGTAATTAGAAGGGAATGATACTTTGATACTTTGAAGGAACCTGATGCTTTGTCAAGAAAAGTTTTTTTAAAAGAAGTATATCCCTGTATTATCTTTCTAATTCCCTCAAAGTTTGCACCCCTCCTCTATGTCATTGTCTGTTTACAAACAGAAGCAACCAAAAGATAAGAACAGTTTTTTTCCTTTCTTTCTTATTTAGTTTTATTATTCATATTTTCTGCCAGGACGGAGCAACATTTTAAGTGACATCATCCACAAACTAAGACTGGTGCGTCTTTCCAGCATTTTTTCATTTAAATGTCTCACTTCATTGTTTGTAGACTATAATCCACCATGGCAGTACCCAGCAGGAACGCAGGCCAAGTCATATTGGTTCAGACTTTCTGCCAAAAAGAAGCACATGCAAATACACATACATATTCTAATATAGACTGAAAGTGCCAGAGGACCAGTACAAACAAATGCATAGCATACTGTATTATTATACATAATTTGTTTTAAAGCCTGGTCTGTTTTTTCATTTGGTGAATTTTAGATTGCAAGCCTGGGAAGAGGGTAGAAAAGCAAATTCAATTCAATATTTATCTTATAGATAAATATCTTATCATAGAAAAATCTATCTTTATTATAGATAAATATCTTATCATAGATACATATCTTATTATAAATAAATATCTTTATTATAAAGTTACTGTAATTCTATTTTGAGGTGCTCTATAGCAATCACAGAACTGTTACAGCAATAGCCCAATGATTAATATATAACACAGTAAGTTTCTCACAGAAGCCTCCCATTGTGTTATTTTGTTGCATGATACATGTTACATGGTTTTAAAAACATGCAAGAAAATTACCCTGAATGTTGCACAGCCTCCTCTTTCTAAGGGCTAGGACACACTAGCGAGTTTTTGCTGTGCTTTGCACTCTGTTTGCAGTTTGCAATCCACAATGACAGGAAGTAGGTCCCACTGTCTGAGATGTGATCCAATGCAATTTTCTAATGCATTCGATCACCATTTTTTAGTACAAGTCTATGAAACAAGCAGATACTAATCAATAGGCTATGCAATTATTTAAGGTGCATCATTTGATTTGCGATTGGCTGCATGACAGTAGCAGAGCTATATTAGGACATCAAAAAAGACCTAAAATTTTTGTTTTTTTCAATTATCTGGAACCACTCATTGATCTGCAGGAGCCTGCCCCCTCCACCCCCCCGCAAGGATCTGACCACATATCCACAAACACCCTCACATCCCCGGTAAAGACAATCAGTTGATTTTAAAGAGGCCACACCATAGCAGAGAGGTGCAACTTCAACAACTGCTAATGGAGTGTTTCTGCATTTTTATTGTTTTTAATTGTTATAATAAAGTTTATTGGCAAACTTATTCCTGTGTGCAGAGGTTTTTGGGAGCTACACAGATCAAGCAAGCATCAGATCAGGACAGAGTAAACCCCGCAGTGCCCCTAGTGGTGGATAGGCACAAGTGAGTTTTTTAAAAAATTTTAATATATAAAAGTGTCATTTTAAACTGATTTTTTACAGAGATCTTGATCTTAACCTATTTATTTTTTAATTTTTAGTTTAAACTTTCCCCTACCCATACCCCCAAGCGCAAGCAAGATAATTCTAATAAAAAAAACAACAAAATAATTTCCAATATCCACTCATTTAAACTCTTTTCCTGGTGGTCTTTATCTTTTTTATCTCTTTAGGTAAACTTGGCACAATTAATCATATACATGCTGAAACTAGAGACCATAAAAAATACAAAGAGCGATAATATAAGCAATATTAAACTTATAGTAAATATAGTTAAGATAGTCATATCCTTGACTCCAGTATAAAAGACTCTATAGTTTCTGCACAGAAGTTTCTATTTGTTCTGAGTAATAGGATGTCCTAGTGAATAAGTTATTCATTACTGTAACACAGACCAACTATAAAGCGGTTAATGTATAAATGAGGTTTCAGCCTCTAACTAATGTAATGATGAATTTCCCAGAAGTGTTGTGATTGGTCATCACCCCAGACTGTTTCATGTTTTATTTAATTGTTTATTAGTTACAGTAGTTTTGGTTACATTATCAATTATTTAATACAAATGGCACTGTATCATAAATCACCACAATAGCAGTAGAAGTTATATAGAACTTTAATAATTCTCAAAACCAGCTTCAAACCTAGTGAAGATATCCATAACTATTAAAATGCAAAATACCAAACATAAAGTGCATGTATATTTATAAAACCAAACAGCCATCAGCATATCGCTGTGGTAAACAACATCACATGAAACTTAATCCTAATGTCTGTCCATCCAAACAATAGATGGGTACATTTCCCATGAGCAACTGCAGTCCACCAGAGCGTCCTGTATTAAGGCAAAGTTATAGTCTTTCCATCTGACGAATGTCAATAGATAAGTAGCTCACAAACAAGAGGGGGACCTTCGTATGATCAGTTCAAACTGAGTCCGTATACCATATAGCAAAGGTACTGAGCGGTATACTTTACCCCTCTTGGAGCAATTAGCAGTTCAATTGTGTCCATACGCCATACATCCATGGATTTCCATAAGCCGATGGAGTCCTTCCACACCGGGCGCTGAGGCTCCTCCTACGTACATTTTATCACTGTGTGACTTCTTCAGGGTGTGGTTTACCTCTTGGAACAGGTTGTATTTATACATCATCAAGCTTCCATGATTCAACCTCTTTTCCCTTTTAACCCTTCAATACATTGCATTTTGAAAGTTAATGACGGCATTTTCACCAGATAGATCATATATACATTCTCAGTTTAAGCATAATATAAGGCGACCCTATTTCCATGCACAGCCTCTTGATTTCAAATGAATATAACAATGATTACATATTGGCATGAGTATCAAAAACTCTTTATACATAAACATTTTAACAGTGGCCTCTCCTCCTAAGCATTTTTTATGCAGCCACTACTTAAAGTTTTATAACAACAGCTTCAATATGTTATCTCCAACCCATCCTTCTGCAATTATTTTATCAATGAGGGCCCTAGACAAACCCCCGATAACACTCTCTTTGCGTGCTTCTAAATATTCACAAAAAACAGCCAAATTGTATCTCTTCATTTAATCCTACTGGGATCAGAGCATTCAAATCTTGTATCCATCTTGTTCCTTTTTTCAACAAATTTTTATTAACATCACCTCCTCGTATCCCCAGGTCTACCTTCTCTATCCCACAGAATTTTACGCAATATGGGTTAGCATCATGTTCTTCCAGAACATGTTTAGCAACACTGCTCCTTAATGGATTTTTATTTATAATCGCCCTTATGTGTCCTTTTATTCTAGTACTTAGGGTGCGCATGGTTTTTCCAACATAGATCTTAGAACATTTACATTTGATCATATAGATCACTAGGGAAGTTTGGCAAGTAATCAGACTCTAAATCCTATAGAACCCTCCATTTGGGTACCGGATCATTTCCTCTGTAATCATATACTTGCATACAGAACATACAGAACATTTTTCACACCTTCTGTTGCCTAGTGCCTTCAGAATATTTAATCATTTCTGGATAGATTTTTCATCACGTTTCTCAGTAAAATTACTGTGGGATAGCATATCTCTTAAGGAGCTTTCTCTTCTAGCTGTAATTAATGGCCATTTACCTGCTTTATCATTTAAATCTGCATCTTCACTAATTATAAACCAATGTTTTTGAAGAACGTTTTTCAAAGTGCTCCATTCCTCAATTCCTTAAATTTTGTAAGCAAGCGTATCTTACCCAAGTTATTCTTTTCTTTGTACTTTATCTTGGAATAACTGTTGTTCTCTATCTACTTTTTTGGCCCTGCAATATCCTTTGTAGATATCCTTTTGTTTATATCCCCCAGTTTAAAAATTTTCCTATAATAGTCTAGCGTGTTTCCTAAAACCACCATCTGTGGAACAATTTCTTTTCATTCTCAAATAATGACCTGTAGGTATTGCTCTTATGGTAGATCTATGGTGATGACACTCAGCTCTCGGAAGTGTGTTAGCAGCAGTAGGCTTTCTGTATGTCTACATATAATATAGTTTTGTATTTGTGTTAAATCCAAAAATTCTATTTTGGTCCTGCTAAAATTCCAAGTTAGCTTTATATTGAGCTTATTCTAATTCAGCTTATCCACCATTTTTTGAAGGACATCCTCCACACCTTGCCAAATGAGTAGGGTATCATCCACATAATGTATCCATACCAGCACATTATTCTCAACCTCCACGGTGGACAAAATGTCCTGAACTGACTGCATTTCCCATTTTCCCAAATGGAGACATGCATACATGGAGCCACAGGTCGCCCCCATTTCAGTTCCTCTTAATTGCCTATAAAACTGACCGTCAAATATTTGAATACTATTTCCAACGAACTTACCACAAAGTTTGTGTGTGCAGTATACCTTGTTCCCTGTGTTTTAAGGAAATATTTTACCGCCTCCAAACCAACTTGGGGAATGGAGGAATATAGTCCTTCCATATCCATTGTGGCTAATATTGTTTGTTGGTACACATAGACCATCTATTCTACAAAGTACACCCCAGATATTGTTAGAATTTTTGTAACAGTGTTAAAATGTTTATGTATGAAGTGTTGAAGTTTTTGATTCTCATGCCAATATGTCATCAACATCAAAATGCAATGTATTTAAGGGTTAAAAAGGGAAAAGAGGATGAATCATGGAAACAGGATGTATAAATACATCCTGTTCCATGAGGTAAACCATGCCCTGAAGAAGTCACATGGTGATGAAACGTACGTAGTGTGCGGTGTACGGTGTGGAAGGCTCAACGTCCTGTGCGGTAAGGACTCCATCAGCTTATGGTAATCCACGGATGTATGGTGTGTCGACACAATTAAACTGCCAATTGCCCCAAGAGGGGTAAAGTATATCACTCAGTACCTTTGCTATATGGTATACGGACTCAGTTTGGACTGATCATACGAAGGTCCCCCTCTTTGTGAGCTAATTATTTATTGACCTTCGTCAGATGGAAAGACTATAACTTTGCCTTAATATAGGACGCTCTGGTGGACTGCAGATGCTCTTGGGAAATGTAACCATCTATTGTTTGGATGGACAGATATTAGGATTACGTTTCCTGTAATGCTGCTTACTGCACCGATATGCTGATGGCTGTTTGGTTTTATAAATATACATGCACTTTATGTTTGGTATTTTGTACACAGTTATGGAAATCTACACTAGGTTTGAAGCCGGTTTTGAGAATTCTAAGTTCTATATAACTTCTAATGCTTTTGTGGTGATTTACGATAAAGTGACGTTTGTGAGAGTCTTTCTGGAGCCCGATCTATGGGTCCCGTTGTTTTTTCTTACAGTAGTTTTGGTGCCTGATAAATATATTATAACACCAGTCAATGGGAAACAACATATGTTGTTTTTTAGTCAATGTGGTTTTCAGCCATTCTGATATAGATGATATTAAGGTTTCTTTGTCCTTAAAAATAAATTTCACTACATATACTATAGAAAATGTAGCATTTATAAAGGATAAACCTGGTGTAAACATATGAACAGAAACTGGGGTTAATGTATCAATATCAATATAGCCTGTTAGCTTTTCATTGCATATAAACTAGTATTCAGTATTCATGAATAAACAGGGAGATTCAATAAAAGTTGTTATCGTTTAAAATGGTGCTAATTTTGCCCCAACCAATCAGATCTTATTTAACATTTAAAAGCTAACATCTGATTGGTTGGGGCAAAATTAGCACCATTTTTAACAATAACAACTTTTATTGAATAACGCTGTAAGTTTTTCCATGTACTCACTTGTGCATACTGTACATGGAGGCTTAGGTATACTACCCCAAGCCTGTTGCTTCAAATCTTTTGGAACTATTTCCTTAACCTCGCCCTGGATCCCTCGCTTGATCCGTCCATATGCGCTTGTTCCTTGAAACAAAGATAAGACCCACACTCAATTTAATTCGCCAACAGTCAGGTATTTTCCCATAAAAACAGCTTTTTAGTGCATAGATTGAAAACATTCCCACACCTAACGAATTTCGAGCGCTATCGAAACTTTCCCACGCCTGACGAGTTTTGAGCGCTCTCCCACACTCTTAGGCTGAGGCCACACTGCAACGCACAAGAATCGCGGACAAAATCGCGAGCGTAATCGCACGCGATTGTGTGCGCTTTTCTTGTACGTTCGCGTTTTGCGTTTTCGCGTTATGGAAACGCTGCGTTAACGCACCAAAAATGGTGAACGCATGCGTTACCAAAACGCGAACGGGCGCACAATCGCATCGGAAATCGCGGGAATTTTCGCGTTCCTGCGATTTCCATTTTAGCAAAAATCGAGGGCGCAAACGCGCGAAAAATTCTGTTTCTTACTCGCAGCTAAATTAACAATGTAGCAATCTATGTAACAGTCTATGTAACAATATATGGGCACCAGGATAAGTGGAACAGCAGACTGCACTAAGCAGTAATCCCTCCCTATGTGACTCACCTTGGAGGGCCATATCTGGCCCATGGGACGTAGTTGGAGGACCCCTGTGTTAGTCGGTCCAACACCCCTCTTAATCTCCAATGATTGGCATCAGGATAATGTCGAAACTTGGTTATACTGGCACCAGCTGAATGTTTACACAATGAATCGGAGGACACCCCAAAACACTCATCTCCAGCCTATTCACCACCTGCATATATGACTTTGGCAGATCAGTATACAGTTTAATGTACCCTATACCTTTTTTACTCATATATTTTTTATTCATTTTACCTTACCAACAAGTGTTATAGGTTTTACTGTTTTTTGGTTTGCATTTGTGTGTATATATTATCCTAGTAAAAGAGGCATTTTGGTTAAGATTAATTTGTGTCCTTTCACATAAGCTTGTAAGAAAAAAGGTGATGTAAAAATAGGTGTAATAAAAAGTGTGTGCAATGATTGAAACAGCTAATCACAAGCACCTCTATGTATGGTTTGTGATAATTGCGGTACTAGCTTGCTGCTGGGAGCCTGGTAAGAAACTTGCCTGCATTTTCGCCAGTGGCTTCATGTGTACCCAGTCGATGGGATGGTTATTAAAGAGCTGTTTTCTGTTCCACGCTAGCAGGCAGCTTTAGGAGTCCCCACAATGCAAGGTTAGAGATAGACCAGGGACTTTTGCTAAAACAATCATCTCATACTTTTAAAACAACTCGATGCCTTTAAAGAACGATTACAATCAAAGGACAACTAAAGCCTCATAACAACATTGAATTATAAGGCAGATCTCCTTTTTATAAAAGCAGTAATCAGTGTCTCACCTCTCATTTTAATATGGTTGTTCAGAAATGTAACTTTCTAACATGAGTTTTGTGTCTTATTTTCCATTGTTCCAGTATCACAAAGTGTAGTCACTGACCATTATATTCTTTACACATGCTCAGTCCTAAAATACTGCAAGAACGTGTTACAGTTGGTACAGTTAGTCACACGCACTAGTAGCCTCTAGCCAATCCTTTAAAGGGTATGTCCACCCTTAAAAAATGTTTTTCATATATCATTCCCCCTGTCCCCCCAGCCCCAACCGCTCTATTTATATTATTAGAAAGTTCCCCAAACTTTACTTACCTTCCCCCTTTCCTCCGCTGCACTGCCAGGCCCTCTGCTTGCGAGAAAATGCAAGCAGAGGGGCGGGACCGGCAGTCGCGTCTGTGATTGGCTGAGCGGCAGCCAATCACGGACACGGCTGCCGGGAGTTCATTGCGGCGGAGGAAAGAGGGAAGGTAAGTAAGGTTTGGAGCACTTTCTAAAATTAAAAATAGAGCGGTTGGGGCTGGGGGGACAGGGGGAATATTACATATAAAGGGTTTTACACTATGGGGAGGGAATCCTAATCTGGAGGGAGAGGGAGGGAGAGGGTGGGGGAGGGAGGGGGAGAAGGGCTGCAGTACGCATGCCAAACTTCTCCCGGAGGCCAGATAGGAGGCAGAGTCCTATATGGACTCTGCTATCCTCCTGGTGGGCAGTTTTTGGGACTTTGGGGGGGACTACAGGAGAACCTTATGGAGCTGGGATGTAAGGTAAGGATTAAACCACACTACACAATGGGGCCAGTAGTGGGGGGGATTATAGTTTTGGGGGTGGACATTCCCTTTAAAAAGAACAGAATAGGCAAGGGAGCATGTGACTGAGATCAGGGGTGTGGCCAGTCACTGTACATATACACTGTTATTTCATCCAGTTCCTGAAGTGGTAACATTTACTTTAATGCCCTTTACTGTATTGCTATTTTACAGTTTATTGGTGATTTTCAAGGGTATATGTTCAGATTCTGGAGTGTAAAAATTTGGCTTTAGTTCTCCTTTAAGTAGATTATGCTTGGATTATGGAACCTATTCTTACTGCTTATTTCCATCTTAAATGTAAAGCAACAGTAATTAGCCACACATGTAAAGTTGTTTGTAGGGGTCACCATCTTTTATCTTTGTAGGCTTATTCTTGCACAAGTAACTAACCATACATGTGGATCTGAGTTGCCCTAAGTACTTACTGGTCTTACAATACATTAACTAGAGCATAGAGCCATTTGCTGTTTCCAAAACCTGTACCTTTCTACTCAGATAAGTAAAGTATATTGTAACAAAGATATCCTTGCATTAAGAAAATATTCAGTAACACAACCTGAACTTAATTTATCCTAGACTTATTATAGACTTTACGTATTTATTATAGTGCAATTAGACCTGTTTTGTTTTTACTTTTTGATTGCAAATCTAAGTTTTTAGTGGAAGCAGGATCGCACACTCCTAGCGTCCTCTTCCATCTGAATATGGAAGACTGATCGCCATTTATAAGGTGGGCACACCCGATTAGATTTTGTTTTTATTTAGATTTGGTTGTACCTTACAAATATAAAAATAATGCTTTGAGGTAAGTATATTAGACTTTTCAATAATCTTGTCTAATTTTGTTAAATAAATAACTGCACTACCCATTACCAACGAAGAGGCATATACTGGGGTCAACAACTAAAATAAAAGATGCATTGCAATGCATACAACGCCAAGCAAAATAATCTGTTTACAATTCCCTGTGTTATATTTTACTCTGCTGTGGCTTATATTTCATAAATAAATAAACACACATTTGGATATCTCTCAATGTTTTTTTTTTCACAGTAATTAAAAGTATTTTTATTAATATGTGCTTGTAAAGTTTTCAGACCAATTCATTAAAAGCTTCATTCGCTTAGAATAACCTTTTCAGCCAATTAAACAGCATGAAATGAAATCAGGTGACGCACAACTTTTGCAATCTTTCAAGTCACATGCAATTGTGACTAAGAACAAAGTGTTATGAAAAAGAACAAGAGCAAGTGTTAAATATCTCAAGGTGAATCAGTTTAACTTGAACAATACCAATCCTGGATTTAAAGAGAGACTTGCATTTCAGGGATAGATGTCCCACAGTGTGTGATGTCTTGGCAACACTAATGAACATCACTAATTCACACAAAGAAAGTATAAAAAGGGGGTGTCTGCTTTACTAAAAGTGTAGTAAAAAAGAAAAGAACAAAGAAAACTAAACACAAAGTCAAATATGTTAAAACTTTTTTTGCGACCATTAAATATCTCCAGTTAATAACTAATGACTACCCATTTACTTTAGGTGATGGTTACTTTACTGGTAAAAACAGTATGAAACCAACTTCATTTACTGAGGTGATTTTCTATGGGAATTAGACTAATAAAATAATCCAATTCTTCCCATTCTACAGCATGTGATTGCCAGTGATTACCTGAAAGACTGTATAGTTCAAAAGCAACAAATCTTTAATCCAAGCAATTATTTAAATTCACAATTATTTTGTATGGTGTAATGAGTATTTGGTTCCAATTTAGTAGTTCTTCATCTTTTAAAGTGAATTTTGGTGGTTCATAATATATACGAATGAGCCTGCATACATTTTATTAATGCTAGCTAACAGAGGGCCATATTTATAAAGGTGCGGTATCATTTTTTTTTAGCAAAACCACACCTTTAACGATCATTATTACAATCGTTAATTTACAATCTATGTCATAAATTTACAATATCGTTCATCCATGTCCAATAGCGATCGTAAATCTACAACCGTGATCATAGATTTTCGATCGCCCATAGAATACCATTGTGGTGGTTTACTACATTAACGAATCGTACGATTGTACAGTTCCGAAAACCCATGGTTTTATAAATATGGACCAAAGAGATGTGTGTTTCACCTCAAGCAGATTATTTCTCCAGAATTACATAAGATTTTTCCACAATGATGCTGATTTCAGAGGTGAGAGTTGCAGCAATCTGTATCTACTAGTCATGAATACATAATCCAGTCAGGCTTAATTATATTTTAGCTTTAATACTTCAAAGAAGAACCTAAAATCAGACAAGCCCTGATACTATCTTTAAAATAACTGTTTCACCATCGTAGTCAAGGGTGTTGTGAAGTCAGGGGAGTAGTGTTACATTTTGTACTATGGGGTAAACATAACCAAGTGGCACTAACATACATGCAGGCAGGGACAGATTTACATTGCTTCTAAACACAGACAACACAGATTTTCTAATTTTTTGGGAAGAAAATATACTATATAGGGGTAGGGGGAGATTGACAGCAGACCCTCCAAAAACAGGTAAATCTGGGGTTGCATGAAGGCTTTTCCTGTGTGGCAAAAACAGAAGGAGGTTTTATTGTGTGTGCAAGTTTGTAATCTGACGGATGCAAAATACTAGTAGGTGTGACATGGTTGTAGTTTGGAAGTAGGAGTTTACACTACAGACAACATTTTAATGTTTTCTTGCCAGCATAACCAAAAACACATTTTTTTCAGTGAATAATGTGTAGAATAAATAATCCTTAAAGGGTAACTGTGATTTTCATGCATTAAAAAGAGAACATTCCTACTTTTAAAATGACTACAGGCTAATGCTTGTACCTGCAGTCTATCCAAAGATACAGCAGTATAAATGGTGGCGTTTCCAGCTAGCACATCACCAGCACCATTGCTACGCCCCCATGACAGAGGCACTGAGCATGCCCAGTTATCCTACTGCTGAAACAGAACATTATCTTCTGCATTATAAGTACCTCCCCCAAACTTAAAAATAATTTTTAAAGCTAGCCACAACCCTGAAAAGAAGTTAGAGGAAATGACAGAGCAGGGACGTTTTTAGGCATAGGCCACCTAAACAAAGAACTAGGGCGCCTATGTTGATTCAGGGCGCCTAGTTTTCTCCCTAGCATCTCCCTGTCAGCTGTTACTTGCTGTGTTAGATCTGCTCCCCTTGTTCTGCTGTAATCTGCAACATTGTATTGAGTACAGAGCCTAAACTCTACACACTCTACATAGCAACAAATGTTGCAATTTGCAAATGAACTGAAGGTGAAGGAAGGAGGGGGAGGATGAGCTCAGCTAATGGTACTGAGGGGAACAGTTCTACCAAATACCACAGTGCCACATACTGCGCATCCACTGAAACCTATCCTTTCCTTCCAATCAGTATTTCATTTGTGGGCAGTGTCGCTGCATTCATACAAAAGTATGTATACATGCCCGCCTCACCTGGTACAGCGTGTGCCTCTTACCAACTAGTAAAGCGGTTCCACTATAAAGAATAGTCACAGTAGACGGTGTCAGAAGGAGAAGAAGGAAAACCCAGCTGTAGTTTGACAGGCCAAGTTTTTTTGGGGGGGCACACGTAGGTGGGAGGGCGCCTAGGGCACTAAAATGGCTAGAAATGGCCCTGGGACAGAGAATGGTTTCAAATCTTTAAATATCTTCAATATCTTATGTAACTGACTGAGTCTAACTTTACAAGCCTAAAACTCAAGACCCAGAAAAGCTTGAGACATCATCCTAGGGTGGTTTGAATATAAGATGCTCACATGCCCAGCTCACAAATACAGGTACATAGAAGTTGCCATCATGCCCAGCTCACAGCCTGGTACATTTAAAATGCCCTTATGATCAGAGCACAAACACACTGTGGTACATATACAATGCCCTCATGTCCACCTCAAACAGACTGGTACATATAGGATTCCCTCAGGCCCACCTCAGACTAGTACGTTTAAGATGCCCTCATGCCCAGCTCACATAGATTGGTACATAAAGATGATCTCATGCCCAGCTTACATAGATAGGAACATATAAGATTCCCCGATGCCCAGTTCTAAAAGACTGTTGCATTTAAGATGCCCTCATGCCCAGCTCACAGACTAGAACATATAAGATGTCCTCATGCTCAGCTCACATAGACTAGTACATATAAGATGTCCTACTGTCCACCTCAAACAGACTGGTACATATAAAATGTCCTCATGACCAGCTCATACAGACAGGTACATATAAGATGCCCTCATGCCCAACTCACACAGATAGGTACATATAAAATGCCCTCATGCCCAATTCACACAGAAAGATACATATAAGATTCTGTTATGTCCAGCTCACAAAGACTGGTAGATATGAGATGCCCTTGTGCCCACCTCAAACAGATGCCCTTATGATCAGCACACACACACACACACACTGGTACATATAGGATTCCCTCAGGCCCACCTCAGACTAGTACGTTTAAGATGCCCTCATGCCCAGCTCACATAGATTGGTACATAGAAGATGCTCTCATGCCCAGCTTACATAGATAGGAACATATAAGATTCCCTGATGCCCAGCTCTAAAAGACTGTTGCATATATGATTTCCTAATGCCCATCTCACACAGATAAGTACATATAAGATGCCCTCATGCCCAGCTCATACATATATGTACAGATAAGATGCCCTGATGCCCAGCTCACACACACACAAAGTTGTAAATAAGAAGCCCCTAACACTGTCCACATGGAAACTTCCTCCACTTATTCCATGATGAGCAGAGCAGGGCCTGAGAGGCTGAGTGAAGGCATCAGTTTGTGCAGTTTTCAATAAAAAAATGTTTTTCTGATGTTATTAGTAGCTATAGATATGTTTGAAAGGAGGAATAAGGAAAATCATACATTTTCGTTAAAGGGTATCTCCACCCCCAGAATATTTTTTTCTGTAAAAAAAAAAAAATACCACCCACCAGGTTAAAAGTAAAAAAAAAAAAGCCCAGAAAATAACTTGCCCACCTTTGTTCCCTCAGTTCTCTGCCATTCCCAGAAGTAGCAATAGGGGCCAGACCAGCAGCCGCACCTGTAATTAACTGAGAGTCGGTCAAGCACAGACGCGGATGCCGGATATGGAGAGAGCAGAGGGAAGGAAGGTGGGTAAGTCTATTTCTGGGCTTTTTTTAACTTATAAACCCGCCTGCTGATTTTCCTTGAACAAAAAACTGGTCAATTTGTCAGTTACCTGCCAACAAACACAGATACCCAGGCAGCAGGTCCTTGGGTCACTTAAGAAGGCTCAAAAGGGTTCACCAGTCCCTCAATGCTTCCAAGGTACAAGAGAGCTTGCACACAAGAGCTAGAAGTCAGTGCTAACAGTGATTTATTTAGGAGATACAGCACAACATGTTTCAGACTAACTTGGTCTTTCTACCAGAGGACAGGCCAAGTTGGCCTGAAACAGGTCGTGCTGTATCTCCTAAATAAATCACTGTTAAAACTGGCTTCTGGCTCTTGTGTGGAATTATCTCTTGTACCTTGTCAGTTACCTGCCCCCAATTCCAACTGATACATTCAGCACATTGTTAGATGTATTATTAACCAGATATTTAAGGATATTTATTGTCCCCATTCTGCCAGAGTTAGCTGGCTCCTCCCTCCATGCAGTTGCAGCAGATTGTTACTGCTGACATCACAGCCAATGGTAAACTGCTGTTTCAACTGCTGTCTCCTCTGCACATGCTTACATGCAGTACACTGTAAAAACAGTAGGCTTAGGTCCCTCCTAAGTCTACCTGTGCTGATGGAAAGTTCCGGACATCTTGGATCTTCATTCAAGTCTCCTTAGCTCTGCCCTCCATGATTTCAAGGATCTCTTTCTTTTGCATGTCAGAAAAAGCACTGCCCTTGTGCTCCGGGTGCATGCGACGTGACTTCAGCACTTGCACGGACTTCGCGTGTACGTGAAGATGTACAAGCTGTACAAGCTGTACAAGCACCGCGTGGCGCGCTGATGTCACGCTTTTCTATGACTCATTGCTACTCCTCTATAAGTAGTTGTGCCTAATCATTTGAGCCATAAGGGCAAGGCCACACTAGTGTGTTTCTCATGCGCTTCCAAATGTGATTTGCCAACCAATCGCGCATTAGAAAGTGCACACTAATGTTGGCCAATTCATACAATACACAATATCTGTTGTATTCAATTAGATCAACTGGACTTGAATTTAGTTCTTGAAGACGTTTCGCTAGTCATCCGACTGGCTTCTCAATTCAGAATTGAGAAAGCCAGTTGGATGACTAGCGAACTTCTGAATTGAGAAAGCCAGTCGGATGACTAGCGAAACGTCTTCAAGAACTAAATTTCAAGTCCAGTTGATCTAATTGAATACAACAGATATACCATGACCTGGATGAATGAGAACCTTCATAAGCACAATACACAATACAAAAACGTTTGTAAAGCACTTTTCTCCTAAAGGACTCAAAGCACAATTGGTCTGTCCACACTAGATGCGCTCCTCTGCGTTGCGCTGCCATCCGTTAATTGGGGCCCTGCAAACTGCATTTTTTTGTGTAACATTGCGTTTGCATGTGGGTTTCCAGTCTGCTACTACGCAATGTACTGTGACCTTGGCCTTTATCAGATATAAGTTGCCATGTTAGTTTAAACTACATGTGCACATATTACCTTGGATACATTTCGGTTTAGCATAAGAAATTTGACCTTATTATAGTCTCAACAGCAGCGTTAGCCATAGTTCCAATTCTTTTCTTGTTTGCCAGGTGTCCTCCAGGTGTCAGTTTTTACATAGTGTTTGATTGTACGTGTTTTCTAGCAAAAAGTTCACATAGGGTCCCTGTTTTTAACAGTATTGTACCATGGTTTTAAGATGTTTCATGAAGATTTGGGGGCACAGCAAGATGGCTCATAATTCTATTTACACAGCTAAAATAAAAAAATATATATTTTATTTCTATTTTTAGAAATAAAGAATATGAACAGAAAATCGATTCATGTTTCTGTAGCTGTACGGCCAAATATCTTTGAATATGTACTGTAATAAGTGGTCTGCTCCATTTTATGTGTATGTTAAATGTAAAACTAATAGAATTAACAGGACAAGTTTATCTAGGATAATTTCCATAGCCATTTACACATATCAATGAGCTCCCTCTTGTGTCCAAATTAACTGAATAAATTATCTTTCCAAGTAATATGTCTAATATAAAAAATAATCTCTCTCTTTCCTAAATCTTCCAGGTATTCTGCTCCTTATTTGTATGTTTTATATGAGAGAATACATTTCTTGAGTGTTGATTTCAAGGTGTTTTTGAATGCCTTACTAAGGGATCGAACACAGAGATTTATTCAGAGCAACAAGGACTCTGGGTAAGACTTAAACAGGGAGATTCAATAAAAGGTCTGATTGTTAAAAATGGTGCTAATTTTGCCCCAACCAATCAGAAATCATTTAACATCTGAAAGCTAACGTCTGATTGGTTAGGGCAAAATTAGCACCATTGTTAACGATAAGAACTTTTATTGAATAACCCTGAAAGACGTTCACTGAAAAATTATAAATTGTAAGAAGAATAAAATTTACAAAACATATTTTACTGTCAGTAGCCACCGCTGGCACAAGTTTGTGGATTTCTGGTATTGTGAATTGGTATTGCCAAAAACAATAAGTATACCTAAGAAAACAGCCCAGCAGCCAGGCATGCTGTATCTTGGACATTGTGCATTTTGGTGAATGTGAACACTCTAATGTCCCGTTTGTCTAGAGGGCATATTTTTTTTCAGAGGGCATGTCATCATTGACAACACTTTTATGTGGCTTATACAACAGTACAATTATATAATTACGAAAATAATGACTAGATTGCAAGCTCTACGGGACAGTACAAGCTGGTCACATGGCTAAAAGCAAGTATTCAAGCAGGAAGTGATATTGCTGAACCTTTCTAGCAATAACTTTTCACAAATTTTACCTAGAGATGTGATTTAGGGTTCATTTTGAGGGTATGGAGGAAATGCTTTTTATATAGCCATAACATGTATGGAAGAATTGGAGACCTCAGTTACCCTTTAAAAGGTAAGGTTTCTAAAACAGTGTGATACTAAGGCATAATGTTACTGATGTAGGCACTGGGAAGCTATAAAATAAATAATGTGAAATCTCTAGTCCTTGTGAGTTGCTGAAAGACTTGGATTTTGCAATACTGCAACAGATTAAATATGCCCCAAAGTTGAAAAATCTGTTAAAGGATGCATTGATAATGCAGATGTATGTAGTATCTATACTGCATGTAGTTTAATCAGTCATCAAAATAATAAAATAATAATTGTGACGTTTAAGTGAGCGGCATGTGTGGCACAACTGTCCATTTGGCTGATAATCACACGTGTGTTGCTGTTCAGTCAGTCTTGTTGGTGTTCCGGCAGGGTGGAAGACTTTGGTAATCAACATTTGATAACAATTTAACCAAAAAACTTGCTAGGTCTACGTTTAGATAATAGTTCAGCAGAATTGCAATTCCTTCAGTTTTGTAAAATATAAATTCTCTTTCTGGTTAGAAAAGAGGTTTTTTTAAAAGAAAAACTGTAACTTAAAAAGGATAGAAATTGGCAGTAATGATAGATTTCATTATTTAAATATAAATCCAGCATGTGGATGACTCAATATTTCTATCAACAGTTCAATGCTAGCACCTAATTAACCACTTTTCTCTTTTCCCTTTCAAAATGTCAAACGCTATTCCAATATAGGTTCTATTATGTTTAATTATACTACATGTATAAAGAGTGAAAGTAAACAGACAGAGACCAAATGCAAAAGCCGAATCTATAGACTCATGAGCATTAAAGTTTAATCTATTTACAAAAGGCTCTGTACAGACTCTGCATAATAATAAAATTCTTAAAAGGTACACACGGGCAGATGTTTTTCGCCTGGCCAACCATTCAATGGTCTGAATGGTGGGCCAGGCTAAAGCATCATTGGTCGCCACCGATAATCTTCGAGAACAATCATGCCGTCTATAGAAGTCTCCATGATCAGTCATAATTTTCTGTTAAAGTTGCCTGGAAACAATGACCGGACATCTGACAATCAAGGCACATAGTACCACAGACATTTCAGGCCAATATTCTGAAAATATTTGTTGGTTAGCTCTAAATGTCTGCTCATGTGTACACAGACGAAGAAAGATATTTACCTAGAGATGAAGTAATTTCATCACGCTTTTTGTTAATCAATATGTTTATAAGTGGCAAAAGTTTTTGGTAAAAATTATTTTTTCTGCGCTATGCCAAAACTGTTCTCTAAAAATTTTAGACCAAGAACATATTTACTGAGAGCCACAGCGACTATTGTGGCTGCACGGGGGACCAATTGGAAACTTTACAAATGTTAACAAACACAAGTGGTCATGTCTACTATAAAATGGCTGTAGGAGCACTCCTTAGGCTAAATTACAATTCAGTTTTGCATAAGTGCTACTCAGCTGGTCAATCATCTATTTAAAACATAGCCTGGGGTTACCTTGATGTGGTTGGAAGGCTTTTCATTCATGTGATCACAGTAATGTATACTAAAACCCCTTTATTTATAAAATATGCCAGTGTGCAGATAATATGATATTGTATGGGACCTAGGAATGTGTATTGATTATCTTTTCTATGTTTTATAAGTGGATCATGTGCCAGACAATATTTAAAATATACATTTTCTTTATTATTTTGAATGCAAAAAATAAAATAATCAGGAAAAAATTGTACAGGTGCAGTACACTCTTTAACCAGCAGGGTATACAATGTAGGGCTATAATAGAACCTAGACCTGTTTTCTCCAACAACTTTACATAGACTACTCCCAGCGGTTCTCAAACTTTTACAGCCCATAGCACACTTGGCAAAAGCAGTTTATTTGGGTGGCACACCTGTGTTTTTAATATTGTAGTTTCCCATAATTTATTAACTTATTATACACTATAATACACTATAACAGTGTATATTGTAAACAAATTTTATTATAATCAATGTACTGTAAAGTGACTGCATTGAAATGTTTTATCATAATATAAAACTTTAGAGTACAGCATAGAAAAAATATTAGGTTTACTGGTAAAAATATTTCCACTTCCAGGATTCTGAGGCACACCTCGGCTCCCTGAAGGTACCCCCTATGAGAAACCCCACCCTAGAATTTTGTTTACAGCCTTATAGTGCTCCCAGACTTGACTCACTGTCACCACCCAATGGTCATCATATTACAAAATTACTATTTGCACACAAGTTTTCCGGCCAGCAAAGATTCATTAACAATTTATACAATTAAAAAAAAATAATAAATTACTCCTTCACATACCTCCTTCCTTAAGAAGTATACCTTCAGAATGATCCAAAATAAATAATCAGTACTGATATAAATATAATGAAATAATAATGTATTCCTTATCTTTAATCTTATTTGTATCTTCAATACTTGCACCATATCTAGATAGTCAGCATTTTGTTGCTGACTTCCTGGATGGTGGATAACTGAAAATCTAATTGGTTACATTGCCAAGTAACATCTTGTTATCCTGACATTTATATGTTTCATGCAGTTTTGTCAAATAAGTTGGAAATGATCAATCACTAAAATAAACTGTTGACCTAGTAGATAACATCTCAATAACTCCAATGACCACATTATTGTCAAACATTGCTTCCCAATAACACAGTTATAGCTGTAATATTTCTTAGAGATGAGGTTTCAGATATATTATTACATAATCACAAGTAACAAGTATATAATGATCACACTTAATGTTTTTTTTCTAGAGGGCCCACAAAATCCATTGCCAAAAAGCTTTAATTACAACAGAGATTTGAACTAAAGGAGCTTTGTCACTTGGCATTACTGGAGCAGTTTTTGGCACACCAGACATGTGTCATAGTATTTTGATACTTTCTTATTTATATATGGCCAGTATCTGCACAAGATTCTATTCAGGGGTTTCTCTGTACCCACCTGACCAGACTATGGAGTTTCATGGGCCAAAAGTTTTGGGGCCATAACTTGTTCTTGAGTTACTCTCAATTTTTTGTAGTCTCGCTTTTATAAGAATAAAATTTTGCAATACATAATATGGTTCATCAGCTGGTAATTCAAAATTAGCACTTACTACCTTTTTAAACAATGGCAACAAACTTCTCTGAGCCTTTTCAATATCAATGCCCTAATTAACTATTGTGAGAAAGTCATTATTATGATCATTGTGTTCCACTTTCTACTGAGCCTTTAAAGGACAACAATATCAAAAAAAACAAAATCACCCCCATTACATGTCCACACTTCCATGAGCTGAAATCACTTACTTATATTTACAGTCGTGCTGCCCTCCATTAGATATCACACAGCAAAGATGAGTGCTAAAAGCCTAGACGGCCCAGGGCCATGATTAACATATCACTTGTCATTTGCTGGTGGGAATGTCTGTTACAACCTCTCTCCTCCTCCTCTGCCAGTTAACAAACTTGAAATTTCCAGTTGCTAGGATACAGCCTACATAATCAAGCTGATCAAGGATGGGTGGAGGAGTGTTTTCTCACATGCTAGCTTTGAGTGACAGTTAGAGGCAGACAGAATTGTTACACCCCCTTCACAGCATGGCTAATTGAAGGCAGAGAAAGTCTCGAAATCAGGAAAAAAAATGTATGGGGAGGGCTTTGTACCTTTACTTTTTTAAAGGAAATTTTTTTTTTTTTAAATGCATTGAGGCAATACAGTTATCATTTAAAAGTCTATTTTCCCTATTAGATGTTCATGGTTTACCTTCATCTTGAATCAGTTCTACCTAAAATAGAAAAAAAGTTTCTCCAAGGTTTCTTTGTCTGTCATTATTTTCTTGTCTTGAGCCCTTGTAGCAATAGCTACCATCTGTGGCTCTGTTTCCTGCCAAAGTAATAAATCAAGCAAAATCGGAAAGTCTCTCTCAATTAGCAAAGGATATGGCATCTTAGGAGCCATTCCTACAATCATCCTGTGCACTATCATCCCACTTCTGACACCATATGTGAACAAGTGCAAGTGGGTCATGTGCTAAGCAATCTTTATATAGATTTTTTTCTTTATTATTTTGAAAACAAATAATAAAATAAGCAGGATACTTAGCCTTACATACTAGACATCTCACTGTCGCTAACCCAGTGTTCAGCATCTATTCTATAAATAGGCATGCAGAGTGGCTGCTTCCTTTAGGAATTGGTCAATCATGAATCTGCAGATAAGACAAACATGCTTCCAAACATAGTAGGTGTCCGTTTGTTCGTTTAAGTAAAAACAGCTTAACAAATTATACTATCACACAATGTTACAAACGTAGTATTTGTACGCATTTACTTCATGACAACAAGCCTATGTCTTGAGAACTAGAGAGGCTATATACATAATCCAAGGTTTGTTTGAAAGGTATGAGAGTGCTCTTTTCAATAAAGGACACTTGTATGCAGACCAGTTACCCTTTAATGTACACAAAAGGTTTGAAGAAGGTTTGCCTTTGTCATTTTAAGCCAAACAAACTATGTATCTGTAAGGGGACTTCTATAAATAGTTTTCAGTACAGGACATTTGTAGCCAAATTTCAGTAAATTTGCATGGAATGTATTATAAAATGTCAGGGTTATCCATGAACTTATCTCCCAACCCTAGAAAGCTGATAGCTGAGATGAAAACAGACCCCAGACTGCCCAACTATACCCTGGACTGACCTGCACCGGGCCCCTAGCATGTAAAATGGTATGGTTGGGGGGGCATGCACAAGGTATAATACTATCTTGTGAAAACAAAGAAATGAAAACATGCTTTCCATTAAAATGTTTGAATGCAAATAATTTACCAGAAATTCATTTGTTCTGAAGATATACATTATATCACTGTCGGACTGGGGTGTTGAGGCTCACTAAGAAATATTAAGGGGCCCAAACTTTTATTTACTTTTTAAAATCATTTAAAGTATATGTCTTACTCCTAGTTTCTACTTATATTAATTCATTTGTATTTCTTATTGCCCCTTTGCCTCAGTATCTAAATTTGAACTATTTTCTCTGTTTCATGGGTGAAAGGGATGTGGGCCAACATGGGATTTCCCCTGTAAACCTGTGGGGCAGTCCTACCCTGCATAATATGAACACAAATAAATAAATCCCAGAAAAGGAAAAAAATCTATTTAAACAGACAAAGTATCAGTTTCTCACAGAATGATTCTTTAACACATTGTTTCCGAATACAATGGGCCATGAAATAGTTAATGGTACTTGAACTTTACGAGCTTAGGAGGACGTTGAGTGCTTGAGGCCTACGCTTTATGGCAAGCCCAGATGCTCTCCTGCGCCAGCCTTTAGAGAGAAAGGTTTGTTCATTAAAACAATGACTTTCACACATGTTTCTATCTCAGCTTTTGGATTTTCATTCTGCATTTAAATCATATTGGATACATTTCAAAGCATGTGGGTAATATTTGTTTGCAGAGCAAGCTGGTTGGAATTACATTTTACCTAGGATGCACTTTTATTTTAAATCAATGTTTGGCTATAAATGCATTTGTGGTTTTCAGTTTAGCAATTAGTTCTGCCCATCATTATTATACAGGATCCTTTTTAATGATGTAAAAAAAAACGTATATACAATGTCCTTGAAAGGTATCTACTCATTTTAATGTGTGTGTTTTAATCTGAATATTCAGTTTTATATGTATTTTAAATGCTACATTTAGGTACCATTAAAGCTAATTGGAGGGATGAAAGCCAGACCATTATCACAAACATCAAAAGGAAAATCCTAAAGTACACCAATATGCAACTGTCCTCACAAATGGAATCTTATCCCTACCATATACTGTACAACTGATGTAATGACATGTTCGACTGATTGGGACAACAGGACAGAGGGATTCCCACCCAAGAAGGGATAGTAAGATGGTGCGATTTCACTGTTACCTCAATACAACAATAATTGTTCAATGTTGGTGCTGTCATTATCTTGGATTATTTAAAGGAGACTTTGGGTTTTCCTAAACAAAGATATACCTTTGTGAAATTAGTAAAAATTTTCAGGACAACAGTTTACTTTCACCCCATTCCTCAACCTTAGTACAGGAAATCACAGAAAAGCTAATAGGAACTAGAGATGGCAGGTTTGGATCTGCGGCGGATTTCTGTGATCCACAAATCACTGATCTCGCAGATTTCCACTTTCCGAATATTTTTTCCGAGAAATTTAGAAGGAATTTTCGATAATTTTGTAAAAATTATAGAGTACCGTATATACTCGAGTATAAACCGACCCGAGTATAAACCGAGGTACCCAATTTCACCTAAAAATCCTAATAAAGTTATTGACCCGAGTATAAACCGAGGGTAGAAACTTGGCACTCAAGATGTTTGGAAACTACAACTCCCAGCTAATAAAGCATGCTGAGTTGTAGTTTCCAAACATCTTGAATGCCAAGTGAGGGTGGCATTCAAGATGTTTGGAAACTACAACTCCCAGCATGCTTTATTAGCTGGGAGTTGTAGTTTCCAAACATCTTGAATGCACCCCTCACTTGGCATTCAAGATGTTTGGAAACTAAAACTCCCAGCTAATAAAGCATGCTGGGAGTTGCAGTTCCCAAACATCTTGAATGCCCCCTCCCCCTCAGTTCAGTTTGTACCTGTGGGCTCTTCTCCCGTGGGACTCTTCTCCCTGTGACTCCTGTGGACTCTTCTCTTCTCCCTGTGCCTCTTCTCCCTGTGGACTCTTCTCCCTGTGGACTCTCTCCCTGTGGACTCTTCTCCCTGTGGACTCCTTCTTCTATCTTCCTCCATCCATCCCGGCAGGTACGGTATCAGCATTCCGGCAGCCGCGCATTCCTGTACTGGCGCGCCGGCTGACGTCACTGCCCGGCGCCGGGCTTGGCGCCGCAGTGACGTCAGGCCGGCGCGCCAGTGCAGAAAAGGATCGCGCGGCTGCCGGAATGCCCAGGTAAGTGGTTGACTCGAGTATAAACCGAGTCCGAGTTTTCAGCTGATTTTTAAGCCTGAAAAACTCGTTTATACTCGAGTATATACGGTAACTTACTGTAAAGGGCTCTGGGACCTGGGAAATGGTCTGGGGAACAGTCAATTAGATTCAAATTGAATTGTAACCTATTCTGATTACAATCAGATTCTTCCAGAAAGCATACCAATCACATTCTTTCTGAAAGAATCTGATTATAACCAATTCTGATTGGATACAATCAGATTCTTTCAGAAAAAATCTGATTGGCATACTAACTAGAGATGGCCTGGATCGCGGATCCGAACCTGGTTCCACGGCAGAGCTCCGAGGTTGGCGAATCCCGAGAACTCGAGGGTTTTTTTAAATTTTGCTTTCCGGATTTTTTGAACCCACGTTTTTTCAACAATGGCAGCTATTTTTATCCATGCCCTGGGTATAAAAGGCAGCTAGACAGGCACCATTTTGTCAGTGTGTTAAAGTGAGTTTAGTGGAGACCTAACAGTGATAATAGTTGGAGAGAGTTTTTTTTCTGCTTTTTGAGCTTTCTGTGTGTGAATTTTAGTGTGGTGGATTATCACTTGTTGTTAACCATCCTGTATTCACACAATTTGGGACCCAAAAGTCCTTTTGAGGACTAACCCCCCCCCCCTATAATTTTTTTGGACAAATTTAGTGTTAGGCCTTTTAGAGGGCTAAGGGTCCTATTTAAAAACATGCAGTATCGTACTTTAGTGATACCCCGCATTATCGATAATGTACGTCCGCAGCCGAACATACATTATAAGCTGAGCGTTTGTTAATTAAGAGACCAATTCTGGAGGACCAAGACAGTGGTCTGGATGCCAAAACAACGCGCCAGACAGTGCTATGCTATGTATGAAGTTAATGACAAGAGATGGACTAGAACAGAACTAGAACCCGAGCTTAACCAGTTCGAATGGACCCGAACTATTCCAGATTTTGAACTTCTGAACTTTTAATGATTATTGAATTTTCAACAATTATCGGACATTCGAATAGATGTTCCTCGACTTTAGTGCTTCATAACCTATACAGAAAATAGAATAAGCTGAGTGTTCACCTACCCCCTCCATTAGCGGAGCTCCAGGTCAGAGGCCTTTCAGCATGGTGCTGCAGTCCTTGAAAACATAAACGCTGCAAACAAGGGTCTTTAACCCTTTCACTGCCAGGAGATTTTCATTTTTTTTTGCGTTAACTGCCAGAAGAATTTTCAGGATTTTGCCCTTAATCGCTTTAGACTAATTTTACAGTAGGAAACCTTGCAGTAAATCAGGAATATTATACATTGTTTTTTTCAGCACAAAGTGTGTACTTAACATGGTAACAGAATTTTGTAACTTTCTTGGAAATTTACTGGAAATGGGTAAAATATGTAAAAAAAATGAAAAATTTGCAAATTTTCATGGATTTTTCCCATTTTACTTATTATTTTCTTAAGGTTACGACAAAAATCTTACTGTTTCTAAAAGCTCAGATACTCCCGAGTACAACGATACCAGATATATGTAGGTACCCGACTTTCCTGTACAGGAGAACCCCCAAACTAAAACTGCACCTCCTGATAGAATATCACCAATTAAAATGTGTAACCACTACTAACAGTTAACATAGAATATCTACCAAATTACTAAACTATCCCCACAAGTGAGATATTTTTAGAAACTAACCACTCGAGGATTTATACGAGTGAGGTTAGTTTCGATCAAAATGCAGATACCCGGACGCAGCTCTTCGTCAAATTGTAAGTATTACTTCTCACATTTTCCTTTTTTTCCTCAACTGTAAAATCAGAGACAAATCAAATGCGAATTTCAGCTAAAAACTGTGGAGGAAAGTTCAAACGCATCTCAAATATGAAAGCCTAACCCTCCCGAATAAAACGGTATGCCACATTCATGGGTGTACCCAGAGACATGGCTACCAACTAACCCAGAGCGTGACCAGTGCCAATGTCAGTAGCAGAAAAAAAAATTAGCCAGTTTTGTATTTGAACAGTCTGCAGTTTTTCCACAAAACACCCCCCCAACTCAAAAATACCCCCACAAACTATATACTCCTGAAATCTACACACCTTCAGCTATGTAACGCTTGTAGTTCGTTATTCATATCATCAATGGTGTGGGCGCAGTTCTTCGTAGAAATTTGCACCTTTTACCAGATTTCAAAAAAAATGAACATCAAACAGCGTTCAAAAAGGTCGAAATCATGCCAAAACCCCATGGAATGTAAAAAAAAGTTACTAAATATCAATCTCCAAATGTCCTGAATCAAACGGTATGCCATATGTGTGGTAACACACGCAGACGTGGAAGCGAAAAGCCACAAAGTGAGCAATGCACGATGGCTCAGAAACGGCGAATATTTAGCCAACTCCGAATTTGGACAGTCTGCAGTTTTTCCACAAAACACCCCGTAACTTAGAAATAACCCCCACAAACTATATATTCCTGAAATCTACACACTTCAGCTATGTAACGCTGTAGTTTGTTCATTCATACCATCAATGGTGTGGGCGCAGTTCTTTGTAGAAGTTCGCATTTGTCTGAAAAAACGAACTATAAAACAACTTCAAAAGGTAAAAATCATGCCAAAACCTCATGGAATCTAAAAAAAAGTTACTAAATATCAATCTCCAAATGTCCTGAATCAAACGGTATACCATATGTGGGTTACACATGTGGACGTGGAAGCGAAAGACACAAAGTGAGACAATGCACGATGGCTCAGAAACAGCGAAAATATTTAGCCAACTCCGAATTTGGACAGTCTGCAGTTTTTCCACAAACCACCCCGTAACTCAGAAATAACCCCCACAAAACTATTATTCCTGAAATCTAAACACCTTCAGCTATGTAGCACTGTAGTTCGTTCATTCATACATCAATGGTGTGGGCGCAGTTCTTCGTAGAAGTTCGCACTTTTCTGAAAAAATGAACAAAAAACAACTTCAAAAAAGAGTAGAAATCATGCCAAAACCTGACGGAATGTAAAAAAAAGTTTACTAAATATCAATCTCCCAAATGTCCTGAATCAAACGGTATGCCATATGTGTGGTTACACCATGCGGCGTGAAGAGAAAAGCCACGATGTGAGACAATGCATGATGGTTGAGAAACAGCGAAAATATTTAGCCAACTCCGAATTTGGACAGTCTGCAGTTTTTTCCACAAAACACCCTGATAACTCAGAAATACCCCCCACAAACTATATATTCCTGAAATCTAAACACCTTCAGCTATGTAGCACTGTAGTTCGTTCATTCATACCATCAATGGTGTGGGCGCAGTTCTTCATAGAATTCGCATTCTACACAATTTTCTGGAAAAATAGGAAAAATACATTTCAATTACAAATCACACCAAAACCCCATTTAATGTAAAAAAAACTTACCAAATATCAATCTCCTAATGTCCTGAATCAATGGGCCAGGCAGGCCATAGGAGCGGAGTAGCAATTCAGGCAGACCCATGACTCTCATGCAATAAAGATTTCCCGATTTTTCAAATTGGAAAATACCCCCAAAAACTATATATTCTCAGAATCTACATACCTTCAGCTACGAACGCTGTAGTTTGTTCTCAACATGAATGGTGTGGGCGCGAGTTCTTGTAGAAATCGCATTTGTCTGAAAAAAGAACAAAACAACTTCAAAAGGTAGAAATCATGCCAAAAACCATGGAATGTAAAAAAAGCTACTAAATATCAATCTCCCAAATGTCCTGAATCAAACGGTATGCCATATGTGTGGTTACACACGTGGACGTGGAAGCAAAAGACACAAAGTGAAACAATGCACAATGGCTCAGAAACAGCAAAAATATTCAGTCAAATCTGAATTGAACAGTCTGCAATTTTTCCCCACAAAACAACCCCCACAACCATATATTTCCGAATCCACACACCTTATCACGAAATTCTGTAGTTTGTTCATTCGTACCATCAATGGTGTGGCGCAGTTCTTCGTAGATACTAGTTCCAGTTTAGCAGATTTTCTAAAAAATTTGAAAAAAAAACACTCTCAAAGGTAGAAATCATGCCAAAATCCCAAGTAATGTAAAAAAAAATACCAATATCAATCTCCCAAATGTCCTGAATCAAACGGTAGCCCTATGTATGGTTCCACGCAGACGTGGAATCAATAGCCACACAATGATGACAAAACACAGTCCCAATACAGCACACATTTTCGATTTGTCAGACTAAACACCCCTCTATATTAGAAATACCCCAAAACTATAATTCTTGGACTCACCACCTTCAGCTACACAATGGTGTGATTCTTTTATGCATACCACCAATGGTGGGGTGCAGTTTTGTGTACAATTTCGCTTTCTTACCAGATTTTCAGGAAAAATTTATAAAAATACAATTCAAAGTTAAAAATCATGGCATCCATGTCATGTAAAAAAAAACTTGTCAATTATCAATCTTCCAAATGCCTTGATCAAACGGTATGCCATATGCGTGGATGCACACAGGGGCGTGACCACCAACTAGCTCAAATGGGACGCATGCCACAGTGTAATTTCAAGAAAAATATCAAAGTGCTCTGTAATTTCAAACAGCCCCAAAACTTTGAAATGCCCCCCGCAAATAACCCCCCCACTAAATATCAATCTCCCAAATGTTCTGAATCAAACGGTATGCCATATGCGTGGATGCACACAGAGACGTGGCCACAACTAGCTCAAATGGGACGCATGCACAAATGCAATTACAAGAAAAAATCAAAGTGCTCTGTAATTTGAACAGCTTACCCTTTTTCTAAGGAAACAGTCCCGAAACATGGAAATTCCCCCCACAACTATATATTTTGGAATTACACACCTTCAGCTACGTTACGGTGCCATGCTTTCATACATGCATGAAGAATCCAGACCCAGCGATCCAAAGAACTCTGTGTTTTTACGAGATTTTGTGTGAAAAATAAAATAAGATGATTCAAGGGTTGAAATCCTACCTAAACCCACTTGACAAGCAAAAAAACCCACTAAATAGCAATCTCCCACATGTCCTGAATCAAACGGTGTGCCATTTGCGTGGGTGCAAACAGAGACGAGGCCACCAACTAGCTCAAATGGGACGCATTTAGAAGTGCAGTTACAAGAAAAAATTTTAAAAAACGCCACAAACCACCCCACACACACACACTCTCCCCTTTTAGTGGTATTTTAGTGAAATCGGTTAGTATGGAGAGTCACACACGTTTTTGCACACTTTACTGATCCTAAAAATTCAATACGGTCTTTTGGTACCTCTGCAAAATTTCTTCTAAAAAATAGGCTTAGTTTCCCTTGAAATCGTACAAATAAGTATCGCGTTTACTTTACCGATATCACTGGGGACATTGGGGAGCTTGAGAAGACAACTTTTTTCTAATTTATGTTTTGGGTAAAAAAAAAAAAAAAGGGTGTGTGTATCTTTAAGAATTTTTTGTGTGTATTTCCCCTTTTTTTCCCCGATCATTCCCAAAGATGATCATCAGATCATCTTAGGGATGATACCGAACTTGGAATACGGGCATAAATGCCCGTTTTCAATTCGAAAATCCGATTCAGAAAAATCACTTCCCGGAAATCATTTTCCAGGAAGTGATTTTTCATTCATTGGCAAAGATCAATAATTTGGTGATCAGAAGTGATCACCAAATTTTGATCTCTGTCCCCATTTTTTTTCTAAGTCTTCGCTAAGTAGCAAAGACTTAGAAAAAATCCTATTTGTGAATGGAACTTTGAGTTCCATTCACAAATGTATAGTAAAATCTGGCAGCTTGACAGCTTTTACTATACTTAGGTACTGCAGCATGATCTATGGAGATCAAGCTGCAGTACCTCAACTAGACCACCAGGGGCAGTCTCCTACCACTTCAAGGGAGACCCCGGTGAAGGAGGAAGCTCCGTGACGTCACCGGGGTCTCCCTTTCCGCTTCCTCCACGTGGGACCGGCTGCACATCGCGGGACCCGGCTAAAGGTGAGTGTATCTTCCGATCCCCCCCTCGGATTTGGATCACACCGAGGGGGGATCGAGGGGGCTAGGGGGGCAGTTGAATGCTGCCCCCCGATCGGCCCTAGCAGGGGGGAAATTTTTTTTTGCAGGGGGGAAGCCACAGATCGTATATTCACGATCTGTGGCAGTTAAAGCATTCTCTGCACAGATCGTGAATATACGATCTGTGGCAGGGAAAGGGTTAAGCTGGAGGGTTTTATTTTTAAGCAATTCTGATTTCAGAAAGAATCTTATTGGTATACTAACCAATAAGATTCCTTTTCAATCAGAATTGGTTACAATTGGTTCCCCAGACCATTTCCGAGGTCCCAGAGCCATTTACAGTAAGTTACTGTATCATTTTCGAAAAGTCCTTGAAAACTCGAAATTTCTCCCTTAAAGTGTCACTGTTAACAAAATATATACAGGGAGATTCAATAAAAGTTCTTATCGTTTAAAATGGTGCTAATTTTGCCCCAACCAATCAGATCTTATTTAACATTTGATAGCTAATATCTGATTGGTTGGGGCAAAATTAGCACCATTTTAAACGATAAGAACTTTTATTGAATAACCCAGATAGTGTAATTGAATTTGGATATGCTCTGCAAAGTAACACAGAATTTTACCTATATTTAAATTGTTAAAAATACAAGTGAGATGTGACTATTGGGCTGCAAATTTTGTAAGGTAACATTGGTAGGAAAAGAACGATATCTCCATCCCAAAATTAATTGCGGTTGGGGAGTATGGGAAGGTCTGGCAGGAGGGGTTGGATACCTGATAATGAGACTTGCAAATAAATAATTTCCTGCTTGTTTAACTGATTCTGATCAATACCAAATGTAGACTTGTTTCCAAGTGTATGAAACCTAAGAAAACTAGCCAATAGCTATCATGCAAAAGCCTTCTAATTAATAATTGTGACCTCCAATGAAAAGTCTTATATTATTAGCTATCCATGTGCCAAGTTTTCTTGACTATTCAATATGTCAGGAATTAGTGAAGAGTCCAGGTTTTAAAACAAACTTGGTTTGGATTCAGCACTGCTGTTTTTTTTTTTTATTATCTGACAGATTTTTCTGAATTTTTAAAACCCAGAGCCTTCCTCTCATTGCCCAAGGCTTCACCAATAGGAAGAACACATTTTCAACAGTGTGTCTTCCTATTGATCAGCTCGTGGACTGGGAGGAAGAAGCTGGGAACACCGCTTTGCTGATTCTAGAGGTATGTACAGGGCTGTGAATATGAACCCAGGAATAATGACCTAGCGGTTTTAAAGGGCTGAACAAGAGGATGAGGGCTGACTTAACTATAGTTGTCCTTTGAGAAAATCACCCTTTTTGGGATAGTTTTGGATCAATTAAAAATAAAAAAAATGGTTGCAAGCCACATATGGTCCAAAAACCTAATAACTAATGCACTCCAAATGTCCCTTTAACTTATTATGAGACTTTTATTAATGTTCTTTTTTTATTTTAATGCTATTCTTATACTTCACAGTTGGCATACATTTTTCACAATGGGTGGCCTTAAGAAATGAGCACAACAGTGTTTTCATTGCTGGCCACACAATACACAGTAGATAATGTATTTCTATCATGGTTATTTATTCAGTTCAAGTACGAACATGAAAAAAATGTGCTCTGTTTGAGAACTACATATTGTTACTAACTACATTTATCAAGGAAATAAGATAAGTACCAAGGTAAGTAGGTATAGAGAGATCTTTAGTGGACAGATTGTGCATTATACACAATCTGTGCCCATACACTAGCGCTGTTATTTTACAACTGATGTCCTAAATCCAGCGACAGTCACAGCAGCAGTGAGGTGCTTCCCAGACAGCAGTCAGCTATTGGCTGTGACATCACTGGTGCGCCTCAGACTGACAGCCGAGCCAAGGAAGGAGAGAGGGGAAACGCAGCAGAGCAGCGAGAGACTGGGTCTTAGAAGTATCTTCAGAGCAGAAGCATGACTACCAGGGGAGCAGAGGGAGCAACCGCAGGGAGCCATGGGGGCCCCATCTTATTTTTCCCATGACATATATAGCCTCCTCCCAGAAAACCGCTGTGAATGAAGCACGGATAGTTTGCTCAACCAAACATAATCATAGTTTTGCTGGGTGCCCCAGTGATCCCTAGTTACAACACTGCTTCAGAGGCATTTTTGGGGAAGTTAAGTAAAAAGAAAGTGGGGTTTTGGGGGTCTGGATGATGGTGTAGAACCTACAGGTAAATTTTACTGTTATGGCTGGACATGCAGTTTTACTTAAATTTAGTATAATACTTTATGTATTAAATGATAGATATATAGATGTATTTATATATAAAATACAAATGCTGTTATAATAAACACTCATCAGGTCTAAAAGATAATGCAAACCATTTGTTTACTTGTTTTTGTAACACCAAAGAGCATTTTAGAAACTTTCTTACAAACTGTTTTATGGATCTAATGCTGGCAGCCATTTTGGCATAGGATTGTCTTTGTGTTCTGCAGAATATGCTAATAATTGTACCATCTGTACTAGACTACTTGAGGAAGCTCTGTGGAAGGAAACGTGTAGTGGTGACATCAGTACCCAGAATTGGGAAGTGTTTCAGCATTTTCAGGTCACGTGACTGTTTGCTTTACATTGCACTCTGATGGGAGGACTCGCTTATCTGAGGTGACAAGTATTGCAGCATACTAAAAAGAAGCACCTTACCCTTTGGTTCCCAAAGTTTCAATTTGAGCAGAGCTGGAGCAGTGATGTATATAATTCAACCAAGTTTGGTATATTTATGTACAGAACCATGTGTGTGCGCACTCTCTAGTTGGATGGTAAGTTTACCAGAGCATTAAGCAATTGTGGTACTGAATGGATATTTTGCTACCCACTGGAGCTAAAAATATTATTGTCCAGGGGTATCTGCTTTATTATTGGGGACTTTTTCACCAGGTTTGGGGTTTTTTAATGGACAATCCATATAAATTATACTGTTATTTAAAGGGCATGTCCACCCCTAAAACTAAAATTTAACCCCTTACTGGTCACATCAAGTAGTTTAAAACAATCCTTACCTTACATTCCTGCTCAAAATAGTTCCCCTTCTGTGCCCCTCCAAAGTCCAGGAAACTGCTGCGTAGGAGCAGTGTGTGACTCATGCTGTGCCTGAGACTTCCTCAACCTCATCAAGGTTGAGGCATGCTCAGTGCAGCCCTCCCTGCCTCTCAGCCAATCACGGACGCGGCTGCCGGTCCAGCCCCCTGCTTTCAATTCCATGCAAGCAGAGGGCCTGAACACTGCAGCGGAGGAGAGAGGGCAGGTAAGTAAGAATCGGGGGACTTTCTAACAATTATATTAATGCGGTTGGGGCTGGGGGAGCATGCCCTACCACATATCAAAAGTTAAATTTCGGGGTGGACATGCCCTTTAATGAACTGCTATTTTTTAACTGTAGCATATATTTATTTGTATTTATATTGTCTATATATGTATTAATGGGGATTTTTATATTATGTATTTGTAAGCTCTGTGCTTGCCAGCCATAGTTTTTTTTACTTTAAATGCAGCCTAATGATAAATCTGTTTTAGGTCAGGTAATAAACTATTTATTAATTATTTTTTATGGTGATTTCTGGTTTATACCCACACAGGTTGCTTTACAGATAATGACAGCAAACAATTTGTCTACTTGTTTTTGTAACACCAAAGATTTTAGAAGCTTTCTTACAAACTGTTTTATGGATCTAATGTTGGCAACAATTTTGGCATAAGATTGTCTTTATGTTTTGCAGACTATGCTAATGTTTGTACCATCTGTACCATTCCACTTAACTATGAGATTTAAGAAATTCACCTTAGAGGGCTTAAAATAAATATTTCTTATACTCTATTCTTATTGGATATAGCATGATACAAATATATATGCAGTATATTAAATTTATTATTGGACATTCCATTAAAGGGCATGTCCAGGCAAAAAATAACTCTAGCTATAAATTATCTCCTCTCCCCACCCCCCAAACCCCACTTTCGCATTAACAATAATTTCCAAATATGCCCCTGAAGGGACTTACCCTTCAGAAGTGGTACAAAAGCGATTAACTGATATGTTATGTGATTTAGGGGTCGAATTTAGACTAATATTGATACCAGAAGAATACACACAAAGGGAATAAATAACTATTTTTGTTATATTTTTATGTCTATATCTTGCCTCCCATTGAGCTAATCCCCTTTCAGACTGACACCCCTTGTAGTTTATGATAACCTCAGCTGGAGTGCTTGGCTTATCAAGGTACTAACAAACCGAATCAAAGCACATTGTGAGATGAATTCAGAACTGTAGGTAACAATGCGCTCCTTGTACACACACACACAGATACTGCCCATACCCTCACTCTCTCCCCCAACACACACAGATACTGCCCATTCCATCTAAGTTTGGATTCCCATGAAACTGCATTTTATACAGTTTACATATATAATGGTTACCTAGTGATATATGAATCCCAGCATACATTTTGTTACTTGCACAAATATATAATCTGGGATTAAAATAAACCCCAGTATTGTTGATCAAGTTTACATATTACATCACAGGTGTCAAACTCAAGGCCCATGGGATGAATCCGGCCTTTCTGTCTGTTGTTTGCGGCCCCCGGTGACTGTTCAGCTGTACTATACAACATACTATAGATCTGCCTGCTAGATACTGCATTTAGCTTTCTAAACAGCTAATTAAGCTTACCTTTAATAAAATAGTTGAGATCAGCTGATTGAGATATATAGCAGGCAGTTCTATGACTCTGCTTGGGACTGCACAGATGGATAGCAGTCTAAGGCTTGGATGCAGTCACCACTGTAACAACTGATCACATATCTAGCCTGGCACTGGGGAGTGGAGGGAGGTGTGACAAAGAGCCTTCCATTGGAGTTGGCCATTCCATTACCATGCCAGAAGGGTAAATTGGGTGTTTTCCTTGTTAGCACACGATTGCGCCATAGGCAGAGGTCCCAGTCCAAAACAGTGTGCTTCACACCCTTTCCCTGCTAAAAACCAGCACTAGGCACAAGCATAACCGAGTCTCAATCCTGCACCCGCTAAGTATTTAAGAAAAAAAAACATATGGCCCACCACTTTGTCTGTCTTTTTGATTTTGGCCCCTTATCTGATTGAGTTTGTGTAATAATATGTATTACATATTAGCCAATATACAAAATACCTTGAGCAGATAAGGACATCATACACAATAATACAGATTATAACATACATTTCCTGTTTGTTGTGTAAATGCTGATCTAAAATGGGCAGGACACATTTTTCATCATGACCCCAGAGCTCTGCAAAGCCAAAATAATCAATTCTACGTTTTGTTAATCATGCAGTAGACCTCTAATTTGAGGATCACATAATATCTCAGAGCTAGAAAGCACGAACATTTTAAATATTACTAAAAAACTAAACTGCAAGACGATTAAGTTCAAAATGCAAAATATTGGTAACCAGTCTTGTTAGTTCCTGCTTGTTTAATTGATCCAGGAGGCAATACTTCATCCATCTTGTGTAGCCAGGCAAATCAGCAGAGTGGATAAGTCATTAATTATACAGGAGCCTTTCACAAAATACATTAATCCACTGGTTGATGTTATTGCAGTACCAGGGGAAACATAACATTGAATATTCTAGCTTGCAAAACATTTTTAAAGCCCATCACTTCAGGATATGACCTTCTGCACATTTGATTAAATTCATTTTGAGGATTTAATTTCCCTTTAAATGAACTCAAGGACAAGGTAAGGGGTATTTTATTTCATTTTTGTTTCTAGGAGAGGATAGAGGAAGACCCATGTTTGGAAAATCCGGATTGCAATTGGAGATATCAAAATGACAAAAACTGGTTTCTGTCTGATGTTACAAATGTTATAACTTCAATTCCATGTGCTAAAATAATCTATATATAATCCACACAAAGTACTTTTCCCAGCACTGCTAATGAGGCTAACTGGCAAATAAATGCACAAATGCGTAGAAGGTCTGAAATCTGGCTAACATGTCCTAACTACTGACAAAATAAATCTATGCTCCAAAATGCAAAACACAGGCCATGCTTTTCCTTTACACCAGATGATAAATATCACAAATATTTAGAATACAATGTAATGTTTATTTATTCATTTGGCTTGAAAGAGACAAATTACTTTTCCCCATTCTTTTTCTTCTCTTATATTCTTCCTATTTTTGGTACAGCTACGAAATTCAGTAGACATGTTGGATACATAGGAGAAGGAATCCGTGATATTTATTGCACATAGATTTTAATGGACGTGTGTAACAGGCGCAATGAGCACTGAATACCTGGCTCTTGGTTGAATTTAGCTGTGTCACAGTCTTAATATGCTCTGATTTCTCTTGATTGCATTTAAAAGTGTAGTAGCTGCAGATTTTAAAACTCACAGCACACACAGACACTCACTTTAACAGAGCGTTGTGCAGCCTTCTTTCTCTTTCTAGTCTAAATGTGAGAACATTGACATCTAAAGGTTAAAGGGCATGTCCACCCCTTCTAAAAACTTTTTAGGCAATGTAGTGTATACCATCCCACCCCCAACCGCTATATTTATAACTTCAAAATCGCTTTCCTTCTTTACTTACACCTCCTCTATCCTCCGCTGTTCTGGTCCAGCTCCCCTACCCGCCGGAACTGCAAGCAGGGGGCCGGACTGGCAGCCGCGGCTGTGATTGGCTGAGAGGCCAGTAATGAAAACGGCGCTGGAACAAGGAGGTGTAAGTAAAGAAGGGAAGTGATATTGAAGTAATAAATAGAGTGGTTGGGGGTGGGAGGGTATCCTCTGCATTGTGGCACAAGCTTTTAAAGCTACACTACTGCCAGCCACAGAGGGATCGGGAAGGAGGGAGTGAGAGGGGGAAAAGGGCTCTACTGAGCATGCCTCATACCTTAATGAGGCTAGCCAAGCTACAGAAACAGGATGAGGCACTGACAGCTCCTACCCAGCAGTTTCCTGCACTTTGAAGAGGCAGAACAATAGAACCACAAGGAGCAGGGATGTAAGGTAAGGATTTTTTTATTTTTTACAGTGGGGCCAGTAGTTGATAAAAATTTTCGTTTGGGGGGTGGACATGCCCTTTAAACCAAAACTAAAACCATTGGTTAAATTTTCACCATTTATTGTGCATTCTACTGTGAACACGCATTCTCAAGTGGGGCCACAGCCTGAGGCTTGAATGCTAGAAATGCTGCACTTAACACATTACACAGAATTTAATGACCTATAGATACATCGGTAGTTTCAAAGTGACAATATATGCATCTGAAGTTTTTGAAGTTAAACTGTTGTTATTTTTCAGCTATAGACTTAGGGTGGCCGTACACTGCAAAAAGGTTATTACAAACCGACCAATACTTTGATAGACAGATGTACAATGTTAATTGTACGTAGATGTACCATACATATCGTTCAACATTCAATTTGTTTTTTGATAAATGTCAAATTTCGTCTATTGTTAGGTTACATTACATTATCATTTAATTGGAACTTCAGAAAACACTACAATCATTTTACCAATTGACTTAAAAAACTACTTTCCTGATCGATACGAACAATATTACGATCTAATGTCACATAATTGGGAAAATGTAACATTTTTCAGACAATCAATGGAAATGTTGGATTGTATGTCGAATTGTACATAAAATCGGCCTTATGTATGGTCACCTTTACTCAGTAGCTCTGAATTTCCCATGGTGCTTTGCTCTTAGGAACTGGGAAACATTTTTAATCCTTTACCCACATTTGCAAACTGCTTTGGATGTAAGTGGTTAGTGTTAAAGGGCATGTCCACCCCCAAACTATAATTTAACCCACTATTGGCCCCTCTGTATAGTTTAAAAAAGCTTTCATACAATAAAAAGTAATTTCTATGGTGGACATGCCCTTTAATTGATTAATTAAATACACCTGAAAGGGAGATGCACAGACTGCAGGTTTTATATATGTACTAGCAAAATACCCGCGCTTCGCAGCAGAGATGTATTCAAATAACCTTTTTAGTAAGAAAGCAATAATATATCAAGATTGCTATAATCACTCGGCACTTGATATATTAAAGAAAGACAATTCAATAAGCTTTACGATAATGCAACACTCATTAACTTTAATTTAATATTATATTTTTTATTCAACTACGAAATTTTGGTGAAAATAACCCCCACCACCCCTCCCCATCGCCCCCAATACCCCCACTATTCCTCTGTCCACCCTCCAAACCCTTCCCCTTACACCTCAGCCAGTGCCGCACACACCCTGAAATTTTGGTAAAAATCGGTCCAGCCGTTAGTGTGCAGGAGTTCAAAATTCTATCCCCCCCATTCACCACACCCTAAAAAATATATATTTTTTATTCAACTACGAAATTTTGGTGAAAATAACCACCACCACCCCTCCCCGTCCGCCCCCAATACCCCCCACTATTCCTTCCTGTCCACCCTCCAAACCCTTCCCCTTACACCTCAGCCAGTCCCCGCACACACCCTGAAATTTTGGTAAAAATCGGTCCAGCCGTTAGTGTGCAGGAGTACAAAATTCTATTCCCCCCATTCACCCCCACCCTAAAAAAAATATTTTGTTAACCTTTTACTGGTAAAGGAGTATATGCATACAAAATCTGGTTGAAATCGGACCAACCATATAGATTTGTATAGCTTGTAAGCTAGGTAACCATAAGTCTGTGCAATGTCAGATACTCACCATTACAGGTGGAATTTCGAAACGAAACCTGCTAAACTTTTGTAAGTAAGGTGCAATGAATGAGCCTGCCAAATTTAAGCCGTCTGCCTCCACGGCAAGTTGGAGAATTAGTGATGAGTGAGTGAGTGAGGGCTTTGCCTTTTATTAGTATAGATATAGTAGAATGTTATTTATTTCAACAAATCACTGGTGTTGGTTCATTTGGTCAGTTTCAAAGTTGTCTAAATTTGAATGTACAATGTCTTTATTTAATGTTAATGAAAACATCAACCTTAACAACAATCCCCTTTAATAGTTATTCTTATAGAAACACATACCCTCCAACATTCCCCTTCAATAGTTACACTTAAAGAAAAACATACCCTCCAACATTCCCCTTTAATCGTTACACTTATAGAAACAACATTATGCACAGCTGCAAAGGGAAGATAATTAAGTGATCCTGATCTCAGCACAGCTCTGTGCAATGCACTTCTGAATACTGTAGTGTACTGATTGTTGGAGGGTATGTTGGAGGGTATGTATAACAAAATACATTACCTTAAATCAGGTGGTAAATGATTGTGGGACCTGTAGTTCAGCCATTTGGCAGCAAATAAGAAGAGAGCTCTTCATTACTGAAAAATACATGTTTTTACTTCTTAAATAACTTTTAAAGGATGCTAGGATTAGCAGTAGAGATGGCCGAACTTTGGAAATTTCGGCCCGTTTTCGAACTTTCGAACTATATGGAAAATTCGAAAGTTTGAAAACGGACAATGGGAGTCAAATAGTTCAAAAAGTTTGAATGAAATGCAATTAAAATATCAATGGTAACTTAATGTAAATGGCTGTGGGACCTGGGAAATGGTCTGGGGAACACGTTTGAATATCCAGGACTTTGGAAAACTCGATTTTACTCTCACACGTGCTACTTTCAAGCTCTCGCGTTTGAACATTCGATAATTATCCCATGAACTCGCGGATTCGATATTCGATATTTACTCGCGTATAGGTATAATAGACATTTTACTCGCAAATTCGATATTTACTCACGAATAGGTATGATAGACATTTTACTCGCAAAGTCGATATTTACTTGCGAATAGGTATAATAGACATTTTACTAATGGATTCAATATTTACTAGCGAAAAGGTATAATAGACATTTTACTTGTGGATTCGATACTCGTGTATAGGTATAATAGACATTTTACACGCAGATTCAATATTTACTCGCGAATAGGTATAATAGACATTTTACTCGTGGATTCGATACTCGTGTATAGGTATAATAGACATTTTACTCGTGGATTCAATACTCGTGTATAGGTATAATAGACATTTTACTCGCGGGTTCGATACTCGCTTATAAGTATAATAGACATTTTATTCGCATATTCGCTCGCCTCGAGCGTTCGAACATGCAATAATTATCGAAAGTCCGGAAAATATTGAAAATCCGGGTCCGGGATTGTTCGAGAAGTCAGAGTCCGTTCGAACTCGAATAGTTTGGCTCAAACTCGGGTTCGAGTTCCAGTTCTAGTCCATCTCTAATTAGTAGTTTAAATATCAACTAATTTGATTTTACTCATGTGCTGCCCTAAGATTTGCTGTTTTTGCATCACTTAAAAGGACTGTCCACCCCTGTGGGAAAAAATTAGCATGTTGTGCAAAACCCCCCAAAACCTGGATTTTGTTTGGTTTCCAATCATTAATTCTGCTTCCAGCAAGAGATGTGATATTTACAAGCTCCTTGATCCTCCGCTGCGGCTCTGCACTTCCGTGTAAGGCAGTCAGTTTCGGCCGTGACAGTGTCGTCTCCACTGCGACTGCTCCGGAACACAAAAATATTACAGAAGCCACAGTGGAGACAGGAAGCTGCGGTAGGTCGCGGAACTTGATAATCTCTTGCTGGAAGCAGAATTAATGATTGGAAACCAAATGAAGTCCAGGTTTTGGAGTTTTTTGCACTACATACTCCCATCATCCATCATCAAACAAAGTGATATATAAACTGCATAATTCAGGGCAGCAATTAATGCCACAGCAATACATGTTTACAATTACCCCAGTTAATAGTTGAATTACACCATTCAGTGTTCCCTACCAGACATATGGGGAGATACAATAAACAGTAGAGGGGCTCAGCCCAGCTACTTACCCATGTCGAACACATTATTTCGTGACGTTATTGTATCATGGTAGCGTGCACAGGTAAGTAGCGGGGACTGGGTGGTTATTGTTAGATATTGTGCTAATATCTAACTTTTTTTAATTGAATCATAAAAGCTGCGCAACTTCCAAAAAGATTTGGTAGTGGCGCAACCCCTGCAACCCCGGCAAAACGAGCATTAACCCCATGCTATCCAGTATTGCATTAGGTAGTGTGGGTTTTACACTCGTTTTATGGTAAAATGCTGGTTATTGTATCTCCCTGATAGTGTTCTCTTAACTTATTTATTGCTGCCTGAAAGATGTGATTTTAGTAACATTTAAGCAACTGTCCAGTAAGGAAGGTGACGTTCAACCATCAACCAGGACAATGAAAAAAGTGTTGTATTAATTCCTGTCTTAAATGTTTAATAAAGAAGAAATTAAATCGGTGGTCTGACCAAATTACTAAAGAAAACATTAAATTTAAAGGTATGAGGCAAATCGTAAACTGGTTACAATTAAGAGTAACAAGAAGAAGCAGATTTCTCCAACATTCCCTTTAATAAGGTTAGAAACGCATTGCATAGAGATCAGGTTCACTTCATATCTCAACCCCCTGCTCTGCACAATGTTGTTTCTATAATGTACCTTTTGAACGGGGAATGTTAGAGGGTATTTTTTTTGCATAATATTGAATATGTTGCAGCATGTGCGATAATTTCACATAATTTATCCTTTAACATCAACCCCCCCCCCCCAAACAAAAACCCTTAACAATGCGCAGTGCAGGGTCTGCGTAAAATCATCCTAAAATACCAAATAAACTAATTACAAGGCTACAGACATTTCAGCACATTTAAAAGGTAATTGTTGGAGGGTATGTTTAATCCTGGGACACAGAAAACAAGTGCTTCAGACCTTGTTTTGTTCAGCTCACCTAGTAGAAAAAAACAAGCAACCAAAACTATATCTTATAAATATCTAATGTAAACAGGATTTAGCAAATATGCTCTTTTAAAATCCATATGCACAGTTTTACGGCACATAAAAAGTGCATTACTATTTCTAATCAAATGTAACTGCAGCATTAGTTAGTTCTGATAAGTAAGTAAACATGGAAAATAGAGATGAGTTTACTGTTTATCGTCAGTCCCTAAAGCATGGCTATTGGACATGTGCGATACCCAGTGGGTACAGGAGGAGTCATAGACAAGATTTTAAAAAAAAAGAAGGCACAAGTTGTGTGCCGAAACGTTACAATAAACAGTATCAGGGAGATTCAATACAAGTTTTAAATTGTGCTAACTTTGCCCCAACCAATCAGATCTTATTTAACATTTAAAAGCTAACATCTGATTGGTTGGGGCAAAATTAGCACCAATTTTAACGATAATAACGTTTATTGAATAACCCTGAATGTTTTGAATTGCTGTAAGACTGGTGTGCCCAGCTATTTTCTTCTCTATTTACCTATCTAGGCACTCCTGAACCCCAGATATCTTACCCGAATGACCTGGAATACTTACCTAAGGTTACAATTATTGATCTAGTCTGGCCCTACCCCCCTCCACATTCCAGGGCCTGGCCTATCGGAAGATATGCTCTGCAAAAACTTAAGTTGCTGGTTTTTCATTTTTATTGTTTACTTCATAATAATATATAAAGCTATACAAAAGTAAGGTTCTCAATAATTCCTTTGATCGTCAACAACAACTAAGGATTAATTACACTAGACATGTTTTATTGTGCTGGCGTTGAAAAAAGCAAGGATTTCAATTTCACATAGGAATCCAATAACAGCGTACACTTTACAGCATTTCGTTGCGTTAAATTTTTTTAACGCGTTACTTGCTGCAATTTATTGCAATAATGCACTCAATGAATGTCTGAAGAAGAGGGAAAAAACCAAAAATGTGCAGTTTTATGCATTTTATTGGCATTTAATTCAAACACGCACTGCATAAAAAGCACATAACAAAATGCACAAAAGCGTTACCACAGACACTTTAAATTGCTATGCAATTTATTGTGTTGTGTAGTGTAAACATAGCCTAATGGTCTTTCCTTGTGCACCCAGAGCTCTGCCTGGTCTATTAAATTCTCAATACAGACAGCCTGAGACCATACACACAGAGGATACTGAATCTCAACTCATCAGCTCTTTGCTGGCAGAAAGCAGTGGCAAACTAGGCCCGCCCATTTATAACTTATTAAAGCAGAAGAAAAACCCTTGTTAAATTTTCGATATCCCAATTAACCGTAATATAAAATTTACATTAACAATCGCTTAACACTGGAAACTGTGAAGGAAATAACCATGCAAGCCTCTTGGGTGCTAAAGCAGGTAACGTATATTATCCCTTAGCAAAAAGTAATATCGTTAGTGGAATATATGTGCAGGGCTAAGAAACCTCTATTTGCAGCTCTCACCTTCAGATCCGTGGAATTTATTAGCTGCCAAGTGCATAAAACTATGAGGCAGACAAAATGGCACGCAGCAAAGTGTAAACCATAAAGAAATACACAGTTCAGGTATTCCTGCACTCATTTCATAAACTATACAAGTCCAGGTGCCTCCAGGCTTCAATCATGCACATAAAAAAGGCTTATCATGTAAAGGTGGTGTATCAATCATGCACCTGTTCTACATCAAGAGCTCCAATGTACCCTGCACTAATGGCAGGTAATTCTTGGTTCCAATGCTTATTAATTCTAATAGTATTCATGAAGATGAACTACCTTCAAAATGTGAAGCAGTTTTTGCACCTTTCCTTCATTTGAAGTTTTTTTGAAGTCCTTTAGGAAGGATGTTTGCATTCAGACATTCAACATTTTCAGGGTTGTTTACTGCTGGCCGCAGAGGTATATAAGTTAAAGCCGTACTAACCAATTCAATATTGGTTTGCAGGACTTAAAGGGCAACTATAGTGAGAAAATTGTTTTTTTTTAATTTCTTCTAATGTATCCTATAAGTGATCCCATCCACCCGGGTACCTTTAGTTTCTTTAAATTCTACATAGTCCCCGAGATATAAGCCTTTGAATATGCTGTGATTTGTAGGAGCTGCTACACCTCATCTGTCACTCAAAGGCACACACCCACACAATCCAAAGCTCCCATGCAGTACTGTCACACACTCTCTCACCCACACTATATGTACCATGTGCAACATATAGTCAAATGCTGTAGTGCTAAACACAATCAATAAACCATTAACCCAGCAATATGAACATAACACACTATAAAACAGCCCCTCCCCCCCCAAAAAAAATCTTATATACATACAAAACCAGTGACTCAAATGGAACACTGATACAGTATATATAATACAGTAATACAGACTATATACCAAACAAGACACACAGTGCAATCTATGAAATATATAGACTAAAGCAACTGAAATGTAACAGGACAACAAGCAGTGTCACTGTGTTTGTGAAGGTCTCTCACTACAAGCTGCTGTTACACTGACTCTCTCTACAGTGATTATGATCTCAGCTAAGCAGGGGGAGAGATATGAACTTTAGGTAAAAAGTAAATAACAATTAGCAAAGTTAGAGAACAGGGAGAGTTCAGTAACTTACTTGTAAAGAATCTCAGCACCACTTGTCCTCCTCTCTCCCCCTCTGCCCCTCCCTTCAGCATATTGCTACTTTATTCCACACTGATTGCTTGCAGTCTAGCTCTGGAAGGGAGGGGTCAACAGGATGTCAGCACTTCATTTAAAGTCCTTTCACTGACAATGCTCGGACTCTGTATACAGCCCGTCACTGCTTGAGGGGGAGTAGACAGAGAGGGGAGGGGGACTACACAGCTTGGTACAAACTTCTGCCAGTGTGAAGAAACGAAGCCACACAGAAACATGAAAGTAAGGCAGCTTATACTAAGTGATCTATACATTGTATACAGACAAAGTTTTTTTTTCACTATAGTTGCCCTTTAAACTCCTTCCATGTGGCTGCTGCTTGGGTATCACAAAAGACACCCATGCAGCCATCGCAAGCTATTCAATTCCGGCTTGGCGGTTTATGCTGTGGGACTATTTAAGTCACGCATGCGCATACATTGCAAAGGTCCTTCAAAGGAGCAGCACAAAAGAAAGATCAAGGGTGAGAAACTCCCCTCACAATCAGACATTGTGGGGGGAAAAATAAGAAATACATAAATTCTGTTTAATGTATAGTGTGATGATAGCCACACCTAGATATTCAGAAGCATTTTTTCAAATATGTGCATGTGTTTGTCTAGATCATGGTCACCGTTCATTGACAACGTTGTGCTTCTATCCAGTTTACATAATCATATATACACATTTTTAAAAAGGTATTACTGAAAGGTCAGAAGTCAAGTTGATGAATAAAAAAAGCAAAGAATGGAAGAAATGAAATGGGAAAAAAAAGGTGGAAGGAATTCAAAGCACCTTGAATAATTGTCCATTGAACTCCAAGTGAACTAGCAGATCTTAAAAACACGGATAGCCAGAGCAAATTCTTCAAGCAAATAAAACTTAGTGAGACCAATTTCAACATCTTGACAAAATCTTGAATTATATGGCTGTTTAACATTTCCTAGATATTTCCAAAAAGCACAGTAAATAAATTATAACTAGAACTATATGTAGATTTACAATATTTATCTACCTATAAAAGGCCTGGATCAAATTAACACAGAACTGCTAATGAGTCACAGCATATGGATTCAACTTAGATGCTTCCCAAAGGCCATATACAACATTATCAGATGATCTAGCAAACAAATAATAAATTATGTGGCATAAAAATTCTCTCTATTTTCCAAAAGAATAGATTTTGGGGAAAAGATACATTCACATGTTCCAAATTTACCAATGACAGATAATTTTAGCAGTGCCAACACCCTGGGTATAAAGACAGCTAGACAGGTGCCTTGTGATTGTGATATGTTACCCTTCCACCCACTTTCAACTGCATGATGCATACTCCAAGGGAGAGAAGCCAATGTGGTGTGGGGGTATGTTCAGAGGGGTCAAGCTTGCCTGGCTCCTCTACAATGGTGGCAAACTGCAGTAAGCCTACTCTATCTTAACAGTCCTACATTTGTTAGGTGTAACCCTTTTGGCCACTTTCCCTTCCACGTTTCATACTCTGAGTGAGAGAAGCCAATGAGGGGAGGGGTATGTCCAGAGGGGCCAAACCTGCCTATCTCCTCTACAAGCTTACCTGGCTCCTAAACAATGGTGGCAAACTGCAGTGAGCCTACTCTAACACAATGGTTCTGCTGTTGTGAAGTGTTACCCTTTCGCTCTCGCTTACACCATATGATGCAAATGTGATGCAAATAAAAAAAAATAAGATTAAAGGGAAAATTAAGTGCAAATCCGTATACGTTTAAGAAAAAAGAGCAGTATTTTACCATCCTAATGACCTTAACCCATTTAGCATTTTGTACTTCCTGAAAGACTTCCTGTTTTGAGGTCCCCTAATAGAGACCATGGTCTTGCCCTTGACCCAGTGCCTGGGTTGATTCAAATGCTCAGTAGAAATCTGAGCATGTTTGACCAATCCAACAGCCAATCAGTAGAAATTACTGTTAGGAACATGTTAGTGTGTGCATTCTGGAAAGAAGAAGGACCGTTACAGAACCTGAAATGTTAGCTCACTAATGTCAACAGCAGGAAATAGCAACGAGTATAAATTCAACTGATTTTTTAAAATGGAATAATATAATTTTCCCTTTATACTGATTTTTTTTTTTATACATTTTTAACCCGTTGTTGAGGTATGTAACAAGGAATTGTTGCCACTCCATGCTGGGCATGATTCCTCTTGCATAATAATGAACATCCCTTTTGAAGAGATTCCTGAATGATAGATTTAAAGATTATGGCCGCATTCAAAGGTTATTCCCGAAATGCTAATTCGAGGGTTATTGCTAAAATGCTACATTCGCGGATTATCGCCAAAATGCTACATTGGAGAGTTATCGCTGAAACACTACATTTGAGGGTTATCGTTGAAATGATGTATTCGAGGGTTATAGGCGAAAATGCTATATTCGAGGGTTATTGGCGAAAAATCGATGGTTAGAAAACAATACATTCAAGGGTTATCGATTCAAGATTTATCGAAAATATGTCTGTGAGTTTGGAAAACACGAAAGTTCGTAGTTCGGGAAGTTCTAAAAAGTCAGAATTTGTATTAAAGTTCAGGTCAACTCGGGTTCAAGTTCTAAATGTATGTAAATGCAACTTACTGGAGTAGTATCTTGCAATGCATGGGTGATCAGGGAAGGAAAACTTTTACATTAGGAGTAAAAAAAAATGTTGTGCTTCTTTAAATGTAGAGATGGCCCGGATCGTGGCTCTGAACCCGGTTTCATGGCTGATCTCCGAGATCTGTGGATTGCGGATCTCACAGAATTTCCAGAATTCTGCTTTCAAAACTTATTCCGAACCCTGTTCGGAAATTTTCGAAAATCCTTGAAAGTTTGAGGATTTCCCAACCCTGGAGGATTTCCGGCCATTCAGTAAGTTACATTGCCTGGTGTCATTGACATCAGAGGAGCTGGTGTCTCTGGCTGGGAAGAAAGAAGACACGCCACAAGGGCTCTTCTAAAAGCCATTGGGTGTCCCAGTTTTGAGCTGCAGGACCCTTAACAAAGGCACCTGTCAGTGCCGCTAGGGCACTTCTAAGAGCAGGGGGGGTTCCTGGGACGAGCTGCAGGACCTCTTAAGCCCCAAAAGGCCACAAGGGCACTTATAAGTGCTGGAGATGGGGGGGTAGTTTCAAGCTGCGGAACCCCTTAAGCCCCAAAAGGTCACAATGGTCCTTCCGCCAGACTTTCAGCCGTTCAAGGATTCTCGAATTTGGTCATTTGAGGATTACCAAAGTCCTTCCAGAGCCATTTACAGTAAGATACCACTGTTATTTAAACCATTATTTTAGGCGGAAATTTACGAATTTTTTTCCCATTGACTTTAATGGCGGGAAAAATCTGCAAATCTTCAAGCAGAACGGATTTCAGTAAGTTCGGACATCTCTATTTAAATCTAGCTAGTATAGTAAAGTATTTTTTAAATAGATTAGCTCAAGGTGATACAGATGGTGTGATAGACACATTTATTAAATTATCTCAGTGAGTCTGTTTATTTCACCCATAGCATTAACACACATTGCAGCTCATTTACCCAGAGATGCTGGGCAATTAAATGGAGTTAAAGTCACGCTGAAACACTATATTTGAGGGTTATCGTTGAAAGATACTTTCAAGGGTTATCGCCGAAACGATACATTCGAGGGTTATTGGTGAAAAATCGATGGTTAGCAAACAATACATTCAAGGGTTATCGATTCAAGAGTTACTGAAAATATGTCTGTGAGTTTGGAAAACACGAAAGTTTGTAGTTCGGGAAGTTCTAAAAAGTCAGAATTTGTCCGAAGTAGGGTATGTCCACCCTAAAAACAAAATGATTGTCCCTGTCCCCCCAGCCCCAACCGCTATATTTATATTTTTAGAAAGCACCCCAAACTTTACTTACCTCCCCTCTTTCCTCTGCTGCACTGCCGGCCCTCTGCTTGCGAGAAAATGCAAGCAGAGGGGCGGGACCGGCAGTCGCGTCTGTGATTGGCTGAGCAGCAGCCAATCACGGACGCGGCTTCCGGGTGTTCATTTTCGGCGGGGGAAAGAGGGAAGGTAAGTAAAGTTTGGGGAGCTTTCTAAGCATATAAATATAGCGGTTGGGGCTGGGGGGACAAGGGGAATCCTATAGCTAAAGGGATTTACGCTAGGGGGAGGGAATCCTTAGAGGGAGGGAGAGGGAGGGAGAGGGAGGGAGAGGGAGGGAGGGGGAGAAGGGCTGCAGTGCGCATGCCAAACTTCTCCCGGAGGCCAGGTAGGAGGCAGAGTACTGCTATCCTCCTGGTGGGCAGTTTTTGGGACTTTGGGGGGGACTACAGGAGAACCATATGGAGCTGGGATGTGAGGTAAGGATTAAACTACACTACATGATGGGCCAGTAGTTGGGGGGATTATAGTTTGGGGGTGGACATGCCCTTTAAAGTTTGGGTCAACTCGGGTTCAAGTTCTAAATGTATGTAAATGCAACTTACTGGAGTAGTATCTTGCACATGATTTAAATGCCATCTAATAGCCGCCATTAAAATCATGCTGCGGGTAAATCCCTTTTGAGATTCACCCATGTGGGCTATTGAATCGCGGAAGGGAGATTTGCCCGGAGCTAAAGCAACTCTGGGTAAATCTCCCCCATAATGTATAGAAATTTACATTTTGCCATAAACATAGAAAAGCTTGTAAAAACAGTGATTGGGCATTTATTTTAGTCACCAACATTCCCAAAGATTTTTTACGGATGCCACATGTGGCCAACAGACTGTGGGTTGGGCATCCATGGCGTGAACCCACTAGGTTTTCTTCAGTCAGTGAGTTAGCAGAAGAGGCCCAGGTTTTGGCACAGAATTTTACTCCTTATTTAATGTGTTGGACTATTTTACATGTTTTGCTTGCATTGACCATCCTGCTACAGTATGTTACCTATTAACATTACCAATCCCTGATCTGACACTGGGATAAGTATTTTGGTTTGAGCTGGGCGATGCAGGAGTGGCACTGGACTCAGTGTGAATAATCAACTGCCCATAATGACAATACCCATTTCCAAGAGCAAAAATTTACTGATTTTTGTTGGGCCGATTTTATTATCAGCCCACCACACACAGAACAATATCTGTACAATATCAAATACAGTTATTCATTAAAAGTTCTTATCGTTAAAAATGGTGCTAATTTGGCCCCAACCAATCAGATGTTAGCTTTCATATGTTAAATAAGATCTGATTGGTTGGGGCAAAATTAGCACCGTTTTTACGATAAGAACTTTTATTGAATCTCCCTGATAATGTTATTGTATAGCATCCTGAAGCTGCTTTATCCATGTTCATCCAAGTATAAAGGGCATAAACTAGAACAAGCAAACAATACTGACCCTAATTTTTCCTCCAATTGTGCAAATCACCACACTCCCAACATACAGTTAGGCTGCAGCCTCACTATCTACGGACAGTAATGTATGTGAGATTTTTGCAATAATCTGTCATTGGTGTGCATGAGATTCACGTAAAAAATGGTGATTGCATGCAGTCCGAAATTGGGTCGCAGTGCTTACAATGTGGCCACACACATTAAAAAGAACTGGCCTACAATTCTCATGCTCTAACGGATTGCAAAACACATTCGGAAGTGCATGAGAATGGCACAAGTGGACCTAGTCCTAAATCTCTGGCTAAAAACACATCAGCAAGGGACTAAAAGATATTCTGTGGACTACTATAGTTTTGGCAAATCACTTGCTGACTTGATATTAAAGGGGAACTGTGGTCCAAAAATTACTTTAAGTAAATTGATTGGAATTGCTCTCCTGAGAATTTTTGCAATTTATTTTCATTATTTATTTTGCATAGTTTTGAAGATATTTACATTTTTGTGTGTGATATGGCAGCAGCATTACCAGGTCCCCTGCACTTCCTGCTTCCTGCTCTGAAACCATGCCAGTCTAATCTGCCCTAGTATTCATTTCAGAGTAAAGGGTCCCTCTCCTCGGTACCTTATTTTAGTGATTTACATAAATTGGCCTTCTGATGCATTTTTCGCCCACACATTTCCAGGCAGTGTTCCTTGCAGATATTAATAAACTACAAAAAAAAATTATAAACTGCAGATGTGTAACAGGTTATGTTGAAGCATGCATTAGTACTGGCAGTCATTTAATAAGAAGTGATTTGGCATCATACCTTGCAACCCAGAAGAGACCATTTTAACTTGTTACACTTTAATTGCCTCCAACCATATAACTTTTAAAAAGGGAAAAAAGGCTTCAATTGAGTCACAGTGAATATGTAAAATGTTCAATGCCACCAATCAGATATTTTTGACATTATGAGCTACCTATGTGTAATCGGTAATGTGGCTTGAAAGGCTTCCCATTGGAGAAGTGTATTATTATTATTATAATCATTATGGGTTTATATAGTGAAAACATCTTCCGTGGCACATAACATTCCGTGGCACATAACATTCCTCTTTCTAGAGGAAGGGATGAATGCGGGAGATGTATTTGAGTTGGAGCCGACAGGAGTTGGCAAGCGAATTAACATGGGGTTTGAAAGATCTGAATCTAGTGTTATTCCCAGGCAACGGACATGAGGAGATGAGGATATCGGTGTGCCGTTAATATTAATAGTGAGACTAGGAAGGGGAACAGATTATGAGGATGGGAAAAGGACAAGTTCAGTCTTGTCCATGTTTAGTTTGAGGAAGCAGGAGGACATTAAGGCAGAGATAGCACTAATGCTAGGTACACACACTAGCAAAAAAAAAAAACAATACAATGTGCGTAGCTTCTTTCGCGAACGAAAAGAAGCGGCCAGTAAATGACCTAAAAAAATACCTTAAATTTTCCTATGCTGTGCAAAGAGAGAGAACGCTTGGGACTGTGTGTTCACTGGTCTGATCTGATTGGTTGGGGCAAAATTAGCACCATTTGTAACGATAAGAACTTTTATTGAATCTCCCAGCAAATGTACTTATGAGATTTCCAAGGCCATAAGGAAAATGGAGAAAAGAAGATTATTATATATGCATTATATATAAACTTTTGGGTTTATATTGGCAATTTTAGAGATATTTTTATTTGCCTTCTGGCACTGGAATGGATGCAGTCCAATAGTTATCTAGGGGTAGATGTAGTATTGAAAGCAAGTGCTTTCTACCTGACTGCAATCCCACAATGCACTTTGCAAGGTGTTTATGCACCTATTTAATACCACTACAAGGTATTTCAAAACATAACTTAAATTTTATTACACTGAGTTTGCAATTTCCAAACAAGTTTAAAATACCGCAGACCCACAGATGTCATCTAGGAAGGCAAAAATTATAAAGTTGGAATATGCTTGTGAAGGTTCTCATTCATCCAGGTCATGGTGTATCTGTTGTATTCAATTAGATCAACTGGACTTGAAATTTAGTTCTTGAAGACGTTTCACTAGTCATCCGACTGGCTTTCTCAATTCAGAATGACTTGTACAAGAATCTGCGGCAATTATGTACCCTGGAAAAATCCCAATTAGCATATCACAGCCAAGTGTTAAGGGCAGGATTGCATAGGGCTAAGAGGTTTTATAGGAACGCCCAGAGTAAGGTGTCAAAACAGCATTGTACATGGCAGACAGATGGTGTCGAACCCCCCCACCTCTATTTAGGCTTGGTTTCTTTATTTTCACATAAATGGCCTCCTTGACACCTCTCTTGAACCAGTCACGTTCCTTTGCCAATATGTTAACATTACAATCTTCAAAGTATGTCCTTTATCCTTAAGATGCAGGTACACGGCTGAGTCCTGACCCGAGGAATTGGCTCTTCTGTGCTGGGCCATACGTTGATGCAGTTGTTGTTTGGTCTCCCCCACATACAAATCAGAGCATTCTTCACTGCACTGCACTGCATATATGATGTCGCTTTTCTTGTGTTTGGGTATTGGGTCTTTCGGATGTACTAATTGCTGCCTCAGTGTGTTGTTCGGTTTAAAGCAGACAGTGTTTTTTGAAAATTATTCTTAATTTCTCGGAGACCCCTGCTACATATGGGATGACCATGTTCTTTCTCCTGTCTTGCTTTTCACCTTCACTGTTGGTATTCGTGTTCTTTTCTTTCCTTCTACTTCTTTTGGCAAAGGCCCAGTCTGGTATAAAAAATACTATAAGAGGCTGAATTCAGAGATGAGAGACAGATGGTTTACTAAGTTACAATGCTAGGATCTGTAGAGCTGCCTTTCTGTTTTGGGTTTTGTTATCCTTTAAATCTCTGTTCTGTGTCTGTGATGCAGGAACTGCTGTAGCATGATCTGTGACTAACAGAGGCAGGTCTCTCCATTATGGTATGATTAGCTTTCAGCTTCCAGGGAGAAAGGCTGCAGCTTCCTGTGAAGTGTAATTTGTACACTTTTTTGCTGGGCAGAACTGTATTATTGCATTTAACAGATTAATTTTGGCCAATAGCCACAGCAAAGATGAGACACAGCTTTTTGTATTATTGTGAATGTGCCCTACCTATTAGAACAATGTCTGGAGACTTTAGTCATCAGCAACTGATGTAAACTTATTATGCAGTCTGTACAGATAATTTTGTAACAAGACTTAAGTCTCTTTTAAAGGGCATGTTAACCCCAAAAACTGAATTTTAACCGTAGGCTTAAAGGACAACCAAAGCCTCAGAACAACATTGAATTAGAAGGCAGATCTCCTTATTATAAAAGCAGTAATCACTGCCTCATCTTTTAATATGATTGTTGAAAAATTTAACTTTCTAACATGAGGTTTGTGTCTTATTTGCCAGTGTTCCAGTATCGCACAGTGTGGTCACTGATCATTATGTTCTTTACACATGCTCAGTCCTAAGATACTGCAGGAACTTGTTACAGTTGGTCACACCCACTAGTAGCCTCTAGACAATCCTTTTTACTGGACAGAATAGGCAAAGGAGCATGTGACTGAGGTCAGGGGTGTGGACAGTCACTGTACATACACACAGTTATTTCATTCAGTTCTTCAAGTGGTAACATTTACTTTAATGCTATTTACTGTATTACTATTTTACAGTTTATCGGTGGTTTTAGATGGTATATGTTCAGATTCTGGAGTGTAAAAATGTGGGTTTAGTTCTCCTTTAACACTAGGTAAGTCTAATTCTGCTGACCATACATTCGTACATGTATCTCCTTACATTTGCACAACATTCTGACAACAGCCTGGACAGGTCATTTTGTGATTGAATGTTGAATTGGCCTTATATCTATATAAAGTATGGCCAGCATAAGGATTTTAAGTTAATTGCACTAAGTTAAACTATAGCGTTTATTTTTATACCTCCAAATATTATTTCTATGAGGAGAACCAGCTCGAAGAACACTGACAGTCTTTCTGAGTGCTTCAGCACTATCTTTTATACATGAAGACCCATTGTACTAACCTGGCAGATGTAACGATCTGCTGTAGCTCCTCAACAAATAAAATGGTTGTAGCCGTATTAGTCCAGTAGCATATACTAAAAGATGAGTACTGTAGGATAAGTTGATACCTTTTTATTATGGACTAACAGTTAATTTTTACAAACAAGCTTTCGAGAGATACACTGCTTGACCTGGGGAAGAGAGAAGTGTATGGCTGGGTACACACCAGCCGATATTTTCGGTTGACCAACCGATTCACAGCACTTTCGGTCGGTTGGCCGAGAATATCAACTGGTGTGGGGCGGCTGGCCACGTTCGACATTGATTGGAAAATTCCTATCGATTGTGCGATTCCTTAAGGGACTGCACAATCTTTCGTTTGCAAATTTGGCTGGGGACAAATTTGCCGCGATCAACGGACAGTTGTCCCGCCCAGCGCTTGCTCATAGCGAGCGCACGGTCCGGACAAATAGTCCGGCCGTGTGTACCCAGCCTAACTCTCAAAAGCTTATCTATAAAAAAAAACAACATTGGGAGGTAGGAATAATCAATCCTACCTCCCTGCCCTTAGGTACTTTTCATTTTTAAAAAGTACATTTTTACAGTCTAGTTGTCCTTTAAATTTGACTGCTTAATTTATAAACTTTACACTTAGAATCTTATTAAAACTATGTAATACTTCAAAATACCTCAGCTGAGAATGTAACTTTATCCATACAAAATATTATAATCTTTTCCAGATATATCTGTTTGTTGCCAGAAGCACAGCAGTGTGTTCCAGTTTCTGCAGGTGTTCTTGGTTTCTTCTCCGATATCAGCATTCTGTCATACAAACATCAGTCTGACAACACACTCCAAACTTCCAAATGTCAGGTAAGGGCAGAACCACACAAGAACAAGACTTGGCAATCTTTATAGGAGAATTATACTTAAAGGACAACTCCACCCTCATAAGAACATCTTTTAGAGAGAATGGCCTCTTTAAAATGTTGATATATCATAGTTTGTCCTATGAATTAATTACTGTATGCCTCCTATGCTTCTGGATGCCTCATGGAAACTGAGCAATTTAGAAACCTGTACTGAGCCTTTACTGAGCCTGGGCATGCTCAGAAGAAGCAGACAGGGGATTAACATTCAGTCATTGGCTGTGATGTCAACTGTCAAATCCATAACTGACAGTTACTAACTGGAAGAACCAGGAAGCAGAAACAGGGAAAACAGGACATTGTGCAGGATTTCAGGTTAGACTTATATTTTTCAGATTTCAAACTATTACACTATAGGGTTTTGGGGTGATTTACCTGTATGTAAGTTTTCATTTTAGTGCTGAACTTGCCCTTTAATACTATGCCTCCCTCCACCATCTCTCCCACCCCTAAATGGGGTGTATCAGTGGCATAACTAAGAATCACTTGGTCCCCCAGCAAAACTACGATGGAACCCCTATCCGTGCTTCATTCACAGTGGTTTTCTGGGAAGAGGCTATATCGTTCATAGGAAAAAGAAGAATATGGGGGGCCCCCTGCTCCCCTGTATTTACGCCCCTGGGGTGTATGTTCTCTAAATGACCTTATTCCTACCCTTGGCCCCCCAGATAAAAAATCATATTTAATGTGTGAAAATATAAAAATATTTAATGGCAAATACTCTGAAATCTAAATGTGCAAACAAATGTTACTATTCTTTTTCTCGATATTTGTATTCCTACTGTGAACCTATCCAAATAAGATCTGTAATACTGTATTTTTACTATTACCAAAATGTTATTTATGTTGAACAATCCTGTTAATAAAAAATATTAACATGGTGCAGGACTGTTCAGAGAGGGTGATTTGTGGAATGCACATATGGTTTGTGTGCTGTAGTGAAGGGAGACGATTATGATCTGATGAACGATTGGCCACCGTTGTAAACGAACCAAAGGTTCATTGGTCGTTTACATTTTCTCCCTGATCGGCCTTGATTGACTGCATGGAGGGGGAGGCGAACTTACTCTGCCAAAGGTTCATTGGTCGTTTACATTTTCTCCCTGATCGGCCTTGATTGACTGCATGGAGGGGGAGGCGAACTTACTCTGCCAGAATGAAAACAAAAATTATCCTTAAATATCTGGCTAGTAACATATCTCATAAAGTGCTGTATATTTCAGTTGTGGGCAGGAACAGTAAATGACAAGTAATCAGTTTTTTGTATTAAGGGTGGACATGCCCTTTAAGCTAATTCTAGGAACCACCTGAATAGGATTAGGCCGCACAAGTGCATTTTTGCTGCGGTTTGCACTTTATTTGCACTTTGCGACCCACAATGACATCTATATATTTATATATATAAAAAAGTTAATGTATGTATGTGTGTTTAAGGATCTTAAAAAAACATAGGCTACTTTACAACTTTTACAAACACCCCCTAACCTCTTTTTTTCAACCCCTTTTAAGTTAATTAACCTGTGTGTTGCCATCTGGTGGTAAATCGAGTAATCACCTTAATTGCATAACTTCCAAATTGTATAGATTGTTCAGGACAGTACAATGCTTTACTTTCATTTTGTTCTGTTGTTGCTGTAATAAGAGGATAGAGCTGTCAATCATGAGGAGCAGCAGTACACATGTGATGTTATAATGTCATGTGACTGCTCAGTCTCCTCCTCTCACTTGGTGTTTAAGATTGAGTGGTAACCTGGCCAATCGAAGATAAGTCTCTTAAAATGGGGGTTCGGCAGAAATGCAGGGAGCTGATAGCCATTAAATATGCATGTGCAGCACAAGGTAATAAATCACATTTTACTTTAGGAAAGCTGATGAAAGCTGAAAGAGATGTGAATGGGATGGCACTGCCACACTGCAATACAACTGCACTTTAAGGGGTTAATTAATTTGGCTTGAAAAAGTAAGTAAAGTAAGTAAAGTAAAGAAAAAGTACTGTTCTTTCTATTTCTTCTTCTTTTTCTTCTTCCGTTTTATTTTTCCGCTTTTTTGGACCGTATCTCCTCCCACAGTTTTTGAGCTAGAGACATGAAATTTGGTACAGATGTGCGGGGCATATAGGAGAAGTGTGATATCCTCTAGCTAAGGAATCCGTGAAGCGTTACGGCGTTATCGGCGAATTTCCGGACATTTTTTCCCATAGACTATAATGGTAACAATCCTCAAATGTGGATATTTCAAAACTGTTTTTTTCATGGTCATAAATACAAATGGTAATACCACCAACCCCCCACACAGAGCCAGGTACACCCACCTACTGACCTACCTTTCCATTCCCATGGAAGCCACATTTAAAGGGTAACTAAAGTCAAAACAACTAATTTAGATTTATCCTCAATAAAAGATAGTTTTATGGATATAAACACAAAAAAGACATACCCCCTCAACCAGACCGAGGTACACACACCGAATAATCTACTTATCCATTACTGTGGCAGCCATACTTAAAGGGTAACTAAAGTTAAAAAAAAACTAATTTAGATTTATTCTCAATAAAAGGTAGTTTTATGGTTGTAAACATAAAAAAGACATACCCCCTCAACCAGACCCAGGTACACACACCTACTGATCTACTTATCCATTACGGTGGCAGCCATATTAAAAGGGTAACTAAAGTCAAAAAATGTTTTTTATATTTATCTTCATTAAAAGATAGTTTTATGGTTGTAAACACAAAAAAGACATACCCCCTCAACCAGAACCAGTTACACACACCTACTAATCTACTAATTCATTATGGTGGTAGCCATACTTAAAGGGTAACTAAAGTCAAAAAAACTAATTTAGATTTATCCTCAATAAAATATAGTTTTATGGTTGTAAACACAAAAAAGACATACCCCCTCAACCAGACCCAGGTACACACACCTACTGATTTACTTATCCATTACTGTGGCAGCCTTACTTAAAGGGTAACTAAATTCAAAAAAATTACATACACCTACTGACCTACACCTCCATTACTGTTGCAGCCATACTTAAAGGGTAACTAAAGTCAAAAAAACAAATTTTGACCAATCATCAAAAAAGTTTGTTTTTTTTAACCCCCAACCGGACACAGGTACACACACCTACTGATCTACTTATCCATTACTGCGGCAGCCATACCTAAAGGGTAACTAAAGTAAAAAAAAAAAAATTTTGACCAATCATCAAAAAAGTTTGTTTTTTTAACCCCCAACCCGACACAGGTACACACACCTACTGATCTACTTATCCATTACTGTGGCAGCCATATTTAAAGGGTAACTAAAGTCAAAAAAACTAATTTTGACCAATCATCAAAAAGATACAGAGAGATTCAATAAAAGTTCTTATCATTGAAAATGGTGCTAATTTTGCTCTAACTAATCAGATGTTAGCTTTCTGATTGATTGGATCAAAATTAGCACCACTTTGGGCTGGGTACACACAAAAGTTTTTTTTGTCTCAAACAAGCGTTCACTACAAATTCATCAAACACACATATTCCTTTCCAAAATGCAGCCCTTCAAGCCAAATTCAAAGTTTATACTTAAACTTTCCCTTTCTAGTTTTACTTTACACCTTGTGTCTCTTTTCCCCACAAACTACTGAAACCCCAGTATTAAAGGCCACATTCACACTCTTTTTCTTAACCTTATATCTTTCTCCTTACTGGACTTAGCAAAGTGCGCATGGTTGGATTTTTCTGCATTGCATGCTGCCACACACAACTCATATCCCTTAATCATCTGTCCTCCTTTGCATTTCCAAATTTTGTGAGGTATTTTAATTGGGGATGAGATGTGGACTAGAATCCTGCATTGTTTCGGGCACTCGAGGTACACCAGATTTGCGGCTCAGCTAACCACAGTGAGTTTGAATAAGTCAGGTTTGGTTAGAAAGCTACGGGTTGGGTCTGTTGAATTTCAGATGCAGGTTTGAGTCAGATCTTTAGAAAAAACAGGAAATGCCAGGTACTCTTGCTTTTTTGATATATAATGTAAATCGCAAGAAGTAGGTCCTACTTTGCGGAGCAATTCATTGTAATTTTTTAATGCATGAGATCAAGCTGTTTCCTGTCTCAGTCCAGGATTTTGTAATTAAGAATTCCTTCCAATTTTAGAGGTTGATGTACTTTGAGCTGTTATGTCTTGGGCTTCATTCACACTACAATGTGCTTTAAAATGCATGATAATGCTGCTATGTATTGAACATTTTGGGGCATTTTTTCTATACGTTACTGTGCGGATTTTTTTGCCCCCCCCAAAAAAAATTGAAACCTTTCAGAACTTTTGGATCATGAAACTTACTTTCGGTAACCTTTGGAAATACGGAGCTACTTTTAAGGGTTACCAAATCTACTATTGTGGGTTACCAAAGCTACTTTTAATGGTTATGGAGGCTACTTTCAAGAGTTATCTACTGTCAAGGATTACCAAATCTACTTTAAAAGTTACCAAAAGTAGCCTCCTATAGTCTAGTATACAGCTTGAAAATAACTTTAAAACATTTTTTTATTCACCTTTCTCGTCAGTGGCATAATATCAGGGCCCGCAACTGCAGGGAAACTGGGAGGTTAGAGGGCCCGCGACCATCTCCCCAAACCACCACAATCAGCTGTTTTTCATGGACCTCTGGCGAAGGGAGGGTGTGTGTCAGGGGCTCGGCATTCAATCTCGTGGGGTGGCCAGGTCCCTGCAGTTACGCCTCTGTTTGTATTGATTTGTACGTATTCCCTATACCATTTCCCAGGTGCCTAAGCCATTTGCAGTAAGTAGCCATGCTTTTCAACATCTCTAAAGCTAGGTACACACCTGAAAGATCTTTGAAAGATGACAGACAGGATCTGCAAGATCTATCGGGCTACATACAGTCCCTAAAGCTCCCCCTATGCACAGCACTCTGTGTTCCCTCTGCCCCGGCCAACTCCCCTATAGGGTGTCTACCGCGGCCGAGGGAAATTTTCCCTCTTTTCAGAACAAGCGTTCGGCCGACCCGATCATTCGGCGGCCACACACTTGTTTGGAAAAGTAAGGTACACACAGCACCAGTAAGGCCAAAATACCATCGAATCCGACAGTATCTGGGCTTTATCGGTACTGTGTGTTACCAGCGTAACTGTAGATAATGCAGTTTTTTTCTTTGTTTAGGGTAAAAACTTACTGAGTTATGTGGGTCTGTCTGTAGGTTTGCGATAATTGGATTTTGTAATGTCTTTTCTTTAATACGTATTATGGTGTCCAGGAAGCTAAGTTCTGTTGGTAGATGATTTATTTTAAAGAGACACTATGCTGAAAAAATGACTTTGCCTCATCTTAATCTATAATTGAATACAAGTCTTAATCTATAATTGAATACAAGTAGCACTTACTCTGAGGTGTGTGTGTTGGTGCATGCCTTCAATCCAGCACACATTTTGTTTAGGAGCAGTATCCCCCCTCTCTCTTTTAACCACTCCCACTTCTATCTGACCTGACATTTTTCCCACAAACCAACTGTCAAGCCTGCACACAGCATACAGCATTCCAACTGTCAAAACTCTGTCACCATTCCAGCTACAGTAAAACTAATCACAGAAGAATAGTTTTTGAGAGCAAGGAACTTAATTGACAGCTGAAATATAAGAAGTTTTAGATTAGATATCTAAAGAAAAAGGGGTCAGATCAACAAAAAAATTGTACAGTGGTGGTTGGGAATTATAGTTTTCAGTTAAGGTCAATTTAAAATAACCTATTTTTTGGTATAGATGCCCTTTAAGTTCAATGGTGGGGTAGAACATCTGTATAATGCAGTATTGTATCATGCCTGAAGAAGCAGCTTAACGGCATGTTCACCCCCAAAACTAAATTCTCCCCCACTACTGGCCCCACTGTGTACTGTTTAAAAATCCTTACCTTACCTCAGCTGCCAGTCCAGCCCCCTGCTTGCAGTTTCATGCAAGCAGAGGGCTGGGTCTAAATGCCGAGGGGAACGAGGCTCTGTAAGTACAGTTAGGATTAGTTTTTTTACAAATAAAAATAGAGCGGTTTGGGGTGGGAGACGGTCCACTACATTACAGAAATGTCCACCCCCGAAACTATAACCCACTACTGGCCCCACTGTGTAATGTTAAAAAATTCTTACCTTATATCTCTGCTCCTTATGGTTCTCCTGCGGTGCTTGACCAAAGTCCAGGAAACTGAAGAGTAGGAGCTGTCTTCCTGCCAATAGGTTTCTGCCTCTAATCTGTCCTCCTGGAAGGATTGTGACAGGCACAGGGGAGCCCTTCCCCCCTCCCCTCCCTCCATCCCTCTGGAGGCCTCTTTCCTCCATGGTGCCCTAACATTTTTCACATATTGTAGGTGACCTTAGCCTACCCTCAACTTCCAGGTTTGTTTGTTATAAAGCAGCAGTACCCTTCCTTTCCCTGGCGTTCTGCATTGCCAGCAACCACGTCTGTGATTGGCTGCCTCTCAGGCAGTCACAGACACGGCTGCTGATCTGGGCCCCTGCTTGCAGTTCCGGAAAACAGGGGACCTGGATCAAAGCGCTGGGGGGTCAAAGAATTATAAGTTCTGCACCTGTTTTTAACAAACAAACCTAGCAGTTGGGGGTGGGTTGATCATACCCTTTAAAGGTATGATCAAAGAGGTACAGTGTTGCACTGGACTGTTGGGGCCCACCAGGAAATCTGAGACCAGGGGCCCACCAGGATGAGTTTAGGGCCCATCTAATATATTATCTCTATTATCACTCATTTACACGTCTATCTTACTCCTACTGACTCCTATTGCTTATTAAATCATATACTGTCCCTTCTGACTCTGTATTTAAACTTTAGCAGTTTTCTTTGTTTTTACTTAGGTGAATGGGCTGTGGGCCCACTGGAGGATTCCCCTGTAACTCTGTGGGCCAGTCCGACACTGAAGCGGTATGATTACCATACCTAAAGGTAAGGTAAGTATACTTAATTTTTTAAATCCTAATATGAAAACTTTTCTCCCCAGCACACCTATACATTGTAATATTATTCTCCAGTAAGTTGGATAAAGTACATGTAAGTAATGGATTCTGTAACTAAGAAGGCTTGTTGCCAGTACATGTACCTATGCTGTCATCAGAGAGCCATGCCCCCAGACCCAAGTCATTATTTGCGTCTGCAAATAATGTTTTTTTTCTAAAACACATCTTTTAGAAACACACAGTCCAAAATTTCACAGGTTCAATTCCCCAGACTTACTTTAAAGTTTAATTTAAAATTTACCAAGCTAAGGTGAATTATGGAAGCTGACCACTGGTACCCACAGGTTAATTTCATACATCACCCAGCAGTCACAGCAAAGAGAATGGTGAGACACAGCTAATTGTGTGTTTGTGAATGTGCTTTGTCTATTGGGAAAATGTTGTCAAGAGACTTTAGTTCTCCTTTAGTGCTTTGAAAGCTTACATTTTCAATCATTTTAGTTAATAAAATGTAATCATTTAAATACAATATGTCTTTGCAGATATATATGATAAAAGTCTCATGTAAATATGAAAATGCAAAAATATGGCACAATTTATAAAAACACACAATTATACTACTGTGTAGAAATAAATGCTTCTGAAATACCGACTTCCTGTTTGCAGGACCCCTAATAGAGTCCATATTAGTGTTACCTTTGACCCAGCACCTGGGTTGATTCAGTTGCTCAGTAGAGATCTGAGTATTTATGACCCATCCAATCAGTAGAAATTAATGTTAGGAGTTTTTGAAGGTAATGTGCATTCTGGGAAGAAGAACACAAGCATGTCAGCTCACTAATGTCAAAAGCAGGAAATAGCAAGGGGTATAAATTCACATAATATGTAGAATGACTAGGTATGCATAATAAAATATAATTATATTTTCTACTGAACATTCCCTTTAGGTGAGCACTTAAAACTGGGCCACGATACACTTTCCTTCATAAATTTATAATTCTATAACAGTCAGGAGCAAGTATGAGGTGTCAATGTAACCAGTTGGAAGATTAGTTACTACAAGACAGTTCCATTCATTGCTTTCCTTCTCCCTACATTAGGAGGTGACAGTGTAACCAGTTGGAAGATTAGTTACTATCAGTGAGATACAAGGCAGGTCCATTCACTGCTTTCCTTCTCCCTACATTAGGAGGTGACAGTGTAACCAGTTGGAAGATTAGTTACTATCAGTGAGGTACAATGTAGGCCCATTACCTTTTTTTCATTGCCCTACATTAGGAGGATTTAATTGCCCAGATTTAAGAGAAACATTTAATAGATACATTTGCTGTCTGCTATCAATGCAGACACCTGAGGTCTAGTTCAGTGGAGTAACTAGAATCCACTAGGCCCCCCTTCAAAACTATGATGGGGCCCCTATCCAAGTTTGATCCACAGTGGTTCTATGGGAGATGGCTATATCTGTCATAGAAAAAATAAGATGATTGAGGCCCCCTGCAGTTGATCCCCTGGTATTTATGCCCCTGGCCTAGTTGGATTTCTCTGATATTTGGCACTGGCAAGAAGTGAAACTTCCTGTTCAAAAGAACGGGATGAAGCAGGACCGAACTGGTGAGGGAAAATGTAGCTACGTATTGCAACTAAACTATGAACAACATGATTAGGGACCTAGTGGTTTAGGTTTAGGGTACTGTTAATGGGGAAAAGGTAGTTTAAGAAGGGCTTACTAGATCACAAAGTCTGTAAAAATGTTGTCTGATGATTGCTAAGATTGTTATAGCTTTGCTCTTTAAAGATGAGTCTTATTTTTACATTAGTAAATATTTACCAAATCATGGTTATTGCTATGAAATGTGTACTGGGAGCATAAAGCAGATAAAACATGAATGAGCTTGTATGGAGTTTTAATTCTTAAAGGGTATCTCTACTCATATTAACCCCTTTTGGTTATTCAGTTTTATTGAAGAACGGGAGGTAAATGAGCTGTGTCTTACCTCCCGTTCTTCAATAGAACAATCTGGAGCCACGAGAGATGGTAAGAAACTTACCCGCTCGCTCGCTCCCCCGGCGCGTCCTCTGACAGGTCCCGATGGACTCTGTCTTCTATACGCATGCGCAATCTATGTGCTTAGAAGACGGACTCAGTCGGGACCTGTCAGAGGACGCGCTGGGGAAGCAAGCTGGCTCCTGATTGTTCTATTGAAAAATGGGAGGTTAGACACAGATCCTTTACCTTCTGTTCTTCAATAGAACTGAATACCCAAAGGTTGTTAATATGAGTGGAGGTACCCTTTAAATAGCCAATAGCTACCAAGTTATGATTGATTTTCTAAATGTTCTGTCTTGGTTATATAGAGGTTACATGATGGCCAGTTCTAGAAGGGGCAAGGAGGGAATAGAGAACTCACCGAGTGTGTTGCAACAATATAAAAGTAAGATGAGAATCTGAGCACACCAGTCTTCAGCACAAACATGTGTGCCTTCCTCAGACAGATAATAACATCTGCATATTTTTGTGCCAAAGCATCACACTTGTTAAGACTGGTATGCCCAGCTTCTCATCTTATTTTGAATCCATACTGCTGGCTAGCAGTTCTGGATGTACCCAGCAAATATTTTCTATATACATGCCTTTGGCATTGTCAAAAAGTGCAGGATCCCCTTACATGTTCTATGTTCAACAATATAAAAGGTTCCATGACTCTGGTAGGAGGTTCAAAGAACTCAAAAGCCTCAAGGAATCATGTACACCAGAACACATACTGGCACACAAAAGCACAGGAAAAAAACAAGGATACTGTGTGTATATGTGTGGGGGGGGCTACATTTATGGGTTTGTTCATATCTATATAACATTTATGGATACAAATGGATTGCATATTTGGAATTATATAATACTTTACCTAATCAAAATCTATGTTGCTGCGTTTTTCGAACTGCACCCGTGCCAAAATGCAGCATTTTCATCCCTAGTGAATGAGCCCTAAAATAAATCATATTTTCCAAGAAGCTGCTGATTTGAGAGGTACCAATACAGCTAGCTTTAAATTATGACTTACAGAATCCACCCTGGCTTATTTACATCTTAGCTTTAATTCTCCTTTAAATATTCAAAAATAACACAATTCATTTACGTAAGCCTTGACAATTATATTCTCATTTTGACTGGAAGCCATGATTCAGCTCATAAAATTTTCCATTCTGTTATGAATGAGTAAATACAATATAATGAGTCTTTCCAGAAACATTGACCATTGATATGGAAATGTGATACGCACACAAATAAAAAAAAATACAGCTCATTAGATGAAGATGAACATCTAAGGGTGTTGTAGATTGGCATTATATTATTGGGAAATATGATACCATACCTGGCACAAATGTAAATAAATAAAAAAAAACTAATAATTAGCCAATAGAAATTTAATACTGCAAAGCAATGCAAGGGTTTTACTCAATTTTACATTTCTATTTTTTATTATTAAAAGCAGTAGAGTTAAAACTAGAAAGGGAAAGTTTAAGTATAAACTTTGAATTTGGCTTGAAAGACTGCATTTTGGAAGGGAATTTGTGTGTTTGTGCTGCAGATTTTAAAACTCAATAATGTCAATGAAGAGGACATTGTTGTTTTTTGCTTACCCTTTAAATATGTCACATGCATTAAAGGTAGGTCAGTTGGTGTGTGTGTATTCATATCAGGTTGGGGGATAAAATACTAACTTTTTTGATGATTGGTCAAAATGAGTTTTTTTTACTTTAGTTACCCTTTACGTATGGCTGCCATAGTAATGGATAAGTAGATCAGTAGGTGTGTGTACCCGTGTCGGGTTGAGAGTTAAAAAAAACAACTTTTTTGATGATTGGTCAAAATTAGATTTTTTGACTTTAGTTACCCTTTAAGTATGGCTGCAACAGTAATGGAGGGGTAGGTCAGTAGCTGTGTATACCTGTATCACGTTGGGGGTTAAAAAAACAACGTTTTTTGATTATTGATCAAAATTTGCTTTTTTGACTTTAGTTACCCCTTAAAGTATGGCTTCCACAGTAATGGATAAGTAGATCAGTAGGTGTGTGTACCTGGGTCTGGTTGAGGGGTATGTCTTTTTTGTGTTTACAACCATAAAACTATTTTTTATTGAGGATAAATCTAAATTAGTTTTTTTGACTTTAGTTACCCTTTAAGTATGGCTGTCACTGTAATGGATAAGTAGATCAGTAGGTGTGTGTACCTGGGTCTGGTTGAGGGGGTATGTCTTTTTTGTGTTTACAACCATAAAACTATCTTTAATTGAGGATAAATCTAAATTTGTTTTTTTTTACTTTAGTTACCCTTTAAATATGGCTGCCACCATAATGGATAAGTAGATCAGTAGGCATGTGTACCTGGGTCTGGTTGAGGGGGTATGTCTTTTTTGTGTTTCTAAACATAAAACTATCTTTTATTGAGAATAAATCTAAATTAGTTTTTTTTTTACTTTAGTTACCCTTTAAGTATGGCTGCCACATTAATGGATAAGTAGATTAGTAGGTGTGTGTACCTGGGTCTGGTTGAGGGGGTATGTCTTTTTTGTGTTATAACCATAAAACTATCTTTTATTGAGGATAAATCTAAATTAGTTTTTTTGACTTTAGTTACCCTTTAAATATGGTTTCCATGGGAATGGAAAGGTAGGTCAGTAGGTGGGTGTACCTGGGTCTGTGTGGGGGGTTGGGGGTATCACCATTTGTATTTATGACCATGAAAAAAACTGTTTTGAAATATCCACATTTGAGGATTGTTACCATTATAGTCTATGGGAAAAAATGTCCGGAAATTCCCTGATAACACCGTAACGCTTCCGCGGATTCCATAGCTAGAAGACAGCACACATCTCCTATATGCCCCGCACGTCTGTATTTCATGTCTCTAGCTCAAAAACTGTGGGAGGAGATACGGCCTAAAAAAGCGGAAGAATAAAACAGAAGAAGAAAAAGAAGAAGAAATAGAAAGAACAGTAATTTGGCTTTTTCAAGCCAAATTAATAAGAAGCGTCTTTAGGAAAATAAATAGTTAGTATTCATTGAAAGGTTTTTTGTATTACAATGCAATGGACACAGGAATTATTCTAATACATCTAAAAAGTTAACTGACATAGGTAGAGGATTTTTTTTTTTTATTTAATAAAAAATGTTATTGATGTCAGATAATAAAATGTTGGCTGCTTGCAGGCAGTCCATTCGGGTATGTGGATCATTTTCTTTTTTTTAGTGTTATCCATTAATTCAGCAGTGTACATAGAGGATTTCTTTTTTAGGGTGTGTGTTCTCTCATCTCTCCATTATTTTACTTCCTGGAGTTCTGTAGCAGGCAGGCAGGGAATCAGACAGGCAGGCATATTGTATACCTCCCAACATTTGGATAGAGCAAGTCAAGACCTGGGTGAAATCTATAACTGTCCCACCCCTGGACCAACAATCCCTGCCTATGGTCTTCCCAGACATGCTACTAGATTGTTTCCCTACCCACCACCAGAACAAGGCTTGGAGAAATAAGGACACATGGGTATGCATTATTTTGCCAAGTGAGGTTACACATTGACATGGTGTGTAGATAATTTGATAAAGTGTTGTTAACGTCAATGCCCATATAAAATAATGCTATCCATGCATGCCTGATAAAGATAGCTCAAGGTTGCTGTGGTGGCTGGATTTGTAAAATCTAGAAAATGCTGTTTTCTGTAGTTTCTTTTCAAAACAAGTAAAAGTCTTCCAGATGTTTGTGAAAGTTAGTTGCTTCCTTTAATCCATGTAGGATAATTCACTAGTCAGAATCGCCTACCCAGTTTTACTGATTTTGCTTGACATCATAAGCATATTATCAGTGGCGTAGCTACTGTCTTATGGGCCCAATGCACAGTGGGCCAGATGCACAGTGGGCCCAATGCACAGTTCCGAACCGGGCCCCCTTCCTACACGCCAAACCTTCCCCCATCTTTGTACCCTCCTTCCCATGAGACCTTTTTGGTGTCGTTTACGATATCACTTCATTCTATTTTCTATTTCCTTCATTCTCCTTGTTCCATTCCCTCCCTCCTTCATCTTATTACCTTTAATTACTCTTTATCCCTTTCAGTTTCCCATAATCTAGTTCTTCTAATAACCCCTTTCCCTCTGATCACATTCTCTCCATTGTTCTTCTCTCCTTAATACTCTCCTTTCTCACATCCATCTATCCTTTCTTCCTTTTTGCTTCCTATTTATTCCATTTGGTTCTCCCATCTTTATTACATCCCCCTCTTACTCACATTCCTCTTATTATTTTAACTCCTCTAATGCTCCAATCTTCTTCCTTCACCCATTCAGCTTTACTCCCACCGTACCTTGCTTTGTCTTCTTGTGTCCACTATTTTGCAACAATGTAACAGGCACAGACCAGCTCTGTAAGATCGCAATGTAACGCAATGTCTGTATCCATTTCACTTTTTAGTTAACTCACTAACTTACAGAGACGATCTGTGCCTGTTACATTGTTGCAAAATAGTAGACACAGGAAGGCAAAGCAAAAGGCTGCTAATCTCTAACTTTGGCTGGGTTTTACCAACCTCGGCGGGCCCCACAAGAGCATGGGCCCAGTTGCAGTCACGACCACTGTGACCCCTATATCTACGCCACTGCATATTATGCCTATTATACAGAAGATGACTACTTGGAAAGTCTTTTGCACTAAAGGTCCACTATACCCTAAACACAACTTTCCTTCATAAATCTTTAATTCTATATGGGCGAGGAGCAAATATTCCTACCTTCCATTCTGGTTTATTTTAAAGTACTTTTTGTCTCCCTGACTGAGCTCAAAGAAAATTATTGTTACAAATATTGTTAAAGAAGAATGAAACCCCAAAAAACAAACTTTGAGTAAGAAAGTACTTGCCTCTTCAAACTTATCAGGATGGAAGTCTCATGCGCCCTTTCTCTTCTTTGAGCTCACTTAAAGATCTGCATGTTCAAAGCCGAAGCTGCTATTTCCTACCCTTCTAGTACCTATTTGGCTTTATTACATTTTAAGCACAAATCACAGACCTTGTTGGGAGGTGCATAGAGCTCATTCACTAATTTCCGCATTCTCAGTAGCCTTACTATATAACTTTAGTGTCAGTGTGGCGCTCTCTAGCTCTCCCTGTCACCTGCAGAAATATAAATCATACATATTTTTCAGTGTCCTGACACCTGATTTTGATAAGTTCCTATGTCACTTCTTCCTGCCTGTCTACCCCATATCGATTTTCCCTGCCCTCCTTCTCCTGTCTTTTTCTTTGCCCTAAAGCCCCTATGTGATTTTCCTGCTTAAAGGGCATCTATAGTAGGAAAATGAACTTTTTTCCCTTTCCATGTGTTCTTTAATCCCCCCACCCCACACCCCCAGAGTGTCTTTATTTTCTTCAGTTTCCCTCTCTGTCCTAAGATACACAAGTTAGAAGAATACGTGATTGCATTCCTCTACTCCTACTTGTACTGCCAATTAAATCCCTATAAAGTGACCGTCTTCCCTGCTCAAGTCCCTCCCTCCTCCATGCTCTGTAACATACGTAGAGATAAGAACATTAGCAGGGGGATAGGTAGCTTTGATGGCAAAGATAAGGCTGTGTTTCAACCCCCTTCTTGATAATTTTCACTGATTGATGATGGGTCACAAAAAGAGAGATCGTGTTGCAGCAGGACAGGGAGAGATCTGTGTCTCCAGGACAGCTTGCTTTCTATTGGCCACTGTGCATGGGTGTGTTTTTCAGGATGTTGAACTTTTAACTCCTGCTGCACATGAGAAGCTTGTGGGGCAGCTAGTGTTTAGACATGGAGGAGGTAACAGAGGAGATGGGGAAGGGGGAAGTGCTGACAGAGATCTGACACCATGGAAAAACAGAGTCACTGGCAGAAGTACGAGACAGTAAATGAATTTAACTTTGCAATGGGGCAATGTGTTTTTTTCACTATAGATGCCCTTTAACTACAGCCCACCAGCTTATGGTCTGTTATTCCACATACACCATATATTATAACATAACCTCTTTAATTGACAAACTTACTTATTTTTAAAGGAGAATATATCTTACTACCCTCAACCTTGATCTTTTTTTTAATTGAGCCAAGGAGATCTGGATCATTCATTTTTAACATTGTGTTTGTCTATTAGCTTCATATTTGATTTGATGATTTGACACTTTGTTGCTTATTTTCACAAGGTTGATACCTAACTTTTCACGGTCCTACAGAGTGAGCTTGGGTGGCTAGACCCTCCCCCTGTGACTGCACTAACTAGAACTACATCAATAATCTGGGGGGACAGCACAGCCCACAGCAGGGATTGTGTACATTTTTGTCTTTTTTTTAATGCCTCCCACACAGGAAGGGACTGTCACATGTTTTCATGCTAAAAATGTAAATATCTTCAAAACTATGTAAAAAAAAAAATAATAATAATAGTAAGATTGCAAAAATACTCAGGAAAGCAATTCCTGTCAATTTACCTAAAGTCATTTTTGGACCACAGTTACCATTTAAGGTACCTTTTCTGAAATGCACTGTACACTTTAAAGGTAGTATGATACTTTTGCATTATTAGCCTCTGTTCTTACTTATCATACTGTTTGAGCTGTGCACTATTACTTTATATTTATGTATTTGTAGACATTGTTTGTCAATCAAGTGTGATATTTTATAATGGGAGCTGCAGAGCTATATATCCTTATAAAAATCACTCAGCTATGCCACTAAGTGACTCATTTCTTATATTTATTATATCCCACTGCCCCTCCCATTCCAGTGTTCATGCCTGAACAATGACTCAGCATTTTTTGCAGTGTTTAACTTTACTAACGGGACCTGCTGGAGCTGCTTCCTGTCACTTCATAACCAATGTCTCTCTCTATCTCCATAAAGATTTGTTTAATCGCATAGATGCTGGGCTTTATACTGGGTTTAAGTTTCAGAAGGTAGCATGGGGGGTTTAAACTAAGGTAGGAATAGGGACAAGGCTACAGTTTAAAATGCAAATGGGGTGAAAGAATCAGATACTTATGTATTATCAGAAATAATGCACCTCTTTACATTATAATATAAGGATATTACACCACCTCAGATTTCCCTGCCCTGTATAAAAGCAATCGGCCTAGGGCCTCGTGCTTCTATATGGTCAGGGAACTCTTCAGTGGCGTAATATCCTTATATTACACTATTTATATATATATATCCCTTATATTATATAAATAAATTTATAATTTCATGGGGAATACATTGGGTTTTCGGAGGTACTATGTTGATGGGGGTGGGTAAAAGTAATATACATAGGGTCAGTGTTTATGTGTTGTTTAAGCACTAAATAAATAGTTATATCAATATTAACAAATATGTAGCAATGACATTAAAGTATATAGAAATGTAAATAAGCCAAAATCTATAAATAAATAAAAATACTTGCACAGTCCACACTCCTGTTTTGTAATGGTATCTTCAAAATAGACTGTTAAGCCACACCCCAAGAAGTTTTACAGGGAGGCAATGGAAGCTTACAAAGGAACGTATTTCTCACTTCCCTTTTAGTGTTGTATCCAATGGTGTGCTTAATATTAGATTGACAGCAGTGTTAGCGACTCAAGTAGGAAGTTAGTAGGAAGTTGCAAGACATATATGTCACTTCCTTTGTAAAACTTGTGACAGTCTCTCACCTCACCCCACCCCTCCCCTCTCAATAGAAACAAAGGAGGACTAGAACTCTAACCCAAATTGAAGCCGGACTTTATGAGTTTGTATGAACTCAGACTTTTTAGAATACACCAAACTATGATGTTTCGGGTTTTCCAAACTCGCTGACATATTTTTGATAATTATCGAAAATTCGAGGATTATTGAATTTTCAAATCGATATCCCTCGACTTCATAACCTTAGAATGCAGCGTTTCTTATCAAAGAATTTGAGGGTTACCGAATGCTGCATTTGAGGGTTATGGACGAATTTGAGAGTTAGCAAACTGCGATAATTCTCAAATGTAGCATTTACTAGCCCTCGAATTTGGCCATAACCCTCAAATGTGGCATTCGGTAACCCTCAAATGTGGTGGTAACCCTCGAATGTGTCGATCGATTTTGCTAACCCTTGAACATTCAACATGAAGTAGTTCTAAAATGAAGTTTGGGCATCTCTAGCAGCCACATCTGCAAATAGAGGCATTTCTGTGGCATAGAATAGGTATGATGTTATTAGCCACATTCAAGGGCAAGTAAGAAAAGGGCAAGGGCATCTCTGCTATGAGACAACCTGAGGTAGTTACCTCAGGCATCAGTATTTTGCTTTTGGGGGGGTGTCAAGGTGGGGTGGCTGTTGAGGTTACTTGCATCAGGTGGCATTGTCCCTAAAAAATTTAACTAAATAGGACCCATCAATTATCAGTTTTATTTGTGTGTTAGTGTTTGAACATACCAAGCAGCTGTAGGATGCTGCATTATTTCATGAGATTTTTCCCCATGCCCAGAAAAGTGTAGTAAATGTATCCCCTGCCAACACCAGTAATAGTAACTGGCACATATGCAGACTAGCTATTTGTAAATGAGCCCTATCACAGGAGGGCAGCTAGGATCTCTATAATTATCACCCTTTGTGCCCTATTTGTAATTTAGTAATACTGATTCCGCATGTTATCGATAATGTACGACCACGGCTGTAAATGCACGGGCATGGTTTTACGTTTAAGTTGAACATTCATTAATTATCGAACTTTCGGCCGTACAATACCATGAAGTAGTAAACTACCGCAATGGTATTCTATGGGGATTGTAAATCTACGATAAAGTTATCATTATTGGTAATTTACAATTACTAATATTAATTTACAATAATGACCGTAAATTAACTATCACTAAACCAGTCGGAAATTAACAATCGATATTTACAAATAGGGCCCTTTAGGTGAAATAACACAGCAATTTATAGGACTTGCTCATGTATCTTAGGATTACTGATGTTAGTAAATAATGAGCAAATTGACAGTGTTACAAAAGCAAAATACTTCAATCCAAACCATCCTAATAAAGGTTAAACACAGAATCTGTGCAAAGCATTTTGTCTATGGCTAAAACAACTGTTAAATGTGAAGACAGGATTATCCATGTTACTTATTTTAAGCAGAAACCTGCTTCTTGTACATAGATCAGAAAATGATGTTTCCTTATCTGGTGCGTGAGAAACCTGGGGTTTAAATTAGGCCACAGAAAGGATTGGCAAACATATTTTTGTGCTTGTGTTGATGCAGAACTGTACAGGATAGGGGGTTATGGCTCACCAGGTCAAACAAAAGACTGGATAATTATGCAGGAGGCTTTTACATTTCTAGCTTCTAGTGAGAATGAACTGAGGGCTGTAAATGCCGCACAGAGCTGCAACTCACATCATGCTCAGTAGGTAAAGCATAACAGTTAACCAAGATGCCCAACAGCCTCCTTCACATTTTTGCAGATAAAACTACATTTAACCTTACCAGGTACGTAGGAGACCTTATTCCTACATTCTATTTTACCAACCAAGAGCCAATTGAGCTGTCAAAAAGCTGCTTGAGTAGTGACTGACATCTCAAAGACTGTCCTCTACCAGATCCCCACCTCCTTTTCTGATGGGGTACGCATGTGTGACTCTATTAGAGATAGGAGGAGAATCCTGCAAGCTGATAGGAGAAGGTGTGTGAGCTGCACATGTAGTTTTTTTGACAACCCACAACAACATTGGGGGCAAAATGGGAGGTAGGTGTAGACCTTCTAGATCCCTGCTAAAGGTATCTGCAAAAATGTGAAGCGGGCTATTTGGGTAGAGGATTGTATAGTCTGACCGGAGCCTTGTGTAAATAAATTTGTCTTCCTTTAACAAATAATACCATTGATCCTCCTAAAGCTGTGTTTGGGCAAACAGTCACTAGATGTCACTACTTAGCCACTGAATCCAGTGGCTTCTTGCAGTGTAGATAAATCCTTTGATTTCCTTTTTATACCCTTCAAATACAGCAAAGCATTTATAAACCAAAAGGTACTTTATAAAGCAACATAGCATTGCCCAACAAAACAGAAATAAGGAAAGAAGTTTCATCTTCAGGTTAGGAAAGGTTTCTTTACAGTGAGAGCAGTGAAACTGTGGAACTGTCTTCTAGCAGATGTGGTAATGGAAAGTTCATTAAATAGCTTTAAAAGTAGGCTGGATATGTTTCTAAAACTAAAAAATATTGAGAATTACTGGTATTAATAATACATATACTGATTGATCCAGGGAACATTTATGTTTTCAGCTGTTTTTTGCCTTTCTCTGGATCAACTGTTTGGTAGGGTTAATGAGTAGGTTATAGAGATTGGACTAGATTCAACCTTCATTACTATGTTACTATTGTCTTGTGAACACTGTATTCAATAAAACTTTGTTAAACAACTCCTGGGTTTCTGTGTGGTCATTAAAGGGTATCTTTAAAAAAAATCGTATTTTCAAAAATAGTACCTTTAGATACAGCAAGATCCCACTCATCCAAAACTTTTTCAGATTTTAAATCTGAGCTGTAGATTTAATCATTTGAAATTAAGAATTAATCATTTGAAATCACAGCATTTACAGGGAAAGACCTGTCACTCCAGAAGCAGAAATTGTAATATGTGACCCATGCCTGAACTCCCTGCCTGTCTGCCAGCACACTTTCTGCAACATTTAAGAGAATCAGCAGAGAAAAGAAGGCAGGGGGAGGGTGGGGGAGATGTGTAAGCAGAGCAGTGTCCTTGGTGAGGCTGTGCAGAACTTATAAGTGTCGCAGACACTACAAGAAGGCAGGAAGGGAGGGTGGGGAAAATTAAGAGTACTCACTAAACATTAATAATTTAACGACAAAGCAAGCACAGATAAATATGTGAGTACCACAATTTTTCTTCTCTCAAATTGTAGTTTCAGAAAATGTAAAGTTGTTTCAGTGAGTATAGTGACCCTTTAAAGTAGTGCCCCATTACCCTATATTCTTCTGCACTAGTTTACCTTCATTTAGGAGATGGGCCTTGGACAGTGAGTTTGAACACGCACAGAGGTGAATGACCTACCGTAGGATGGATTTGATATAAGAAACAGGTCTGGTGCATATCCAGACTACTATATCATATATGTGTGTGTACAGTGGTTAGTTTAAGGTATTTAAACATCACTAAATATTGTTTTGATTAATAGTATGGAACCGTCCATTTTTGGGATTTATGTATTAACACAGAGTGGCTAAATATAAAGAAATATTTATCCATATTGCAGATATGGCATATTTCAATATTGTTATAGCCGAAGAGTACAATAAATAGAATATTGGGTTACATGGGGTATGAATTGTGAGTTAAAGATACCAAGTAAATGTAAGGCCTATACTAAGGTGGACTAGTTAAAACAGCCAACAATCTGATCATGGAACATAAAAAGGAGAGCCTTATAAAAGCTAAACCTAATAAATCTACAGGCCTAATCAGAAAAAGTGAGTGCCACAAAGTGATGTCAACCCCCCCCCCCACACACACACACACACATCAAGCTATTAAAACATATTTTACAACAAAGTGCGATGCAAAACCTCATTGCTGGTAATTCCTTATTGCAGTTTAATCAGTGCCTTGCTATCTCCCACTAAGGAGCAGGGTCTTCACTGCCAGGGGATTGATGTAGTACAGGCCTTCTGTGTTTTTAGTTAGAATGTCAGGTATTCCAGCAAATCGCCCCTTACATGTTTTACAATCTAATATTTATATTGTGGTATAGCTAAATATTTATTGTCTCTGCAAACACATATTTAACATTCTACATGTAAGCTTTATAGCTTGTTATATGCACTTCTACTTTGCTTTTCCAACACTCAAAGGACAACCAAAGGCTCGAAAGCCATGAGACAGGGGGAACCCCAGTATGTTGGCTCGTGGTTAGGTTTTTGTTTGTTGGATTTGAATTCTCACTTTTACACATCTGCAAAGAGTTTGTATGTTCTTCCTGTTCTTGTATGTTTCTCCTAAAAAAAAAGACATGTTGATATTATTGTATGTGTGAAATTAAGTGATTAGACTGCAAGTTCTTCGGATCAGAGACTGATGTGAATAGAATAAATAACTGGAATATGTAGCGCTATATAAGAAATAAAATAAACACCGTACCATCAAATTAGTTTATGAGTTAGAAGGAGCAAGACATAAATGTAAATAAAATGGGAAATGGAAATAAGTGAGCCCATTAATTCTTCCTGGTTAGCCCTTGGACTTTGTAACTTTGAGTTATTTATATTTTATTATTAGTTAAGAGATTTGTTATTTCTTTTAAAGTTGGTATTTTGCTTGTCTAGCCCTTGGACTTTCTTGGTGGACCCCTGCACTCCAACACTGTCTAGCCAGCGCACTTTTGTAAATAAAATTTTGAGAATTAATATTTTATGTGCTCTAATAAAGTATCCTTATAAATACACGCAAAAGTATAAAAGGAGGCCCCTCCAAATGACTTCAGATTAAAGATACATTAAGTATATATATATTTTTAAATATAATTTAATTTTTCTTTTAAAAAAATCTAAAATGAATATTGCACAATCCTAATAAAAAATTGGCTGTAAATATGTACGGGTCCCTCTGGTGTATCAGTCTTTAAACCATAGTCTGAAGATGTTGAGCAGATGTGCCCATGTGGAATGCTGTTTATGATTACCATATGTCAGAAGAAAAGATTTACAAATAACATCTTTATTCAGTCTACAGTGTTGTCTATACAACTACTAGGATGAGAACTATGTTGCTACATTTCACGCACAAACAGTTGCCAGGTGGCTATTTAAAAAAAAAAAAAAAAAAATGTACACACGCATGCTCACAGCATCCATGTGAAACTGGTTTTCCTTAATGCAGTTGAGTTCATATATGAAAATCTGTGCATGTTATGGACAAAATGATAATAGTTATCTCTGGGTATTGACAAGCATCAGGTCACATGATGAGATGCTAATAGAAAAATCCCAATTGTGAATGAACAGAATCTTTAAAGGAAACCAGAACCAAAGAAAAGGGTCCGCTGCACCAACCAGAATCAGGTAGATGATCTCCAGCAAGAATCAGGCCAATGTTTTTTCATTAAAAGACATCTTTTATTTCCAGAATTGTTTAAAACCTTAGGCTGGCCACCTAGGGTACATGTGTAAAAGGTCTAACGCGTTTCGGGCTTACCCTTTACTCATAGGCACTAATTTCCCAGATGGTAACACCCCCCTTTTAAATACAAAGGAACCAATTAAAAAAGAGTAATGAAAGATACAATATATCATTAACTCTAAAATACACAGGTACAATAAGGCCAAACTTATCCAATAACAGAATGCAATGTGACTTTAACCACTTATATATACAATGTTGCATCAACCCTTCAGTAGCTGTTTAATGACTAAACTCTGTTTAACATAACACAGCTCGTATAATTAAGTGCTATATTAACCCTTTGGTATATAGTTCCATTATGAAGTTAGATATCTATTTATTCGGTACTTCTAGGCAGTATTACACTGAATCTTATACATATACAGAATAATAATGTTAAGCATAAATGTTCCTATTACTCACAGATATCACAATATCAAGATAAATAGATACATAAATAAACATCTCAATACATATATAGCCACTTCTTTTAAAGTATGCCCTAAAGGTAATCACACCAAGAGTGCTATATCCCATCTCCTATTTAACCCTTTAGGAGATCTCGAGTCCAACTCTAGTATCCAAAACGCTTCTCTTTTATTCAGATAGGGTAGAGGATCTCCCCGTCTGAGATTCTTTCTAACATGTTCTAAACCCTGAACTGGAGGGATCCCCTCCAGTACAGTCCTTGAAATGTCGAGGAGGGGGTCTCTCCTGTGCATGCCAGAATCCTCCAGGAGGACAGGGAAGAGGCAGAAAGCTTTTTACACATATGGAGGCTCCTCAGAGAAGAAAGGCAAGGATTTTTTAACACTACACAGTGGGGCCAGCAGTTCTGAGGGATGGACATGCCCTTTAAGGCTACTTTTAGATATGCCGTTTGCTTAAAGTTTACGGACGGTCACAGACAGCTGAATGTCTGCGTCCCTTTAGCGGCAAACATCCTGAACCGCTCAGTTTCACCTCTTGTGTTAAAGTAGCCTAAAACCTGGGCCTGTGACACAGCTGAATGCAATCATAATAAATAACAGCTGATAAGGATTGTGACACAGCTTAACTCAATCAAGAGACAGCAGAGATCAGGGCTGAGTAGAATCCAATTAAGAGTTTGCTAATTAGCATCGATTATGTCTGACAGAGCTGAATGCAATCAAGAGACAGGTATTCAGTGTCTCTAGCAAAAATAAATAGAATAAAAGAGAAGACGTAGAAGAAGAAAAAATAGAAAGATCAGTAATTTAAATCTTTTGAGCCAAATTTATAATAAATAAATAATAATCTGCACAGATGAAACTAACTGCTGCACAGATGAAACTAACCACACTAACACAATGACTATTGCCCAAGTACAAGGCCAGTACTGTAATTCAAACAAATCATTTTAAAAATACCAACCACAATGCAAAATGCCAATTCCAAGTAGTATTTTGCAATTGTTCAATATCAGCCTTTAACCGTAACATAGAACAAATTAGTGCAAGCGGACCCTATAATTAAATACAAAAAAATGCCATTTTCATTCTCTAACAAGAAATGCTGTTACAGGTGCTGTAATTGCAATATCTGCAATTCTATGATAACAGGACTCTCTTTTAATCATCCTTATTCTGGAAAGAATTTTAATATTAGGGGGTATTTTAACTGTATCACTGAATTTTGTATTTATTTCTTGAAGTGCCCTTGCTCTCTAATATATATAGGGAAGACTATTGGACCTTTTAAGAAGAGAATGCAACACCATAGAAGTGATATTAAACTTGCTTTACAAAGATCTCAAGGGGGTACTATTACATCTAAAGTGAAATACGAGGACACTCCTGTAGCTTCCCATTTTGTCGAACTAAAACACTCGGAAGTGGATCTTAAAGGAATGGTTATGGATCACGTTCCCCAGCTGACAAGGGGAGGGGACAGACAATCGCTGTTACTTTGCAGAGAATCCTTTTAGATTTTTACACTGGATTCCGTTTCTCAAGGGATTAAATTCCAATTTAGGACCGTCTTGTTTTCTGCCTAAAAGATGACTGTTTTATATGTCCTGCGTTTACTTATTTTTTTCTACTTTTGATACTACTGTTTTTATATGGTGGATATTTATTCTGGTGTTATATATGGTTTTTCCTCTAGGTCTCACTAAAGATATACTTCCTGGGTCTATATTAGGTTCTATTTTAATGATGTATTGTAATAAAATTTATGTCTGAAGAAGGTACCTAGTACCGAAACGTCACTCTGATGTACCTGTGTATGACACAATAAAGTACACAGGATCACTCAAGTCTGGTGTGCATGGCTCAAGTTCGTTTTCTGTAACATAGAACAGGATACTGAATAATCGAGACCAAGCCATAATTTACATAGATGGTAATGGAGCTACATATGTATGTATGTATTTTCTTAATAAAATGTATGTATTTTATATGAATGGAGAGATTGGGGAATGTAACCCCTAACTTGGAGACTACACTGGCGAACAGTACATTCTAAAATATAATAAAACAACATGGTTGGCCATGGATAGCATGCAGAGCTTGTGGGAGAGCGGATTAATGATCCATGGGGCCCTATATCTATAATAATTAATACTATTAGCTAGGATACCCACCAATACATCCCATTATAAAAATAACATATATGACCAATAACCAAAGCCTGATGGGGACCCTCCTAGAGAAGTTATGGCAATTAACAAGAAACAAGAGTATATCTGTTTGTTAAGGCCCTTCGGGGAGAGGGTACCCAATTTTTTGATCCAGAATACTTCACATTGGAGCAGAAGTCTGCCCCTTTCCTGGGCATTGTAAACCCCAACTACCCGGTCAATGGCTATCCATCTTAGAATGACCTAAGAATGGCCCCTTTCCTTAAAATGCCGGGCCACCGACTGTTCCCCATATTTATTCTCCTTATGGGGATCAGGCCCTTTACAAACCCCCTTGGTCACAAGGGCAAAGTAGATAGAGGATCAATGGTTGGCCATCTGATCTCTGAGGGAAGTGGTGGTCTTTCCCACATAGTATACACCACATGGACAAGTTATAAAATACACTGCATCAAAGTATTGGCATGTCAATTTATGTCAAATTTTGAATCTGCGTCCTGTGTATATTTGGTGAAAATCCACACCAGGGATTATATAACTACAGGCTTGACAGCCTGAGCATTTGTAGCACCCCTCTTTTTTATGATCAAGCCATGTAGCCATTGGTTTTGTTTTCAATGGCAATAGGTCTGTTTGGACTAATAGATTTCTCAAATTGCATCCCTCCCTATAGGCAAACATGGGCTGCACTTTATTAAATGGTAGGGCATTGTCTCTGGGGAACCTGGGAGTAAAAAAATCTTGTTTCTTAGGGCCATATTTAAGACTGTGCGGTACATTAATATACAACCGAATGTTCGTTAATTAACAAATGTTAGGTCGTAGAATACCAAGCGATAGTAAACTAAACGGTATTCTATGGAGATCGTAAATCTACAATCGCGTTATCTTAGATTTAGGATCAGTAACTTACGATCGTTATGGTTAATTTATGATAACGATCTTGTTAATTTATGATAACGATCTTAAATTAATGAACGTTAAAATGATCTGAAATTAATGATCGTTTTAACCATCATTAAACGCTAAAAAGCGATACGGCACCTTTATGAATATGGCCCTTAGATTTTGTGGGCAATGCTATTTATATAGCATGAAACTGCAGGATACCTTCTGTTATAAGAAAGCTCTGCTCCATTTTTATGCTCTGTGGAGGGCTTTTTGCTCCTACTGGCCCACCTCTTCTTAAGCAATATAGCTGCCTTGTCGATTGTGCTCCCACAACCTACCTCATAGAATCTGTATCCTGCACTGACGATATCTAACAAGATCGAAACATGTCATGTCTGCGGGTTAGATGATTGGCTCTATACCATAGGCTGTATTGCATGTTAATAAGGCATAGGACATAAAGAAGAAATTTAGTTTATCTTTGCCCCCTACTCTGGGGAACCTGGGAGTAAGAGATTACTCCTTGTTTCTTAGATTTTGTGTGCTATTCATATAGCATGAGACTGCAAGATACTTTCTGCTCCATTTTTACACACATTAGATAATTGTCAATGAATGACCGCTCAAGCGACAAATCTGTATAGTAAGGCACAGTAATCTGACTCCTGCCAGACTGCTAAATTACATTGTGTGATACCCTGCATGATCCCTCTTTCTTCTGCACAGATCAAATCACGCTGCTCAGCTACTGCTGGCAAACCTATTTGCAGATATAGACAGTTGGACTGATCTTCTAGTGATTATTCTAACGATCTTATATAAAATAGGTATATAGCCCAACCTCACACATTCAGTAAATAAATGTTGGATTTCAAGTAAGGAAGTGTTGGCAGGTCATGCTTTAATTGTGATGAGGATTTTGCAAAAATCAGTTGTTATTAATGGTGTTTGTACTTTTTGATCATATGCGCATATTTCTATGGGCAACAAAATTAGTCAGGCTAAATATTATTCCCCTACCTAGCCCTCCCATTAATAAAATAATAATTAAGTTGTCAGGAGCCAGGTTTGTGGCACACGTGTCCCATTTGTATCAGTTTTTAGGATAAAGTTTCTGAATGTGGAACTTGCTGTTAATGGAACATGTCGACAGGCTGGTACATTTTTCAGTGCTTTGTCTATAACTGCAGAACAGAGGCAACTAGACTTTGGATTTCCAATATTATTCAATATATAAGCAACTTAAAAGATAAATCTAGCTGCATACACTATATATCACACACACAAATCTTTATCATGTAGTACAAGAAAAATCTTCTCATAACAAACGCTGTATAAACTTGTTTATTAAAAATAATAATAATAAAATAGATCTATTTACTGTTTATACACATTTTTCATATATGGTAATTATTTCTTTGGAGAATATTTAAGAAGAAATGCTGACATTATGTCCTTGTAGGGGGTGTCAGAGTCAGATTTGGACTTTGGAATTCTGCACATACGCCGCAAAGTTGGAGATCGTAACAACAGATTGTGTGCTAAGCCCACACAGCTGGAGGAGACCCAGTAAAGTGCCATGGACTGTAGAAAACAAGAAGACATACAAAGAAGAAAAGAAAAAAAAATCACATTTATAAAATAGATGATTACAAAGCTGCTTTGTGATAGACTGGATCACTTTTAAAAGTTACTTACACACCTCTCATTGATGCAGTATTTTTAGATCAGTTTAAAATAAACATGCATCTCAAAAATGTTTCTAAACATATAGGGCTATGCACGGAGAGATGGTATCACGCTCAATTGTCTTCTCTAGGCAATGCACTGAGCTGATAGCAGCTTTCAGTGCATAGAGAATGGGGTTTATCTATTCCCAATCTATAAAGATCCTGTCTTAAAGGAGAGCTAAACCCACTTTTTTATACTCCAGAATCTGAAAACAACCATCCTAAAAACACCAATAAGCTATAAAATCCCACTTCAGTAAATTGTATTAAAGTAAATGTAAGCCTGTTACGAACTGGATGAAGTATCTTTGTGTATGTGTCAGACCACACCTCCTGACCTCAGTCACATGCTTCCCTGCTTTATCTGTTCTGTAAAAGGATTGGATAGAGATTATAAATGGGTGTAACCAACTGTAACAAGTTATGTCGTAAAGTCACATTAAACCTTAGTACATGGGTTAATGTGACTTTAAGATAGAAAAAGCATACATAGCCCTAATAGTCTAAACACTCTAAACTTTTATATAGGCAATAAATATTTTATCAACACTTTATAATACTATTAAATAATAGTTGCCATCTTAAAGGAACACTAAAGAACCTAAACAATGTATTTAAAGGATTTCTACCTGTGATCTTTGGTTGTGTGCGAGATATAATTCAGTATCCAGTTAGTCACACCATAATAATCTTAGCCAATCCTTTTACAGGACAGAAAAGCAAGGAAGCATGTGACTGAAGGTCAGAAGGTGTAGTTCTGACACTGCACATACACACAGATACTTATCCAGTTCTTAACGGCTTTGATTTAGTTTACTAAAGTGGCATTTATAGTTTATTGGTGTTTAGGGGGTTGTTTTCAGATTCTGGGGGATAAAAAAATGGGTTTAGTTCTCCTTTAAGGAGAAAGGACTATTTGAAGATTGTAATGTTAACATATTGGCAACGGAACGTAACTGGTTCAAGAGAGGTATTAAGGGCCATTTATGTGAAAATAAGAAACCAGCTACAATAGAGGTGGGGGGGGTTCAACACCAACTGTCTGCCATGTACAATCTGTTTTGACACCTTACTCTGGGCGTTCCTATAACACCTCTTAGCCACTATCCAATCACGCCCTTAACACTTGGCTGTGATATGCTAATTGGGATTTTCCAGGGTACATAATTGCCACAGATCTTGTACAAATCATTCTGAATGAGAAAGCCAGTCGGATGACTAGTGAAACGTCTTCAAGAACTAAACTGCCTCTCACAAATTGTGGTGACTTGTGAGAGGCAGGTCTGGCAAGTTTGTATCTGGCTCTGTTTAGAGTGCTTCAGTATGTTATTCCTTGCTATTATCGCTGAAAATTACACAATGGGGGGGGGGGGGGGGGTTGAAATAGGATTTCCTACCTTCTAGGAAAATGGAAAAAACTATTGCAGTTTTGGGGTTGGGGAGTGATTTACCCATAACAATTTTTTATCTAAGGGGTGATGTGTCTTTAGCTAATGCCAGCAACCAAATGATATCAATGCTCTAATTTATCTACAGAGGGAACTTTCTACAGACCTCTGAACCTAGACAGGGGAATTACTGATATAGTTATCACTAAAAATGCTAAAAATCCATTCCGCCTGCAGATTGCAGATTTTCTCTAAAAAAAAATAAATCGCAAAATAACAGAAAAAACCATTAAAGTCAATGGGGAGAAAAAAACTGCACAAATCCAACTAAATATAAGGTAAATAGCAATGGTAAATTACTGTAAATGCTCTAGGATCTGGGAAATGGTCTGGGGATTCAGAAAGAATCTGATTGTAACAATTCTGATGGGAAAATAATCTGATTGGTTATTATACCAATCAGATTCTTTCTGAAAGAATCTGATTGGTCTTTCTGGAAGAATCTGATTGTAACCAGAAAATAATCTGATTGGTATACTAAAAATGTAATTGTAACCAATTCTGAATCTGATTGCATCTAATCTAATTGAATTGGTTATACACCAATCAGATTATTTCCATCAGATTTTGGAATTTCTCAAATTTTCGCGGCTCAAAAAAAATCGCACAGCGGAATTCTGCAAAATCACATAGATTGTGGATCACGGAAATCCGCAGCAGTACCTGGCAGACCAGGGACCTTCTCTTGAAAGGGGCTTACAATAATCAATGAATATGGAGAATACATCCGGCCTAGCCATCAACTGGACCAAATTTCAAATACTCCCAATTGATAGTTTCCACTGCACCCACAGCAACTTCCAACACAATCTCATTAGATCAGTGAAATTAAGTACCTAGGCATAAGAATTATTAGATCCTTACATGACTATCCCACACTGAATATGAAATTCTAATACACTTAATAAACATAAAATACAATGTGGAGGAAAATACCCTTGGGAGTCACGACCGGCATGCAAATATAATAAAGATGATCCTGTTGCCTAAAGCCCTTTCATATTATGGACTATTCTACTCAAATGTTTTAACGTTATTGATCCTTATAAATCGTTTGTATGGGGAACAAATAGCCATAAGTAGCTTGGCCAGTTCTTGAGAGACCTACAGATTTGGGAGGATTAGCCATACCGGATTTAAAGGGGAACTGTGGTCTCCAAACAAGTTGAGTTTGAATTAAAGGCCAGTTTCCTACCTTTAAAACGAGCCATCAACCACCTGTTACGTGCTCCACAGCCCCTGATATAAAGAAATTACTGACCAGAAAGTTAATGGTTGGGAGGCTGACATGTGACATCCTAAGGCTGCACTCAACCTCGCTGCCAGTGAGTACAGCCTCAGACTTCCGTGACAGGGCGTCCCTCCCCTCCATGCTGTGTGAAGGTAAGGAAAACTACAGCTCTACTCTCCCACTATGTAAAAACAGCCTTTTCAGGCAGAGTTCTTTGCCTGAAAATGCTGTTTTCTGGGGGGGGTCTGAGTGGCCTCGGCACCCGCGAGTGGGGGGGCCACATGGGGCTTTAAGGGAAGGAGCCAAGGGGGCCTGCCAATAGAGGGGCCATGGGGTCCATGAGTGGGGAGGTACCAGGGGGGCTTGAAAGGGAGGGGGCGCAAGGGAGGAGGAGGACGGAGCAGATGACTGTCATGCACTGACGTGGGTTGAGAGCAGAAGTGCAGGGGACCTGGTGATGCTGCGGCATATCACACAAAAATGTAAAATTCTTCAAAACTATGCAAAATAAATTTCAGGGGAGCCATTCCTATCAATTTAAATAAGTCAATTTTGGACCACAATTCCCTTTAAACCTCTACTATCTGGCCCACAATTTGACACATCCATACCACTTGAATCACTAAAGGCAGATAGATCCTAAACAATGTTGAAAATTCCCGATGCCCATAAATACCCTAACATAATATACGTATCTACCCTCAAGTAACCAAGAGAAACCCAATCAGCCTCCCCAACCCACCCACTCTTAACCCAGGCACGAAACGTCTGGGAAATAGTGAATCAGGAACTGAAAATCCCTTGTTTATACATACACCCTTGAGAGGCACCAAAAACCTTTCAGAACTCCTGACTATACTGAACCCTGAACAATGGTACTGATATGGGGTGACTCAGATTTTACATTTGTTTGGAGGGGGCCAAACTCAAAACACTCAACCAACTAAGCCAGGATTTTGAGTCCCCCAGTGGAATCTTTAGATATCTCCAGATTAAACATGCCTTCTAAATTCAGGGCTCATTTTACCACATGCTGTGGACATGCCCATATGTTCAGGGATACTGGCAACAGATTATTACACTTCTTACATGATCATAGGGCTACCCCGTAAGCCTAGATCCCAGCTTATGTACTAAACATAACTGAACATTATCAATAGAGAAATTTCTTTATGATCTTATAACAGAAACCCTGTTTTTGGCTAAAAAAACACTAGCTAGAATGTGGATGCAGGTTGCACTTCCTCTATTTACTCAGTGAAAAAAAAAGCAATTAACACGTCCCTACCATACAAAAAAATTGATGTACACTCACAGGGAATAGCCACAAAAATATAAAAAGATATGGGCAGATAAGAGTCTTACTTAACATGTGATGATTAATGAATTGGTGGGAGTTAAAGAAGGATGTCATTTCTAATAAGTCGGCCCCAATTGGGCACCAACTTTATTAAGTGCCAAATAACATAATAAGAAAGGATACCCTGGTTAGTAGATTAGGATTTAATGTTATTCTCCTCGTTTCAATAGAAACTGTAACACCTTAAAGGGTGTGTCCACCCTTCTCACAAACTTTTAATATTTGTAGAGCTTCGTCCCCCAGCCCAATCGCTATATTTTTATTTTCAGAAAACTTCCCAAACATTACTTACCTTCCCTCTTTTCTCCGCCGCACTGCCCGGCCCTCTGCTTGCAGTGGGACCGTCAGCCGCGTCTGTGATTGGCTGAGAGGCAGCCAATCACGGACACGGCTGCCGTTGGATCTGAACGGCGGAGGAAAGAGGGAAGGTAAGTAATGTTTGGGGAAGTTTCTAGAAATAAAAATATAGCGGTTGGGGCTGGGGGACGAAACTCTACAGAAATTTGACCTAAGGGAGGGAGGGGGAGAATGGCTGCAGTGGCATGCCAAACTTCTCCCGGAGGGGAGACAGGAGTCCTATGGGTTTTTTTTTAAGTTTGGGACTTTGGGGGGATTACAGGAGAACCATATGGAGCTGGGATGTGAGGTAAGGATTTTTATTTACTACAGAGTGGGGCCAGTAGTGAGTGAGGGGAATTATAGTTTGGGGGTGGACTGCCCTTTAAAATATTGATATAAAACTGCAACAAATCCCCAAGTAAACAATATATATAATTACTGTTTTTGTAATACATTGCAAGATAGACAATTGTATATAACCGTGACAATAATATTGTCACCATATAATGTACAATGTATGCTATCTGTTCTGCTTTCATATTCTTTAATAAAATACCTTCGTTAGGAGGAGAATTTAAAAAAAAAAAGTATATTTGCCTTTTAATGAATGTGTAATTAAAGAATAATATAACTCTATACTCTACTATACTATATAAAAATTAACTGTTTTAAAATGGAAAGTACCTGGGGGCAGGGAGGTTGGATTGATTGTTCCTACAATAGCATTTCGATGAGGAACTGCAGCACCAACAGTTTCCATTTGCCAGGTTAGTCCTGGACTATTCCTGTATTAAAGATAGTGCTGAAACCAGGAGGAAGACTAGCAAGAATCAGTTTCTTTGGGCTGGGGCACCTGACAGAAACAGTATTGAAGTTAGGAATTACCAATCCTATAGTCCTGTCCCAAGTACTTTTCAGTTTAACCGTTTGTTAAATAAACTTTATACACTGATCGTTTTCCTTTAAGAAACTTAGAAGTTTGAGTGACCGGGAGTGGGCTCCAGTAAACTTTTCCTTCTTTGGATACTTTTGTTCTGTTTTAAGCAGGATGAGCAGTGGTTACATTGCTATTCCCCTAATTGTGCTTCATAATAATAATTATAAAAGCCTGTTTCTTCTTGCAGTTTTCTAAATCTAAAAGCAATTAAAACCAGCAAACTTTTCACACATAGTGTGAAGAAAGTCTCTTCTGCATAAAGTTATAGGTCCAGGATAATCAAAGAAGGTGAATAGTTTTCGATCCTTAAGCCTGACCATCCTACAACAACAAAATTATTTCTGTTTTTTCTTTTTTTATTAACGGGCATCTATAGTGGGAAATGTAATTTTTTAATTTCGTTGTATAGCGTTTCTCAATTCCCCCCAACCCCCAGAGTACCTTATTTTCTACAGTTTTCTCCTCTGTCCCGAGATATATAATTTAAAAGAAGTGAAGATTTCAATACACCACTCCTGCTTGAGTTTCAGTGAAATCCGCTAACAGCATGTGGGTATAGTGTGTAGGGTTCTTTCACCCCCGAGCAAAAGAAACCCGGTAAGTATCCAGAAGACAAAACACAGGCCCTGTACTATAGGCACTATCACCATTTCTATAATAACGTCTGACAAGGTTCAAAGATAAATACAATGTCCCTTTATTGGCTCCGAAACGTGTCATACATATAATATTAGAACCACATCATTCCACAAGGGAACCACCCTGTATGATACAACATATAATATTAATAAGCAAACAAGACAAAACAATAGGTGGGCGGAAGGGCAACAAAGCATGATGGTATCTGTAGGCTCTCACTCGCACAATATGCATTCAGTGCAGAGAGTCAAAAGGTCACACAAAGTTCAAATGCTCTTAACAATTATATGAACACCATAAGACTTAATCCTCATACAACGGGCATCCGCCTGGAGGGTATCGGGACTTACACCTCGAATAGAAATTTCCTGTTGTCTTTTAGCAGATACAGTCTATACGCCACCTTTAGCACTAGGTATACGGCAACTGCTTCGCCTGTCCCAAACACCAAAACTCGGTGCTGGTATCAGGTCTTAGTTAGCCCCATATGAGCTTTCACTGCAGTCCAAACTTGACACAAACAACAATCTTCACCCGTCCCACCTCCATAAGCAAATTATCTAGCCCGCATACTGTGTTCTCTCCGTGTGGAGTGTATGGTATAATCCTCTCATACTCACGACTTTATGCTGAATATCATGACAACACAATGGTCTCGGTGTCCCGTGTAGCGAGCTCCACTCCTCCGGTAGCCCTTCACCAGCCAAAGAACACCGACGCGCGTTTCGCGCCCTTTCCGGACGCTTCGTCAGGGTCAGACCCTGGTGGCGTATAGACTGTATCTGCTGAAAAGACAACAGGAAATTTCTATTGAGGTGTAAGTCCCGATACCCCTCCAGGCTGGATGCCCGTTGTATGAGGATTAAGTCTTATGGTGTTCATATAATTGTTAAGAGCATTTGAATTTGTGTGACCTTTTGACTCCTGCACTGAATGCATATTGTAGCGAGTGAGGAGCCTACAGTACCATCATGCTTTGTTTTGCCCTTCCGCCCAGCCTATTGTTTTGTCTTGTTTGCTTATTAATATTATATGTTGTATCATACAGGGTGGTTCCCTTGTGGAATGATGTGGTTCTAATATATATATGTATGACACGTTTCGGAGCCAATAAAGGGACATTGTTATTATCTTTGAACCTTGTCAGACGTTATTATAGAAAATGGTGATAGTGCCTATAGTACAGGGCCTGTGTTTTGTCTTTGGATACTTACCGGGTTCTTTTGCTCGGGGGTGAAAGAAGTCATTATTGAGCTCATGCAAGTTTGCCCTGGAGGCACCTTTATACTAAAAGGAATCACCTATAACAGTATTTATTAGGGAGGAGCACTATAACGCAATTGTTTATAGTGTGTAGGCTTACACAAGTTTTACAGCAAGTCTCCCAATGACTCCTTCTTGCTCACTAAATGCTTGGCTACTGGGTTAAAAACAGAAGTAAAGGGAAGGAGAAGTCCTCTTTCTCCTCAAGCTTTCACCCAATTTATAGCCTTTCAAAGGGAGATCAGGCTGCAGTGATAAGGAAGGATTCTGGTCTCCTAACTCAAGCAGAACAACAGAGATACTTGCTTTCTACAGGCTTACATACTGAGGGTTTTTTTTGTTTCAAAGGTTAGAGTGATGTGTCATATGTAGAAGGATTAATGAGCGGCTTGTTTCACTGGCTTAATTTGCAGCCGGACTACTTGAACGGGGAATGACCAGAGAGGGGAGGGGGAGTGGGGAGCATTGCAGTAAATCAGACAGTGTGCAAACACGGAGCCACAGAGGAAGGTGGAATAAAGCAGAATACACTAACCTTTTGTTATGTTTGGATGGGAGCAATGTATAAATTTCACTATAGATGCCCTTTAATTATTATACACAGGAATGTGGTGGTGGTGTTAATTCACTAGTAGATGTTTATCTGGGGTAAGTGCTTACAAAGAAATAACAGGTTTGACAGTCTTTTAACATTTTTGTTTTCTTTCTTTTTCTTTTTTTAGGGATCTAAAGATGATTTGCCTGAACCTTAAGAACCAGATAATATGGTCAGAAGCAAAGAAACACAATTCGGCAAATGTCACTCTTTCCAGATATCTGGTTAGAAGAGTTTTGCTATGCATCAATATAAACTGTCACCAAATGCAAAGGACAGAAAAACAGAGTTTAGATTGGTATAAAATATTCTTCCCCTAGGAATACGCGCAGATGAAGTATTATGGCACAATATTTTCAAAAACGAACATTTACTACATCACCTTCATTATCACAGGCATCTACAGGCACATAAATGGAAGTGGCTGGTATGAAAGTTTGGCAGTTTCTGCTCCCGTTCAGCTAGCGGAAAGTACACTAATTTCCCTTTATGAAACGTCAGGACTTCATGGTGGGCAAATATATCTGTGCTACCATAGCTCTCAGAAACACAGTCACTCTTCTTTTATCAATATACCAGATGTACATTCTAGCCAAGGTGGGTGATAAGTTTGAATTAAGAAAACTAATTTCCCATATATGCAATGCAGGAAAACTCTTTCTTTTGCATAAAGGTCTTTATACAAATATAATATGAATAAAAAATAATTCTCAAGACAGTGGTCTGTATAAATGTACTTTTAAAACTTTTTTTGTAAAGGATGTTTATTAAAGGGCATGTCCATACAGAGTGCAACTAGAGACCAAATTAATTTCAATACATACAAAAAATAGAAGCCTAGTGCACACCAATTAATTTGTTATATTTACTTTACCATTGTATTGCGACTTAAAAAAGCCTGCCCTTCTCTCTGGATAAATTAAAGCAATTAGTTCAATAACTTGGCCAAATTATTTTAAGCCAGCAACCACTTCACGGTTTGCTTTATTCTGCTGGGTCCTAATGTTTAACCTTACTTAAGTAACTTTTTACTTCTTAGGAGGCACAATTCTCAAACTTTGTCTTTATATCAGTACCTGCCTTTTATGAGATGAAAGTCCCTGCTGCTCCTTCGCTTGCTTTCTTGGGACTAACTCTCCAGCTTTCAGTACTTAAACACATGACCACATGTGGGTGGAGTACACATTTCCCAGAGGCTTGGTCAAACCCCAATGCAACAAGACATATAGATTGGCTGAGAGCCAGCCAAACACAGAGGTGACTGCCGTCAATGGAGAGCGTCGCGGGAAACGAAGGGCTGTAAGTAGCGTTCTAAATCTATTTTTAACAAAATTACATGGCGGTTGCGGCAGACAGGGATGCCCCGCACTACAGAATTTAGGTGGGTGGATGGATCGGGTGGTGGGAGGGATGGGGGGGAAGGGGCTCCCTGCGCTGCTACTGTCCTCTCAGAGGACAAGGAGGAGCAGAAACCTTTGAACTGGAAGACACCTACTACTCTTCAGTTTCCTGGACTTTGGACAGCACTGCAGGAGAACCATAAGGAGCAGAGATGTGAAGGTAAGGATTTTTTTTAACTATACAGGGGGTCCAGTAGTGGGTTAAATTTTAGTTTGGGGGCGGACATGCCCTTTAAGGCTTTTTAAAAAAAAGAAGTAATTTCTACTACATTTTTCCCCCCTCTGTTCTCTCCTCTTAACGGGCATCATAGTGAAAGAAACACACTGCCCCATTGAAAACTTTTATTAATGTACTCTGCTGCCTTCTCCTACCTCTGTCAGTGACTCCTGTTAAAGTCACGGGCAGTAGAAATATCATAAAGACATGCAAATTAAGTGTATGTCACCCTTAAATAAAAAACTGGTGGCTTGTCAGTTATTTGCCTGCAACCACAACTGTAATTTTACCAGTTTTTTTTTTACACTATTTGTATCCCGATAAGTTCTGTTAAGCTGGGTACACACCATACAATAATTCGGCCCGACCAACTGACGTTTCAGTGTTTTGGTGTGTTCGGGCCAAATTTGTATGGTGGCGCTGTCCCTTCCTTTGTCCAAATCGGAAGAAGCACTATCAAACGGGTTGGAAAACCATGACCGATGGTGCGGTCCTCTATGGACCGCACCATAGCCGCAGTTAACAGATGCCGCAAAAGCAGCTGCGACCGACAGTACTTCCTCCTGGCCGACCGGTGTGGAGCCTCAATCGGTCTGCCAGGGGAAGAATTGTATGATGTGTACCTACTTTTTGTTCTGCCAAAGATGTCTGCCTCCTCCCACTTATTATCTTGAGCATGTGTGTGGAGGCAACAGGGGAAATGGTAGTCAATCATTGGTTGTGAATGTCAGCTGTCACAGTCTTCATTGTGATGCATGGACTGAGGAGCCAGCTTTAACCATATGGGCTGATTCATTCGGATTCGCCCCTTATTGTTAAAGTGTGCACCACAGTTCTGAGAGCTCCCGAGGCACACAAATGGTTACCATCGGCCACAGGCTTGCTCAGAACTTCCCAAAAATTTCCCTTACCCACAGTTGTCTTCCTGTAATAAGGTATAGGAAGTCATCCACGGTGAAGGAAATATGCATTCCCAACTTTCTCTCATACTTTATATAGGAAGAACGCTCAGGACTGTGTAGGAGGATTTTTAAAAAGATTCCGTCTGTCATCTTCTAAACATATGTAGTATGTGTACCCACATTTACTACAATAGAGGAAATTCTTATTCTAAAATATCTGGTTATTATAAAATCTAATAATGTGCTCTTTAGGATCAGGGAACCGACGTGATCAGTTTTTTGTTGTAAGGGTGGACATGCCCTTAAAACAAGGAGTTGACTGTTATGTGAAAAGACAATTGAAATAATGGGAATGTATCGTAGTAAACCTCTTTGCCTTGTACCTAGCTAGGTGGAAAACTTACAGCCTGAGATCGAAGCACTAATGAAGCGACTACGTTATGAGGTGTCTGTATATGGAAAGGAGAAGCAGGCTGGACAGATAAAGTGGCCAGGTTTGGTTGATATTAATTTTCTCTCCATTTTTTTTCTATTAGTTTTTTTTTTAATTAGTCAGAGCTGTTACTGATAGAAAGTTAAAAATAGATGAAAATAAAGTTGCTTACTTGTAAGTTTGCATTCACAAGAAATTTTTTGGCAATCTGTATATTTCTTCACCTATAATATGTGAAGATAAACTCACTTTTGTATGTTTTAGCCTTTACCTTAGTAGTTTTAACTATTAACTATTCAAACTGAACAGAAACAAGATGTCAGCAACTTTAAAACTACTAGGTAGGGTCTGGAGGGGCTTAGGGGAAAACAAAATATGGCAAATGTATTTTTAAAGCTGCAGCTTCCAATTGACCTTACCGTAACTTCATTTTACAATGTACTTTATTAAATTGGTAAAGCAGCAACACTTCCCTTCAACAATCCATTGGTTTCCTGAGCTTCAAAAAATCACTCTAGCATTAAATTGCGTTAAACAGATTGAAGAAATGCTTTTAAAAGTTTATACATTCGACATGACTTCTAGTTCTTACTTAGATTAGAAATTAGAGGACAACTATGCTCAAATTTACCTCTTTAAAAATGAAAAGTACCTGGGGGCAGGAAGGTAGGATTGATTATTAACCTTCCAGTATTGTTTCGTTGATGATCCCCAGCACATTAGGTTTTTTCTGCCAGGTTAGTCCTGGGATCTCTTATACTGAAACAGGAGGAAGCCTGGCAGAAGCAGTTTTCTTTGTGCTTTTGCTCTTCACAGAAACAGTATTGGGAAGTAGAAATTACCAATCCTACAAATAGCAAATAATGCATGGCGATTGCATTGCCAAAATACTGCATGCGTTGCCTTGTGACAAGTCAGACCTTGCCCTTAGAAAAGCAAACCATATGGCAAGGAATATAGGGTGTATTAAGTCAAATTCGGTCATCTTTCTGTATGAAGTCAATCTAAAGAAAAAATTGGGCACCTAGTAATATATAATGCAGAACAAAGACAAATAATGCTTTAACTATAGCTACTAGTATATAGGTCATGGTTTATTTATATCTTTACTTTGCTTTCATCAATAGCCTGTGCATTATCTTTTACCATGTAATACTTCTCCAATACCATATTTAACACACAGTTTAAATATACCAGAAGTAATGAATCTTTATACATTTTGCTTTATGAGGGTTTTATCTCATTAATAGTAAAGCATTGAAATGCAAAGTACATGAATATTGAATGATGTTTTGGATTTTCTCCTACTAAGATAAACACATGTAATAGAGAGTGTATCTGTTGTATTCAATTAGATCAACTGGACTTGAAGTTTAGTTCTTGAAGACGTTTTGCTAGTCATCCTCAATTCAGAATGACTTGTACAAGAATCTGTGGCAATTATGTGCCCTGGAAAATCCCAATTAGCATATCACAGCCAGGTGTTAAGGGCGTGATTGGATAGTGGCTAAGAGGTGATATGCTAATTGGGATTTTCCAGGGTACATAATTGCCACAGATTCTTGTACAAGTCATTCTGAATTGAGAAAGTCAGTCGGATGACTAGTGAAACATCTTCAAGAACTAAACTTCAAGTCCAGTTGATCTAATTGAATACAACAGATATACCATGACCTGGATGAATGAGAACCTTCACAAGCATAATAGAGAGTGTTTTTCTCTTGTTTGAAATACTGTGTTGTGAACAGATTCCATTTAGAAAGAACATGAGACGGATCATTTCAGAAACTTTACGTAAGAGATAATTGTCACCATTCAAAGCCAGCCTGTTGATCTGGATTCAGATTCCAATGTGGATCTTTGTTCTCTTGCCCTGAGGAATATCAGCCTTGGTAGAACAGACAATTCAGCAGGTGATTTATACATGGTTTCATTGCAAGACTGTTGGGGTTTTTACAATTAACAGTAATTTGAGATTCCCAGTTTAAGTTCATGTAACAAATCTATTGTTTTTTTTTATTGTTGTTTCTTTTCTTTAGTATCAATTGGAAGTTGCTTCATTTTACTGTTATAAAATGTCCTAAATGAGTCAAAAATCTTTTAAGTTATGTATGTTTTTTTACATATCTAAATCTTTGAATGTTAGTTGGCTAACAGTCAAAAAGAAAACAAGTGACATGTCCACATGTATTTGTGAAGCGAATATATTTTACTGTTTAACAGGGGAAGATGTTCAAAAGCAGCTTGCAGAAGGAGGACTGCTCTGGTTTCCTGATCTAACTATTCCAGATTCCACATGGATCCTTCCAGTATCTCTGGGAGTGCTTAATTTATTGATTGTAGAGGTGAGGGTTTTTTTAGTTAGAGGGGAACAGTGGTCTCCATACAAGTTCCCTATATTAAAAAGAAGAGATTCCTACCTCAGTTCGACGAATTTCTGCATATGGGGGCCTTATCTAGCTTCAGAATAGATTGATTTTTTTGGGGGGTGGGGCATTTTACACAGCTCTGCATGTGACTGTCCCTGGGACACAGACAGGACAGAACAGGAACTGTAACTTTACATGACTAATGGCTTAGGATCCAGAGAAACTAGAGTCATCATCATAGGCTTGTTTGGGGCACTTATATGGAGGCGACCGTTACCCTTTAAGTTTCAGAAGTCAGGCTTTTATATCTGGTAATTTTTTACATTTTCTGATGTGTTGTAAGATTGCTAGGACTGTTGTATGTAAAGTACCCATTGTGAGAATGAGAATTGCTCACACCTAAAATACCAAATGTACATAGAAATACGTACCTAAATGTAAGATTTCTAAGTTCTGATCTGCACCAACATTCTGGGTTCATCATGGCTAATGGAAAGATGAACTTTCAGGGTGTCTTTTATTTGCCGGCTACAGACACTACCTGGATGCAGTGTAGACTGTACCTAGGAAGCTAAACCTAAACTTTTAGGGAGAAGGAGGGGGAGTTGTCCTTTAATTTGTCATTTAGGTTATTGCTGTATGTCCCTAAGTTCCTTTAATTAAAAAAGAAAAACAAGCATTCCTTGCAAAACCTTTATTAGAACTATTTTTACAATGCTAAGTTACTATATTTATATTTGTGTTAAATTCATACAGAAAAATGTTAAAATTCAATTTAACCCCATCTTTTTTTTCTCTTAAAAGGGAATGTCCACCCCACAGACAAAAATGTTATATGTTGCAGGAAATGTCCGCAAAGTTTATATAACTCAAAGCTGTCACCAAATGTACTTACCAGCCTTCGTTCCCTCAACCGGCATCCGCTCTTGTGATTGGCTAAGGCACAATGTCTTAGCCAATCACAGAAGCAGATGCTGGTTGAGCGCCTTCTGCTTTCTTCCCTGCATGGAAAAGGCACGGAAGACAAGCAGAATGGAAAAGGCACGGAAGGCAAGCAGAAGGCAGCAAGGAACAAAGGCTGTTAAGTACATTTGAGGACAGCTTTGAGTTATATAAGCCTCACGAGGTTGAGGTTTTCGGCCATTTCCTGCAACATGTAAAATTTTTGTTTGGGGCGGACTTATCCTTTAATTGGAGTTTTTTTCCCCTGTTATTTATATCCCTTGTTTTTTGCAGATATTTGCTTTGCGAAATAGTGAATTATCAAGATTTCAGAAAATGATCACATATTTTATCGTGCAGTATCTGTTTCTGATGATTCCCATTGCTGCCACTGTTCCTTCTGTAAGTACATTTGCATTAAGGGAAAGTGTAGGTTCACAAAGGTGAGAAGCCACACTACTAGGAAAAAGATCCACAGAGGCATAAAAAGTTAAATCCTGATGCAGTTTTTATTAATTCCAACCACTCCATAGTTATGGTTAATTGCTTGTTCACACTAAGCATGGTATGAACCTGTAAATTGTTACTATTTAAGCAGATTTTATGTTGTGGCCTCTGTGGATCATTTTCCATGTGATGTGCTTCTTAAGTTTATAGTTTCCATATGTTGAATAACCTGTGTTGGCTTTGGGTTTGCTGCATCTGTGCCGTTAATTTTCCCTGGTTTCTTGTTATTTAAAGGTTCACCAAAGTCATTTTTTCAAATATTTCTACTTGTGATCTTTGGCTCTGCCTGTAGGAGTGAGTAACCCTGTACTTGCTTGTAATTTGAGCAATAAAGGACCAAAATTTGCTGCTGCTTACACCTGTCCCGTCCTTTCACCGCCCATCTCTCATCCTCCTCTTGCATATGGACATGTACACCTAACCTGTTAGGTGGGATGAATACGGGAGTGACTATCGGGCAGGACAGCTATAAGCAACAGCAAATATTACTCATATTATTTATATTACAAGCAATGGAGTAGGCTTGTTATTTAAAGGTTCACCAAAGTCATTTTTTCAAATATTTCTACCTGTGATCTTTGGTTGTGTGCGAGATATAATTCAGTATCCCTAACTCCAGTGCTTGTAATATAAATAATATGAGTAATATTTGCTGTTGCTTATAGCTGTCCTGCCCGATAGTCACTCCCGTATTCAAATGTTACCATCGGCCACAGGCTTGCTCAGAACTTCCCAAAAATTTCCCTTCCACAGTTGTCTTCCTGTAATAAGGTATAGGAAGTCATCCACGGCTGAAGGAAATATGCATTCCCAAACTTTCTCTCTATACTTTATATAGGAAAGACGCTCAGGATGTGTAGGAGGATTTTTAAAAAAGATTCCGTCTGTCATCTTCTAAACATATGTAGTATGTGTACCACATTTACTACAATAGAGGAATTCTTATTCTAAAATATCTGGTTATTAATAAATCTAATAATGTGCTCTTAGGATCAGGGAACCGACGTGATCAGTTTTTTGTTGTAAGGGTGGACATGCCCTTAAAACAAGGAGTTGACTGTTATGTGAAAAGACAATTGAAATAATGGGAATGTATCGTAGTAAACCTCTTTGCCTTGTACCTAGCTAGGTGAAAACTTACAGCCTGAGATCGAAGCACTAATGAAGCGACTACGTTATGAGGTGTCTGTATTGGAAAGGAGCATGGCTGGACAGATAAAGTGGCCAGGTTTGGTTGATATTAATTTTCTCTCCATTTTTTTTCTATTAGTTTTTTTTTTAATTAGTCAGAGCTGTTATGATAGAAAGTTAAAATAGATGAAAATTAAAGTTGCTTACTTGTAAGTTTGCATTCACAAGAAAGTTTTTGGCAATCCTGTATATTTCTTCACCTATAATAGTGAAGATAAACTCACATTGTATGTGATGTTAGCCTTTACCTTAGTAGTTTTAACTATTAACTATTCAAAATGAACAAACAAGATGTCAGCAACTTTAAAACTACTAAGGTAGGGTCTGGAGGGGCTTAGGGGAAAACAAAATATGGCAAATGTATTTTTAAAGCTGCAGCTTCCAATTGACCCTACCGTAACTTCATTTTACAATGTACTTATCCATTAAATTGGTAGCAGCAACACTCTCCTTCAAAACCCATTGGTTTCCTGAGCTTCAAATAAATCACTCTAGCATTAAATGAGCTTAAACAGATTGAAGAAATGCTTTTAAAAGTTTATACATTCGACATGACTTCTATGTTTCTTACTTAGATTTAGAACATTAGAGGACAACTATGCTCAAATTTACCTCTTTAAAAATGAAAAGTACCTGGGGGCAGGAAGGTAGGATTGATTATTTAACCTTCCAGTATTGTTTCGTTGATGATCCCCAGCACATTAGGTTTTTTTCTGCCAGGTTAGTCCTGGGATCTCTATACTGAAACCAGGAGGAAGCCTGGCAGAAGGAGTTTTCTTGTGCTTTTGCTCTTCACAGAAACAGTATGGGAAGTAGAAATTACCAATCCTACAAATAGCAAATAATGCATGGCATTGCATGCCAAAATACTGCATGCGTTGCCTTGTGTACAAGTCAGACCTTGCCCTTGAAAAGCAAACCATATGGCAAAGAATATAGGGTGTATTTAAGTCAAATTCGGTCATCTTTCTGTATGAAGTCCATCTAAAGAAAAAAATGGGCACCTAGTAATAATAATGCAGAACAAAGACAAATAATGCTTGTAACTAAGCTACTAGTATATAGGTCATGGTTATTTTATATCTTTACTTGCTTTCATCAATAGCCGTGCATTATCTTTTACCATGTAATACTTCTCCAATACCATATTTAACCACAGTTTAAAATATACCAGAAGTAATGAATCTTTATACATTTGCCTTATGAGGGTTTTATTCATACATAGTATAAGCATTGAAATGCAAAGTACATGAATATTGAATGATTGTTTTTGGATTTTCTCCTACTAATGATAAACACATGTAATAGAGAGTGTATTTGTTGTATTCAATTAGATCAACTGGACTCTGAAGTTTAGTTCTTGAAGACGTTTTGCTAGTCATCCTCAATTCAGAATGACTTGTACAAGAATCTGTGGCAATTATGTGCCCTGGAAAATCCCAATTAGCATATCACAGCCAGGTGGTAGGGCGTGATTGGATAGTGGTAAGAGGTGATATGCTAATTGGGATTTTCCAGGGTACATAATTGCCACAGATTCTTGTACAAGTCATTCTGAATTGAGAAAGTCAGTCGGATGACTAGTGAAACATCTTCAAGAACTAAACTTCAAGTCCAGTTGATCTAATTGAATACAACAGATATACCATGACCTGGATGAATGAGAACCTTCACAAGCATAATAGAGAGTGTTTTTCTCTTGTTTGAAATACTGTGTTGTGAACAGATTCCATTTTAGAAAGAACATGAGACGGATCATTTCAGAACTTTACGTAAGAGATAATTGTCATCCATTCAAAGCCAGCCTGTTATCTGGATTCAGATTCCATGTGGATCTTTGTTTCTCTTGCCTGAGGAATATCAGCCTTGTAGAAGAATAGACAAATTCAGCAGGTGATTTATACATGGTTTCATTGCAAGACTGTTGGGGTTTTTACAATTACAGTAATTTGAGAATTCCCAGTATAAGTTCATGTAACAAATCTATTGTTTTTTTATTTGTTGTTTCTTTTCTTTAGTATCAATTGGAAGTTGTTTCATTTTACTGTTATAAAATGTCCTAAATGAGTCAAAAATTTTAAGTTATGTATGTTTTTTTACATATCTAAATCTTTGAATGTTAGTTGGCTAACAGTCAAAAAGAAAACAAGTGACATGTCCACATGTATTTGTGAAGGAATTATTACTGTTTAACAGGGGAAGATGTTCAAAAGCAGCTTGCAGAAGGAGGACTGCTCTGGTTCCTGATCTAACTATTCCAGATTCCACATGGATCTTCCAGTATCTCTGGGAGTGCTTAATTTATTGATGTAGAGGTGAGGGTTTTTTAGTTAGAGGGGAACAGTGGTCTCATACAAGTTCCCTATATTAAAAAGAAGAGATTCCTACCTCAGTTCGACGAATTTGCATATGGGGGCCTTATCTAGCTTCAGAATAGATGATTTTTTGGGGGGGGGGGGCATTTTACACAGCTCTGCATGTGACTGTCCCTGGGACACAGACAGGACAGAACAGGAACTGTAACTTTACATGACTAATGGCTTAGGATCCAGAGAAACTAGAGTCATCATCATAGGCTTGTTGGGGGCACTTATATGGAGGCGACCGTTACCCTTTAAGTTTCAGAAGTCAGGTTTTAATCTGGTAATTTTTACATTTTCTGATGTGTGTAAGATTGCTAGGACTGTTGTAGTAAGTACCCATTGTGAGATGAGAATTGCTCACACTAAAATACCAAATGTACATAGAAATACGTACCAAATGTAAGATTTTAAGTTCTGATCTGCACCAACCCACTTTCTGGGTCTCATCATGGCTAATGGAAAGATGAACTTTCAGGGTGTCTTTTATTTGCCAGGCTACAGACACTACCTGGATGCAGTGTAGACTGTACCTAGGAAGCTAAACCTAAACTTTTAATGGGAGAAGGAGGGGGAGTTGTCCTTTAATTTGTCATTTAGGTTATTGCTGTATGTCCCTAAGTTCCTTTAATTAAAAGAAAAAACAGCATTCTTGCAAAACCTTTATTAGAACTATTTTTACAATGCAAGTTACTATATTTATTTTGTGTTAATTCATACAGAGAAAAATGTTAAAATTCAATTTAACCCCATCTTTTTTTCTCTTAAAAGGGAATGTCACCCCACAGACAAAAATGTTATATGTTGCAGGAAATGTCCGCCAAAGTTTATAAACTCAAAGCTGTCACCAAATGTACTTACCAGCCTTCGTTCCCTCAACCGGCATCGCGCTTGTGATTGGCTAAGGCACAATGTCTTAGCCAATCACAGAAGCAGATGCTGGTTGAGCGCCTTCTGCTTTCTTCCCTGCATGGAAATGCACGGAAGAAAGCAGAATGGAAAAGGCACGGAAGGCAAGCAGAAGGCAGCAAGGAACAAAGGCTTGTAAGTACATTTGAGGACAGCTTTGAGTTATATAGCCTCACGAGGTTGGGTTTTCGGCCATTTGCAACATGTAAAATTTTGTTTGGGGGGACTTATCCTTTAATGGAGTTTTTTCCCTGTTATTTATAACCCTTGTTTTTGCAGATATTTGCTTTGCGAAAAGTGAATTATCAAGATTTCAGAAAATGATCACATATTTTATTCGTGCAGTATCTGTTCTGATGATTCATATGTGCCACTGTTCCTTCTGTAAGTACATTTGCATTAAGGGAAAGTGTAGGTTCACAAAGGTGAGAAGCCACACTACTAGGAAAAAGATCCACAGAGGCATAAAAAGTTAAATCCTGATGCAGTTTTTATTAATTCCAACCACTCCATAGTTATGGTTAATTGCTTGTTCACACTAAGCATGGTATGAACCTGTAAATTGTACTATTAAAGCAGATTTATGTGTGGCCTCTGTGGATCATTTTCCATGTGATGTGCTTCTTAAGTTTATAGTTTTATATGTTGATAACCTTGTGTTGGCTTTGGGTTTGCTGCATCTGTGCCGTTAATTTTCCCTGGTTTCTTGTTATTTAAAGGTTCACCAAAGTCATTTTTTCAAATATTTCTACTTGTGATCTTTGGCTCTGCATGTAGGAGGAGTAGTAACCCTGTACTTGCTGTAATTTGAGCAATAAAGGACCAAAATTTGCGCTGCTTACACCTGTCCCGTCCTTTCACGCCCATCTCTCATCTCCTCTTGCATAGGACATGTACACCTACCTGTTAGGTGGGATGATTTGCTGTTGCTTATAGCTGTCCTGCCCGATAGTCACTCCCGTATTCATCCCACCTAACAGGTTAGGTGTACATGTCCATATGCAAGAGGAGGATGAGAGATGGGCGGTGAAAGGACGGGACAGGTGTAAGCAGCAGCAAATTTTGGTCCTTTATTGCTCAAATTACAAGCAAGTACGCAGCAGCAAATTTTGGTCCTTTATTGCTCAAATTACAAGCAAGTACGGGGTTACTCACTCCTACATGCAGAGCCAAAGATCACAAGTAGAAATACTCCTACATGCAGAGCCAAAGATCACAAGTAGAAATATTTGAAAAAATGACTTTGGTGAACCTTTAAATAACAAGAAACCAGGGAAAATTAACATATGGAAAACTATAAACTTAAGAAGCACATCACATGGAAAATGATCCACAGAGGCCACAACATAAAATCTGCTTTAATAGTAACAATTTACAGGTTCATACCATGCTTAGTGTGAACAAGCAATTAACCATAACTATGGAGTGGTTGGAATTAATAAAAACTGCATCAGGATTTAACTTTTTATGCCTCTGTGGATCTTTTTCCATGTGATGTGCTTCTCACCTTTGGTGAACCTACACTTTCCCTTAATGCAAATGTACTTACAGAAGGAACATGGGCAGCAATGGGAATCATCAGAACAGATACTGCACGAATAAATATGTGATCATTTCTTAAATCTTGATAATTCACTATTTCGCAAAGCAAATATCTGCAAAAAACAGGGATATAATAACAGGGAAAAAAACTCCAATTAAAGGATAAGTCCGCCCCAAACAAAATTTTACATGTTGCAGGAAATGGCCGAAAACCTCAACCTCGTGAGGCTTATATAACTCAAAGCTGTCCTCAAATGTACTTAACAGCCTTTGTTCCTTGCTGCCTTCTGCTTGCCTTCCGTGCCTTTTCCATTCTGCTTGTCTTCCGTGCCTTTTCCATGCAGGGAAGAAGCAAGAAGCGCGCTCAACCAGCATCTGCTTCTGTGATTGGCTAAGACATTGTGCCTTAGCCAATCACAAGAGCGGATCCGGTTGAGGGAACGAAGGCTGGTAAGTACATTTGGTGACAGCTTTGAGTTATATAAACTTTGCGGACATTTCCTGCAACATATAACATTTTTGTCTGTGGGGTGGACATTCCCTTTTAAGAGAAAAAAAAGATGGGGTTAAATTGAATTTTAACATTTTTCTGTATGAATTTAACACAAATATAAATATAGTAACTTAGCATTGTAAAAATAGTTCTAATAAAGGTTTTGCAAGGAATGCTTGTTTTTCTTTTTTAATTAAAGGAACTTAGGGACATACAGCAATAACCTAAATGACAAATTAAAGGACAACTCCCCCTCCTTCTCCCATTAAAAGTTTAGGTTTAGCTTCCTAGGTACAGTCTACACTGCATCCAGGTAGTGTCTGTAGCCTGGCAAATAAAAGACACCCTGAAAGTTCATCTTTCCATTAGCCATGATGAGACCCAGAAAGTGGGTTGGTGCAGATCAGAACTTAGAAATCTTACATTTAGGTACGTATTTCTATGTACATTTGGTATTTTAGGTGTGAGCAATTCTCATTCTCACATTGGGTACTTTACATACAACAGTCCTAGCAATCTTACAACACATCAGAAAATGTAAAAAATTACCAGATATAAAAGCCTGACTTCTGAAACTTAAGGGTAACGGTCGCCTCCATATAAGTGCCCCAACAAGCCTATATGAGGACTCTAGTTTTCTCTGGATCCTAAGCCATTAGTCATGTAAAGTTACAGTTCCTTTCTGTCCTGTCTGTGTCCCAGGGACAGTCACATGCAGAGCTGTGTAAAAGGCCCCACCCCCCAAAAAATCAATCTATTCTGAAGCTAGATAAGGCCCCCATATGCAAATTCGTCGAACTGAGGTAGAAATCTCTTCTTTTTAATATAGGGAACTTGTATGGAGACCACAGTTCCCCTCTAACTAAAAAAACCCTCACCTCTACTATCAATAAATTAAGCACTCCCAGAGATACTGGAAGGATCCATGTGGAATCTGGAATAGTTAGATCAGGAAACCAGAGCAGTCCTCCTTCTGCAAGCTGCTTTTGAACATCTTCCCCTGTTAAACAGTAAAATATATTCGCTTCACAAATACATGTGGACATGTCACTTGTTTTCTTTTTGACTGTTAGCCAACTAACATTCAAAGATTTAGATATGTAAAAAAACATACATAACTTAAAAGATTTTTGACTCATTTAGGGACATTTTATAACAGTAAAATGAAAGCAACTTCCAATTGATACTAAAGAAAAGAAACAAACAATAAAAAAAAAAATAGATTTGTTACATGAACTTATACTGGGAATTCTCAAATTACTGTTAATTGTAAAAACCCCAACAGTCTTGCAATGAAACCATGTATAAATCACCTGCTGAATTGTCTGTTCTACCAAGGCTGATATTCCTCAGGGCAAGAGAAACAAAGATCCACATTGGAATCTGAATCCAGATCAACAGGCTGGCTTTGAATGGATGACAATTATCTCTTACGTAAAGTTCTGAAATGATCCGTCTCATGTTCTTTCTAAAATGGAATCTGTTCACAACACAGTATTTCAAACAGAGAAAAACACTCTCTATTATGCTTGTGAAGGTTCTCATCATCCAGGTCATGGTATATCTGTTGTATTCAATTAGATCAACTGGACTTGAAGTTTAGTTCTTGAAGATGTTTTCACTAGTCATCCGACTGACTTTCTCAATTCAGAATGACTTGTACAAGAATCTGTGGCAATTATGTACCCTGGAAAATCCCAATAGCAATCCACCTCTTAGCCACTATCCATCACGCCCTTAACACCTGGCTGTGATATGCTAATTGGGATTTTCCAGGGCACATAATTGCCACAGATTCTTATACAAGTCATTCTGAATTGAGGATGACTAGCAAAACGTCTTCAAGAACTAAACTTCAAGTCCAGTTGATCTAATTGAATACAACAGATACACTCTCTATTACATGTGTTTATCATTAGTAGGAGAAAATCCAAAAACAATCATTCAATATTCATGTACTTTGCATTTCAATGCTTTACTATGTAATGAGATAAAACCCTCATAAAGCAAAATAATGTATAAAAGATTCATTACTTCTGGTATATTTTAAACTGTGGTTAAATATGGTATTGGAGAAGTATTACATGGTAAAAGATAATGCACAGGCTATTGATGAAAGCAAAGTAAAGATATAAAATAACCATGACCTATATACTAGTAGCTATAGTTACAAGCATTATTTGTCTTTGTTCTGCATTATATATTACTAGGTGCCCAATTGTTTCTTTAGATTGACTTCATACAGAAAGATGACCGAATTTGACTTAAATACACCCTATATTCCTTGCCATATGGTTTGCTTTTCTAAGGGCAAGGTCTGACTTGTACACAAGGCAACGCATGCAGTATTTTGGCAATGCAATGCCATGCATTATTTGCTATTTGTAGGATTGGTAATTTCTACTTCCCAATACTGTTTCTGTGAAGAGCAAAAGCACAAAGAAAACTGCTTCTGCCAGGCTTCCTCCTGGTTTCAGTATAAGAGATCCCAGGACTAACCTGGCAGAAAAAAACCTAATGTGCTGGGGATCATCAACGAAACAATACTGGAAGGTTAAATAATCAATCCTACCTTCCTGCCCCCAGGTACTTTTCATTTTTAAAGAGGTAAATTTGAGCATAGTTGTCCTCTAATGTTCTAAATCTAAGTAAGAAACATAGAAGTCATGTCGAATGTATAAACTTTTAAAAGCATTTCTTCAATCTGTTTAAGCTCAATTTAATGCTAGAGTGATTTATTTGAGGCTCAGGAAACCAATGGAGTGTTGAAGGGAGAGTGTTGCTGCTTACCAATTTAATGGATAAGTACATTGTAAAATGAAGTTACGGTAAGGTCAATTGGAAGCTGCAGCTTTAAAAATACATTTGCCATATTTTGTTTTCCCCTAAGCCCCTCCAGACCCTACCCTAGTTGCTGACATCTTGTTTCTGTTCAGTTGAATAGTTAATAGTTAAAACTACTAAGGTAAAAGGCTAAAACATACATAAAGTGAGTTTATCTTCACATATTATAGGTGAAGAAATATACAGGATTGCCAAAAAACTTTCTTGTGAATGCAAACTTACAAGTAAGCAACTTTAATTTTCATCTATTTTTAACTTTCTATCAGTAACAGCTCTGACTAATTAAAAAAAAACTAATAGAAAAAAAATGGAGAGAAAATTAATATCAACCAAACCTGGCCACTTTATCTGTCCAGCCATGCTCCTTTCCATATACAGACACCTCATAACGTAGTCGCTTCATTAGTGCTTCGATCTCAGGCTGTAAGTTTTCCACCTAGCTAGGTACAAGGCAAAGAGGTTTACTACGATACATTCCCATTATTTCAATTGTCTTTTCACATAACAGTCAACTCCTTGTTTTAAGGGCATGTCCACCCTTACAACAAAAAACTGATCACGTCGGTTCCCTGATCCTAAAGAGCACATTATTAGATTTATTAATAACCAGATATTTTAGAATAAGAATTTCCTCTATTGTAGTAAATGTGGGTACACATACTACATATGTTTAGAAGATGACAGACGGAATCTTTTTTAAAAATCCTCCTACACAGTCCTGAGCGTTCTTCCTATATAAAGTATAGAGAGAAAGTTTGGGAATGCATATTTCCTTCAGCCGTGGATGACTTCCTATACCTTATTACAGGAAGACAACTGTGGGTAAGGGAAATTTTTGGGAAGTTCTGAGCAAGCCTGTGGCCAATGGTAACCATTTGTGTGCCTCGGGAGCTCTCAGAACTGTGGTGCACACTTTAACAATAAAGGGGCGAATCCGAATGAATCAGCCCATTATGGTTTAAGCTGGCTCCTCAGTCCATGCAGTCAATGAAGACTGTGACAGCTGACATCACAACCAATGATTGACTACCATTTCCCCTGTTGCCTCCACAGCACATGCTCAAGATAATAAGTGGGAGGAGGCAGACATCTTTGGCAGAACAAAAAAGTAGGTACACATCATACAATTCTTCCTCCTGGCAGACCGATTGAGGCTCCCAACCGGTCGGCCAGGAGGAAGTACTGTCGGTCGCAGCTGCTTTTGCGGCATCTGTTAACTGCGGCTGATGGTGCGGTCCATAGAGGACCGCACCATCGGTCATGGTTTTCCAACCCGTTTGATAGTGCTTCTTCCGATTTGGACAAAGGAAGGGACAGCGCCACCATACAATAATTTGGCCCGAACAACCAAAACACTGAAACGTCAGTTGGTCGGGCCGAATTATTGTATGGTGTGTACCCAGCTTAACAGAACTTATCGGGATACAAATACGTGTAAAAAAAAAACTGGTAAAATTAGCAGTTGTGGTTGCAGGCAAATAACTGACAAGCCACCAGTTTTTTATTTTAAGGGTGGACATACACTTTAAATTTGCATGTCATTTATGATATTTCTACTGCCCGTGACTTTAACAGGAGTCACTGACAGAGGTAGGAGAAAGGCAGCAGAGTACATTAATTAAAGTTTTCAATGGGGCAGTGTGTTTCTTTCACTATAGATGCCCGTTAAGAGGAGAGAACAGAGGGGGGAAAAATGTAGTAGAAATTACTTCTTTTTTTTAAAAAGCCTTAAAGGGCATGTCCGCCCCCAAACTAAAATTTAACCCACTACTGGACCCCCTGTATAGTTAAAAAAATCCTTACCTTACATCTCTGCTCCTTATGGTTCTCCTGCAGTGCTTGTCCAAAGTCCAGGAAACTGAAGAGTAGTAGGTGTCTTCCAGTTCAAAAGGTTTCTGCCTCCTCCTTGTCCTCTGAGAGGACAGTAGCAGCGCAGGGGAGCCCCTTCCCCCCCCATCCCTCCCACCATCCGGATCCATCCACCCACCTAAAATTCTGTAGTGCGGGGCATCCCTGTCTGCCGCAACCGCCATGTAATTTTGTTAAAAATAGATTTAGAACGCTACTTACAGCCCTTCGTTCCCGCGACGCTCTCCATTGACGGCAGTCACCTCTGTGTTTGGCTGGCTCTCAGCCAATCTATATATGCTTGTTGCATTGGGGGTTTGACCAAGCCTCTGGGAAATGTGTACTCCACCCATAGTGGGTCATGTGTTTAAGTACTGAAAGCTGGAGAGTTAGTCCCAAGAAAGCAAGCGAAGGAGCAGCAGGGACTTTCATCTCATAAAAGGCAGGTACTGATATAAAGACAAAGTTTGAGAATTGTGTCTCCTAAGAAGGTAAAAAGTTACTTAAGTAAAGGTTAAACATTAGGACCCAGCAGAATAAAGCAAACCGTGAAGTGGTTGCTGGGCTTAAAATAATTTGGCCAAGTTATTGAACTAATTGCTTTAATTTATCCAGAGAGAAGGGCAGGCTTTTTTAAGTCGCAATACAATGGTAAAGTAAAATATAAGCAAATTAATTGGATGTGCACTAGGCTTCTATTTTTTGTATGTATTGAATTAATTTGGTCTCTAGTTGCACTCTGTATGGACATGCCCTTTAATAAACATCCATTTTATTCATTATTTATAATTTGTATAAAGACCATTTATGCAAAAAGAAAGAGTTTTCCTGCATTGCATATATGGGAAATTAGTTTTCTTAATTCAAACTTATCACCCACCTTGGCTAGAATGTACATCTGGTATATTGATAAAGGAAGAGTGACTGTTGTTCTGAGAGCTATGGTAGCACAGATAATATTTGCCCACCATGGAAGTCCTGACGTTTCATAAAGGGAAATTAGTGTACTTTCCGCTAGCTGAACGGGAGCAGAAACTGCCAAACTTTCATACCAGCCACTTCCATTTATGTTGCCTGTAGATGCCTGTGATAATGAAGGTGATGTAGTAAATGTTCGTTTTTGAAAATATTGTGCCATAAATACTTCATGCTGCGTATTCCTAGGGAAGAATATTTTATACCAATCTAAACTCTGTTTTTCTGTCCTTTGCATTTGGTGACAGTTTATATGATGATGCATAGCAAAACATCTTCTAACCAGATATCTGGAAAGAAGTGACATTTGCCGAATTTGTAGTTCTTTGCTTCTGGACCATATTATCTGGTTCTTAAGGTTCAGGCAAATCATCTTTAGATCCCTAAAAAACAAAGAAAAAGAAAGAAAACAAAATGTTAAAAGACTGTCAAACTGTTATTTCTTTGTAAGCACTTACCCCAGATAAACATCTACCTAGTGAATTAACACCACCACCACATTCCTGTGTATAATAATTAAAGGGCATCTATAGTGAAATTTATACATTGCTCCCATCCAAACATAACAAAAGGTTAGTGTATTCTGCCTTATTCCTACCTTCCTCTGTGGCTCTGTGTTTGCACACTGTCTGATTTACTGCAATGCTCCCCACTCCCCCTCCCCTCTCTGGTCATTCCCCCGTTCAAGTAGTCCGGCTGCAAATTAAGCCAGTGAAACAAGCCGCTCATTAATCCTCCTACATATGACACATCACTCTAACCTTTGTAAACAAAAAAAAACCCTCAGTATGTAAGCCTGTAGAAAGCAAGTATCTCTGTTGTTCTGCTTGAGTTAGGAGAGACCAGAATCCTTCCTTATCACTGCAGCCTGATCTCCCTTTGAAAGGCTATAAATTGGTGAAAGCTTGAGGAGAAAGAGGACTTCTCCTTCCCTTTACTTCTGTTTTTAACCCAGTATTAGCCAAGCATTTTAGTGAGCAAGAAGGAGTCATTGGGAGACTTGCTGTAAAACTTGTGTAAGCCTACACACTATAAAGCAATTGCGGTATAGTGCTCCTCCCTAATAAATACTGTTATAGGTGATTCCTTTTAGTATAAAGGTGCCTCCAGGGCAAACTTAGCATGAGCTCAATAATGACTTCTTTCACCCCCGAGCAAAAGAAACCCGGTAAGTATCCAGAAGACAAAACATAGGCCCTGTACTATAGGCACTATCACCATTTCTATAATAAACGTCTGACAAGGTTCAAAGATAAATACAATGTCCCTTTATTGGCTCCGAAACGTGTCATACATATATATATTAGAACCACATCATTCCACAAGGGAACCACCCTGTATGATACAACATATAATATTAATAAGCAAACAAGACAAAACAATAGGCTGGGCGGAAGGGCAACAAAGCATGATGGTATCTGTAGGCTCCTCACTCGCTACAATATGCATTCAGTGCAGAGAGTCAAAAGGTCACACAAAGTTCAAATGCTCTTAACAATTATATGAACACCATAAGACTTAATCCTCATACAACGGGCATCCAGCCTGGAGGGGTATCGGGACTTACACCTCGAATAGAAATTTCCTGTTGTCTTTTCAGCAGATACAGTCTATACGCCACCAGGGTCTGACCCTGACGAAGCGTCCGGAAAGGGCGCGAAACGCGCGTCGGTGTTCTTTGGCTGGGTGGAAGGGCTAACGGAGGAGTGGAGCTCGCTACACGGGACACCGGAGACCATTGTGTTCATGATATTCAGCATAAAGGTCGTGAGTATGAGAGGATTATACCATACACTCCACACGGAGAGAACACAGTATGCGGGCTAGATAATTTGCTTATGGAGGTGGGACGGGTGAAGATTGTTGTTTGTGTCAAGTTTGGACTGCAGTGAAAGCTCATATGGGAGCTAACTAAGACCTGATACCAGCACCGAGTTTTGGTGTTTGGGACAGGCGAAGCAGTTGCCGTATACCTAGTGCTAAAGGTGGCGTATAGACTGTATCTGCTGAAAAGACAACAGAAATTTCTATTCGAGGTGTAAGTCCCGATACCCCTCCAGGCTGGATGCCCGTTGTATGAGGATTAAGTCTTATGGTGTTCATATATTGTTAAGAGCATTTGAACTTTGTGTGACCTTGGACTCTCTGCACTGAATGCATATTGTAGCGAGTGAGGAGCCTACAGATACCATCATGCTTTGTTGCCCTTCCGCCCAGCCTATTGTTTTGTCTTGTTTGCTTATTATATTATATGTTGTATCATACAGGGTGGTTCCCTTGTGGAATGATGTGGTTCTAATATAATATGTATGACACGTTTCGGAGCCAATAAAGGGACATTGTATTTATCTTGACCTTGTCAGACGTTTATTATAGAAATGGTGATAGTGCCTATAGTACAGGGCCTGTGTTTTGTCTTCTGGATACTTACCGGGTTTCTTTTGCTCGGGGGTGAAAGAAGCCTACACACTATACCCACATGCTGTTAGCGGATTTCACTGAAAGCTCAAGCAGGAGTGGTGTATTGAAATCTTCACTTCTTTTAAATTATATATCTCGGGACAGAGGAGAAAACTGTAGAAAATAAAGGTACTCTGGGGGTTGGGGGGAATTAGAGAACGCATACAACGAAATTTAAAAAATTACATTTTCCCACTATAGATGCCCGTTAATAAAAAAGAAGAAAAAAAACAGAAATAATTTTGTTGTTGTAGGATGGTCAGGCTTAAGGATCGAAAACTATTCACCTTCTTTGATTATCCTGGACCTATAACTTTATGCAGAAAGAGACTTTCTTCACACTAATGTGTGAAAAGTTTGCTGGTTTTAATTGCTTTTAGATTTAGAAAACTGCAAGAAGAAACAGGCTTTTATAATTATTATTATGAAGCAACAATTAGGGGAATAGCAATGTAACACTGCTCATCCTGCTTAAAACAGAACAAAAGTATCCAAAGAAGGAAAAGTTTACTGGAGCCCACTCCCGGTCACTCAAACTTCTAAGTTTCTTAAAGGAAAACGATCAAGTGTATAAAGTTTATTTAACAAACGGTTAAACTGAAAAGTACTTGGGACAGGACTATAGGATTGGTAATTCCTAACTTCCAATACTGTTTCTGTCAGGTGCCCCAGCCCAAAGAAAACTGATTCTGCTAGTCTTCCTCCTGGTTTCAGCACTATCTTTAATACAGGAATAGTCCAGGACTAACCTGGCAAATGGAAACTGTTGGTGCTGCAGTTCCTCATAGAAATGATATTGTAGGAACAATCAATCCAACCTCCCTGCCCCCAGGTACTTTCCATTTTTAAACAGTTAATTTTTATATAGTATAGTAGAGTATAGAGTATATATTATTCTTTAATTACACATTCATTAAAAGGCAAATATACTTTTTTTTTTTAAATTCTCCTCCTAACGAAGGTATTTTATTAAAGAATATGAAAGCAGAACAGATAGCATACATTGTACATTATATGGTGACAATGATTATTGTCACGGTTATATACAATTGTCTATCTTGCAATGTATTACAAAAACAGTAATTATATATATTGTTTACTTGGGGATTTGTTGCAGTTTTATATCAATATTTTAAAGGGCATGTCCACCCCCAAAACTATAATTCTCCTCACTACTGGCCCCACTCTGTAGTAAATAAAAATCCTTACCTCACATCCCAGCTCCATATGGTTCTCCTGTAATCCCCCCCAAAGTCCCAAAAACTTAAAAAAAAAAAACCATAGGACTCCTGTCTCCCCTCCGGGAGAAGTTTGGCATGCCCACTGCAGCCATTCTCCCCCTCCCTCCCTTAGGTCAAAATTCTGTAGAGTTTCGTCCCCCAGCCCCAACCGCTATATTTTTATTTCTAGAAACTTCCCCAAACATTACTTACCTTCCCTCTTTCCTCCGCCGTTCAGATCCAACGGCAGCCGTGTCCGTGATTGGCTGCCTCTCAGCCAATCACAGACGCGGCTGACGGTCCCACTGCAAGCAGAGGGCCGGGCAGTGCGGCGGAGAAAAGAGGGAAGGTAAGTAATGTTTGGGGAAGTTTCTGAAAATAAAAATATAGCGATTGGGGCTGGGGGACGAAGCTCTACAGAATATTAAAAGTTTGTGAGAAGGGTGGACACACCCTTTAAGGGTGTTACAGTTTTCTATTGAAACGAGGAGAATAACATTAAACTCCTAATCTACTAACCAGGGTATCCTTTCTTTATTATGTTATTTGGCACTTAATAAAGTTGGTGCCCAATTGGGGCCGACTTATTAGAAATGACATCCTTCTTTAACTCCCACCAATTCATTAATCATCACATGTTAAGTAAGACTCTTATCTGGCCCATATCTTTTTATATTTTTGTGGCTATTCCCTGTGAGTGTACATCAATTTTTTTGTATGGTAGGGACGTGTTAATTGCTTGTTTTCACTGAGTAAATAGAGGAAGTGCAACCTGCATCCACATTCTAGCTAGTAGTTTTTTAGCCAAAAATAGGGTTTCTGTTATAAAGATCATAAGAAATTTCTCTATTGATAAATGTTCAGTTATGTTTAGTACATATAAGCTGGGATCTAGGCTTACGGGGTAGCCCATATGATCATGTAAGAAGGTAATAATCTGTTGCCAGTATCCCTGAACATATGGGCATGTCCACAGCATGTGGTAAAATGAGCCCTGAATTTAGAAGGCATGTTTAATCTGGAGATATCTAGAAGATTCCACTGGGGAGCTCAAAATCCTGGCTTAGTTGGTTGAGTGTTTTGAGTTTGGCCCCCTCCAACAAATGTAAAATCTGAGTCACCCCATATCAGTACCATTGTTCAGGGTTCAGTATAGTCAGGAGTTCTGAAAGGTTTTTGGTGCCTCTCAAGGGTGTATGTATAAACAAGGGATTTTCAGTTCCTGATTCACTATTTCCCAGACGTTTCGTGCCTGGGTTAAGAGTGGGTGGGTTGGGGAGGGCTGATTGGGTTTCTCTTGGTTACTTGAGGATAGATACGTATATTATGTTAGGGTATTTATGGGCATCGGGAATTTTCAACATTGTTAGGAATCTATCTGCCTTTATGTGATTCAAGTGGTATGGATGTGTCAATTGTGAGGCCAGATAGTAGAGGTTTAAAGGGGAATTGTGGTCCAAAAATGACTTTATTTAAATTGATAGGAATGGCTCCCCTGAGAATTTATTTTGCATAGTTTTGAAGAATTTTACATTTTTGTGTGTGATATGGCAGCAGCATCACCAGGTCCCCTGCACTTCCTGCTCTCAAACCACGTCAGTGCATGACAGTCAATCTGCTCTGTCTCCTCCTCCCTTGCAGCCCCCCTCCTCTTTCAAGCCCCCCTGGTACCTCCCACTCATGGACCCCATGGCCCCTCTATTGGCAGGCCCCCCTTGGCTCCTTCCCTTAAAGCCCCATGTGGCCCCGCCCACTCACGGGTGCCAAGGGCCACTCAGACCCCCCCCAGAAAACAGCATTTTCAGGCAAAGAACTCTGCCTGAAAAGGCTGTTTTACATAGTGGGAGAGTAGAGCTGTAGTTTTCCTTACCTTCACACAGCAGGGAGGGGGAGGGACGCCCTGTCACTGAAGTCTGAGGCTGTACTCACTGGCAGCGAGGTTGAGGTGCAGCCTTAGGAATGTCACATGTCAGCCTCCCAACCATTAACTTTCTGGTCAGTAATTTCTTTATATCATGGGCTGTGGAGCACGTAGACAGGTGGTTGATGGCTCGTTTTAAAGGTAGGAAACTGGCCTTTAATTCAAACTCAACTTGTTTGGAGACCACAGTTCCCCTTTAAATCCGGTATGGCTAATCCTCCCAAATCTGTAGGTCTCTCAAGACTGGCCAAGCTACTTTATGGCTATTTGTTCCCCATACAAACGATTTTAGTAAGGAATCAATAACGTTAAAACATTTGAGTAGAATAGTCCATAATATGTAAAGGGCTTTAGGCAACAGGATCATCTTTATTATATTTGCATGCCCGGTGACTCCCAAGGGTAGTTTCCTCCACAGTTGTATTTTATGTTTAATTAAGTGTATTAGAAGTTCAATATTCAGTGTGGGATAGTCATGTAAGGATCTAATAATTCTTATGCCTAGGTACTTAATTTCACTTGATCTAATGAGATTGTGTTGGAAGTTGCTGTGGATGCAGTGGAAACTATCAATTGGGAGTATTTGAAATTTGGTCCAGTTGATGGCTAGGCCGGAGTATTCTCCATATTCATTGATTATTGTAAGCCCCCTTTCAAGAGAAGGTCCCTGGTCTGCCAGGTACTGCTGCGGATTTCCGTGATCCACAAATCTAGTGATTTTGCAGAATTCCGCTGTGCGGATTTTTTTTGAGCCGCGAAAATTTGAGAAATTCCAAAATCTGATGGGAAAATAATCTGATTGGTTAGTATACCAATTCAATTAGATTAGATGCAATCAGATTCAGAATTGGTTACAATTACATTTTTAGTATACCAATCAGATTATTTCTGGTTACAATCAGATTCTTCCAGAAAGCATACCAATCAGATTCTTTCAGAAAGAATCTGATTGGTATAATAACCAATCAGATTATTTTCCCATCAGAATTGGTTACAATCAGATTCTTTCTGAATCCCCAGACCATTTCCCAGATCCTAGAGCATTTAACAGTAATTTACCATTGCTATTTTACCTTATATTTAGTTGGATTTGTGCAGTTTTTTTTCTCCCATTGACTTTAATGGGTTTTTCTGTTAATTTTCGATTTATTTTTTTTTAGAAAATCTGCAAATCTGCAGGCGGAATGGATTTTAGCATTTTTAGTGATAACTATATCAGTAATTCCTGCTCTAGTTCAGAGGTCTGTAGAAAGTTCCCTCTGTAGATAAATTAGAGCATTGATATCATTTGTGTTGCTGGCATTAGCTAGAGACACATCACCCCTTAGATAAAAAATTGTATATGGGTAAATCACTCCCCAAACCCCAAAACTGCAATAGTTTTTTCCATTTTCCTAGAAGGTAGGAAATCCTATTTCAACACCCCCCCCCCCCATTGTGTAATTTCAGCGATAATAGCAAGGAATAACATACTGAAGCACTCTAAACAGAGCCAGATACAAACTTGCCAGTACCTGCCTCTCACAAGTCACCACAATTTGTGAGAGGCAGGTTTAGTTCTTGAAGACGTTTCGCTAGTCATCCGACTGGCTTTCTCAATTCAGAATGATTTGTACAAGAATCTGTGGCAATTATGTACCCTGGAAAATCCCAATTAGCATATCACAGCCAAGTGTTAAGGGCGTGATTGGATAGTGGCTAAGAGGTGTTATAGGAACGCCCAGAGTAAGGTGTCAAAACAGCATTGTACATGGCAGACAGTTGGTGTTGAACCCCCCCACCTCTATTTAGGCTTGGTTTCTTTATTTTCACATAAATGGCCTCCTTAACACCTCTCTTGAACCAGTTACGTTCCGTTGCCAATATGTTAACATTACAATCTTCAAAAGTATGTCCTTTCTCCTTAAAGGAGAACTAAACCCAATTTTTTATCCTCCAGAATCTGAAAACAACCCCCCTAAAAACACCAATAAACTATAAAATGCCACTTTAGTAAACTAAATCAAAGCCTGTTAAGAACTGGATGAAGTATCTGTGTGTATGTGCAGTGTCAGACTACACCTTCTGACCTCAGTCACATGCTTCCTTGCTTTATCTGTCCTGTAAAAGGATTGGCTAGAGATTATTAATGTGTGTGACTAACTGTAACAAGTTTGTGCCATAGCTAAGGACTGCGCATGTGCAGAACATAATGGTCATTGACCAAACTGTCTGATACTAGAATGCTGAGAAGTAAAGCACAAACCATATTTTATTTAGGTAAATTTCCCAGCTCCTGTATCAAAATGAGAGGTAAGACACAGATTACTGGTTTTATATCAAGGTGTTCTGCCTTCTGGTTCAGTGTTGTTCTGTGGCTTTAGTTGCCCTTTAAGATGCAGGTACACGGCTGAGTCCTGACCCGAGGAATTGGCTCTTCTGTGCTGGGCCATACATTGATGCAGTTGCTGTTTGGTCTCCCCCACATACAAATCAGAGCATTCTTCACTGCACAGCACTGCGTATATGATGTCGCTTTTCTTGTGTTTCGGTATTGGTTCTTTAGGATGTACCAATTGCTGCCTTAGTGTGTTGTTCTGTTTAAAGCAGACAGGGATACGGTGTTTTTTGAAAATTCTTCTTAATTTCTCGGAGACCCCTGCTACATATGGGATGACCATGTTCTTCCTCCTGTCTTGCTTTTCCCCTTCACTGTTGGTATTCGTGTTCTTTTCTTTCCTTCTACTGACAAAGGCCCAGTCTGGATATCCACAAGATTTAAGGGCTCCTCTGAGATGTTTCATTTCTTTAGCCTTCGCCTCTGTGCTAGTAGGGATGTTCTCAGCTCTGTGTTGCAGGTTTCTGATGACACCCAGCTTGTAATCTAAAGGGTGGTGGGAGTCAAACATCAAATACTGATCTGTGTGGGTTGGTTTTCTGTAAACCTCTACTTCCAGTTTACCATTTTCCTTAACTTCTACCAAGCAGTCCAAGAAAGACAATTTGTTGTTTTGTACCTCTTCCCTTTTAAATTTGATGTTTTGGTCTACCGCATTAATGTGTTGTGTGAAAGCTTGTACTTCCTTCTGGTGGATTTTAACCCAGGTGTCATCCACATATCTGTACCAGTGGCTGGGTGCTATGCCCTTAAAGGTATCAAGCGCCTGTTTTTCTACCTCCTCCATGTAAAGGTTGGCCACAATGGGTGAAACTGGAGATCCCATAGCACATCCATTTTTTTCCTTATAGAACTTATCCCTGTATTTGAAATAGGTGGTTCAGTGTCCTATTAGACAGGTTTCTCACCCATTCCTCCTTGTTGGATGAAGTGACACTTCCCTCCTTTTGTATCCAAGGTAGCTGTTCTCCTTTGGAGGTGTTCTGGGATGACAGAATAGAGAACTTGTTCTGTTGCCTTTGTTTGCCCTTAAGTGCTGAGAAAGCTGTGCTTGTTTGGTGAACTCCATCACTCTTTCCCAGATGGCCACAGGCAGCTGTGAGGCCAGGTTCTGTTCTAGTTGACGAATGTTGTGCATTAAAGCATTGACTGTAAAATGTGTCTGTCGTACCCATTCATTTAGGAGCTGTGTTTGAGCCTTTTGCAGTATCTGTTTGGCTCTGATGCCTTTAACTGTGGAATCCAGACGTATGCTGCATGGTACTAGCCTTTGTTGCCTGCATCGGAGATTAAATCGCCACCAACTGTCTGCCATGTACAATGCTGTTTTGACACCTTACTCTGGGCATTCCTATAACACCTCTTAGCCACTATCCAATCACGCCCTTAACACTTGGCTGTGATATGCTAATTGGGATTTTCCAGGGTATATAATTGCCACAGATTCTTGTACAAGTTATTCTGAATTGAGAAAGCCAGTCCGATGACTAGCAAAACGTCTTCAAGAACTAAACTTCAAGTCCAGTTGATCTAATTGAATACAACAGATATACCATGACCTGGATGAATGAGAACCTTCACAAGCATACCTACTGAATAATATACGGATATTGCGTCACCCTTGAGTTCCCTGACCTTGTGTTTGTAGCGTAATATCCTTATATTACACTGTAGGTAGCATATTATCCCTTATATAACACAGGTTTAAAAGTTTTTGCTGTGGCTCATGTTGCATTGCCCTGAGAGTGTGAAAGCAAGTAGTTTAGTAATGGCAAGAAAGCAATATGGGATATATAAATAGGGCAGCAGCAGTGGACTTTAATCAAATCTTAATGGTATTGCATTTATTTTACAATAAAGGACTAAACATATACAGGCTCGTTTACCCAGAGCCGCTGCAACTTTCAGGAGTTAAAGTTGCGCTAACTGTTTTAATATCTTCTTTGCGTCTGCTATGTGGGTAGCTCTAAATACACCCGGCAACCTATTTAATATAGTGGATGCATCACTTTTTTTGCATGGATTCTAAAGCCAGCAAATAGCTAGTGTTAGAGCCGCGCAACGGATAACACCAGCTTGTGATTTACCCAGAGACACAATCGCTATTTAATTGCTGTAAATCCTGGCCATATTTTTTTCTTTCAATCATTTAAAGGGCATCACCACTGCAAAAGTGTACTTACCCATTTTCACTTCAATTGAAAATTGTCCTCCTGCACTGCTTCCTCTGACAGTTGCCAACAACACCCACACTCCCTTTTATTATATACGCATACGCAGGAGTTTGTTTTTTCTCCCTGTGCTTGTGTGGATTTCCTCAAAGACCTCCAGTTTCCCCTACTGTCACAAAGACATACTGAAAAGTTGTGTGTGTGAGATAAAGTGATTAGAGTGTAAGCTCTTCAGGGCAAGGATTGATATAAATAAATTAAACAATTGTAATGTGACGCATAATATGCAGTGCTATATAAGGAATAAAATACATGAAAATAAAAATCAAATCATATTTACCGTGATTTTGGTTTCCTAGTCAGTCTTCATGGCAGCATTCACTTATGGGTTAACCCAACTCCCTCCGCCCACGGACAGGAAACTCCTCTTCTTAAGCCTCCCCTTCGGCTTCATTTCCAAAGCTGAAAAACATAACTCATGGGGGGGCGTTGTAGTGAATGCTGCCATTAAGACTGACTGGGAAACCAAAATCACGGTAAATAAGATTTGATTTTTATTTTCCCCAGTCACATGGCAGCATCCACTTATGGGATATACCAAGCTACAACAAAAGAAGGGAGGGAAACAGATAAGATGCTAAACAAAAACTATTTTTTATTCTTGCAGAACAGCCTGCAAAACTTTTTTCCCAAACTTTGCCTCTTGGGAGGCAAGAACATCCAATTTATAGTGATTTACAAATGTTCTGGCTGATGCCCACCTGGCATTTCTACAAACTTCTCAGATACCTGCTTCCGCAATGCCATGAGGAAGCTATGGCTCTTGTGGAATGGGCCTTTAACCCTGCGGGGATCTGAAGGCCTTTCAGTGTATATGCTTTTTTATGCAGTAAACAATCCAAGTGCTTATCATTCTCTTCGACGGGGCTTGTCCCTTTCTTGACCCATTAGGAATTACAAATAACTTGTCCGATTTTTCTCCAGCCTTTAGTGCGATCCAAGTATATCAAGATCGCTCTGACCAAGTCCAAGGTATGTAACCTCGTTTCGTTTTCAGTTCTTGGCTTAGGAAAAAAGGCGGGTAAGGAAATCTCCATGTCCATGTGGAAATTAGTCATTACTTTCAGCAGAAAATTAAACGAGGGTCTTAGCCTAACCCGACTGTCCAGAATTACCGTGTCCGGAGGTTTGGAAGCCGCCTACTCGGCAGGCAGAAGTTATGGCAACCAAAAATACTAATTTTAAAGTGAGAAACCAGTCCGATGCTGACTCCAAAGGCTCGAAAGGAGAGGACGTCAAGGCTTTTAGTACCAACGCTAAGTTCCAAGCTGGAAGGCTATTAAAGGCTTTTGGCCTAACCCGGATCATGGCTTGAAAAAATCTTTTGACCAAATTCTAGATATAAGAATTTTACTATGTCAGCCAGTTCAGGGTGGAATATTGAAAAACTTTCTTTTTCTGCTACCATGGCAAATCTTTGCCAGACTTTGTAATACTTTTGAGAAGTTGATAATTTCCTCGATTTTAACAGGAAGTCTACTATTTCATTATTTAATCCGCAGCTTTCTAATCTTTTCCTCTCAAATGCCATGCCATCAAAGAGAGATGATTGACCCAGGGTCCAGTTCAATGCCAGGAGTACAACCATCCTTGCTCGTGAGGGATTTTTATTGGTTTGTCTACAGCTAGCGACAGAAGAAGTGGGTACCAAGGTCTGCGCGGCCATGCTGGGATGACACATCTGCCTTCTCCTGTTGGATCTTCAGCAAAGACCTCCAGATTACAGAGAAGGGCGGAAATAAATAATTGAATCCCCGGCTCCACGACTGTTGGAAAGCATCCACGGCTAGGGCCTCTGGGCAATAGACTAGAGAGTAGAAGAGACGGCACTTGGTGTTGGCCTTTGTTGCCATCAGATCTATAAGTGGACGACCCCACTTCTCTGTTAACATGAGGAAGATTTCTTTGCTTAGGCTCCACTCTATTGCACTTATTTGTCTTCTGCTTAAGAAGTCTGCAACCTGATTGTTTTTTCCTGGAAGGAAAATCGCTGACAGAGACTCTAGATGCTTTTGAGCAAACATAAAAATCGGCTCCACCTCTTTTAGTAGTGACTGGCTCCTTGTGCCTCCTTGATGGGTAATATAAGCGACTGCCGTCTTGTTGTCGCATATTAACACAACATTTTGCTGCCTTATACTTTTTTGAAAGTATTTTAGCGCCTGGAACATTGCTCTGATTTCTAATACATTCGATGAGGTGCCTTTCTCTTCCCAACTTCCTTGTGCCGACTCTTCCAAGGTATAAGCTCCCCATCCGGTCTCTGATGCATCTGTCGTGATATAAATACTTTGAAAAGGAGTCAATGGAAAACCCTTTTCCAAATTTTTCTTTCTTGTCCACCAATACAGACTCGACATTACTAATGGCGTCAAGGTAAGTCTCCTGGACATATGGCGATGAGGTTCTCTGTCTCGAGTTAGAAGAAACAGCTGAAGAGGCCTTAAGTGCCACCTGGTCCACTGAACAAGAAAAAACGTTTCTGGCATGAGCCCGATCACCTTCAATAAATAAGCGACTGAGACACTTCGCTGCTTCTTCAATTTGGACACTTCTGTTCTCAACACTTTGATTCTTTCCAGAGGCAGAGAAACCAAGTTCTCTTTTGTTTGGAAGACAGCTCCTAGGTATTTTAAAGACTGAGTCGGAATTAAGTTGCTCTTCTGCCAATTAATAATCCACCCGTGTTCTTGCAGCACTCTGACTACTATACTTGTGTGTAGGCGGCCAACTTCTCCCCAAACAACTTAGATCCTTCAAAGGGAATTTGGCAAAGATTCGCCTTGGAGGTTGTGTCTGCTGACCAATGCTTGAGCCATAGTGCCCTTCTAGCAGCTACGCTTAAAGCCGAAGCCCTCGATGACAGTCTCACTAAGTCTACTGATGCTTCAGCGAAAAAAACAATTCCTTTCTTGATGTCAGCAAACATTTCTTTTAACTTTTGCCTCTTAACATTTAAATCAATGGCTTGATCCAAGTCTAGTGCCCATAACTTCATAGCCCTAGAGACTGACGTAAGGGCAACTGCTGGCCGTAAAGAAGCTCCCGTAGCCACAAAGGATTTTTTAAGATTAAATTCCATTCTCCTCTCCATCGGCTCTTTGAAGACCGAGGCATCCTCTACTGGTAGACAACAGTTGAGTCCACTTTGGGTGGCGTCTCCCATAACTTAAGGTCAGCTTCAGTAAACGGGTATTTCTTGGAGAACTTCCCTGTAGTGACCACCTTTTTTTTCGGTCTTTTTCCACTCAGTGGCAATTAAATCTGACATGGACTGGTGGACCGGGAAAGTAGCAGTTTTCTTCTTTATAGAGGGAAAGAGCTTATCCGCAGTGGAAACTTTCGGCTCTTCTGACGACAGGGACAAAGAGTGCCTTACTGCTTTCATGAGAGGTTCTATGATGCTTAAATCCAACGCCGATTCAGACTCAAACTCTTCATCATCGTCAGACTAATAGAAGATAGACTCCTCTGACTCTGAAGAGATCTCACCTTCGGACAAGTCTGACTCTGAAACACTTAAAGCCCGTTTGGATCGTTTTGATTTCCTTTTGGGCCTAGTAGAGTCCTGAATGGCCTGGGTAACTGCTTGCTTCAGAACAAAAACCAGCGAATCCAACTGGAAATTTGAAGAAGAAGCCGAAGGTCCCGCCGTGTCAGCCAACCCTACAAATTCGGTTTCACTGGGTTTCTTGGCTTTTACACTGAAAGGCTGCAAAACAAAATAGTTTTGAGCACATGGAAAACAAAAATGCAATCTCTGAAAAATAATAACGTCCTGCTTACCCAGATCCCCTGGGGTGTCCTTTCGTCCCATTCCCTGATTCCATAGCTGCAAAGAATAGGGAGGGCATAAGAAAGCCAGGAGTAAAAAACATAAAAGACATGGCAAAAAACAAAGCAAAACGCAACCTAAAAGAAAAAAGCAAGGTACTTACCTTACATACAGGCCCAAAGACTCCAGGTATGAAGATGCAAAAGCCTCTTAAAGCTGCCAAGCAGAAAAAAATAGCTCCGTTTTCCAGCAGTTCCCCTACACAGGCAAAGAGATCCAGAACACAGGCAGACACTGTACAATCCAGAGGCTTCCAGCAGAGGTCCAGACAGGGCAGCAGAAAATTTCCTGAATGACCCGCGTCTGAGAAGCCGCCAACCCCACCGGCAAACTACTGGAGCGCAAGATGGGGGGCATCAGGAGCAGAGATGCAGACTCCTGGACAGCGCCGTGATGGCAGGTAAGTGGCGGACAGGAAAAAAAACGAAGGGGGACAGTGAAGGGGAGGCTTAAAAAGAGGAAGAGGAGTTTCCTGTCCGTGGGCGGAGGGAGTTGGGTTAACCCATAAGTGGATGCTGCCATGTGACTGGGAAAATAATTAAGCCAAAGCACACATTTAATTTGCATTGATTGGAGTAGTGGTGGGAGTAGCAAGCAATTGCACCATTTAAATATGCCATATTGCTTACATGCCAGTTTTGGCTCCCACCTATTAATAATCTGTACCAATATATATATATATATATATATATATATATATAGCTCCACAGTGGCTTAATGGCATCATCTGTCATGTGGGGACTATGCTAATTATGTCTGAAAATTTGCTGTTAAACTGACCTTCTGGTGAGTGGATCAGCATGGAAGACAGACAAACGAGAGAGGCAGGAGCTCATACTGAGAGGAAGGCAAATATATTTCATGCAGAAATTTTCTTAAATACACTTAGGGTTTGGACCTAACAAAAGGAAGTTTCCTGTCAGTGTAACGAACTTGTGAGTGGCCCTTTCTCTTAAGGACCTTGATCTCAAGGACATAAAAAAAAGAAGGACACTTAATCATTTGATGGTTGTATGGTGTGTGTGAAAGTTTGAAAATAAGGATTGTTTGACAGTTTGAAAATAAGGATTGTTTGTACTGTTAAAAACTATGTGTGCAGGATTGAGTATGCAGTAAGCAGACTAATGTTTCTTCTTCCAGTTAAAGGGGTGTGCTGGACTTCTATATTCTAGTATTGTACCTGTTTTATTCTAGTATTCTACCTGTATTTTCCCTCTCTTTCTGGCTCTTGCACTAATTGGTGTGGGGGTTGGGGCCTATTAGTTAAATAGGATTCACAGTGTTGGGCCTGTGGTTTGGACCTAACAAAAGGAAGTTTCCTGTCAGTGTAACGAACTTGTGAGTGGCCCTTTCTCTTTAGGACCTTGATCTCAAGGACATAAAAAAAGAAGGACATTGAAACAAGAAGGGCAATTAAACAAGGTTTGTGCGTCACTGTGTTGGTGTGGTGTATTAGAAGGGACAGTTTTGTCAGTACCATGCAATGTGCATCGTGCCACATGTATAGGAACCTGGAGCAGACGTTCCGGGGAACCTATGTCTGTGTCAGGTGTGAGTGGGTTGCCCGTTTGGAAGCTGAGGTGGAGAGTCTAAGGGGGCAGCTTGCAGCATTGCGGGGATTGGCAGAACTGGGGGGTCAGCAGGCACTGGCTGGGGCCAGTATAGAGGTGGGTGGAAGAGGGACAAGAAAGGATGAGGAAGGAGGTAGTTTTGTTAGGGTTACTAGGGGAAGTGGGGGACGGAAGAGTAGGGGGGCTTCTTCCCAGATTGTCCATCCCAACAGATTTGCCGCCTTAGGTAATGAAGTGGAGGAGGACACCTCGGAATTAGCGTGTATGGAGGGGGCTAGTCCCTTGAGCACCCAGGGGACTGCCATCTCTGATACAAGGGAGGAGGAACGAAGGGTCAGGAATGCAAGGCAGGTGGTAGTGGTAGGGGACTCCATTATAAGGAAGGTAGATAGGGTAATCTGCCGCCAAGACCCTACATGCCGAACTGTGTGTTGGCTGCCTGGTGCTAGGGTTCGGCATGTGGTGGATCGTGTAGACAGATTACTGGGTGGGGCCGGGTGTGACCCGGCGGTCTTGGTTCACATTGGTGCCAATGACAAAGTTAGAGGTGGGGGTGAGGTCCTTAAACATGATTTCCGAGAACTAGGGGCCAAGATAAAAGCAAGGACCTCCAGGGTAGTGTTTTCAGAAATACTACCGCAGCCACGTGCTATGCCAGGGAGACAGCGGGAGCTTAGGAGCATTAATGCGTGGCTAAGAGAGTGGTGTAAGGAAGAAGGGTTTGGGTTTATTGAGAACTGGGCAGACTTTGCTGTCGGCTACAGGCTCTTTAGTAGGGATGGGTTGCACCTCACTGATGGTGGTGCAGCTGTTTTAGGGGAGAAGATGGCTAGAGGGTTGGAGGAGATTTTAAACTAGGTTTGGGGGGGGAGGGTATTAGCAGTCTCACTGGGATAGATTGTCCAGGAGGAAAGCAGGGTGTAGATAGGCCAGTGGTGGGTGGAAAGGGGGGTGGGGCTAGCATAGGGGATAGGGAGGAATGTGTATCAAAGTGTACGAATAAATTACAGGATCATAATCTAAAATGTATGTTTGCAAATGCGAGAAGCCTGGCTGACAAAATGGGTGAATTGGAAATGATGGCATTGAATGAAAAGTATGATGTAATAGGTATAGCAGAAACGTGGTTGAACAGTTCTCATGACTGGGCTGTAAATATAGAAGGATATGCCTTGTTTAGGCAGGACAGAAAAAAAAGGAAAGGGGGAGGAGTATGTGTATATGTTAAAAAAGAATTGAAGCAAAATTTAAAAGAAGAGATAGCTGGTGATATGGATGATAAAGTGGAGGCAATATGGGTGGAATTAGGCAACAGGAAAGGGTGTCATTGTTGGTGTCTGCTATAAGCCGCCAAATGCTAGCAGAGAGGAGGTGAGTCAACTTCATATGCAGTTGGCAAGGGCTGCAAGTTTGGGGAGTGTGCTCATTATGGGGGACTTCAATTACCCTGACATTGATTGGTGTGGTGGAACTGCCATCACAGAAAAAGGCGATGAGTTCCTGAATTTGCTGCAGGATAATTTTCTCTCACAGGTGGTTGAGGTTCCTACTAGAAAAGGAGCTCTGTTGGATCTGGTAATATCTAACATTGTGGAGCGCATTATAGATATAAAGGTAACTGGAGGCTTAGGGAATAGTGACCATGAAATAGTGGCATTTGGACTTTGTTATCGAAAGGAAAAGTGCGCTGGGTTAACAAAGACATTTAATTTCAGGAAAGCAAATTTTCCCAGGTTAAAAGCAGCTCTTCAGAATGTCAACTGGGATAATGTATTATCAGGTAAAGGTACTGAACAGAAGTGGACTGTGTTCAAGGGGATTTTAAGCCAGTTCACATCTAAATTTATACCCTTGGGAAATAAATGTAAAAAAAATAAATCCGTGCCCATGTGGCTGAATTCTGATGTAAAGAGGCAAATGGTAAGGAAGAAAAAGGCATTTAAAACCTTTAAGGCAGAGGGAACGGAAAGGGCCTTTAGGGAGTATAAAAACTGTAACAAGGAGTGTAAGAAAGCAATCAAACTAGCTAAAATTAATAATGAAGTTAGGATAGCTGAAGAAAGCATCACTAAGCCTAAACATTTTTTTAAGTATATTAATAGTAAGAAGATGAGGACTGAGAATGTGGCACCATTAATTAATGGGGATAAGTTAGTTACGGAGGATGGCGATGAAGCAAATGTCTTGAATAATTTTTTTTCCTCTGTATACACTATAGAAGATCCAAGTACAGATATCATAGAGTATAGTAGCAATAAAGGTATACAAGATTCAAGTTCACTTTGGTTAACCGAGGATATGGTACAGAAAGAACTAAATAAGGTTAATATTAGTAAATCTCCTGGACCGGATAAAATACATCCTCGGGTACTTAAGGAGCTAAGTTCAGTTTTATCTAGGCCATTGTTTCTTATTTTTGCTGATTCCCTCATGTCCGGTGGTGTGCCTCTGGATTGGAAAAAGGCTGATGTCAGGGGTGTCTCTAGGGATTTTGCCACCTGAGCCAAACCCTGCTTGCCGCCTATATGCGGCGCGCGCAGCGCGCCGCCGGCGGAGCAAAGTGGCGTGGTTTGTGTGTGGGCGTGGCTTGTGTGTGGGAGTGGCTTTGCCGGTGGGAGTGCGGCTAGCCATTTTTTCATTTTGAACTGGCACCATTTATTTATACATTTCTTTAACAGACATAATCAACACCATAATACAAGAAGAATAAAAATTAGCCCAAAATAACCTGCCACCATGTCAAGGTTCCTTTTAATAGGGCCCTAACGTACCTAACTAGTCTAATCTAGCCAACCTAACAAACTTTCTAAAGCTAATCTAACCATATGAAATGCCTTTTAACAATATCTACCACATGTACAGTGAGAAAAGACATAAAGGTCCCTACAGTGAGAACAGACAGTAAGGTCCCATACAGTGAGAACAGACATTTAAGGTCCCATACAATGAAGCAACGTGAAGTCCCATACATGGAGAGCAGACGTGAAGGTCCCTACGTGAGAACAGACATTTAAGGTCCCATACAGTGAGAACAGACATTTAGGTCCCATACATGAGAACAACAGTGAAGGTCCCATACAGTGAGAACAGACATTTAGTCCCATACAATAGAGCAGACAGTGAAGGTCCCACACTGTGAACATACAGTAAAGGTCCCATACAGTGAGAACAGATAGTAAAGGTCCCATACAATGAGAACAATAATAAAGGTCCCATACAATGAGAGCAGACAGTAAATGTTCCTTACAGTGAGAACAGACGTAAATGTCCTTACAGTGAGAACAGAAGTAAGGTTCCATACAGTGAGAACAGACGGTAAAGGTCCCATACAGTGAGAACAGAAGTAAAGGTTCCATACAGTGAGAACAGACAGTAAATGTTCCTTACAGTGAGAACAGAAGTAAAGGTTCCATACAGTGAGAACAGACAGTAAATGTTCCTTACAGTGAGAACAGACAGTAAATGTTCCTTACAGTGAGAACAGAAGTAAAGGTCCCATACAGTGAGAACAGAAGTAAAGGTCCCATACAGTGAGAACAGACAGTAAATGTTCCTTACAGTGAGAACAGAAGTAAAGGTTCCATACAGTGAGAACAGACAGTAAATGTTTCTTACAGTGAGAACAGAAGTAATGTTCCACGTGAAACAGATGGTAAGGTTCATACAGTGAGAACAACAGTAATGATTTCTTACAGTGAGAACAGACGGTAAGGTCCCATACAGTGAGACAGACGGTAAAGGTCCCATACATGAGAACAACGGTAAGGTCCCATACAGTGAGAACAGCGGTAAAGGTCCCATACAGTGAGAACAGACGGTAAAGGTTCCATACAGTGAGAACAGACGGTAAAGGTCCTGTACAGTGAGAACAGACGGTAAAGGTCCTGTACAGTGAGGACAGACAGTAAAGGTCCCGTATAGTGAGAACAGACAGTAAAGGTCCCATACAGTGAGAACAGACGGTAAAGGTCCTACACATTCTCTCTCACTCTCCTGCAGTCTCTACTCCTCTATCTCTCTCACATCTCTTCTCCTGCAGTCTCTATCCTTTATCTCTACACACATTCTCCTACCGTCTCTAACCTCTACTCTCTCTTCTACGTCTCTGTTTCTCTCTCTCCCACTCCCTTCTCTCCTCCTGCAGTCTCTCTCCTCTATGTCTCACACCTCTCCACTCACCTCTCTTGCAGTCTCATCTCTCACACACACCCCTCCTAGACATCCTATATCTCACTATTCTGCTTTCTATCCTCTATCTCTCTCACACATCTTTTCTCTCTCTCTGCATCTCTATCCTCTATCTCTCACACACTCTCCTACAGTCTCTATCCTCTACTCTCTCTTCTACAGTCTCTGTTCTCTCTCCACATCCTTCTCTCTCCTGCAGTCTCTCTCCTCTATGTCTCACACTCTCTCTCTTCTACAGTCCCTATCTCCACATTCTCTCTTGTCTTGCAGTCTCTATCCTTTCTCTCTTACAAGTGGGTGTGCATTGTAATGTGTGTAAATATGTGGGTGTACTGTAGTATGTGTGCATTTTACTGTGTGTGTGTGTTGTATTATTAGTATGTGGGCATTGTATTGTGTGTGGTGTTGATTATGTTAGTTGTGCATTGTATTGTGTGTTGTGTATTATGAGTATGTGTGCATTGTATTGTGGGTGGGTGTTGTATTATGAGTATGTGCTGCATTGTATTGTGTGTGTGTGATGTATTATGATTGTTGTGCATTGTTTGTGGGGGGTTTGTATTATGATATGTCTGCATTGTATTGTGTGTGTGTGATGTATTTGAGTATTTGTGCATTGTATTGTGTGTGTTTGAATTATGACTATTTTGCATTGTATTGTGTGTGTGTTCTATTATGAGTACGTCTGCATTGTATTGTGTGGTGTGTTTTATTATGACATAAGTTTGCATTGTATTGTGTGTGGTGTGTGTGTGTGTGTTTGATTATGACTGTGTGCAGACAGACATGTTTTATACTGAGACGACAGTTTTTTAGAACTGGAGGACTGACTGTTTTATAACTGGAGGACTGACAGTGTTTTATAACTGGAGACTGACGTGTTTATAACTGGAGGACTGACAGTGTTTTATAACTGGAGGACGACAGTGTTTTATAACTGGAGGCGACGACAGTGTTTTATAAACGGAGGACTGACAGACAGTGTTTTATAACTGAGGACTGACAGTGTTTTATAACTGGAGGACTGACAGTGTTTTATACTGAGGACTGACAGCGTGTTTTTATACTGGAGGACTGACAGACAGTGTTTTATAACTGGAGGACTGACAGTGTTTTAATAATAACTGAGGACTGACAGTGTTTTATAACTGGAGGACTGACAGTGTTTAAATAACTGGAGGACCTGAACAGACAGTGTTTTTTATAACTGGAGGACTGACAGACAGTGTTTTATAACTGGAGGACTGACAGACAGTTTTTATAATGAACTGGAGACTGACAGACAGTGTTTTATAACTGGAGACTGACGACAGTGTTTTATAACTGGAGGACTGACAGACAGTGTTTTATAACTGGAGACTGACAGACATGTTTTATAAACTGGAGGACTGACAGACAGTGTTTTTATAACTGGAGGACTGACAACTTGTTTTTATAACGGAGACTGACAGACAGTGTTTTATAACTGGAGGACTGACAGCAGTGTTTTATAACTGGAGGACTGACAGACGGTATACTGAGACTGACGCAGTGTTTTATAACTGGAGGACTGACAGACAGTGTTTTATAATCTGAGGACAGACAGCGTTCTATAACTGAGGACAGACAGCGTTCTAATAACTGGAGGACTGACAGCGTTCTCTATAACTGAGACGACGCGTTCTATAACTGGAGGACAGACAGCGTTCTATCACGGAGGACTAGACTCGTTCATAACTGGAGGACTGACAGCGTTCTATAACTGGAGGACTTGACAGCGTTCTATAACTGGAGGACGGACAGCGTTCTATAACTGGATGTGGACAGCGTTTCTCTAACTGGAGACGACAGCGTTTGAGGACAGACAACGTCTATAACTGGAGCTGACAGGTATAACTGGAGGACGACAGCGTTCTATAACTGGAGACGGAAGCGTTCTATACCTGGGACGGACAGCGTTCTATAACTGGAGGACGGACAGCGTTCTATAACTGGAGGACGGACAGCGTTCATAACTGGAGGACGACAGCGTTCTATAACTGGAGGACGGACAGCGTTCTAATACTGGAGGACGGACAGCGTTCTATAACTGGAGGACGGACAGCGTTCTATAACTGGAGGACGGACAGCGTTCTAATAACTGGAGACGGACAGCGTTCTATAACTGGAGGCACGGACAGCGTTCTATAACTGGAGGACGGACAGCGTTCTATAACTGGAGGACGGACAGCGTTCTATAACTGGAGGACGGACACGTCTTCTATAACTGGAGGACGGACAGCGTTCTATAACTGGAGACGGACAGCGTTCTATAACTGGAGGACGGACAAGCGTTCTATAACTGGAGGACGGACAGCTGTCCAGGACAAGCGTTCTTATACTGGAGGACGACAGCGTCTATACTGGAGACGGACAGCGTTCTATACTGGAGACGGACAGCGTTCTATAACTGGAGGCGACAGCGTTCTATAACGTGGAGGACGGACAGCGTTCTATAAAGTGGAGGACGGACAGCGTTCTATAGTGGAGGACGGACAGCGTTCTATAAGTGGAGGACGTACAGAGCGTTCTTAAGTGAGGACGGACAGCGTTCTATATGTGAGGACGGACAGCGTTCTATAGTGGAGGACGGCGCAGGCGGACAGCGTTCTATAACTGGAGACGACAGCGTTCAATAACTGGAGAACTGACAGCGTTCTATAACTGAGGACGGACAGCGTTCTAATAACTGGAGGACGACAGCGTTCCTATAACTGGAGGACTGACAGCGTTCTATACTGGAGGACGGACAGCGTTCTATAACTGAGGACGGACAGCGTTCTATAACTGGAGGACGGACAGCGTTCTATAACTGGAGGACGGACAGCGTTCTATAACTGGAGGACGGACAGCGTTCTATAACTGAGACGGACCGTTCTATAACTGAGGACGGACAGCGTTCTTAACTGGAGGACGACAGCGTTCTATAACTGGAGGACGGACAGCGTTCTATAACTTGGGAGGACGGACAGCGTTCTTAACTGGAGACTGACAGCTTCATACTGGAGGACGACAGCGTTCTATAACGGAGGACGGCAACGTTCTAACTGGAGGCGGACAGCGTTCTATAACTGGAGGACGACAGCGTTCTATAACTGGAGGACGGACAGCGTTCTATAACTGAGGACGGACAGCTTTCTATACTGAGACGGACAGCGTTCTAAACTGGAGGACGACAGCGTTCTATAACTGGAGGACTGACGCGTTCTATAACTGGAGGACTGACAGCGTTCGATCACTGGGAAGACAGCGTTCTATAACTGGAGGACTGGCAAGCGTTCTATAACTGGAGGACGGACAGCGTTCTATACGGGACTGACAGCTTCTACGGATGACTGAACGTGATTTTTCTTCCATATGGGTCACTAGACCCAGCAGCAATTCAATAAAATGGTTGAGGCAGTTCACTACAGCAGCACACTAGCACAGGCTGATTCCACCGGGACCCAGATAAGATTTACAGCACTGACCTGTCTGTGACAACTTCACATTTCAAACATATTAGTGTGAAGTTACAATGATGAGAGAGATGGATCCTTTCTCCTGTCTCCACAGGACTCAAACGGCACCCTCCCCCAAACACCCGGGTTTCCTGGAGCCAATGAGGGCTGTGCAGGGGAGGAGTTCTGGCTGCATTCATTTTGCCAGTGTTAGTTATGGCAGCTTCCTGAATTTACGACAGTTGGACGGACACCCCCCCCCCCTTCTCCACTTGCTGTTCCATGATCTCTGGCTGCCTCCTTGGTCTGCGCTCCGCCTCTGACAATACAGGATGCTTTCCCCATGCTTTCCCCATTCTCCTTCTCCCACACACGGCGCGCCGCCACGCCAGTAGATAGTTTTTTTTTTTTAAACTGTTAAATGCCGCTCTTGAGCCTCATTGAGCAAAGTGCCGCTCTGCAACTTTGTCTCAATGTGGCTCATTAGCGAGACGGCCCTGGCTGATGTTATTCCAATATTCAAAAAGGGTAGTCGTTCACAGCCGGGTAATTACAGGCCTGTAAGTTTAACTTCAGTGGTGGGGAAGATCCTGGAAAGTTTAATAAGGGAACATGTTCTAGAGTATGTTTCAAGGACTGACATTATAAGTAGTAACCAGCATGGATTTAGGAGGAATAGATCTTGTCAAACTAACTTGCTTGGCTTTTATGAGGAAGTAAGTAGAAATTTAGACTCTGGCATAGCAGTAGATGTAGTTTACTTGGATTTTGCAAAGGCTTTTGATACAGTCCCCCATAGGCGACTAATGAATAAGCTAAGGTCTGTTGGTCTGGGGAGTCACATTTGTACATGGATAGAAAATTGGTTAAAGAATAGGATGCAGAGAGTAGTTGTTAATGGGGCTTCATCATTATGGATACAGTTTAAATTACTTTTACATATGTTACCCCAAAAATCTCAGAAAAGTTACAAAACTCTATAAGCACAAGTATACTTATACAGTAAGTATACTTGTGCTGGAAAAAACAATGTATAATATTCCTGATTAATTGGGGGTTTCTTACTGTAAAATTAGTCTGAACCGATTAAGGGCAAAATCCTGAAATTCTTCAGGCAGGAACGGTCAGAAAATGTGAAACTGTTGCCACTGAAAGGGTTAAATGTGTTAAGAGCCTTTGTGTCCACTTACTTTGTGTATTACAACTTGTACTGGTTGAGAACGCACACTATTGAACTTCTTGCTTTTTAATATTTATTCAGTGACATGCTTGCAAGCATGTCACTGAATAAATATTAAAAAGCAAGAAGTTCAATAGTGTGCGTTCTTCAACCAAGTACAAGTTGTAAGATAAAGAACTGCAGGTGGTAAGCGTAAGAAGAGGAGAGCACCTATAGTGAGAAGAGAGGTGCGGGGGAAAAACATTACACTAGAGATTACTTTGTGTATTAGTTTCCACTATGGGCTAAACTGGAGATTCCATAGCACATTCATGTTTTGGTTTGTAGAACTTATCCTTAAACTTGAAATAGAGGTTATAAAGGCATAAAATCTAGGTGCAGACACTGCTGATAAAAGCCCGATATGCCTGATCAGAGGTATCAGGCTTTATTGGCAGTGTGTGTAGAGTCTTTCCCGAACGAGCGAGCAGCCTGTGGTCATTGGAAAGACCTAAAATTTCCCTTGACCACAGTGGTCTCCCTATAGGGGAGTCGGACGAGGCAGACACACAGTCCCGAACGTTTTCCCTATGCTATGCATAAAAGGTAATGCTGGGACTGTGTATACTGATCTTTGAAAAATGAGACAGAATCCGGTCTATCATCTTCTAAAGGTCTTCCATGTTTGTACCCAGCTTAAGTCTAGCAGGAAAGACACCTGTTTTGTTTTAGTTCTGTTCGCTAGCGTGATGTCTTGAAGTAGCTGTTTTCTTACCCATGATGGCATCTGCATTTAAATTTCAGTACAATCCCTCAATGCTGTGGACACAAAAACCTCTGCTCTTCAACACAGATGCCAGAGGACAAAATATCCTTATTCAGTCCTTCCAGCTCTTCAGGTAGGCAACAAGGTTCTCTGGGCCCCATTTAAAAACCTGCAGTATTGCAAATTTGTTATCCTATATGGTAGAAGTGGGCTGCAGCTGTACGTTTTGTGCAGTTGTACATTAAAACCACTCGCGATACAATAGCATGTGGTAGTAAACCACAAGGCAAATGTGTGATTGTGGTCATAAAATTGCAGATCATTCGTTAAAGTCAAGTATTATTACTTAGCGATACCGCACCTGTAAATAGGGCCCTCTGTTTCCAAGTTCATCAACTTTACCACTTACAGGGGTAGTCTTTGGTCACAAAGTATCTATGTATCTGTCTATCTATGTTTTCTGTCTATTAATACAATCTAATATACTATATCTATCGTCTTTCTATCTCTTATATCAATTTATATTCTATCTGCTGTATCTATGTGTTGTGTATCTTCTATCTATCATGGTATTCCAAGGTGTTTGGTAGTATAAATACACAGACATCAGAGGGGGAGAGTGCTGCAGGAGTGTGTTAAGGAGGTCACTTACAGGTCCCCCCCCCAAGCACGTCTGCTTGCCAGAAGGGAGAAGTGTCTCACACAGCTGCAGCAGCCTCCCCCCACCCACTATCAGCAGTGTCAGGAAGATATGTTTAATGAGCTGTATAGTGTCGGTTGAGCAGGCTCTGCAGAATGTGTATGAATGTATCAGTGTTGGCTAGATTTACAAGTGGGCAGTGACTAAGAGAGGGGGGGCAGTTACTAAACATTGAAATTCACTAAGCAGGCACAGACACACATGTAAATAACATCATTTTACTACCCTAACATTTTACTTTAAGAATATACAAGTTGTTTGAGAGTAAGTAGAGTGACCCTTTAAAAGGCGTTATGAACATCCATAAGTTGAAATTTTATATATAGGCGAAGCACCCCCCCCAACCCCCAGTTATGTTTTATTCCTTCCCCAAAAATGCAGCTGAACATGTATGGTATACAAGTATGTATACTTATAAGTGTACATCGAGCGAGTTTCTAGCAACAGCAGTGAGGGCTTCTGTTCACGGGTGTCAGCTATTGGGCATGAGGTAACAAAGGATTTTACACTACAGGCCAGCCAGGGAGGGAGGGAGGGGGGGAGGGCTACCCTGCGCATGCCAGCAGCAACTGAGAGGACACACATCCGAGGCAGCAACCTTTTTTGGACCGGAAGACACTCCTACCCTTCAGTTTCCTGGACTTTGAAGAGGCACTACAAGAGAACCATAAGGGCAGAGATGTAAGGTAGGATTTTTTTAATTGTATAGTGGGGCCAGTAGTGGGTTAAATTTAAGTTTAGGGGGTGGACATGCCATTTAAACTGAAAGGAAGTGTAAGAAACATTCCTGTATAACCCCAATTATGGGCCATATTATTAAAGCACGGTATTGCAATTTAGCAATACCATGTGTTATCGGCAATGTAAAACAGCGGCCGACATTAACACCACAATTGAATTTATGGGGATCTTAAATCTACAATCAACGTTATCGTAGATTTACGATTGTTATCAGTAATAACGATAACGATCGTAAATTAACAATCGTTAACCGATCATTAAATGCGCAGTATCGGTGAAAAGCGATTCCGGCCTTTATAAAATGGCCATATGTGCTGTTTGTAAAACATGTGACCGTTTTTAGCCAAAAAAAATTCATACACACTCCTCATTAACTCTCACTTTCCCCTCTTTCATAGGAAAAACAAGAGAGTCGAGCTGCTCTTTGCTAGACAGGTAGGATGATTGTGATGATAAAAGCACATTAGGAAAACTTGCATGTCTCTGCCGATTTCTCAGAGATGGCTGGGAGTGACAGTTTTCTATCTTTTCTAATATATCAATAAGATTGAAACATGGCAGGATTGTCGGGTTCTTTATAGGACCTCAGACTCTTCAATACTGACCCTTTCTAACATATTCCCTGGTGGCAGTCAGCAATAGGGAGTGTGAGTATTGATGGCGAAGAGATTCAAACGGAAGGTAAAACAATTCTTTTCATGGCTTCGGACCCTGTGTAGCGGGAACAAATGCTTTGCAATAAGTGGAACTTCCACCTCGCATACATATTTCCTCCAATCTCTCTCATTCCAAGAGTACTGAGGAAAATCCAGGAAACCCAGAGCGCTGTGATTATAGTAACACCTTGGTGGCCAAGATGGCCATGGTTTCCATGGATACAGTCCCTGGTAGAAGTCAATGGGAAGTATGAGTATTGATGGTGATTTAATCTTGCCATTATAGAAATTTCCAATGGATCTCTTCTTGATTGATCCACTACTGGATTAAAAAGTGTGAGGAGGAAGATTTAAAGGGTCACTGTACTCACTAAAATGTGCTTTATTCCTTACCTTCCTAAGCAAGTGCCCATGACACTCTGAGCATTAAAGCATGCCAGGATAGATATTACTACTTATCGCCCACTCTTCTTGTGCGGTAATGGAATGGCCAATCCCAATGGAAGGCCCTTGTCACAACCTCTCTCCACTCCCAGTGCCAGGCTAGATATGCGATCAGCTGTTATAGCGGTGACTGCATCCAAGCGTACTAAGCTTCTATCCATTTGTTTAAGTCCCATTTGTGCTTGTAACTATAGATCTGCCTGCTAGATACTGCAGTCAACTGTTTTTAAACAGCGTATCGCCGTTGCGGCTTATCTATAGTTATGCCACTTCTTGGGATTGCTCAAATGCATAGCAGTGTAGTAAGTCTTGGTTGCTGCTCAGTCACTGGGGGCCACAAACAAAGGCCAGATTCGGCCGGGCCTGAGTTTGACATGTGTGATATAAAGATAAATCATATTAGGTTTTTGATTACATAGTCTGAATTTCTTTACTTTGGCCAAATAGGCTGCAAAATGTGTGAGCAACAAGTGCATATATAGTTGCACTACTGCTTCCACCATTCCCTGACAAGAACTCTCAACAGCAGAAGGCAGTTAGGAAATGTTAGGGGTTGTATATTGAAAACATAAAGCAGGCTGTCAGAATCAATGCAGATTGCTGTGTAACTGAATGGGGACAGTGTTCATGTGAATCGCATGATGAGAAATTCCCTCTTCAAATGCTGCCTCATTGTGATTACTAAGCATGCTTGCCCTTATAGTCAGGTCGATAGAAGGAGGTGGTTGGTAAGAAAAGGGAGGAGAGATACTGAGCCTGCACAAATCAATTACTGTATTGAAGGAATGCAGCAACAAAAAACCCCAGAGTATTATTGTATAGATTAACTCCGCACTGTCCGTGTCCCATCACTAAAGTCAGACACCCAGAGCAGAGTATCCTTTAGGCAACCCAGGCTGAGGACTAGAGCCCAGTTACCACCAGGGGGCCCATTTTAATACAACAGCCCACACAATACAAGAACCAGGGGCCCAAATATCTGGGATGCCCAGGAATTCTCAAACTATGGTTCTCCAGATGTTTGACAACTTCAACTCCCAGCATCGCCTGGAGGGCCATAGTTTGAGAATCCCTACATTAAGCGCTCTGGCTTCAAAAAGGAAAGTAATGGTACTTAATAATATGGTTGAGGGATCCTCCTGGACTGGTATGTAATCACCTGTAACACGAATACCGACCAATATAATGTAGGCTATGCACTTTACGTTCTCCGACTCACATGCGGGCACAACGGCTGATAACAGTGTCTGGGCAGCAAACGTGACCCGCCCACCTTGCGCCACCCGACGCTCTAGGGGGGATTACGCCGTTAAGTGGGCGGGCGGCTGGACGGAGGAGAATGAAGAAATGTTCGCAGTGACAGTTTTGGGAAGTAGAATCTATAGGTATGTTGGAAACTACAGCTACAAGGTGGACGGGGGTACAGGGAGGGTGGCTGCATGGTATGGAGGGCACATGAGTTACTAGGAGGGTGAATGGGAGACGGTATTGTTATTGCATAGTGATAGGGGAATTGGGTAACTTGGGGGTACTGTAAATGATACATCCTAGTGGGCTCAGCCATGTGGAGCCAGGTATTTCACATAGGTGTACAGGGGGACATGGTGTTAGTGGCAGGGAATGTGGGTGAACTACGGGGGATGTGGGTACAGGCATGGGTAACTGGGTGCAATGTACACGGGGGTATGGGGGTACAGGCATGGTGACTGGGGTGCACTGTACAGGGGGTATGGGGTACAGGCATGGGTGCACTGTACAGGGGTATGGAGGTACAGGAATGGGTGACTGGGTGCACTGTACAGGGGGTATGGGGGTACAGCATGGGTCAACTGTACATGGGGTAGTATACGGGCACAGGCATGGGTGATGGTGCACTGTACAGGGGGTATGGGGGCACAGGCATGGGTGACTGGATGCACTGTACAGGGGGTATGGGGTACAGGCATGGGTGACTGGGTGCACTGTACAGGGGAGTATGGGGGTACAGCCATGGGTGACTGGTGGTGCACTGTACAGGGTGGTATGGGGGTACTGCATGGGTGACTGGGTACACTGTCAGGGGGTATGGGGGATACAGGCATGGGTGACTGGGTGCACTGTACAGGGGGTATGGGGGTACAGGCATGGTGACTGGGTGCATGTACAGGGAGGTAAGGGGGTACAGGCATGGTCACTGGGTGCACTGTACAAGGGGTATGGGGTACAGGCATGGGTGATGGTGCACTGTACAGGGGGTATGGGGGCACAGGCATGGGTTGACTGGATGCACTGTACAGGGGGTATAGGGTACAGGATGGGTGACTGGGTGCACTGTACAGGGGAGTATGGGGGTACAGGCATGGGTGACTGGGTGCACTGTACAGGGGGTATGGGGTACAGGCATGGGTGACTGGGTGCACTGTACAGGGGGTATGGGGTACAGGCATGGGTGACTGGGTGCACTGTACAGGGGGGTATGGGTACAGGCATGGGTGACTGGGTGCACTGTACAGGGGTAGGACATACAGGAAGGGACTGGTGCACTGTACAGGGGGGATGTGGGTACAGGCATGGGTACACTGTACATGGGGGTATACGGTCACAGGCATGGGTGATGGTGCACTGTACAGGGGGGTATGGGGGCACAGGCATGGGTGACTGGATGCACTGTACAGGGGGTATGGGGTACAGGCATGGGTGACTGGGTGCACTGTACAGGGGAGTATGGGGGTACAGGCATGGGTGACTGGGTGCACTGTACAGGGTGGTATGGGGGTACTGGCATGGGTGACTGGGTACACTGTATAGGGGGTATGTGGGGTACAGGCATGGGTGACTGGGTGCACTATACAGGGGGTATGGGGGTACAGGCATGGGTGACTGGGTGCACTGTACAGGGAGGTAAGGGGGTACAGGCATGGGTGACTGGGTGCACTCTAGAGGGGATATGGGGATACAGGCATGGGTTACTGGGTGCACTGTACAAGGGATATTGGGGTACAGGCATGGGTGACTGGGTGCACTGTAGAGGGGGGTATGGGGGTACAGGCATGGGTGACTGGGTGCACTGTACAGGGGGTATGGGGGTACAGGCATGGGTGACTGGATGCACTTTACAGGGGGGTATGGGGTACAGGCATGGGTGACTGGGTGCACTGTACAGGGGGGAATGGGCGTACAGGCAGGGTGACTGGGTGCACTGTACAGGGTGGGTATAGGGGATACAGGCATGGTGCCCTGTACAGGGGGGTGTGGGGATACAGGCATGGGTGCACTGAACAGGCGAGGGGGGTGGGGGTAGCAGGCATGGGTGACTGGGTGCACTGTAACAGGGGGGTATGGGGGATAAAGGCATGGGTGACTGGGTGCACAGTACAGGAGGGTAGGGGGTACAGGCATGGGTGACTGGGTGCACTGTACAGGGGGTAGTATGGGGGATACAGGCATGGGTGACTGGGTGCGGTATTATGGTAACTCAAAAGTAGTAGTTATTTTTGTTGATAAAAGAAATCTGGGTTTGGAAGGGCCTGGCCTGTGACAATGCAGAAGGTGAATATTACATTTGATTCTGTCCCACTCGGGATTACATTTACATTAACGAGAACTAAAGTATAGTAGTATTTGAGGTTGAATAAAGACATACGTCCATCCAGTCCAACCCATCTAGCATAACTCATTTCCTGCCTAACTGTTGATCCAGAGGAAGGAAAAAACCCCCACCAAATTAATGAAGGGGGAAAAAATTCCTTCCTGACTCCAAGTGGCAATCGGAAATTTCCCTGGATCAACTCTACTTTATGTATCAATACCAGTAACTTGCAACATTCTTGTTTGCAGAAACTCATCCGCTTTTTTTGAAACTGACCAATGAACCTGCCATTAACACAGTCCACTGGAAGACAGTTCCATAGCTTACCGTTCTCCACAGTGAAAAACCCTTTCCGAGCTTGAAGCCTAAACTTTTTTCAAGTCTAAGGGATGTCCTCGTGTCCTTTGACATGTTCTATTGGTGAACAATGCCCCAGATTATTGTATGGCCCGTTAATGTATTTATACACAGTAATCATATCCCACGCAAGCGCTTTTTCTCCAGCGGACATAATTGTAACTTTCCAGTCTCTCTTCATATTCAAGCTCCCCCAATCCCCTTATTAATTTAGTTGCCCTTCTTGAACCCTTTCCATTTCAAAGATGTCCTTTTTGTACACAGGATTCCAAAATTGCACTGCATATTCCAAATGAGGCCTTACCAATGCTTTGTAAAGAGGGAGAATTACATTTCCTCCCTTGAATCCATACCTCGCTTTATACAAGACAATACCATGGGCTCTGGCTGTTGCCGCCTGGCACTGCTTGCTACCTTTAGTTTATTATCCACCAAAACTCCAAGATCCCTTTCCACAGGGATTCATTAACACAGAGCCATTATAGTATAAGTAGCACAAGTATTTTTAAGTCCAAAATGCATCACCTTACATTTATCAACATTGAATTTCATCTCCACTTAGCAGCCCAAGTGATAATCTTCTAGATCCCTTGCAACGATTGCACATCCTCTGAAGTTTTAATGGTCGACAAGTTTTGTGTCGTCAGAAACACAGAAACCTTGCTGACAATACCACTTCCAAATCATTAATAAATAGATTAAATGAGCGGCCCCAACACAGAACCCTGTGCACCCCACTTAGCACTTTAGCAATCTTTCCGTTTACCCGGTCGATGGTGCCGAAAAAATCGTGTGCTTTATCTCCCAACCAGCCCATGTGGGCTGATTGGACATGTTGGTAAATTCACGACCGATTAGTGTGAGTTCCCAATGGGACTGCTAGGATCAGTTGCACAAAGAAAAATATACATGCGTATACATTCGCATATATGTGTGAAGTATAGGGTCCATATGCATCAATCACATAGGAATAGATTTTGGTATTTACTTTCATAGAAAATAGTAACAGACCAAAAACAAATTATAGAGCCAGTCAAAAATATAATTGGACAGCTTTACAATATTCAAATAAAATAAAGGTATAAAGTATTAATATGTGGGATGAATTCTGTGTATATAAGTATGTAGGTATTGTGTTACAAATGGTATGTGTGTGTAGGTGAGGTGACGAGCCCTCCATGACCTTTCTATTGTCTTGGAAGATATGCAGGTTACTAAGGGGGCTACAATATACCCTCCCTAATCATAATAATAAAACCCTAAGTGTGCGTTCCTGTGTCTGTGTGTCCTGTCAGGTCCTATGACTCACCACTAGAGGGGAGTATTGCAGTTCCTAATGACTCACCACTAGAGGGAGAGTCTCTGCAGTTCTATTGACACACACTAGAGGGAGAGTTCAGGCAGTTCCTATGACTACCACTAGAGAGAATCTCTGCAGTTCTATTGACTCACCCTAAGGGAGAGTCTCTGCAGTTCCTATTGGAATCCCACTGAGGGAGAGAGTGATGCAGTTCTATTGGACTCACCACAGAGGGAGGTCTCTTTGCCAGTTCCTAGGACTCACCACTAGATGGGAGAGTGCTGTAGTTCCTATTGACTAACATAGAGAGGAGAAAAACAGAAAAAAAAAAACACAGAGGGAGAACAGCCATATAAACAGACTGCAAGTAGGTTGCTTGGGACAGGGGCCCTGGATTTGGTACAGAGGGGGGGGCCCTGGATTTGGTACAGAGGGGGGGCCGGATTTTGGTCAGAGGGGGGCCCTGGATTGGTTACAGAGGGGGAGCCTGGATTTGGGAAAGAGGGGGCCTGGATTTGGACAGAGGGGGGGGGGCTGGATTTGGAAGAGGGGGGGGCTGATTTGGGACAGAGGGGGCCCCTGCCTTGGACAGAGGGGGGACCCGGCCTTGGGACACTAAGAGGGTAATGGGCCTTGGGGACATGGAGGGGAGGGACTATGGCCTTGGACACAAGGGGCACTCCTGTTCTTAAGCGCCCGTGATTGTAGTGGGCTTAATGCTGTATATCAATATAAGGCAAGGTAGGTAACACAATCACATTAGTGTTTAGGATCAGGTTGCTTTTCAAACTACACAGATATGGATATTACAGACAGAGGTGCATATATAGCCCATAATGATGAAGGAACTCACAATAATTCATTTTAACATGGCCCTATGCTGCACCAACAGCCATTTGACCCGGCTGAACATTGCTCGGGATAAAAATATCCCTTTGTCTGTGCCAGCCTACATTGGTGAGAAATATATAGGATTTGTTAATATTTTTTTTTAGGGTAAAGAACAGGATGTGTGAGAAAAATAATCAGAGCTCTGAATACTGTGTTCTCTGCTCTACGAAGACAACTTAGAAATGTCATACGATTGGAATGTCTGGGACCAAATGCATGGGGTTATGTTTGGAAAACCCAACCCCCAAGTATGAGTTAAGGTGACAAATAAATAAAAAAACAAGGATTGTTCTACAACCCTGAGGTTGTAAATAGATAAATTTTATTTACATTTAATGTGGAGATGATAGATGTTATTGCCATCAATTATAGAAGTGCATTATAGATAGATTAATGGATAGGTTAACTTTTGAAGATGGGAGGTAAGTAAAGGAGATAGTCTTGCCTCCTGTCATTATTCAATCAATCAAAGGAGAAAGAAAGCAGCAAAACCTTTCAGTATCCACGAATGCCCTCCTTTAGGATTCCTCTGATAGTTCCAGATGCATATGCAGATACTATAAGCTTGCATGCGTGCTATCGTATAGTATACACCCGAAACAGTGGGCACGTCAGAGGAAGCATCAGAGGCTGATCGTGGGTAAGTTTAAGGTTTTGCTGCTAGCTCCTGTGGCAGGGGAAGCGGGATTGAATTGATGAAGAAAGTTGCGATACAAAGCCACTTTGCAGGACATGTGCTAGTATTAAGGAAGACCCAGAGGTGATGACCCCAGATCGGTCCTTCTGGGTACTATAAAACGGGTGGGGGTGTTTTAGGATTAATGCCCACTCTTAAATTTCACCCAACTAGCGCAATCTAGGAGATGTTCTAGACTCTGTAGGTAAATTTCATCAGAGATTTACCCTCGTGACTATTAACGCCAGCTACCAAGCTATTAGTGGGTGAAAACGTTGCTTTGGCTGTTGTTTACACAACACTCACACAGCTGACCACAAGCAAGAGATAAGTCACACTTACCAGATATGGAATCGGGGCTTTCAGTTATTTCATGTACTCACAACCCACATTAGCACAGATAATTTTTTGGAATTATATAATTTAAAACAGTAATTGATGTCAGCTAGAATTATTGCTTAGTTTTTTGTTTTATTTTAAGGGTGTCATTGATAAACAATGGGAAACTTGCGAGTCTTTGAAAACTAAAGAAGCCAGTTCCCTTATTACCTGGAAGATGGGCGGTGTGCATGGGGTTTTTGGCTTCCCTGCAACAGCCCAATTACCATTCTTTGGGTAAGCAACGGGTTTTGGATGTGCTGCAACACAATTTTTGGTATAGAGGAACAGGTAAACAAATGGCCATGGCAAAAAACACTATGAGGGTGGAGGGGGGTATGTGTCCAGTCTTTATAAATATCATTAGGCCTTGTATTTGTATTATTGAAATGTGGACACTATATTACAGTTACAACCCCCATCAAGTGCATCTCATTACATACACTAATGGAAAGGACAATTATTTGACGCTTCAAGCTGTATACAAAAAGCGACTAAAAGACACTAAATGACTGAATTGTCAGCTCAGTGAACTGTTACTGTATCTTTAGTAGCAGTTTGTTTTTGCAGCAGGGACAGGCAAAAAAAAGATTTCAAATGTACTAAATCGAACTATTTAGCCATTTACTGACATGTTTATTCAATAATTATTGGGGGGAATATTCAAATAAAGAGTCCTATGCTTATTGTGTGGATGGTTTAACTGGCTGTCAATCGATAAACTCAAAAACAAAATCAAAGGTAGTTACATTGTCAATTACGATATAATAATGCGGAAGACAAGGATAAAGATAAAATAATATAAGAGACAGCAACATCATTTTTAAGCATGGGATGATCTTCCAACAGATCTTTTATTAGTGTTCTGGAATATTATTAGTATAGTTTTTAGGTTATTAAGTAAAGCCATTAGCAGAAAATATCAAATGGTCTGTGTATGGCGAAACGGACAAAATGAATTGGAATTAATTAAAACAGCAAGGACAAATAAGTCATAGTGTAAAACCTGCATTAAATAAATAACCTTATTCATTATGCCAAATGTGGGTTTGGGTCTATCATAGTTGGATGTCTTCATTTTTAATACATTTATTTTTGTTGGACACAGACCAATATTCTGGAGTTCATATGATGGAGGCGGTAACAGCAGGACTAGGTGTGGCATGTTGTGAACTACAAAACCTCGATGTCCTTCAGAATGCAGCCAGCTGGGGATATTTTCAACACCAGATCCCCCCCCAAAACAGGAATCAAGACATGTAAGATGATTGTTTGGTTTCTCTTATTGTTCGAAAACAAAAATATACAAATGTTGGGAGGTTAACAATAGGGCCTGTGCGCCTACTTTAAAATAGAATGAAAGTCTTAAGTACATTTAGTGTGGACATTTATCAATGGCTGACAACTACATGGAAATCCATCAATCATTAATGGGTTACTTTTTGCTGCTGGGATCTAGCCCAGTTCAAGCTATTGGGGCGGGTGGTGACAAATAAAGATTGTTCTCACAGGGGGGTTGTAATGTTGTAATATGTAATCGGAGGAAGCAGAGACTTGGGAAGAAGAGATGGAGCAGCACTGAAAATCACATACATTTTAGGGGCCAAAAAAAAACAACCACTTCAGGTCCTAATTACAAGGGAATTCACCTGAGCCTTAAGGTTATTTTGCTTTTTATTCTCTTAGCCATGTAAATAGTGTACTGTTTATTGGAAGTATTTGGAATTCAGCAATGCTGAAAGAGAACTGGTTAAATCATGCTAACTCTGTATATACCTCTATCCGTATCCGTGACGAACAGGCACAATTAGCGTGTCTGAAAATCACGGGTGGCTCGGCGGTTCCATGTGGACCACGGTGATTGGTCAAGGCGAACTCCGCGACAGATTCAGCTAATTTGGATGGGGACCACGACAGTGATAGTCTTGATAGATCGATAGTGAGCGAACGATCAGACGGGCGGAAAAAATTTTGCTGGGTGTATCAGCCTTAGGCATGAGCATATTGAAGGCATGCGGCAACACACCCACTCAGAGATACGGGTGACTTATAGATAAGATGAGACCAATACTGATGCAGTATGTATAGTTGCCTTTTTTAACTCTGTTAGTAATGAGTGTTTGATTTTAAATCTGGATAGTGAACTACAGAAAAGCTGTGGTGACTGGTGGGGTCGAACGAGAGAAACTGACGTTGTTGTGTTGCAGATTGGCCTAAATCAGGATTTCCTTGTGTTTCTGCTTCATGATGTAGGAAAAATGCCAGGGGTTGATTGTGGGAAAACATCCTGTGAATGGTTGTGGGATCCCCCAAGGAAACACAGGTGGGGTTGCTTTGGAGACTTTCAGTGCTCTGTTTTTATTCATCTGCCACTGAAAGTACAAGATGCAAGGTAAAAACCATAAACTCTTCAGTATATATTTTACTTTGTGCCTACAACCTAGGATTTTCTTACGGTACATATTATAGGCCTCTGTTGTCCTAGAAAGGTTGTTTCCAATATCTGTTGTATGCAATTATATCAAAAAAAAACACAACCAAAAACCTGGACTTGAAGTTTAGTTCTTGAAGAGGTTTCGCCTAGTCATCCGACTGGCTTTCTCAATTCAGAATGACGTACCAGGAATCTGTTGTCGGCCAATTATGTACCCTGGAAAATCCCAATTAGCATATCACAGCCGGGGGTGTTAAGGCTGATGGATAGTGGATAAGAGGTGTTTAGGAACGCCAGAGTAAGGTTGTAAAAACAGCAGTGTACATGCAGACAGTTGGGTCGAACCCCCCCCCCACCTCTAGTTAGGTTTGGTTTCTTTATTTTCACATTAAATGCCTCCTTAACACCGCTCTTTGAACCAGTCATGTTCCTTTGCCATATGTTTAAACATTACAATCTTAATAAAGGTCTGTCCCTCCCAGTCTTCAATCAATGCATTAAAGGAATAGTTCACTTTAGTAGTGATTATTAATTTAAGTAGCCAATTACAATATACATCATTTCTCAAAATATGTGGTCGAAAAGTGTTCAATTTAATCCAAGGGGGATCTGTCCTGTTTCCTCTCACTGGTTTTGGAAGACCCTTAGCACCCTCTAGCGAATCTAAGTCGTCCCAGCACTTGGTTAGTAACACTCTCCCAGGGAACTTCTTCAATATATAGAAAATTAAATATGATCTGATGTTTCAATTACATGTACTTTATCCATGTTTAGATATTTACATTTATCATGTTTTGTTACCCTTATTAAAGTCCTCACATAAGCACTTCAGCACAGTGGACTTTTCATGCCAGAAGGTTTGAGCCTGAAAGACCGAAGCCACATTCGTGGAGAAGCGGTATCCTATTTTCCATATTTCCTATGGCCGCTACTAGCAGTCTGACTGAACGTTGTGAATGGAGGGAAATGTAATTGCTTCATTGGTCACAATGTTATCAAACTGGATGGTGACTTAGGTAAGAAATATTATAGACATTGGGTCGAGATATTCATAGTGTTATTGCTGCAGAATCACCGGAATATTAAGTAGGAATGTCCCTTAAAGCACAATCAGCGCAAGGATGTTCACTGGTTCCAGGAGGTTCACTTGATTGTGACTACACGGCTGTCAGTCATGGTTTATTACGTCTGGTCTATGTACATAAGTGCTGCATGGCCCAATACAAGTTTAACATATATTCATCAGAGTAGATTGCCTTTTTCCACCCAACAAGCTGTTTTGGTTCTTTCATGGCCTTAATTATCATTTGTTTAATAACATTTACAGAAACAAATTTATATAAAATGTGATCAAGTTAACCCTTGGTCAGTCACCACTGAGAGGTTAATATACAGTGAGGGCTCTATAGCGTCCTAGGTTGATACTTGGAAGCTTTGCTGCACTTTTGTTGCTACTTATTGCTGATGTTGACTGGCTGTAGGAAAATAAGGTTTTTCCTTAAAAAGAGCCGAATGCATGTATAAAAACTGTATTTTAGTATAGGACAGAAATAGACCTAAATACATTCTAGTTAAAAACAATAAAAATAGGTATATACGAAAATTGGGCCTACAGTGATAAGTACGCTGTACACTGTACCTCTATTCAGTCTCTGTATCCCTAGAGGTTCGTTGACAGTCACCCAATAAGGCGTCTGGTTGTAGTCAAAAAGTATCGGACATTCAAGGAGGCCGGGCAACCCCCTGAGGAAACCGTGAACCGGAGCGCTATAGTACAGTGCCAAACGTCCTTGTACGCACAGATTTTGTATAAGGCATTCAAAGTGCGGGTATTTTAAGTGTGAAACTTTTTTCTATTAAAGTTTTTTTTCCCATCCAGCACCTCCGCATAAAGTATATATAGGATAATTTAATCTTCTTTTTATCAAACTAGGGCCCTTGTATTTGTGTTCTGACATGAGTAATGCCTCAATTTACGGATAGTCAACATACCCTATCCTATGACTCATTTTATTTGATGTCATCCACCTTACTGATGGGGTACACAACAGCAAGAATTATATCATTGGAAAATTCATTAAGCTGTGTTATGGGCTATTAAATGCATGCACACAGTCCAAACAAAAGTTTAGATTGTCAGAGGTTAGACTTATTGAAGGACGCATGTCCACCTAAACAAAAAATGGTTGACTTGCCAATATCTGCCTGCAACACTACTGCTTATATTCTTAGTTTAATTACATGCATTGTAACCAGTTTTATAGTTAAAAATTGTTCCTTTCGGCAAAGGTTATTGCTTCTTCCAAGCTCCATAAGCTTGAGCATTTGCAGGGAAGCCGCAGTGAAACAGCAGTCAATCAGTGGTTGTGATGTCAGCATTCACAGCCTTGATTACCTGCATGGAGGAAGGAGGACAGCTTACTTGTAGAATGGGGACCTAGAACAAATACTTAATATATGGTTAGTAATACATCTAAAAATGTACTGAATGCATTGTTGGAATGGGTTCAGGTACTAAACAATCGACCAGTTATTGGTTTTTTAAGGTGAACATTCCCTTTTAAGGGGAACCTTCCCTTTAAGTATAGTGGCCAAAAATATTTTGCTTGTGGATGAAGAATTTTTCGATACTGTGTGCGCACAACTTTAGTGTGGGACACTACGATTTGACACCTGCTTGCTTGTAGGTTGTTTTCTTTGTTCATAACTAGTCTGTAGTCCATTATTTGTACGCTGGAGTCACATATGTTCTGAAACGCTGTGGGGCTGTGTCTATCATGTGTGTCTATCGCTGTCTCATTCCATTGCTCCTTTAATCTGTTAGTCTAAAGCTAACCACAAGCTTGTAATTGAGCTTTTATGCTGCGTAAATTAAGTGAGTAATACAATTAGAATAAGTGCAAGACTTATGCCTCAAGGTTACAGTGTCTGAAATTCCTGAAGTCATTGCGGATATATGCTTGAGGATCTCTTGTTGGCAATTCATTTTTCTAGGAAAAAACATTTTTTTTTTTTTGTGGGTTTCTATTTACAGGAAATTAATTTATAGGCAAAAAATCTCAAGTTCTATCCAGAAAATTATATATGGATGATTCCCCAGAACGGGTCTTACAGGGGAGATAATAACAGTTCTTATCATTAAAAATGGATAAAAATAGACTATGGTCCTGACTCACTGCTAAGTCAAGTGGCTCAAGGTGATGTGAAATAGTCCAGCATGAAAAACTCCGATTGACTAACAAGATGGCACCCAAAAACGAATATAAGGCTGGTGTACACATAATAAACGATTTTAGGCCAAACTGACCATGTTTCGTTTTATGTCGGTCGAGCCGAAAAATCTGCAGTGTTCTTCCGTTGTCTGTTCCCAGAGAAGGGGACGAACTTGAGAGTCAGTAATCATGGCCACTCAGTAGTATCCATGGACCGCACGATACCGGTAGTGGCGACTTTCGCCTCGACTGACCAGTAATTCGTGCACAGACCGTTCTCATTGTGGCAAAAGTCGGCGGGGGGAAAAATTCGCCTTGTTATCCAAAACTTAGAACTGTTTTTAATAGCCAAACCCACACACCACACACACCCACCACTACAGATGTTGTGAAGCCAGGTTCATGTATATCTGTTGTATTTCAAGTAGATCACGGACTTGAAGTTTAGTTCTTGAGACGTTTCCTATCATCCGACTGGCTTCTCAATTTCAGAATGACTTGTACAAGATCTGTTGGCAATTATGTACCTGCATTAACACTAGCCAGGTGTTAAGGGCGGCTTGGATAGTGGCTAAGAGGTGTTATAGGACCGCCAAGAGTAAGGTGTCAAAACCAGCATTGTACACGCAGACATTTGGTGTCGAACCCCCCCCCTCCTCTATTGGCTGGGTTCTTTATTTTCACATAAATGGCCTCCTTACACTCTCTTGAACCAGTCACGTTCCTTTGCCAATAGTTAACTTACATCTTCTATTTATATTATAACATAAACTAATTAGGTTGTGTTATTCCAGGTGCTACCTTCCTGATTCCGCTTATACACCCGGGACTGAGATAACAGCGCTTTGTGTACATAAAACCATCTTAATATTTACCATACATGTTTGGTGAGAGAACATGCTCGGCCGACACACTGGCATCGTATCAAACAGTACAGCTCCATATTTCATTGGGCATGTGACAAGAGCTCTTTGCCGAGGGCATCATTGGAAAACATACCTCGCATGCTTCCATCCAAGATAGCTTCCCAAGGATCGGAGTAAAGAGGATCATTGGGAAGTGGTTAGCGCCTTGTCGCGGAAATGAAGTGTTTGAGTGCAGAGGAAGTAGAGAAGTATTTCATTTTCCTATCGGATATGGAAACGACGTGATTCAGCTTAGGTGCTGCTTTAGTATGATAAAGCAATGGTGAGAACAGGGCTTTATGGGAAGAGATCTCAAACTACCTTTTTACAGATTAAAATGATGGAATTTCATTTTTCAAATTCAGGAATTAATTTATAGGGATTATTTTTTTTTTTTATTGCACCAGTGTGTACCTTTGTTCAGGAAATCTTAATAAAACTGCCAGGGTCACTGCCAAAAACAGATAGAAACAGTGTTTAAAGGTACGTATTGATCAATTAAATTCATTCTATTTTTATTTGTTTGGTGGTTTCATTTCAGATTTGCCTTTCCCTGGAGTTCGTTTGTACTAGGATCAGGTACTGTTTGTGGCCTTATAGATTCAGATACTGTAGTGTCCGATAGATTATATATGTGAATAATGTACCCCATCTGTAAATTCTAAGGGTATTAGAAGAGGAGGCGTTCCGTAAATATAAAATGCTTTATAAGCCAGGGAACTCCGAGGTGACTTTTAAAGAGAACTAAACTACGTTTTTTAATCCTAATGTGAAAGTTTTCTCCCAGAACACCGATACATTTTAAAAGTTCTGCTTCGTAATTTGCAGTGTCAAAGAAGCTTTCATGTTGTGCCAGACCCCAGATTCAGGATCTATTACTAGATATCCTGTGAAGTGTATTGCGAAACACTTAGCTGGGTGTCTAGTAAGGTGATTAGGAGCTGACCCCTAGTCCCTACAGGTTACTTCATAATCACCCAGTAATATCCACAGCAAAGGAGAGGTTAAACCCCAGTTTTTTTGTTGGTTTGTGATGTGCTCTTACTATTGGGGAATATTGTCTGGAGACTTAGTTTTCCCCTTTTTTTAAAAATATCCCTATGAATTATTTAGGGGATACATTATCCAATATAATCCACTGCTGTACACCTCTCTGCGAGTAAAAACAGGGGGCCAACAATACTCAACACCCCCACCCCTTTACCCATCAAATCCCCCTCTGCAAGTCGGTAAGCTCAAACACCACAGGTAGTATGAAACTATAGATAATCCTAGTAATCGTCATGATGTAGCAGATGTATATATCTATAATAAACTGATGGAAGGAGGGTGGGTTTCGTGATTAGCCTTTTCCCTCATTATGACAAAAATGGAATAGGCTTGTGTAAGAACATGTTTTCCATGCTCTGATATGAAATTATTAATGTTGTGGTTACTAATGTTTCTGCAAAAAGAAAAGGTTAAAAATATGTCCAGCTCCAATATTTTTGTAGGTTCCACCAATGCCTGACCCAATGGTGTTTTCATTTTATGATCTCGTTAGTTTTAGTGTAGGATTTTTTTTCTGTAGTTGAATTCGAGGAACTTCCCTTTGGTATATGACTCAAAGATGGTACAGTAAGCCTTTACTAAGAATCCTTTGATATTATAGCAGAAAAGTAAATGGAAAGGGGGAAAGGGAAATAAACCGATGAAAACACCCTTTTTAAAACACCAGGGAATTCGCATGATTTAGGACAAAACAAGAAGTCTGCGTAAAAACATCTTACCTTTAATCTCTCTCTTAGTGCAGTATGGGATGAAGAGAGGAAAATGTGTATACAGTAAACTTATATATGCATTAGTATGTCAGACCAAGTATTCCCTTCATTATTAAAATCAAAAACTCTTGCTCATTAACAGACCTTATTAAGGGGAGCTATTAATACAAAAAGTAAACCCTTGTCAAAAAAAATAACTGAATTAGTTTGAATGATGCCTCTGGGTAGGTACACAGGTTACAGAGAAAGAGAAAGATCTCTATCATAGCACCAATTATTTCAAGAATTAGTCACTTTCTGGTCCAAGGTGATAAAATGAACGAAATCCCTATCTGTCTGTCAGGTTGCATCATGGTTGATGCTATTTTATGGCTTGGTCATGTTTAGCACCTCTAAATAAGCACCTATGTAACAGGACGTTATTAATTAACGAGCAATATGTTAAATAAAAGATATACAGCAAGACTGTATATTTGCAAATTACAGACCGCTTATGTAATTCATGACCACACTAGATATTATGGCCATGACGTGAGGTATTTTACTACCAGTATCTGCCAATAGTGTTATATGGTGATTATTCTACGATGAGATCCTAAAATAAGATAACCAACTATAACTAGAAGGGGAAGTTTTTTAAAATATAACTTTGAATTGGTTGAAAGACTGCATTTTGAAAGGGAATTGCTGGTTTGTGCTGCAGTTTTAAAACTCAATAATGCAATGAAAAAAGAGGACATTGTGTTTTTACTACCCTTTAACTATGTCAATGCATGTAAAGGTAGGGTCAGGTGGTGTGTGTGTATTCATATCAGGTTGGGGGATAAAATACTAATTTTTGATGATTGCTTGGTCAAAAGAGTTTTTTTTCCTTTAGTTACCTCTTACGTATAGCTGCCATAGTAATGGAGAAGTAGTCAGTAGGTGTGTTTTACCCGTTGTAGGGTGAGAGTTAAAAAAAAAATACTTTGTTGATTGAGTGGTCAAAAATAGTTTTTTGACTTTAGTTAGCCATTTAACTATGGCTGCAACAGTATAATGGAGGGAGTTGGTCAGTAGCTGTGTATACGGGTATCACGTTGGGGGTGAAAAAAACAAAGTTTTTTGGATTAGTGATAAAATAGCTTGTTGACTTTAGTTACCATTTAAAGTATGGCTTCCACAGAATGAATCAGAGGTGTGTGTACCTGGGTATGGTTGGGGGGTGTTTTTGTGTTTTATAACCATTATAAAACATCTTTTATGGAGGATAATTAAATTATTTTTTGACTTTTAGTCCTTTAAATATGGTTCCATGGGAATGGAAGGTTGGTCTAGTAGGTGGTGTACCTGGGTCGGGAAAATCCACATTTGAGATTGTGTACAATTATTAGTAATGGGAAAACATTCGGAAAGTCGCCGACAACGCCGTAACGCTTCCGCGGAGTCCTTAGCTTAGAAGATAGCACACTTTCCTATATGCCCGCACGGTTGTACCGAATGAATTGTTCTATGCTGCAAAAAAACTGGGGAGGAAGGGAAATACGGTCCAAAAAGCGGAAGAATAAACGGGAAGAAGAAGAAGAAATAGAAAGAACAGGAATTTGGCCTTTTTCACCAAATAATTACTGATTATGATAGGGAATGGACTTTTGCCAACTAATTTAAGCCATGCAAAATATGCCATTTATGTAAACAGGCCTTAATACATCAGATCTATTTTTATTTTATTTTGGGGGCAAGGTAGGTGGGGTAAGATTGAGGAGATGCCCCAATATGTTTTATAGAAGGGAACTGTTGTAGTTTCACCATGTCTCTCACAAATGATGGATAGAATTAGTCCCAAAAATCCAGTATTTATGGCGAGGCATAGCTATAGTTAATGATCAAAAACTTTCCTCGAACAGTAGTTGCCGTTCATCTGAAGATTGGTCTACCCGACCTAACACGTCAGTTATCCAGAGGAAGGCAAAAAAAAAAGGGGGAGGTTTTCCTGCTCCAAATGGCGTTGGAGAAAGGCTCATCAATCACTATAGGCCATATTTAATAACTGGGGTATCCGAAATTCCGATACCAGGGGTTATCAGATAGGTGTGAGTTGTTAGTACAATACCATGTACGTACGTAGTAGACTACCGCAATGTATTGGAATTAGCTATCATACGATCTGATAGCGGTTGTTATGTATGATGCCCGATAATTGTACAATTGCAGTCGGGCAAGTTTGTAATTGTTTAAATGGACGGTATCGCCTATTTAGCTAAAATACTCTTCTTCTATTGTAAATAACTTAGTGGTGAGCATTGCACCCGAGAGTTATTGTATGACCCATTATGGGCTTTCTTTTCCCATAGGATCCTGAAATGTAAATGTGCCTACTAAATTTTCGATGCTAGTTTTGGAATGATCAAATCCATCAAAAACTTATTATCTGTAAGCATTACAATCTCATTTAAATGAGGCAAAACATAGACATATTCCTTTCCAATTCTTCTGCGAGAAAATGATTTGTAAACATAACTGGAGATTAAAAGTAAATATACCGGTATCTGTCTCCCAGCCTGACACTTGCTATTCTTTTTAATTTGTGTTCTAATCCAATATCATGCAAAGTTTTACCGATGGAAGTGGAATGCATTCTCATGGAAATTGATGTAACCAATACTATTTCAGATTAAACCGTAAGTATGCTGTAATGTTACATTTCCGGAAAACGAATGGATTTCAGAGTTGTCCTGCCAATAGCACTGTTATTTCGTCTCAACATAGTGGGATTAGAGGGGAAGCAAAAACATTCCATTTAGTTCTTGTATATAAAACCCATAAAAAGGCTCTGCCACCACCAATACTGGCCATGGGAACATGATTTCATGTGATCATTAATGAATGCATTTCTGTGGCCAAACAATCTGAAATACACATTTAGTACTGAATAGAAAGAGGATATATCTATTATTATTTTATAGATTTATATAGCGCCAACATCTTCCGTGGTGCGTACAATTACAGAGTAATACATGACTACAGGGTAATACAGGTTTACAAAGTCTACACTGATTACATACACAGGTAATACATAATATAAGGTTAAAACATCATACAAAAATACAATAGGAAAAGAGGACCTGCCCAAAAGACTTCTAGACTAAGGGATATGGGGTGAGAAATTGAGACATATGAGTGTTGTTGTTGAGAACATAAGGTTATGGGAATCAGTAGGCTGTAATAGATTGGCAGGGATGTGAAGGCGGGTTGGGACATATATGGTAGTAAGGTTTAGGCAAGTTATATGCTTGCCTAAAGAGGTGGGTTTAGGTTAGGTTACGTGTTGAGAGTGTTGAAGATGTTAAGGAATGTGAGTGACGGACAGACGAGGAACGGTAGTTCCAGAGCATAGGGGCAGCACAAGTAAAGTCATGAATGCGGGAATGGGAAAGAGGGTGACCAGGGGGGATTGAGAGCGAGGGTTATGTTTGCAGAGCGAGGTGCGCCTGGGACGATATCGCGGATCAGCCTCTGAGATATATGGAGGGGCTGCTTTGGATAGTGCTTTATAGGATAAGGGGAATCGTAAGCGTGGAGCTGGATTCCTTTGTGTGATGGGCAAACAGTAGAGGACTGAAGAGAGGAGAGGCAATTAGAGAAGCGAGAAGAGAAGAGAAATGAATGAGCCGGGCAGAAGAGTTGGGGCCAGAAGAGTTGTGAAAAATGGATTGAAGTGGTTGCAGGCGGTTGGTGGGAAAACACACAGGAGTTGTTTGCAGTAGTCTAGCCGGGATATGAGTTAGGGCATGGACTAGGGTTTTGTAGCTTTATCTAGAGGAAAGGGTTGTTGAGTGCAGGCTGCTATTTTGAGTTGGAGCGACAGGAGGTTGGCAAGCGAATTGAATGAGGTTGAAGGAAAGATCGGCATCTAGCGTTATTCCCAGGCAGCGACATGAGGAGATGGGAGATATAGGTGAATTGTTAATATGAATCGTAAGACTAGGGAGGGGAACAGATCGTGAGGGTGGGAAAGGAAAGTTCAGTCTTGGGTCCATGTTTAGTTGAGGAAGCGGGAGGACATGAAGGCAGAGATGGCAAAAACTAAGGCAGAGGTGTGTGTGTGTGTATATATATTTATATATATATATATATATAAAATCAATGCACCATTCCTAGGCCCATACAATATCATAGTGATCTGCACACTGGCAACTTTATAAACAAAGAGGTTTTAGTATACATTACTGTGATCACATGATATGAAAAAGCCGTCCAACCACGTCAAGGTAAACCCAGTATGGAAGGTCCTAACTTCTAACCTTTTTTACTTCAATTATGATTAGCAAAACTTTGCATTCTTCATACTTGCACACTGGTCAATATAACATGCTTTCTAACTATGCCAGTGTGCTGTATAATATGAATTGTATGCATGCTTCAATGTTGATACATGTATAACTTTTGCTCTGTCTGCGCTGTCCGCTAGTTGGAGAGGCTATAAAGACCTCCCAGGTAGGAACGTCAGATCCTGGAGGCGGCTTGTTAGCTGAAACACATAGATTAGCGTGTTAAACGTTCCATAAAGTTATTTTACGTACAAGTCCTGAGAGTGCCTCATATAATTGGATGTATTGGACAGTCTCCCCCCGTTCGGCGCCAGGCATTTGCCGCATTGGAACAGTGTGCTGACGATTTACTGGTTGTAGATATATATTATATATATAAAATGCGCTTACCAATGGTCTACAAAAACAGGTGCCAAATCCTACGAAGTTTCCCAACATGGGTTTAAATGTGTTGATTGGAGAGCTTGGGGGGGGGGAGATTTCTTGACCATGTTATCACGACTTTAGAAATTTGTTTTTGAATTCATACTAATGTATCCTAGAAGTCATCCCAGGCCACCAGGTGACCTTTAGGTTTCTTTTTAAATTCTACATAGTCCCGAGATATAACGTTGAATATGCTGTTGATTTGTAGAGCTGCTAAACTTCATTCTGTCACTCAAAGGCAACACACCCACACAATTCAAAGCTCCCCTGCAGTACGGTCCAAACACTCTCTCACCCACACTATATGTCCCATGTGCAACATATAGTCAAAATGCTGTAGTGCTAAACAACAATCAAAAACATTAACCCAGCCAATATGAGCATAAAACACTATAAAAACAGCCCCCCCCCCAAAAAAAATCTTATATACATTACAAACCATCAGTGGACTCCAAATGGAACACGATACAGTATATATAATACAGTAATCAGGACTATATACCAAACAAGAACACCAGGCAATCTAGGAAAACATACAGTGGTGTGAAAAACTATTTGCCCCCCTTCCTGATGTCTTATTCTTTGGCATGTTTGTCACATTAATGTTTCTGCTCATCAAAAACCCATTAAATATTAGTCTAAGATAACATAATTGAAAAAATGCAGGTTTAAAATGATGGTTTTTATTATTTAGTGAGGGAGAAAACAAACCTCCAAATCTACAGGCCGTGTGAAAAAGTGATTGCCCCCCTTTTAAAATAAGGGGTAAAAAAATAACTTAATTGAGATCTGTCTGGTAAAGGTTTATAAAAGCCATTTCTAAAGCTTTGGGACCCCAGCGACCACAGTGAAGCCAGTATCCACACATGCAAAAAAACATTGGAACAGTGATGAACCTTCCCAGGAGTGGCCGGCCGACCAAAAACCAAGAGCACAGAGAAACTCATCGTGTGTGAGGCCACAAAAGACACCACAAAAGACCCCAGGACCAACATCTAAAGAAGGCAGGCCTCCTTGCTCAATTTAACGGTCAGGTCAAGATTCCACCATAAGAAAGAGGACTGGCCAAAAACGGCTGCAGGCAGATATCCCAAGGCACAAACCACTTTAAGCACAAAAAGAAACATTAGGATCGTATAAATTTTGCCTAAAAAAACATCTCAATGATTGCCAAGACTTTTAGGGAAAAACCTTGTGTGGGACCGCGAGGGACAAAGTTGAAACTTTTTGGAAGGTGCGTGCCCAGTTACATCTGGGTAGAAGTAACACAGCATTCAGCAAAAGAACATAACCAACAGTAAAATATGTTGGTGGTCGTGTGATGGTCTGGGGTTGTTTTGCTTGATTCAGGAACTGGAAGGCTTGCTGTGATAATGGAACCATGAATTATCGGTCTACCAAAAAATACCGAGGAGAATGTCCGCCCATCTGTTCGTCAACTCAAGTAAAGCGATCTTGGGTGCTGCAGCAGGACAATGGACCCAAAACACACCAGCAAATCCAACTCTGAATGGCTGAATTGAAGAAAAAACAAAACTGAAGACTTTGGAGTGGCCTAGTCAAAGTCCTGACCTGAATAACTATTGAGATGTTTGTGTGGCATGACCTTTAAAAAGGCGGGTTCATGCTAGAGAAAACCCTCAAATAAAGCTGAATTACCAACCAATTCTGCAAAGATATGAGTGGGCCCGCAAAATTCCTCAGAGCGCCTGTTGTAAAAGCACTGTGGCAAATTATCGCAAACGCTTGAGTGCAGTTATTGGCTAAGGGTGGCCCAAACAGTTATTAGGTCAGGGGCCGTTTCTTTTTCACAAGGGCATGTAGATTTGGAGGTTTTTTCTCACTAAATTAATAAAACACCATCATTTTTTAAACTGATTTTGTGTCAATTTATGTTTATGTGACTAATATGGTAACGGTTTTTGCATGAGCGAAACATTTAGTGAGACAAAAATGCAAAAGAATAAGAAATCAGGAAGGGGGCAATAGTTTTTCACAACCACTGGATAGACTAAAGGCAACTGAAATGTAACAGGACAACAGCCCAGTGTCACTGGTTTGTGAGGTCTCACTACAAGCTGCCTTTGTGACACTGAACGCTTCTCTTTCAGTGATTATGATCTAGCTAAGCAGGGGGAAGAGAGAGAATTGAACTTTAGGTAAAAAGTAAATAACAATTGCAAAGTTAGAGAACAGGCAGAGTTCAGGAACTTACTGGTAAAGAATCTCAGCACCACTTGTCCTCCCTCTCCCCCTTGCACCTCCCCCTTCAGCTATTGATACTTTATTTCCACACTTTGATGGCTTACAGTCTAGCTTGGAAGGGAGGGGTAACAGGATTGTACAGCACTTCATTTAAAGTACTTTCAACTGACAAGCTCGGACTCTGTATACATGCACGTCACTGCTTTAGGGGGAGAGACAGAGAGGGGAGGGGGACAACACAGCGTGGTACAACTTCTTGCCAGTGTTGAGAAACGAAGCACACAGCAAACAATTGAAAGTAAGGCAGCTATACTAAGTGATCTATACATTGTCTACAGACAAAGTTGTTTTTCACTATAGTTGCCCTGTTAAGCTGGCCCTGTGTTTGGGAAAGCACATTGTATATCCAATTAGGATTACTGGTTCTTATTATTTCTACATACAGTATTTCACAGGTATTTAATATAAGCATATCCGGGAGGTAAGGCATCATGCAACATCGGTTTGCATAGAGTAGACCATATTTCCTTATAGGTCCATTTGTGCATAAATCCATCCCTATTTGCCTATCGAAAAGGTGAACGGAAGATGTTTTCTCCAGTATTACAGTAAATGATATGTAAACTCGCTCTGATTTATATTCATTTGACAAACTTATAACACCATTCCTGCCCTAAAAGAGAGACATGGCCGCACTTTAACTTGGAAGGGCAGTTCCACCCACTAACTAAAATGTGTCCAAATTACAAGGAAAACTGAAGAGGTAGGAGCTTGTCTTACTGTATGAAAGGTTCTGCCTCATCTTTGTCCTCTGAGAGGACAGTGGACAGGGGGAGGGGGGGGTCATTCCCAAATCCCTCCCACCCTCCAGATCCCTTTATGGCTGACCCTTCCACCTTCCTTAAAAAAACAATATCTTGTAGGCCCACCACCAACCACCAAATTAAAGTTCTAAAAAAAGAATTTCTAAAAAAAAGAAATCTGAGACCTCCTACAGGACCCGTCTGTGATTGGCTGCCTCTCAGCGGTTCGACGGTTGGGGGTGGGCAGAGGAGAGCTATAGAACTTTTAAAGAGGAGGGCACGCAGGACAGGGGACCGGGCAAGATTACAAGGAAGCCGTTGGGGCTGGTTCAGTAAGTAATCAGAAGACAGCCAACATCTATGAGACTGAGACAGCAGCTTCCTTGCAGCCAATGAATGCTAAGGAATATGGCTTCAGGTGGAACAGTATAAGAGGGAAGTTACTTTAATGATCTTGGGGGTTTGGGGGGGAGGGTAAAGAAGTCATGAGATTTGTATAGAGTGGCCACCGAACTCGAGTATATACCCGAATCTTTAATAGTCAGAGGAGTTCGACTTTTAGAACTTCCAAACTACGAACTAGTATTGAGTTTTGTGAACTCGCGAGTATCGAATTCTAAATGATAAACCCTTGAATGTAGCCTTTAATTAGGGAAACCCTGAATGTACGTTTATTTCAGTAACCTTGAATGTAGCCTTTGATTTCGCGTAACCCTCAATGTCTTGTTCGGAACTCTTGATGTATCCTTCAGCAATCCGCGCATTCGGCTGAAACCCTGAATGTACCAAAAACTGAGGACAAACCGACAATTTACCAATCGTGGGGAGTGAAGTAAGGCTGTACAGAAGTCGATGTGTTGCACGAGCCACACACACACACACCTCGACCGCCACAAAACCCAAAAACATTTGCCGCAGCAAATGGACATTTCGATGAGAGTAGCCAGGGTGTATTCGAAGACCCCCCAGCCGGCGAATACTACGTAGTTTGTCTCGCGAAATATCGGCGAAGGGGGGGTGGGGCGGGGCTCGTGCCAAATTGCCTGTGTGTATTTTACTCTTGTTAAAACAAGTTTTGGTGAGATGGACATGTTCCCCAGACATTTCCCAGGTCCCAGAGCCAATTATTTACGTAAGTTATCATGGTTACATGGAACTTTCAAACTATGTTTCACATTGACTTTCTATTCGAACACGATCCTATTGATCAATAAAGGAAGAGACCAGAGAAACTAACACGTACCAATCAGGGTTTGTTAATTACAGACACCAAAAGGTTTATTGTTCTAGATTTAAAGAATATCAAGAAATCTGAACTGATATTAAAATGGTTTTAACCCATAGGACACATCTGCCGTTATGGTATAGGAAAAAAACTCCATGTGAACTTTCAAACATTGTAGTGGGAAATTACACTTTCCAGAGAAAGTAAAAAACTCCGTATTTCCAAGTCTACGAAAATAACATTAAAGTTTAGTGCCACATACTGTAAAGAAATTTTTTTTTGCTCGATTCACTAACGTTAATCAGCCCCACCAGTGATATGTTTGTACTATATATAAATGGTCCAAAGTAATGACTTCATGTAGGCAGGACCCAATCAATCGTGCTTTTTAAAGCACACTAGTGGGCCCAAGTAAGATGTGGCCACGCTTAGCTGCCTACTGAGGGCTGTGCTTGTGATTCCGTTTTTTCGCAATCGCATGGGATCCAATGCAAACATTGGGCGATCAAAACCGCACTACGACAGCTGGGCCTAGTTGCACTGGAACGCGAGCGTGTGCCGGGGGATTTATGGTCTGAACTTTTTTCAAAAATGAAGGGAATAGAATATGTGCAAGATAAGTCTAATTTTAATTATTAATTTACAAAATAACATTTTCTATTACATTTCGACTAAACAACAGTTGGGATGGAGAGTGCTTTGTTATTTGTTGTTGTTATTAGATATCTCTAGCAACCCTACACCCAATACAGACTAATACACGGGCCTAGTAATATTTCACATTTACTACAGACAGTTTATTACCAATAACTGGACAAGTTCTACCAATGACACGCTGTATTTAAGGATAAGGATACGATTTTCCCTAGGGAAGCGTAGGAAATTCTTCAGATCATGCCAACATTTGCAACACCCAGTTGGGTTTACTAGTCATATCATTTGCTATCACACAGCAAGTTAAGCTGGGTAAACACATATTCTGTCTGGCATCTTTCAAAAGATCCAGGCTCCACACAGTGACAAGCGTCCTCAGTATAAAAGGCTGGGGTACATGGCCAGCCCTGTTCGTTCCAGAACGGACATGTGGTAATCATAGGCAATCGTTTGCAGATCCCTTTAGGAAGCAAAAGGTCGCGCCAAAAATGTTGGCTGCAGCAACTATTTGCTGAGGTTGACAGTAATTTGTCAGGTGAGCCTAGCTGAGTAGGGGAAAACGCTCGGTCGGGACAAAAAGGTCACTTGTGTGTACCCACCTTAAGTACAGAAGATCACTCTTACTGCAATACACCTAACAACGGTACCCGTTAAATGATGTCACTATGGAACAGAACAGGCTTGCTTAGCTATGTAGTATGTTATATTTTATTTCTATAGCGCCACTTGGGTACACAGCGCATTGTACATTATAAAACAAAGAGTATACATGGGGAAAGTGCAAGCAATTATAAAGTAAAGGAAATTTACAAAAAAAGTTCAAGGTATGAACTATACACACACACAGCACCACACACACAGATGTATTATATATATATGTATAAAATATGCAATATGCTAATGATTAGAATGGTTGATCATCTACTTGATTGGCCTTAATATTCTCTATCCAGAATCTAGAACATGTACACAGCTAATGATGGCCATACACCAAACAATCGCGATTAATTATCCTGGTTTCGTATAATCAGTTTGGCCAATAAATATTTTGCAATATATATCAAGGAAGATTGTACGAATGTTGTAAGTTGTGCATTACAAGGTCCCATAAATGATCTGACAATCCTACCTTATAGATTCCCCCACTAGCATTTGATTGGTTAGCATTACCGTTTATGACTACATTAGAGCGCCTTCAGATCAGCTGCAGTAAATCAAGGAAGTTGTAAATCAGGATGGAAAGCCTCTGGGTATTTAATCAAAGAGTGGCGGGTGAGCTACCAATCCAAGAAATAAAGGAATCAATCCTCATTCTCACACTGTGGGGCCATAATCACGAGAATTTAATTATCCTTAAGCTAGTGCATGTCCAGAATGATGGAATACATCCACACAAGACAGCCAAAAACATTAAATATGCCTTGACTGATTAGGATCCTTTCATACTCTATATTCCCTAGCAAACAGTACTCACTGATCCCGTGGCCCCCCTGGGAATAATATCAGTATTCTATAAACCATTGAATTCGTTTTTCCCACATGCGTTGTAACACACTTTTTCTTTGTTCCATCTAAAATGAATGCTTGTCATGAAGCTAAAAAATCTTGGACGGAGGCATAATATTGCTAAAAGGGATTAGCATGTGCATTGCTTCTGGTAAAAGCTTTGATGACTCCTGGGAATAGGACACTCATCTTAATCATAATTTTGAAAGTTGGGTATGCTCTTACGAGCCTCAAAATGCTGTGGATCCTCTGGGAGAAGACACTGCACTACATTCGGCGTTTTTCTGTGTATTACAAATCTAGATTGCCAAACAGGCGGCATTAATTATCTTCTTAGAGAAAATAAAGTCTTATGGAAATTAACCAGACTACAGAAAACATCATTGGTGTTATTCCCGAAATTTCAGTTAGCCTCCGGAATAACATCATACTGGCGACATTATGTCTAGAAGCCATTGAAGGTAGGAGTGTCTTAGCACAAAACTAGATTATGTGTTGTAGGTGATTGAGCCGTTGTTTAATTACTGGTAGACGTTATTCAGTGGTTGCTTTAACGAGCAGTACATATTTACTATGTGATTAGTGTTCATTCATTGGTCATTTGGATATAAAATAAGCTTTTAATTGCCACAAACTGTCTTTTAAAACAAATCCAAAAATGACACAACGCTGTTAATTACAAATCCCTAATTATAATATTAATTATTTAAATGCAAGAACAATGGATGCAAGCTCTGGTATTGGAGCAAAATGATTAGTTTCTTGTTCTTCATGAATTGTTTTTAACAAAAATGCTTGTTAGTGGCTTCCATGTATATTTTATCTAGAACCTGGGAGGCAAAATTCATATCTGATACAATGGGTGCAGTGTATATATGATTGCCAAATCAGACGAAAATGCAAAGAAAGGGTTCTGATTAATATATATCAAGAAAAAACCTTAGAAATATATTGATGGAAATGTGTGCATTTGTGTTTAAAGGTTTATATATTTAGACTATGGGTTAGATCAATAACAAAGATAGTATATGTTGAGCTAATTACTGTCAACAAACGCATGGCATTGTACCTTTACATGTAAGAAGTTGCAAGGATAGAATGTGTATGTACAGAGGTTGGTAGAAAAACAAACTTGCACTTACTGATTTGGTCCATTTTGTGCGTGTTCCCCTAACTATAACGGAAAATGTATTTCACACAGGGAAATCAATCATCATACTGTTCTAAAACCAGAAATAAAAAATTTACTTAATTCCTATATACAATACAGGAAAACGGATCTATTATAATTTACATTAAAAGAAACAATTCACCTTTTAAGTACATGTTTTAAACATTTTCTAAACTGAGATCAGTGTATTAGAGAGCTGTCATGAGATTTAGCAACAGGGGTGTCAAACTCAATCACATAAGGGTCCCCAAAATCAAAAAGACAGGCTAAGTGTGGGCGATTTTTTTTGTACCTCCTGGTTGCGGAATGGACACTCTACACGCTTGGGCCTTAGTGCTGGGTTCCAGAAGAGAGAGCGTGTGGAACGCACACTGTTTAGACTGGGGCCTCTGGCCATGGCATGATCATGTAGATAATGTGGAGCACCCACCTTACATACTTCTAGCCGGGTAATGGAATGGCGAAACTCAATGGAAGGGCCTTTGTTCATTACCTTCCTGGCCCAGTGCCAGGCTTAGATACGCAAATCAAGCTGTTACAGCGGTTGACTAACATCAAGTCTTGATACACTGCCTATCCATTGTGCAGCCCAAGCAGCATTGAACATGCTTTGCCTGCTAGAAACAGCAAATCAGTGTTTTTTAAAAAGCTGCGTCATGCCCTATTGAGTAAAGTGCACTCCGATTCAAGCTGTTTAAAAAGACCAGATGATCAGCAGGCAGATATATAGTTACGCACGTGGGATGCGGAAATTCATATAGCAGTGTAGTAAGCTTGGTGCGTACGTCACATGGGGGCAAAAACAAGGGGCCAACACGGGCTTGAGTTTTGGAACATGTGAATTAGAACATTAATGTTATGAATGATGGAGTGACATACCATATACTTCCGATACTTTAACGAACATGAGGGTGTCATCCTTAGGATGCAATTTGGGGTGCTCCACAGTTATTGTGCAGACACAGCAAAAACACACAACGTTTCAGCACCAAAGGCCTTTGGTGCAGACAAAAAGGGGCAAAATACACACAACGTTCGGCACACAGGCCTTTGTCCAAAGGCCTGTGCTGTTGAAAACATGGGTATGTTGCTGTGTCTGCAACCAATAAATGGGAGCACCCAATTGCATCCTAAAGGGGATCCTGGAACAACCTCATTTCGTTAAGTATAGATATATATACGGCATAAGGTGGCCAGGGAAGAGTGGATGGGCCCGGTGGTTTACCACTAACATTTTTTCTTACACATACCATATACTGGTATGTTCTAGGGAGTCTTGGTAGTCTTTGGTATCTGTTATTCATTATTCCTTGTTTATCATTGTATCGGCAGTTGTTGTTAAGTATTGTCAATGAGACCTGTTATCATTTTTAATGGCTGATCTGAATAACGTGGGATGTATTAATAATCTCAGCATTATTTAGAAACAGAAAAATGGGCTCTGCAAAAAACAAACGTATCTTCATAAATTCTATGCCAAATGAAAGGGCCGATCTGGTGCTGTTTATTTCAGTGGATCCTTTATACATGAGAAAAACAGGGCATTTGTAAAGAGTACACAAGGTTTCTAACTAAGGAGATGTAAAAGAAAATTCCCACCTCATTTTACATGTTTAGGACCATTCTCCCCTTATCATTAAATTATATTAAAGAGAGGCAAATCAGCTAACTTAATATACATTTAAAATATTGCCCTCAAAAGATCCAGTTAAAACGTAGTCACATATTAACATAAGATAAAGTGAAAATGTGACCTTGCTGAATCTAGTGCAAAATTAAGGGTAATTAAGTTAAATGCCTGGACTTAATTTGCATGTCCAGACATAATGCATAGGTTGAATTACTTTAGCAGGGGGGAAATCAGGTAAGTACATTTATATGGCCAGTTTAAATTATTAATCGTCCTTAACGTATTTTATATAAATTCCTATATGTTGGGTAACTTAACTGTGCATCGTTACTATATTCTGACGATAAGTATCAGCTGCTGATTAGTACATATCTATGTACCATTTATCAGGAGGTCAATGGTGTTTGTATTAGTCTCCACGTGCATTGTTTACATTCAACGAGAGTGAAATCTTGTTCAGTGACTTTCTAGCCCAAGGCCCCAGCCTGGCCAGATTGATTACTAACTGACACTGCCCATGCCTCTCTCTAAACATGATCTTAGGGATGAGTGCTCTACACTTCCCAGAGATACTCAATCAATATGCAGTTTTAATGAATATTGATGTGCAAGCATGGTCACTTAAAGCTTGTGAAGGGAAAAAAACAAAGCTGTACATGTGTTAGGTTCAAGTGGGTAAGACGCCTTTGTATATGGATATTGATTTGGGACATCGAGTAGGAAGAGAGTAACTGATGAGTGATCATTCTTATAGATGTCTGGGCCAATGAGCACTATGGTCACAAATCCAAATGCATCAAAAGACGTTAATGGCAACCTAGTGTCCAAAAAAAGGTACAGAACACATTTTTTACAGGATTTTATGAGAAGCATCTTAGGTACATGCCAGCACAATGTTTACTCTGTACAATTGCTGATCAATCATTGATTTTGATTACCTAGGGACGAGAGAAAAATCAACAGTCTAAAATGTATTTCCTGCTTGGTGAGAATTGATTTTATCAAAAGAGATAACAGGCTGATAGTGTGTGAATGTGGAAAATCATAAGGGGAGAAATACTAGCCAGAATTTTTTTTAGATTATGACCTCAAGGTTAAATTCCTTGTCCATTGCATTAGTTGTTTCTGTACTTGCTATGAGTTAAGCAAAATCTGCCAGTGTGCCAATTTTATGTGGATAATTGATGATAAGTATCGTTGCGTATGAAAGTTCATAAAAATAATATTCAATGCTAATTGATTATTAATATATTTATGCCTATTAAAGCAGTACCGCTACATGATAACACGTATGTTTGAGGCGACAATTGTCCCAAAACCAATCCCTTCCCTTCTAATGTACCAGGTTACAATGCTAGTTACCTCCATATTAAAAGGTGGTACATACATTCTATAACAGGGAGAAGTCCAGCTTATTAATTTTAATAACTTCTTAAAATATAGATTATAAGTAGAGATATGTAAAAATCAAATATAAAAACTATGATCAAATTTTTACATTTTTTCAACTTTTGGACTGAATTTAGACTTTCACGTTTTCGGGTGTATTTGTTTTTTTGATGAATTCGACTAAGATTTCCTGAATTTTCGATTTTCAATTTCACGGTATGTCAATTTTGAAATTTCCAACCTGCGGATTTCCGAAATGAACTTGGTTGGTTTCCAAAACAATACTCATTTACCATAATACATGTCCATAATAACACAGAACCATGACTTAACGTATTTTGTTATATGTACAACTAGTTCGCTTGGACATAACATAATACTTTTATGGCTAACTAAATGATTAGAAAATGCACAAGCTTTCTTCCTCAGGCTGAATAAATACTGAATCTTGAAAGCACACTATTTTAACATGCCTAGAACAAGACTTACTGACATTTTCAATCTATTTAGTAGCCACGGGCTATTGGGCTAATTAGGTATATTTATATCCAAGATTGCTCTACTTTCATCAATGGCTAACCGGTACAATTTATACTCGACTTTTATAAAGGAAAGGAACAGTGGATTATATTGTATAGGGTAGAAAGTCACGGCCCCTTTAAAAACTATAAGGGCAGTCTGTGTGACTTTATACATTTTATGGAAGTTCCAATGGAATTTTTATAAAATGGTTAATTTATACATTGAAAAAAAAAAAACTAGGGGCACTGTTGTCGAGGGGCAGGACCGATTCAGCTTTGACCCTGTGGGACAAAAAAACACTAGTAATTTCACACCGAAATACAGCAATTTCTGAAAATATCTCCATGCACCATAGACTCAAGAGAAGAAACATATTAATAAAATGTAGTGGTCTTTGTCTCTTAATTTTGTTCCCCAAACTTTTTTACAATGTTAATTACAATTGAATCTAATGATTTAGCGTTTACTGAGAAGGCTTCGTTTACCAATGCAGCTTGCCCTAGTTTTCTTTAAACAATACTATAACTCCATGATTCCATAATTGCTAATCTTCCCATAATGGCGACCTCTTAACAAAAGATTCTCCCTGGAACAAAATGAAATATGAGAATTTTCAAATGACAAGATTATGTTTTTTTATTGTAGGTCAAAACAAAATGAAGAGCAAATGGGCAGTTCTTCGATATGAGTGATGAAACCAGACCACAATGAGGAGACTTGTGCTTCATAGAAACAGATGAATCACATAGTGATTGACAGAGTACGTTGTACACACGAACAAAAGGACATTTAAAAGTTCGTTCTAGTGCTAAGTAGGAAGTTTCAACTCCCCAGCCTATTGTGCGCACCGATTTCGGTAAAAAACAGAAGCAGACCGGGGATTGGCTCATGGACTATTTATCAATAGAACGCAACGTCCAAGTCTCCAACTGTTAAGTTTTCAACAGGCACTTAGATAAAGAAAAATATTGGTAATCAATTAGTCAGGATGTTTGTGCTCATATAAGTAATTATGGTGTATGATTCATATGTGCTAAAATATGCAATTATTATAATATTGCCACCAAACAGGGTTCATTCTGTAAAATATGGAATTCCAAATCTTGACTAAAATAGCCCTAAACATCTAAAAATAATTTAAGTTTGTGGTGCGATTAGAAGAACCAGACATCTATCTCAAATAGTATCAGTGCCTAAAAAAAGGAATGTATTTGTGTGGCACTGCCCTTCTTTGATTCCCGTCCCATGATCCTCTAATTATGGTAACACCGCCCTGGAGACAATTTGTATTGACCATGATTTGGATGGGGGTTTACTCACTAGAAACAAAAAAATATATGAATATGAAGAATCAGTAGTGGTTTTATTAGCTTCAAAAATGAAAAATAAGCTTATTACAGTATGTTCTTATACACAGGAATAAACTAAGCTTAGTTGGTGATTGATCTTCATGTTCCAAAGTTTGCTGAAGGCTAAAGAATTATATATATGGCTGATTTCAGTACAGAGGTGGGAAAAAATAATGTTCAATTTTGTAATAACATCTTATCTATTCAGCTTTTGTTATAGTATGCAGTACTCTGCATACAAAATCAGCCTGTAAGTGAGGTAAGTCTTTTTTTTTTTACTGTACTTGGGGTGGATAGATCTTTACCCCCATATCTGAAAATAATCAGAATAATTGTATAAAATAAAAGGGAGATTATTCTCTTGACTTTCCTAAACCCTTACCTTCCCTATAAACGTGCCGGGTGAGAACCTAAAACTGCTCATAAGCTTTGCCCTACGGTCTCCCATAATAAGGCTACAATGTTCCTGTTATCAGTGCCTCCCCAAGTTCATTTGAATGGGAAAATGTGCTCTTAAGAAGTGTGTCTCCCATTGGTCAGTCCAAGAACATTCAAGGACTAGAATGGACGGGCCAAACTGCACAAATGTAGGGCACTTTGGATAGCTTGGCCAAATCCTCCATCTGGTGGCGGCTAGGTATTAATTTGGTAGGAGGGGGGTAGTATTAAACAATGTTAGAGGGAGAGCTTTTACCACGCATTATAGATGGGCCCATGCAATCACTTGCTTTTGCCTGTGCTGGCAATTGATCTTAAGCGTTTGAGTGACAAATCGTGCAAGTCCCATTGGCCGTGATTTAAATATGTGGGGAACTATAGTATACAGATACTAGATCATAATGTAATAATAATGCAAATCAATGTAATTAAATATTTTATTATTATTGGTTAATTTATATAGACGCCAACATATTCGTGGCGTTTGCAATTAAATAGTCTTACATTAAATACAAGGTTTAATCATTATACAAAGTCTCCTAGTACATACACAATAAAACACAGAGTGTATTTAAAAAAAAAGCGGGGCCCTGCCCAAAGAGCTTACCAGAAATGGGGGGTTGAGACATAAGGTGGACTGGAATTAGTAGGCTTATGTAAATAGATTGGCAGTGGAGTGTGAGAGAGAGCGCGTAGGGGATTAGGTGTGGGTCCAGGGAGAGGGTAGTAATGTTCTAGACCAGGTTATATGCGTGCCCTTAAGAGGTGGGTTTTGAGGTTACAGTTTAATGGTATAAAGGGCATGTCGCACCCCTTTTAAAAATTTTAGCAATGTAGTGGATACCACCTCCCAACCCAACCGCTATATTGATAACTTCAACATCTCCCTTCTTTACTTACACCTCACCGATCCTCCAATGTTCTGTCCAGCTCCCCGGCCCGCCGGAACTGCAAGCAGGGGAGCCGGCCGCAGCCGCGGCTGTGATTGGCTGAGAGGGCAGACAATCACCCGCGAGGCTGCAGTAATTGAAAAACGTGCGCTGGCATGAGGTGGGTGTGAAGTAAGAAGGGAGTGATTTTGATAGTATAAATAAAGCGGTTGGGGTGGGAGGGTATCCCTGAATTGTGGTTCACGCTTTTTAAAAACTACATAGGCACAGCCACCGAGGGGTCGGGAAGGAGGGGGGAGAGGGGGGGGGGAAGGGCTTCTACTGGAACATGCCTCATACCTTGCTGAGGTGAGCTTAGCCAAGCTACAGGCACAGGAAAGGCAACTGACAGCTCTACCCACAGTTCTCTGGCACTTTGAAGAGGCAAGAAAAAGGAGAGAACCACAAGGAAACAGGGAGGTATGGTAAGGATTTTTTATTTGTACAGTGGGGCATAGTAGTGGTAAAATTTAGTTTGGGGGGTGGACTGCCCTTAAGGGATGTTGAGTGTTACGGTGAGAGACGGACAGACGAGGAATGGAGTTCCAGAGCAGAGGCTTCTCTGTCCAAGGGCCAGCACGAACAAAGCCTGAATGTGGACAGGGAAGAAGTGACCAGGGTGGATGAGAGGAGGATGTAATTTGCAGAGAGGAAGTTTTTTGGCGTCTGGGACGGGTGTTTGTGGATTAGCTCTGAGATGGATCTAGATGTTAATTGGATAGTGCTTAAGGATAGGGTTTTCAGCTTTGACTGGAGCCATTTGTGTGTGATGGTCAGCCAAGGAAAGTAGAGAGACTGACAGAGAGGAAAGGCAAATTAAAGAGAATGCGAAGTGAATGAGCCGGGACAGCAGATGTTATATTAGTATGTGGCTGCAACCCCCCAAAATGTGGTATGTCACTTTGCACATGTTTTGCCAATAATGAGTTAAAGGGGCAATTTACTGTTTTCACACACACCTTATTAATAATAGCAATAAAAGTACTCAATGTGAGAACAAAAATGAAGGTCCTCTCCACCTTATACACAGACTGCAAATTGTCATTAAAGTTTCATCGCTGGTCCAAAACTATGGCGAGTCTGGAACCTGGCCCAATAAGAGGAACATTTACAGGTGTGCGTCTTTCGATTGACAGGGTCTAGACACAAGACGGACGGATCAACTGGGCTGTGCAAGCAGAAACAATTCTGATGCCTCACTTAGGTAAGCCCAGGGTTTTATAATGATCATAATTAAGAAGTAACATAACATGTTTGTATATTGTATAGTTTTTTTTGTATTTATATATGTATAACTAGCATATTTTGTACAGTTTTCGTCTTACAATCTGTTAGGCAAGATTACAGTCTGAATCCCAACAGCTGTAAGGAGAGAAATTTAAATATATGACCAGAAAGGATTTTTGAGGCTGCAGCCTATGGGGATGTGAGGAGATTGAGACCTTGTTTATTTATACGCACACACATAAAAGTCTCACTAACAAAGAGTCACAAGGTACAAATCTAGTAAACTTCGTTTTTTAAAACACATTTATGCATTTTTCTATTACATTTGACAAAGTTCATTCTGGAAAACAAAAAACGTATAAAATTAGTGAATTATGTAACCATGTAGAGTCAAGGTTAATTGTGTCAATCTGTACATGAAGTTTTGATGGCTATTGGGTGGAAATCGGGCTACGTACAATATCCACAGTCGATGTGCACTTAACGGTATCTCCACCCGCTTTAGTTTTTTAATAAAATGTATTGCATCCTTTCCCACCCCCAATGCTATGTAGATTGTTGAAAAAGAAGATAGAAGAAATATACTTACAGACCCTCGCTACTACGGACTCTGATCCAGCCCTCTGTTTACCGGAATTTACAAACAGGGGCCAGACCGCAGCGTGGCTTGTTGATTCGCTGAAAGTCACGACCTGTGGTGTGGCGATAGAGAAGCCTGGGAGTGAAAGGTCTGTAAGTATACTTCAGATTCTATTTTAGCAATTAATATAGTGGTTGGTGTGGGGAAAGGGATGGCCAACATTATATTAAATGTTTTACCACTAGGTGCGGGGGCAGCAGGGAGGGATCAGAGGGAGGGAGAGGGAGAGAAGGCCACCCTGTTAGCATGTCGCTCTTAGAGACAAGGAGGAGCCAGAAGAAACCTTTCATCGTTAAAGACACCTCCTACTCGTCAGTTACTGGACTTGTGGAAACATGCAGGAGAACCAAAATGAGAGTGATGGAAGGTAAGGATTTTTTTTAATTTAAACAGTGGGGCCAGAAGTGGGTTAATCTTTAGGTTTGGGGGGGTGGACATGGCCTTTAAAACTAATTACCACAGAATATTTAGATTTGATGGGTGTAAGGATTAAGCCGATCTTAACATTTTTTGGCTGATTACAATAATACATTGATGTTCCTATAAAACTAGATTAGCATGTTCTTTTACAGAACAGATTTGCTAAATAGCGTTGTGTTATATTCTATAGAGGACAGGCACTGGGAAAACCTGCTGCTGAAAGCAAGTGCTCAATTAAATAAGGGAGGAACAACATATTCAGGTGGTTTCTGGGAAATTGCAGTAAACGAGACGGACAATCTAAAGGACTTGTAATCGGCTTATACAGACATTTATTTACGAGAGTAAGAAACCCTGATTCCTTATAATAAAAAGTTTATTACATGTATCTAGATGTTGTGTTAACTTAAAACAAGTAATAAGCTTTTCTCATGGAGCAATAGAATTTTTAGGGATTTTCTATAGGAATTCTCTGTAAGATTTATAGAATTTTTTAATTTTGAATGAAATCCCTCAAATGAAAGTTCGAGACTTTGAACAAACTTCGGATCGTTGAGGTTTTTTCAGTTTTTAAGCTAGACGTTTGAAGGAAGACATGCGGAAAAGTGTGCTATAACCAGCAAGGAATCCGCAGAGACGCGTACTGCATTACCGGCAAGTTACAGGACTTTCCCCCCCATAAAACTATAATGGGTGCAATCTTCCAAATATGGTTATTTGAGGTTTAGGGTCATGTGATCAAAACAATTAATTTCATGGTCGTAAAATGCAACACTATACTTCCAACCCCTACCAAGACACAGGTACAAACACCTACTGACCTACCTTCAATTTCTGTGGGGCAACCATACTTATACCTGCTTCCGATGCCTCACCGCATCTATCTATAATGACTGGTTGCGGTGTTGTCAGTTGAGATCTGGACATCAAAGCAAATACAGGGTGTCTGTTACCAGCCAATCCTTCTCTGCTGTGTTTAATACACGAAAGTTTGATACCAGAAACCAGACACATGATAAATGACACTGATACCCATGCCTGACAACCTGTTACCGGACATCCGAGTACCGTACCTGCACCTTGATGATGTTCTTAAACATTGTGAAGTGTGAGCTGAGTTCGGTGTCATATTCACTTAAAATGTACAAATTACAGCAGAACAGGGAATCAGTTCTAAAAACAGCAAGTAAGTGCTGAAAGGGAGATGCCAGGGAGAACACTGAGTGCCCTGTAGTTAACCATAGGCACCCTAGCACTTTGCCAGGTGGCCTATGGCTAAAAATGGCCCTGCACCCTGTTGGGTAGATAGTTCTTACTCCCAAGATCTTTAGCTAGAGATATAGTGGATTGTATTACTGACGTTATTAGACATTTTTGTCTTCTGGCTCAAAAAATGGGGAGGGGAGATTAAAAAAAATAAGAAAAAGTGGAAATTGAAAGAACAGCAATTTTTTATGAAAATAACAATAAACTATTTCATGTTATTTCATGTGAGCTTCTGTTTATCATACATTACAGATTTTCCCGGTAACTATAAGTTTCATAGGTTCCAGTATGTATGACAGGAACAGCGATGTTTAACCATCAAGCTGTATTGGATAACAATTGCAGGGTCTCCGAATGGATGACAAGTGACTGATGGGCAGTAAATTAGGCTTCCATGATGTAGAGACTAAACAAGGCAATGCAATCCGTTGGCAGCGCTCAGGGGAAAAAATGCCATAATCGCAACGACCTGCTCTTCTATGCAAGTAGTAACAACTTGGCGACTGGATTGATCTTGTGAATGCAATCTTTGCATGGCTTTAAAGCCACAATTAGAAGTGAAAAAAACGAGAGAAAAAATCCATCGTAAATTAGTGCATCACTTGCTCGTGCTATTCAAAAACTTTAGAAATGATGCAGAACAATGCAAAAATAAGTACAAACCATGCTAACCTGATATTACATAGTTTAGCCGTGGATTTTGCACTTATTTGTTCCCTTAAAGGACATGAAAGGACTTTATTGTGCAGTCAGCCACGTCTTGCCAATCACGCCGCGGCTGGCCATACGAGAAAGAGGCCACAGAACAGATAAATTGCTTCTCCAAACAATAAATGCTTATTGATCAATTTTACAGATTTTCTATTTGTGCTACTTATGATTGTCAGGGATTTTTAAGCCCAAACCTTCATTAAGCTCCACTGGCCCCTATATTTCTATCTTCATCAAGGAAAGGAAAGTGGTGGGTGGGGTGGGTGAAAAAGGAAAATCTCCAATTCCTGAATGTGTTTCCCCTTCTTAGTAAGGCAAGACGGCATCTGCATATTGCTATAGAACAGGGGAAAACATGATGGCTGGAGCTCCTGGGCCATCATGGAGAATGTCCATTTGCAAGAGACAGAGGAGAATTCTTAGGAAAAATGGAAAGGAAAGCCGGGTTCTATTTCGGTGAAGTCAGGTGTCCAATGAGCAGTCGTTGTTGTCATTATCATTAGGTTATTTGTGCGTCTCCTCCTTTAGAATGGTAAAAACATTCACATAACATTACCATATATGAAATACTTCTAGGAAGTAATTAAACAGCAATAAATATCTGCACCATAGTTAGAGGATTGAATCTAGCCCTAGTTCCTGGTATATATAACTGTCTGTATCAATAAAACAGAATGTTTTATTCAACTTAAACTAATATCAAGCACTTTTCCGTAAATATGAAATATAAATGAGGGTAGTGGTAAAAGTAACTTAAGTAGCTTTCTCCCAACGAACTACCAATAAACCTTCAGGAATGAAATCCACCCTCTCTGCTGTTTCTGCCTCTCATAGTGTTCCTGTCCACATGTCCGAAAGATCTCTCGGTTAGAGAGCAGAAGGTTGTAATATATTATATTATACTGTATAAGATATATACAATGTATCATTCCCTATTCTTATACTAATGATTTATCACATGTCCATAATATCCTCTCGGTTTAGAAGCAGAAAGGCTTGTAATATTAGTAATATAATGCTACTATTATACCACAATGTATCATTCCCTATTTCTTCTATATGATATCACATGTCCATTAAATATCCTCCGGTTAGAGCAGAAAAGGCTGTGTAATATATATATATACTGTAACATATATTACAATGTATCCATTCCCTATTCTTCTATATGATTATCACATGTCCATAATATCCTCTCGGTTAGACAGAGAAAGGCTTGTAATATATTATATATAATGTATACAATATATACAATGTATCCCATTCCCTATTTCTATATTGATGATAACATGTCCATAATATCCTCCGGTCTAGAGCAGAAAGGCTTGATATATTATATTATACTTATACATATAGCCCACAATGTATCCATTTCATATATCTATATATAGTATATCCACAAAGTATCCATTTCCTTCTTTTTCCGGTCTTGGTTCACATTGTGGTGCCAATGCAAAGTTAAGAGTTGGAGGTCCTTAAACATGATTTCGGAACTAGGGGCCAAGAAGCTAAAAAAAGGACCTCCGGGTAGTGTTTTCAGAAATAATACCGCACCGCCAACGTGCAGCAGGGAGACAAGCGGAAGCTTAGGAGCATAATGCGTGGCTAAGAGAGTGTGTGTGTAAGGAAGAAGGGTTGGGTTTATTGAGACTGGGCAGACTTTGCTGTCGGCTACAGGCCCTTTAGTAGGGATGTGGTTTGCCCTCACACTGATGGTGGTTGCAGCTGTTTTAGGGGAGAAATGGTAGAGGTTGGAGGAGATTTTAAACTAGGGGGTGGTGGGGGGGGGGGTATTAGCAGTCTCACTGGGATAGTAGTCCAGGAGGAAAGCAGGGTGTAGATAGGCCAGTGGGGGGCGAAAGGGGGGTGGGGCTAGCATAGGGGATAGGGAGGAGGTGTTATTAAAGTGTACGAATAAATTACAGGATCATAATCTAAAATGTATGTTTGCAAATGCGAGAAGCCTGGCTGACAAAATGGGTGAATTGGAAATGATGGCATTGAATGAAAAGTATGATGTATAGGTAGTAGCAGAAACGTGGTTGAACAGTTCTCAAGACTGGGCTGTAAATATAGAAGGATAGCCTTGTTTAGGCAGGATGAAAAAAAAGGAAAGGGGAGGAGTATGTGTTTATGTTAAAAAAGAACTTGAAGCCAAATTTAAAACGACGAGATAACTGGTGATATGGATGATAAAGTGGAGGCAATATGGGTGGAATTAGGCAACAGGAAAGGTCTGTAATGTCATTGTTGGTGTCTGCTATAAGCCGCCAAATGCTAGCAGAGAGGAGGTGAGTACACTTCATATGCAGTGGCAAGGGCAAGTTTGGGGTGTGTGCTCATTATGGGGGACTTCAATTACCCTGACATTGATTGGTGTGGTTGGAACTGCCATCACAGAAAGGCGATGAGTTCCTGAATTTGCTGCAGGATAATTTTCTCCACAGTGGTTTGAGGTTCCTACTGAAAAGGAGCTCTGTTGGATCTGGTAATATCTAACATTGTGGAGCGCATTATAGATATAAAGGTAACTGGAGGCTTAGGTATGTGACCATGAAATAGTGGGTTCGGACTTGCTGTCAAAAGGAAAAGTGCGCGGGTTAACAAAGACATTTAATTTCAGGAAAGCAATTTTCCCAGGGTAAAAGCAGCTCTTCAGAATGTCAACTGGGATAATGTATTATCAGGTAAAGTAAGGTACTGAACAGAAGTGGACTGTGTTCAAGGGGATTTTAAGCCAGTTCACATCTAATTTATACCCTGGGGAAATAATGTAATAAAATAAATCCGCGCCATGTGGCTGAATTCTGATGTAAAGAGGCAAATGGTAAGGAAGAAAAAGGCATTTAAAACCTTTAAGGAAGACGGGAACGGAAAGGGCCTTTAGGGATTCTAAAAATGTAACAAGGAGTGTAAGAAAGCAATCAAAAAGCTAAAATTAATAATGAAGTTAGGATAGCTGAAGAAAAGCATCACTAAGGGGCATATTATAAAGCACCGAAAATAGCGCAAAAATTACCCGCCACATCGCCGCCGTGAAAATAGCGCTATCGCCGTATTATAAAGTGCCGCAAGGGCCCTTACAAGGCCGGGGAGGGGTCCGGTTCGAGCTGCTGACCCTAAGCCCAACGCAATTGTCAGTGCGCAAGGGCCCTTATAAGGGCCGGGGAGGGGGTCCTGTTTCGAGCTGCGGGACCCCTAAGCCCAAAGGGCTCGTGTTAGAGCCGCAAGGGCACTTGTCAGTGCCGCAAGGGCCCTTATAAGGCCGGGGAGGGGGTCTCCCGGTTCGAGCTTCGGGAACCCTTAAGCCCCAAAAGCTCTTGCCAGAGAGCAAAGGGCAATTGTAAGTGCCGCAAAGGCCCTTACAAGGGCCGGGGAGGGGGGTCCCGGTTGAGCTGCGGGACCCCTAAGCCCCAAAAGGCCCTTCTCAGGGCCCCGCTGGAGGGAGCTTCCACCACCGCCCAGCGGCTCCCTCCCTTCCCTCCCCGGGAGCGGCCGGGGGGCTTGGAGGGTTGCGGGGAGGGGGTGCGCGGCAGGTGGTGCGACCACCTGCGGCGGCCCCTTCCGGCAGCCCCTCCTAGCCTCCCGTTCCGCGATTGCCGCGAGCGGGAAGGGTTGGGAGGGGGCGCTGGGAAGCGGCGGGGGGTGGCGGGGTGGGGAGTCACATTTGTACATGGATAGAAAATTGGTTATGAATAGGATGCAGAGAGTAGTTGTTAACGGGGCTTCATCATTATGGACTAAAGTGCTAAGTGGGGTGCACAGGGTTCTGTGTTTGGGACCGCTTCTATTTAATCTATTTATTAATGATTTGGAAGTGGGTATTGTCAGCAAGGTTTCTGTGTTTGCTGACGACACAAAAACTTTGTCGACCATTAAAAACTTCAGAGGATGTGCAAGTTGCAAGGGGATCTAGATAGATTATACAATTGGGCTGCAAGTGGCAGATGAAATTCAATGTGATAAATGTAAGGTGATGCATTTTGGACTAAAAATATTGTGCATATATACTATAAATGGCTCTGTGTAAGTGAATCCCTGTTGGAAGGGGATCTTGGAGTTTGGTGATAACAAACTTAAAGGTAGAAGCAGTGCCAGACGGCGCAACAGCCAGAGCCAGCATGGTAATGTCTGTATAAAGAGAGGTATGGATTCAAGGGAGGAAAATGTTATTCTCCCTCTTACAAAGCATTGGTAAGGCCTCATTTGGAATTGCAGTTCAAATTGGAATCCTGCGTACCAAAAGGACATCTTTGAAATGGAAAGGGTTCAGAGAAGGGCACAACTAAATTAATAAGGGATTGGGGGGGAGCTTGAATATGAAGAGAGACTGGAAAAGTTACAATTATGTACGCTGGAGAGAAGGTGCTTGCGTGGGGATACGATTACTGTGTATAAATAAATTAACGGGCCATACAATAAAACTATCTGGGGCATTGTCACCATAGAACATGTCAAAGGACACGAGGACATCCCTTAAGACTTGAAGAAAAAGGTTTAGGCTTCAAGCTCGGAAAGGGTTTTTCACTGTGAGAACGGGTAAAGCTATGGAACTGTCTTCCAGTGAACGTTTGTAATGGCAGTTTCAAAAAAAGCTGGATGAGTGTTCTGCAAACAAGAAATGTTGCAAGTTACTGGTATTGATACATAAAGTAGAGTTGATCCAGGGAAAATCCGATTGCCACTTGGAGTCAGGAAGGAATTTTTCCCTTCATAAATTTGGTGGGTTTTTTTTGCCTTCCTCTGGATCAACAGGTAGGCAGGAAATGAGGATATTGCTAGTGGGTTGACTGGATGGACGTTGTCTTTATTCACTCAAATACTATACTACTATACTATACTACTATATGATTATACATGCCATAATATCCTCCCGGTTAGAGCAGAAGGCTTGTAATATATAATAAACTGTATCATATATATACACATGTATCCATTCCTATTCTTCTATAGGATTATCACATATCCATAATATCCTCTCGGTTAGAGCAGAAAGGCTTGTAATATATAATATACTGTATAAATATATATACAATGTATCCATTCCCTATTCTTCTATATGATTATACAATGTCCATAATATCCTATCGGTTAGAGCAGAAAGGTTGTAATATATTATATATACTGTATACATATATATACAATGTATCCATTCCCTATTCTTCTATATGATTATCACATGTCCATAATATCCTCTCGGTTATAGAGCAGAAAGGTTGTAATTTATATATATATGTATACATATATATCAAGTATCCATTCCCTATTCTTCTATAGGATTATCACATGTTCATAATATCCTCTCGGTTCGGTTGGTTAGAGTAGAAAAGCTTGTATATATATATATACTGTATACATATATCCACAAGTATCCATTTCCTATTAATAATAATATCCACAATGTATCCATTTCCTACATATATCCACAGTATCCATTCCATTCTTCCGGTTTGGTTCACATTGGTGCCAATGACAAAGTAGAGTTGGAGGTGAGGTCCTTAAACATGATTTCCGAGAAACTAGGGGCCAAGTAAAAGCAGGACCTCCAGGGTAGTGTTTTAGAAATACTACCGCAGCCACGTGCTAAGCCAGGGAGACAGCAGGAGCTTAGGAGCATAATGCGTGGCTAAGAGAGTGGTGTAAGGAAGAAGGGTTTGGGTTTATTGAGAACTGGGCAGACTTTGCTGTCGGCTACAGGCTCTTTAGTAGGGATGGGTTGCACCTCACTGATGGTGGTGCCGCTGTTTTAGGGGAGAAGATGGCTAGAGGGGGGAGGAGATTTTAAACTAGGTTTGGGGGGGAGGGTATTAGCAGTCTCACTGGGATAGATAGTCCAGGAGGAAAGCAGGGTGTAGATAGGCCAGTGGTGGGCGGAAAGGGGGGTGGGGCTAGCATAGGGGATAGGGAGGAATGTGTATAAAGTGTACGAATAAATTACAGGATCATAATCTAAAATGTATGTTTGCAAGCGAGAAGCCTGGCTGACAAAATGGGTGATTGATGGAAATTGGATGATGGATGATGAAAAGTATGATGAATAGGTATAGCAGAAACGTGGTTGAACAGTTCTCACGACTGGGCTGTAAATATAGAAGGATATGCCTTGTTTAGGCAGGACAGAAAAAAAAGGAAAGGGGGAGGAGTATGTGTTTATGTGTAAAAAGAATTGAAGCCAATTTAAAAGAAGAGATAACTGGTGATTTGGATGATAAAGTGGAGGCAATATGGGTGGAATTAGGCAACAGGAAAGGGGGTAATGTCATTGTTGGTGTCTGCTATAAGCTGCACAATGCTAGGAGAGGGAGGTGAGTCAAACCTATGCAGTTGGCAAGGGCTGCAAGTTTGGGGAGTGTGCTCATATGGGGGACTTCAATTTACTGACATTGATTGGTGTGGTGGAACTGCCATCACAGAAAAAGGCGATGAGTTCCTGAATTTGCTGCAGGATAATTTTCTCTCACAGGTGGTTGAGGTTCCTACTAGAAAAGAGCTCTGTTGGATCTGATAATATCTAACATTGTGGAGCGCATTATAGATATAAAGGTAACTGGAGGCTAGGGAATAGTGACCATGAAATAGTGGCATTTGGACTTTGTTATCGAAAGGAAAAGTGCGCTGGGTTAACAAAGACATTAATTTCAGGAAAGCAAATTTTCCCAGGTTAAAAGCAGCTCTTCAGAATGTCAACTGGGATAATGTATTATCAGGTAAAGGTACTGAACAGAAGTGGACTGTGTTCAAGGGGATTTTAAGCCAGTTCACATCTAAATTATACCCTTGGGAAATAAATGTAATAAAAATAAATCCGCGCCCATGTGGCTGAATCTGATGTAAAGAGGCAAATGGTAAGGAAGAAAAAGGCATTAAAAACTTTAAGGCCGAGGGAACGGAAAGGGCCTTTAGGGATTATAAAAACTGTAACAAGGAGTGTAGAAAGCAATCAAAATAGCTAAAATTAATAATGAAGTTAGGATAGCTGAAGAAAGCATCACTGAGCCTAAACATTTTTTAAGTATATTAATAGTAAGAAGATGAGGACTGAGAATGTGGCACCATTAATTAATGGGGATAAGTTAGTTACGGAGGATGGCAATAAAGCAAATGTTTGAATAATTTTTTTCCCTCTGTATACACTATAGAAGATCCAAGTACAGATATCATAGAGTATAGTAGCAATAAAGGTAACAAGATTCAAGTTCACTTTGGTTAACCGAGGATATGGTACAGAAAGAACTAAATAAGGTTAATATTAATAAATCTCCTGGACCGGATAAAATACATCCTCGGGTACTTAAGGAGCTAAGTTCAGTTTTATCTAGGCCATTGTTTCTATTTTTGCTGATTCCCTCATGTCCGGTGGTGTGCTCTGGATTGGAAAGGCTGATGTTTATCCAATATTCAAAAGGGTAGTCGTTCACAGCGGGTAATTACAGGCCTGTAAGTTTAACTTCAGTGGTGGGGAAGATCCTGGAAAGTTTAATAAGGAACGTTCTAGAGTATATTTCAAGGACTGACATTATAAGTAGTAACCAGCATGGATTTAGGAGGAATAGATCTTGTCAAACTAAATTGCTGGCTTTTATGAGGAAGTAAGTAGAAATTTAAACTCTGGTATAGTAGATGTATGTTACTTGGATTTTGCAAGGCTTTGATACAGTCCCCCATAGGCGACTAATGAATAAGCTAAGGTCGTTGGTCTGGGAGTCACATTTGTACATGGATAGAAAATTGGTTAATGAATAGGATGCAGAGAGTAGTTGTTAATGGGGCTTCATTATTATGGACTAAAGTGCAAGTGGGGTGCCACAGGGTTCTGTGTTGGGGCCGCTTCTATTAATCTATTATTAATGATTTGGAAGTGGGTATTGTCAGCAAGGTTTCTGTGTTTGCTGACGACACAAAACTTGTCGACCATTAAAAACTTCAGAGGATGTGCAATCGTTGCAAGGGGATCTAGATAGATTACACATGGGCTGCAAGTGGGCAGATGAAATTCAATGTTGATAAATGTAAGGTGATGCATTTTGGACTTAAAAATACTTGTGCTACTTATACTATAAATGGCTCTGTGTTAAGTGAATCCCTGTTGGAAAGGGATCTTGGAGTTTTGGTGGATAAAACAACTTAAAGGTAGCAAGCAGTGCCAGGCGGCAACCGCCAGAGCCAGCATGGATTGTCTGTATAAAGCGAGGTATGGATTCAAGGGAGGAAAATGTAATTCCCCTCTTTACAAAGCATTGGTAAGGCCTCATTGGAATATGCAGTGCATTTTGGAATCGTGTACAAAAAGGACATCTTTGAAATGGAAAGGGTTCAGAGAAGGGCAACTAAATTAATAAGGGGTTGGGGAGCTTGAATATGAAGAGAGACTGGAAAAGTTACAATTATGTACGCTGGGAAGGGAAAGCGCTTGCGTGGGGATCGATTACTGTGTATAAATACATTAACGGGCCATACAATAAACTATCTGGGCATTGTTCACCAAAGAACATGTCAAAGGACACGAGGACATCCCTAAGACTTGAAGAAAAAAGGTTTAGGCTTCAAGCTCGGAAAGGGGTTTTCACGTGAGAACGGTAGTAAAGCTATGGAACTGTCTTCAGTGGACGTTTATGGCAGGTTATTGGTCAGTTTAAAAAAAAAGGTGGATGGTTCTGCAAACAAGAATGTTACAAGTTACTGGTATTGATACCTAAAGTAGAGTTGATCCAGGGAAATTTCGATTGCCACTTGGAGTCAGGAGGAATTTTTTCGCCCTTCATAAATTTGGTGTTTTTTTTTTTGCCTTCCTCTGGATCAACAGTTAGGCAGGAAATGAGGATATTGCTAGATGGGTTGGACTGGATGGACGTATGTCTTTATAAACTCCAAATACTATACTACTATACTATACTCACTAATGATTATCACATGTCCATAATATCCTCCGGTTAGAGCAGAAAGGCTTGTAATATATTATATATACTGTATACATATATATACACAATGATCCATTCCCTATTCTTCTATATGATTATCACATGTCCATAATATCCTCTCGGTTAGAGCAGAAAGGCTTGTAATATATTATTATACTGTATACATATATAACCATGTATCCATTCCCTATTCTTTATATGATTATCACATGTCATAATATCCTCCGGTTAGAGCAGAAAGGCTTGTAAATATATATATACTGTATACATATATACACAATGTATCCATTCCCTATTCTTCTATATGATTTCACATGTCCAAATATCCTCTCGGTTAGAGCAGAAAGGCTTGTAATATATTATATATACTGTATACATATATATACAATGTATCCATTCCCCTATTCTATATGATTATCACATGTCCATAATTCCTCCGGTTAGAGCAGAAAGGCTTGTACATATAATATATACTGTATCCATATATAACAATGTATCCATTCCCTATTCTTCTATATGATTATCACCTGTCCATAATATCCTCTCGGTTAGAGCAGAAAGGCTTGTAATATATTATATATACTGTATCCATATATATACAATGTATCCATTCCCTATTCTTCTATATGATATATCACTGTCCATAATATCCTCTCGGTTAGAGCAGAAGAGGCTTGTAATATATTAATATAGACTGTATTAATATATACACAATGTATCCATTCCCTATTCTTCTATATGATTATCACATATCCATAATATCCTCTCGGTTAGAGCAGAAAGGCTTGTAATATATTATTCGGAAAGGGTTTTTCACTGTGAGAACGGTAAGGCTATGGAACTGTCTTCCAGTGGACGTTGTAATGGCAGGTTCATTGGTCAGTTTCAAAAAAAAGCTGGATGAGTTTCTGCAAACAAGGAATGTTGCAAGTTACTGGTATTGATACATAAAGTAGAGTTGATCCAGGGAAATTTCCGATTGCCACTTGGAGTCAGGAAGGAATTTTTTCCCCCTTCATTAATTTGGTGGGGGGTTTTTCCTTCCTCTGGATCAACAGTTAGGCAGGAAATGAGGATATTGCTAGATGGGTTGACTGGAGGACGTATGTCTTTATTCAACCTCAAATACTACTATACTTTAGTTTCCGTTAATGTAAATGTAATCCCGAGTGGGACAGAATCAAATGTAATATTCACCTTCTGCATTGTCACAGGCCAGGCCCTTCCAAACCCAGATTTTTTATACAACAAAAAATAACTACTACTTTTGAGTTTACCAATAATACCGCACCCAGTCCCCCCTGCCTGTATCCCCATACCCCCTGTACAGTGCACCCAGTCACCCATGCCTGTACCCCATACCCTCCTGTACTGTGCACCCAGTCACCCATGCTGTATCCCCCATACCCCCCTGTTACAGTGCACCCAGTCACCCATGCCTGTACACCCATCCCCTGTTCAGTGCACCCATGCCTGTATCCCCATCCCCCCTGTACAGGGCACCCATGCCTGTATCCCCTATACCCCCTGTACAGTGCACCCAGTCACCCATGCCTGTACGCCATTCCCCCCTGTACAGTGCACCCAGTCACCCATGCCGTACCCCCATACCCCCTGTAAAGTGCATCCAGTCACCCATGCCTGTACCCCCATACCCCTGTACAGTGCACCCAGTCACCCATGCCTGTACCCCCATACCCCCTCTACAGTGCACCCAGTCCATGCCTGTACCCCAATATCCCTTGTACAGTGCCCCAGTAACATGCCTGTATCCCCATATCCCCTTAGAGTGCACCCAGTCACCATGCCTGTACCCCTTACCTCCCTGTACAGTGCACCCAGTCACCCATGCTGTACCCCCATACCCCCTGTATAGTGCACCCAGTCACCCATGCCTGTACCCCACATACCCCCTATACAGTGTGACCCAGTCACCCATGCAGCTACCCCATACCACCCTGTACAGTGCACCCAGTCACCCATGCCTGTACCCCCATACTCCCCTGTACAGTGCACCCAGTCACCATGCCTGTACCCCATACCCCCTGTACAGTGCATCCAGTCCATGCCTGTGCCCCCATACCCCCCTGTACAGTGCACCATCACCCATGCCTGTGACCGTATACCCCCATGTACAGTGGTACCCATGCCTGTACCCACTTATACCCGTACCGGAACCCAGTCACCCATTCCTGTATGTCCATAACCCCCTGTACAGTTGCCACCCAGTCACCCATGCCTGTACCCCCATACCCCCCTGTAAAGTGCATCCAGTCACCCATGCCTGTACCCCCATACCCCCTGTACAGTGCACCCATGCCTGTACCCCCATACCCCCCTCTACAGTGCACCCAGTCAAGAACTAGGGGCCAAGATAAAGCAAGGACCTCCAGGGTAGTGTTTTCAGAATACTACCGCAGCCACGTGCTATGCAGGGAGACAGCGGGAGCTAGGAGCATTAATGCGTGGCTAAGAGAGTGGTGAAGGAAGAAGGGTTTGGGTTTATTGAGAACTGGGCAGACTTTGCTGTCGGCTACAGGCTCTTTAGTAGGGATGGGTTTGCACCTCACTGATGGTGGTGCAGTGTTTTAGGGAGAGAAGAGATGGCTAGAGGGTTGGAGGAGATTTTAAACTAGGTTTTGGGGGGGGAGGGTATTAGCAGTCTCACTGGGATAGATTGTCCAGGAGGAAAGCAGGGTTTGATAGGCCAGTGGTGGGTGGAAAGGGGGGTGGGGCTAGCATAGGGATAGGGAGGAATGTGTATCAAAGTGTACGAATAAATTACAGGATCATAATCTAAAATGTATGTTTGCAAATGCGAGAAGCCTGGCTGACAAAATGGGGAATTGGAAATGATGGCATTGAATGAAAAAGTATGATGTAATAGGTATAGCAGAAACGTGGTTGAACAGTTCTCATGACTGGGCTGTAAATATAGAAGGATATGCCTTGTTAGGCAGGACAGAAAAAAAAAGAGAAGGGGGAGGAGTATGTGTATATGTTAAAAAAGAATGAAGCAAAATTTAAAAGAAGAGATAGTGGTGATATGGATGATAAAGTGGAGGCAATATGGGTGGAATTAGGCAACAGGAAAGGGTGTCATTGTTGGTGTCTGCATAAGCCGCCAAATGCTAGCAGAGAGGAGGTGAGTCAACTTCATATGCAGTTGGCAAGGCTGCAAGTTTGGGGAGTGTGCTCATATGGGGGACTTCAATTACCCTGACATTGATTGTGTGGTGGAACTGCCATCACAGAAAAAGGCGATGAGTTCCTGAATTTGCTGCAGGATAATTTCTCTCACAGGTGGTTGAGGTTCCTACTAGAAAAGGAGCTCTGTTGGTCTGGTAATATCTAACATTGTGGAGCGCATTATAGATATAAAGGTAACTGGAGGCTTAGGGAATAGTGACCATGAAATGTGGCATTTGGACTTTGTTATCGAAAGGAAAAGTGCGCTGGGTTAACAAAGACATTTAATTTCAGGAAAGCAAATTTTCCCAGGTTAAAAGCAGCTCTCAGAATGTCAACTGGGGATAATGTATTATCAGGTAAAGGTACTGAACAGAAGTGGACTGTGTTTAAGGGGATTTTAAGCCAGTTCACATCTAAATTTTATACCCTTGGGAAATAAATGTAAAAAAATAAATCCGTGCCCATGTGGCTGAATTCTGATGTAAAGAGGCAAATGGTAAGGAAGAAAAAGGCATTTAAAACCTTTAAGGCAGAGGGAACGGAAAGGGCCTTTAGGGAGTATAAAAACTGTAACAAGGAGTGTAAGAAAGCAATCAAACTAGCTAAAATTATAATGAAGTTAGGATAGCTGAAGAAAGCATCACTAAGCCTAAACATTTTTTAAGTATATTAATAGTAAGAAGATGAGGACTGAGAATGTGGCACCATTAATTAATGGGGATAAGTTAGTTACGGAGGATGGCGATGAAGCAAATGTCTTGAATAATTTTTTTTCCTCTGTATACACTATAGAAGATCCAAGTACAGATATCATAGAGTATAGAGCAATAAAGGGATACAAGATTCAAGTTCACTTTGGTTAACCGAGGATATGGTACAGAAAGAACTAAATAAGGTTAATATTAGTAAATCTCCTGGACCGGATAAAATACATCCTCGGGTACTTAAGGAGCTAAGTTCAGTTTATCTAGGCCATTGTTTCTTATTTTGGATTCCCTCATGTCCGGTGGTGTGCCTCTGGATTGGAAAAGGCTGATGTTATTCAATATTCAAAAAGGGTAGTCGTTCACAGCCGGGTAATTACAGGCCTGTAAGTTAACTTCAGTGGTGGGGAAGATCCTGGAAAGTTTAATAAGGGAACATGTTCTAGAGTATGTTTCAAGGACTGACATTATAAGTAGTAACAGCATGGATTTGGAGGAATAGATCTTGTCAAACTAACTTGCTTGGCTTTATAGAGTAAGTAAGTAAGTAGAAATTTAGACTCTGGCAATAGCAGTAGAGTAGTTTACTTGGATTTTGCAAAGGCTTTTGATACAGTCCCCCATAGGCGAATAATGAAAAGCTAAGGCTGTTGGTCTGGGGAGTCACATTTGTACATGGATAGAAATGGTTAAAGAATAGGATGCAGAGAGTAGTTGTTAATGGGGCTTCATCATTATGGACTAAAGTGCTAAGTGGGTTGCCACAGGGTTCTGTGTTGGGGCCGCTTCATTTAATCTATTTATTAATGATTTGGAAGTGGGTATTGTCAGCAAGGTTTCTGTGTTGCTGACGACACAAAACTTTGTCGACCATTAAAAACTTCAGAGGATGTGCAATCGTTGCAAGGGGATCTAGATAGATTATCACATTGGGCTGCTAAGTGGCAGATGAAAATTAATGTTGATAAATGTAAGTGATGCATTTTGGACTAAAAATACTTGTGCTACTTATACTATAAATGGCTCTGTGTTAAGTGATCCTGTTGGAAAGGGATCTTGGAGTTTTGGTGGATAATAAACTTAAAGGTAGCAAGCAGTGCCAGGCGGCAACAGCCAGAGCCAGCGATTGTCTTGTATTAAAGCGAGTATGGATTCAAGGGAGGAATGTAATTCTCCCTCTTTACAAAGCATTGGTAAGGCCTCATTTGAATATTCAGTGCAATTTTGGAATCCTGTGTACAAAAAGGACATCTTTGAAATGGAAAGGGTTCAAGAAGGGCAACTAAATTAATAAGGGGATTGGGGGAGCTTGAATATGAAGAGAGACTGGAAAGTTACAATTATGATAGCTGGAGAAAAAGCGCTTGCGTGGGGATATGATTACTGTGTATAAATACATTAACGGGCCATACAATAATCTGGGGCATTGTTCACAATAGAACATGTCAAAGGACACGAGGACATCCCTTAGACTTGAAGAAAAAAAAGGTTTAGGCTTCAAGCTCGGAAAGGGTTTTTCACTGTGAGAACGGTAAGGCTATGGAACTGTCTTCCAGGACGTTGTAATGGCAGTTCATTGGTCAGTTTTCAAAAAAAGTGGATGAGTTTCTGCAAACAGGAATGTTGCAAGTTACTGGTATTGATACATAAAGTAGAGTTGATCCAGGGAAATTTCCGATTGCCACTGGAGTCAGGAAGGAATTTTTTCCCCTTCATTAATTTGGTGGGGGTTTTTCCTTCCTCGGATCAACAGTTAGGCAGGAAATGAGGATATTGCTAGATGGGTTGGAACTGGAGGACGTATGTCTTTATTCAACCTCAAATACTACATACTTTAGTTCTGTTAATGTAAATGTAATCCCGAGTGGGACAGAATCAAATGTAATATTCACCTTCTGCATTGTCACAGGCCAGGCCCTTCCAAACCCAGATTTCTTTTATCAACAAAAATAACTACTACTTTTGAGTTTACCAATAATTACCGCACCCAGTCACCCATGCCTGTATCCCCATACCCCCTGTACAGTGCACCCAGTCACCCATGCCTGTACCCCCCATACCCTCCTGTACTGTGCACCCAGTCACCCATGCCTGTATCCCCCATACCCCCCTGTACAGTGCACCCAGTCACCCATGCCTGTACCCCCCATACCCCCCTGTTCAGTGCACCATGCCTGTATCCCCATACCCCCCTGTACAGGGCACCATGCCTGTATCCATACCCCCCTGTACAGTGCACCCAGTCACCCATGCCTGTACGCCCATTCCCCCCTGTACAGTGCACCCAGTCACCCATGCCTGTACCCCCATACCCCCCTGTAAAGTGCATCCAGTCACCCATGCCTGTACCCCCATACCCTGTACAGTGCACCCAGTCACCCATGCCTGTACCCCCATACCCCCCTCTACAGTGCACCCAGTCACCCATGCCTGTACCCCAATATCCCTTGTACAGTGCACCCAGTAACCCATGCCTGTACCCCATATCCCCTCTAGAGTGCACCCAGTCACCCATGCCTGTACCCCTACCTCCCTGTACAGTGCACCCAGTCACCCATGCCTGTACCCCATACCCCCTGTATCAGTGCACCCAGTCACCCATGCCTGTACCCCACATACCCCCTATACCAGTGTACCCAGTCACCCATGCCCGTACCCCATACCACCCTGTACAGTGCACCCAGTCACCCATGCCTGTACCCCATACTCCCCTGTACAGTGACCCAGTCACCATGCCTGTACCCCATACCCCCTGTACAGTGCATCAGTCACCCATGCCTGTGCCCCCATACCCCCCTTACAGTGCACCATCACCATGCCTGTGACCGTATACCCCCCTGTACAGTGTACCCATGCCTGTACCCCCCATACCCCCCTGTACAGTGCACACCAGTCCCCATCGTAGTCCATACCCCCTGTACAGTGCACCCAGTCACCATGCCTGTACCCCTATACCCCCTGTACAGTGCACCCAGTCACCCATGCCTGTACCCCATACCCCCTGACAGTGCACCAGTACCCATGCCTGTACCCATACTCCCCTGTAAGTGCACCCATCACCATGCCTGTACCCCCATACTCCCCTGTACAGTGCACCCAGTCACCCATGCCTGTACCCTATACCCCCCTGTACAGTGCATCCAGTCACCCATGCCTGTGCCCCCATACCCCCCTGTACAGTGCACCATCACCCATGCCTGTACCCCCATACCCCCTTGTACAGTGCACCCAGTCACCCATGCCTGTACCCCCTTACCTCCCTGTACAGTGCACCCAGTCACCCATGCCTGTACCCCCATACCCCCTGTACAGTGCACCCAGTCACCCATGCCTGTATCCCCCATACCCCCTGTACAGTGTACCCAGTCACCCATGCCAGTACCCCCATACCCCCCTGTACAGTGCACCCAGTCACCCATGCCTGTACCCCCATACTCCCCTGTACAGTGCACCCAGTCACCCATGCCTGTACCCTATACCCCCCTGTACAGTGCATCCAGTCACCCATGCCTGTGCCCCCATACCCATATTACCATGACCTGGCTGTGATGAGCACCTTCACAAGCATACCTACTGAATAGTATACGGATATTGAGTCACCCTTGAGTTCTCCGACCTTGGGTTTGTAAGCGTAACTATCCGTTATATTACACTGTAGGGTAGCATATTATCCCTTTATAACCACAGGTTTCCTGTTAAAGTTTTTGCTGTGGCTCATGTTGCATTGCCCTGAAGATGGGAAAGCAAGTGTTTAGTAATGGCCAAGAAAGCAATATGGGATATTAAAATAGGGCAGCAGCAGTGGACTTTAATCAATTTAATGGTATTGCATTTATTTTACAATAAAGGACTAAACATATACAGGCTCGTTACCCAGCCCGCTGCAACTTTCAGGAGTTAAGTGCGTAAACTGTTTTAATATCTTTTTCGTATGCTATGGGGTAGCTCTAAATACACCGGCCCCTATTTAATATAGTGGATGCATCACTTTTTTTGAATGGATTCTAAAGCCAGCAAATAGCTTAGTGTTTAGAGCCGCGCAACGGATAACACACGCTTGTGCTTAAACCAGAGACACAGATCGTATTTAGATTGCTGTAAATCCTGGCCATATTTTGTCTTTCATATTTAAAGGGCATCACCACTGCAAAGTGTACTTAACCATGTTTCACTTCAATTGAAAATTGTTCCTCCTGCACTTTTGCTTCCTCTGAAAGTTGCCAACAACAACCACACTCCCTTTTATATATACGCATACGCAGGAGTTTTGTTTTTTATCCCTGTGCTGTGTGATTTCCTCAAGACCTCCAGTTTCCCCTAACTGTCCACAAAGACCATACTGAAAAGTTGTGATTGTGTGAGATTAAAGTGATTAGAGTGTAAGCTGTCTCAGCGGCAAGGATATGATATAAATAAATTAAACAATTGTAATGTGACGAATAATATGCAGTGCTAATATAAGGAATAAATACATGAAAATTAAAAATCAAATCATTATTTACAGTGATTTGGTTTAATAGTCAGTCTTCATCGGCAGGCATTCACTTATGGGTTAACCCAACTCCCTCCGCCCAGGACAGGAACTCCTTTCTTAAGGATCCCCTTCGGCTCATTTCCAAAGCTGAAAAAAATAAAAAATACTGGGGGGGCGTTGTAGTGAATGCTGCCATTAAGACTGGACTGGGAGGGAAACCAAAAATCACGGTAAATAAGATTTGATTTTTAATTTTCACAAGTACAGGCAGCATCCACTATGGGATTATACCAAGCTACAACAAAGAAGGGGAGGGAAACGATAAAGATGCTAAACAAAAACTTATTTTTTATTCTTGCAGAACAGCCTGACAAAACTTTTTTCCAAACTTTGCCTCTGGGAGGCAAGAACATCCAATTATAGTGATGTAAAAATGTTCTGGGCTGAGGCCCACCTGGCATTTCTACAAACTTTCAGATACCTGCTTCCGCACTGCCATGTGGGAAGCTTGGCTCTTGTGGAATGGGCCTTTAACCTGCGGGGGATCTGAGCCTTTCAGTGTATATGTTTTTTATGCAGAACCATCCAAGTGCTTATCATCTCTTCGACGGGGCTTGTCCTTTCTTGACCCATAGGAATTACAAAATAACTGTCCGATTTTTTTTCTCCAAGCCTTGTTAGTGCGATCCAAGTATCTCGAGATCGCTCGACCAAGTCCAAGGCTATGCTAACCTGTTTTCGTTTTCAGTTTTGGCTTAGGAACAAAGGCTGTAAGGAAATCTCCATGTCCCTGTGGAATAGTCATTACTTTCAGCAGAAAAATTAAACGAGGGATCTTAGCCTACCCGACTGTCCAGACATTACCGGTCGGAGGTTTGGAAGCCGCCTACTCGGCAGGCAGAAGTTATGGCAACCCAAAACTACTCAATTAAAGTGAGAAACCAGTACGATGCTGACCCAAAGGCTCGAAAGGAGAGGACGTCAAGGCTTTTAGTACCAACGCTACGTTCCAAGCTGGAGGCTATCTATAAAGCTTTTGGCCTAACCCGGATCATGGCATTGAAAAAAAGCCTTTTGGACCAAATTCTAGATAATAAGAATTTATTGTCAGCCAGTTCAGGGTGGATATTGAAAAAACTTTCCTTTTCTGCACCATGGCAAATCTTTGCCAGACTTTGGTAATCTTTTGAGAAGGTGCTAATGTCATCGATTTGAACAGGAAGTCTACTATTCCTTTTAATCGCAGCCTTTCTAATTCTTTGCCTCTCAAAAATGACAGGCATCAAAGAGAGAGGATGACCCAGGGTCCGTTCAATGCAGGAGTTACAACCATCCTGGCGCGTGAGGGATTTTTATTGGTTTGTCTACAGCTAGCGAAGAAGAAAGAAAGTGCGGTACCAAGGTCTGCGCGAGCCCATGGTGGGATGACACATCTGCCTTTCCGGGGATCTTCAGCAAAGACCTCCAAGATGTAAACAGAGAGGGCGGAAATAAATAATTGAATCCCCGGCTCCCGAATGTTGGAAAGCATCCACGGCTAGGGCCTCTGGGCAATAGATAGAGAGTAGAAGAGGACGGCACTTGGTGTGGCCTTGTTGACATCAGACTATAAGTGGAGCGACCCCACTTCTCTGTTAAAATGAGGAGATTTCTTTGCTTAGGCTCCACTTATTGGCATTATTTGTATTCTGCTAAGAAGTATGCAAACTGATTGTTTTTTCTGGAAGGAAAATCGATTGACAGAGACTCTAGAGGCTTTGAAGGCCAAACATAAAAAACGGCTCACCTCTTTTAGTAGTGACTGGCTCCTTGTGCCTCCCTTGATGGGAATATAAGACGATGCCGTCTTGTTGTCGCATATTAACACAACATTTTGCTGCCTTTATACTTTTTGGAAAGTATTTTAGCGCCTGGAACATTGCTATGATTTCTAAATACATTCGATGAGGTTGCCTTTATCTTCCCAACTTCCTTCGCTTGGCCGACTCTTCCAAGGTATAAGCTCCCCCATCCGTCGTTCTGAATTGAGGCATCTGTAGTGATATAAATACTTTGAAAGGAGTCCATGGAAAAACCCTTTTCCACATTTCTTCTTGTCCACCAATACAGATCCCTCGCCATACTAAATGGCGTTCAAGGGAAGTTCCTGGACATTATGGCGATCGAGGGGTTCTCTGTCTGAGTGAGAAGAAGAAACAGCGGAAGAGGCCTTAAGTGCCACCTGGTCCACTGAACACGAAAAAACTGTTGTGGCATGAGCCCGATAACATTCAATAAATAAGCGACTGAGGACACTTCGCTGCTTTCTTCACTTTGGACATTCTGTCACAACACTTTGCTTCTTTCCAGAAACAGAAAACCAAGTTCTCTTTTGTGTGTGAAGACAGCTCCTAGGTATCTTAAAGAATGATGTCGGAATTAAGTTGCTTCTTCTGACCCAATTAATAAGCCACCCGTGTTCTGCCGCACTCTGACTACTATACTGGTGTAGGCGGCCAATTATCCCCAAACAACTTAGGATCCTTCAAAGGGAATTGGCAAAGATTCGCCTTGGGAGTTTGTGTTATGTTGACCAAATGCTGAGCAATAGTGCATTTCTAGCAGCTACGCTTTTCAAGCCGAAAAAAAAGGGGGGGGGCCCCCCTCCCCCCCCCCCCCCCCTCCCCCCCCCTTTCGATGACACAGTCTCACTAAGTTCTACTGAGGCTTCGGCGAAAAAAAAAAAATTCCTTCTTGCTGTCAGCAAACTTTCTTTTAAACTTTGCCTCTTAACATTTAAATAATGGCTTGTCCAAGGTTATCGTTGCCATAACTTCATAGCCCTAGAGGGGAGAAGTAGGGAACTGCTGGACGTAAAGAAGCTGACCGTAAGCCACAAAGGATTTTTTAAGATTAAATTAAATCTCTCTCCATGGCTCTTGACGACGAGGATCCTCTATGGTAGACACCAGTTGGTTCAACTTTGGGTGGCGTCTCCCATAAATTAAGGTCAGCTTTCAGGAACGGGATTTCCTGAAGAACTTCCCGGTGACCACCTTTTTTTTCGGTCTTTTCCACCTACAGTGGCAATAAATGACATGGGACTGGATGGACAGGGGGAAAGAGCAGTTTTTTCTTATTAGAGGGAGGGAAAGAGATTTCAGCAGTGGAAACTTCGGATTTCTGACGACCAGGGGACAAAGAGTGCCTTACTGCTTTCATGGAGGTTCTATGATGCTTAAATCCAACGCCGATTCAGGACTCAAACTCTATTCATCATGTCAGACTATAGAAGATAGACTCCTCTGACATCTGAAGAGATCTCACCTTCGGACCAAGCTCGAACTCTGAAACACTATTAAAGCCCGTTTGGAGTCGTTTTGATTCCTTTGGGCCTAGTAGAGTCCTGAATGCCTGGGTAACTGCTTGCTCTTCAGAACAAAAACCACGGAATCCAACTGGAAATTTGAAGACGAAGCCGTAAGGTACCCGCCGTGTCAGAACCCTACAATCGGTTTGTTCAATGGTGTTTCTGTGGCATTTTAACACGAAGGCTGCAAAACCAAAATTTTTGGAGCAATGGGAAAACAAAATTGCAAGCTTGAAAAATAATAACGTTCCCTGGCTTTTAGAACCCAATCCCCTGGGGTGTCCTTTCGTCCATCTCTGATTCCAAGCTGCAAAAGAATAGGTGAGGGCATAAGAAAGCCAGGAGTAAAAAAACATAAAAGACATGGGCCAAAAAAAACACAAAGCAAAACGCAAACCTAAAGAAAAAAGCAATGAGGTATTACCTTACATACAGGGCCCAAAGCTCCGTATGAAGAGCAAAAAGCCTCTTAAGAACTGCCAAGCAGAAAAAAAACTCAGCTCAGTTTTCCAAGCAGTTCCCACTACACAGGCCAAGAGATCCAGAACCACAGGCAGGACACTGTAACAATCCAGAGGATTCCAGCAGAGGTCCAGACAGGGCAGCAGAAAATTCCTGAATGGACCCGGTCTAAGAGAAGCCGCCAACCCCCCGCAAACTATGGAGCGCAAGATGGGGGGGCATCAGGAGCATGAGATGCAGACTCCTGGACAGCGCCGTTGATGGCAGGTAAGTGGCGGACAGGAAAAAGAGGGGAGGTCTAAAACGAGAAGAAGAGGGAGTTTCCTGTATGTGGGCGAGGGAGGGAGTTGGTTAACCCATAAGTGGATGCTGCCATGTGACTGGGAAATAATTAAGCCAAAGCCACACATTTAACTTTGCATTGATTGGAGAGTGGTGGAGTAGTAGCAAGCAATATTGCACATCTTAAATATGCCATATGCTACATGCCGTTTGGCTCCCACCTATTAATAATCTGTACCAAATATATATATATATATATACTATATATATATAATAGTATAGCCCACAGTGGCTAATGGCATCATGTCATGTGGGACTATGCTAATTATGTTAAAACTTTGCTGGAAATGACCTTTGGGATGAGTGGATCAGCATTGGAAGACAGACAAACGAGGAAGGCAGGAGCGCTTACATAGAGAGGAAAAGGGGCAAATATATTTCTGCAGAAATTTTCTTAAAACACTTAGGGTTTGGACCTAACAAAGGAAGTTCTGTCAGTTGTAACGAACTTGTGAGTGGCCTTTCTCTTAAGGACTTGATCTCAAGGACATAAAAAAAAGAAGGACACTTAATCATTTGGATGGGTGTATGGTGTGGTGAAAGTTTGAAAATAAGGATGTTTGACAGTTTGGAAAATAAGGATTTTGTTACTGTTAAAAACTATGTGGCAGGATTGAGTATGCAGTAAGCAGACTAATGTTCTTCTTCCAGTTAAAGGGGTGTGCTGGACTTCTATATTTAGTATTGTACCTGTTTATTCTAGTTATTCTACCTGGTATTTTTCCTCTTTTCTGGCTCTTGCACTAATTGGTGTGGGGGTTGGGTACTATAGTTAAATAGGATTCACAGTTGTTGGGCCTGTGGTTTGGGACCTAACAAAAGGAAGTTTCCTGTGGTGTAACAAACTGTAAGTGGCCCTTTCTCTTTAAGACCTTGATTTCAAGGACATAAAAAAAAGGAAACATTGAAAACAAGAAGGGCAATTAAACAAGGTTTGTGCGTCACTTGTGTTGGGTGGTGTATTAGAAGGGACAGTTTTGTCAGTCCATGCAATGTGCATCGTGCACACATGTATAGGAACTGGAGCAGACGTTTCCGGGGAACCTATGTTGGCTGTGTAGGTGTGAGTGGGTGCCCGTTTGGAAGCTGAGGTGGAGAGTCTAAGGGGGCAGCTTGCAGCATTGCGGGGAGTGGCAGAATGGGGGTAAGCAGGCACTGGCTGGGGCCAGGATAGAGGGGGTGGAAGAGGACAAGAAAGGATGAGGAAGGAGGTAGTTTGTTAGGGTTACTAGGGGAAGTGGGGGACGGAAGAGTAGGGGGGTCTTTCCCAGATTGTCCATCCCACAGATTTGCCGCCTTAGGTAATGAAGTGGAGGAGGACACCTGGAATTAGCGTATAGGAGGGGGATAGTCCCTTGAGCACCCAGGGGACTGCCATCTCTGATACAGGGAGGAGAGAACGAAGGGTCAGGAATGCAAGGCAGTGTGGTAGTGGTAGGGGACTCCATTATAAGGGAAGGTTAGATAGGGTAATCTGCCGCCAGACCCTACATGCCGAACTGTTGTGTGCCTGCCTGGTGCTAGGGTTCGGAATGTGGTGGATCGTGGAGATTATTGGGTGGGGCCGGGTGTGACCCGTCGGTCTTGGTTCACATGGTGCGGTGAATGACAAAGTTAGAGGTGGGGGTGAGGTCCTTAAACTGATTTCCCGAGAACTAGGGGCCAAGATAAAGCAAGGACCTCCAGGGTAGTGTTTTCAGAATACTACCGCAGCCACGTGCTATGCAGGGAGACAGCGGGAAGCTTAGGAGCATTAATGCGTGGCTAAGAGAGTGGTGAAGGAAGAAGGGTTTGGGTTTATTGAGAACTGGGCAGACTTTGCTGTCGGCTACAGGCTCTTTAGTAGGGATGGGTTTGCACCTCACTGATGGTGGTGCAGTGTTTTAGGGAGAGAAGAGATGGCTAGAGGGTTGGAGGAGATTTTAAACTAGGTTTTGGGGGGGGAGGGTATTAGCAGTCTCACTGGGATAGATTGTCCAGGAGGAAAGCAGGGTTTGATAGGCCAGTGGTGGGTGGAAAGGGGGGTGGGGCTAGCATAGGGATAGGGAGGAATGTGTATCAAAGTGTACGAATAAATTACAGGATCATAATCTAAAATGTATGTTTGCAAATGCGAGAAGCCTGGCTGACAAAATGGGGAATTGGAAATGATGGCATTGAATGAAAAAGTATGATGTAATAGGTATAGCAGAAACGTGGTTGAACAGTTCTCATGACTGGGCTGTAAATATAGAAGGATATGCCTTGTTAGGCAGGACAGAAAAAAAAAGAGAAGGGGGAGGAGTATGTGTATATGTTAAAAAAGAATGAAGCAAAATTTAAAAGAAGAGATAGTGGTGATATGGATGATAAAGTGGAGGCAATATGGGTGGAATTAGGCAACAGGAAAGGGTGTCATTGTTGGTGTCTGCATAAGCCGCCAAATGCTAGCAGAGAGGAGGTGAGTCAACTTCATATGCAGTTGGAAGGCTGCAAGTTTGGGGAGTGTGCTCATATGGGGGACTTCAATTACCCTGACATTGATTGTGTGGTGGAACTGCCATCACAGAAAAAGGCGATGAGTTCCTGAATTTGCTGCAGGATAATTTCTCTCACAGGTGGTTGAGGTTCCTACTAGAAAAGGAGCTCTGTTGGTCTGGTAATATCTAACATTGTGGAGCGCATTATAGATATAAAGGTAACTGGAGGCTTAGGGAATAGTGACCATGAAATGTGGCATTTGGACTTTGTTATCGAAAGGAAAAGTGCGCTGGGTTAACAAAGACATTTAATTTCAGGAAAGCAAATTTTCCCAGGTTAAAAGCAGCTCTCAGAATGTCAACTGGGGATAATGTATTATCAGGTAAAGGTACTGAACAGAAGTGGACTGTGTTTAAGGGGATTTTAAGCCAGTTCACATCTAAATTTTATACCCTTGGGAAATAAATGTAAAAAAATAAATCCGTGCCCATGTGGCTGAATTCTGATGTAAAGAGGCAAATGGTAAGGAAGAAAAAGGCATTTAAAACCTTTAAGGCAGAGGGAACGGAAAGGGCCTTTAGGGAGTATAAAAACTGTAACAAGGAGTGTAAGAAAGCAATCAAACTAGCTAAATTATAATGAAGTTAGGATAGCTGAAGAAAGCATCACTAAGCCTAAACATTTTTTAAGTATATTAATAGTAAGAAGATGAGGACTGAGAATGTGGCACCATTAATTAATGGGGATAAGTTAGTTACGGAGGATGGCGATGAAGCAAATGTCTTGAATAATTTTTTTTCCTCTGTATACACTATAGAAGATCCAAGTACAGATATCATAGAGTATAGAGCAATAAAGGGATACAAGATTCAAGTTCACTTTGGTTAACCGAGGATATGGTACAGAAAGAACTAAATAAGGTTAATATTAGTAAATCTCCTGGACCGGATAAAATACATCCTCGGGTACTTAAGGAGCTAAGTTCAGTTTATCTAGGCCATTGTTTCTTATTTTGGATTCCCTCATGTCCGGTGGTGTGCCTCTGGATTGGAAAAGGCTGATGTTATTCAATATTCAAAAAGGGTAGTCGTTCACAGCCGGGTAATTACAGGCCTGTAAGTTAACTTCAGTGGTGGGGAAGATCCTGGAAAGTTTAATAAGGGAACATGTTCTAGAGTATGTTTCAAGGACTGACATTATAAGTAGTAACAGCATGGATTTAGGAGGAATAGATCTTGTCAAACTAACTTGCTTGGCTTTATAGAGTAAGTAAGTAAGTAGAAATTTAGACTCTGGCAATAGCAGTAGAGTAGTTTACTTGGATTTTGCAAAGGCTTTTGATACAGTCCCCCATAGGCGAATAATGAAAAGCTAAGGCTGTTGGTCTGGGGAGTCACATTTGTACATGGATAGAAATGGTTAAAGAATAGGATGCAGAGAGTAGTTGTTAATGGGGCTTCATCATTATGGACTAAAGTGCTAAGTGGGTTGCCACAGGGTTCTGTGTTGGGGCCGCTTCATTTAATCTATTTATTAATGATTTGGAAGTGGGTATTGTCAGCAAGGTTTCTGTGTTTGCTGACGACACAAAACTTTGTCGACCATAAAAACTTCAGAGGATGTGCAATCGTTGCAAGGGGATCTAGATAGATTATCACATTGGGCTGCTAAGTGGCAGATGAAAATTAATGTTGATAAATGTAAGTGATGCATTTTGGACTAAAAATACTTGTGCTACTTATACTATAAATGGCTCTGTGTTAAGTGATCCTGTTGGAAAGGGATCTTGGAGTTTTGGTGGATAATAAACTTAAAGGTAGCAAGCAGTGCCAGGCGGCAACAGCCAGAGCCAGCGATTGGTCTTGTATTAAAGCGAGTATGGATTCAAGGGAGAATGTAATTCTCCCTCTTTACAAAGCATTGGTAAGGCCTCATTTTGAATATGCAGTGCAATTTTGGAATCCTGTGTACAAAAAGGACATCTTTGAAATGGAAAGGGTTCAAGAAGGGCAACTAAATTAATAAGGGGATTGGGGGAGCTTGAATATGAAGAGAGACTGGAAAGTTACAATTATGACAGCTGGAGAAAAAGCGCTTGCGTGGGGATATGATTACTGTGTATAAATACATTAACGGGCCATACAATAATCTGGGGCATTGTTCACAATAGAACATGTCAAAGGACACGAGGACATCCCTTAGACTTGAAGAAAAAAGGTTTAGGCTTCAAGCTCGGAAAGGGTTTTTCACTGTGAGAACGGTAAGGCTATGGAACTGTCTTCCAGTGGACGTTGTAATGGCAGGTTCATTGGTCAGTTTCAAAAAAAGCTGGATGAGTTTCTGCAAACAAGGAATGTTGCAAGTTACTGGTATTGATACATAAAGTAGAGTTGATCCAGGGAAATTTCCGATGCCACTTGGAGTCAGGAAGGATTTTTTCCCCCTTCATAATTTGGTGGGGGTTTTTCCTTCCTCGGATCAACAGTTAGGCAGGAAATGAGGATATTGTAGATGGGTTGGACTGGATGGACGTATGTCTTTATTCAACCTCAAATACTACATACTTTAGTTCTGTTAATGTAAATGTAATCCCGAGTGGGACAGAATCAAATGTAATATTCACCTTCTGCATTGTCACAGGCCAGGCCCTTCCAAACCCAGATTTCTTTTATCAACAAAAAATAACTACTACTTTTGAGTTTACCAATAATTACCGCACCCAGTCACCCATGCCTGTATCCCCATACCCCCTGTACAGTGCACCCAGTCACCCATGCCTGTACCCCCATACCCTCCTGTACTGTGCACCCAGTCACCCATGCCTGTATCCCCCATACCCCCCTGTACAGTGCACCCAGTTACCCATGCCTGTACCCCCCATACCCCCCTGTTCAGTGCACCATGCCTGTATCCCCCATACCCCCCTGTACAGGGCACCATGCCTGTATCCATACCCCCCTGTACAGTGCACCCAGTCACCCATGCCTGTACGCCCATTCCCCCCTGTACAGTGCACCCAGTCACCCATGCCTGTACCCCCATACCCCCTGTAAAGTGCATCCAGTCACCCATGCCTGTACCCCCATACCCTGTACAGGCACCCAGTCACCCATGCCTGTACCCCCATACCCCCCTCTCAGTGCACCCAGTCACCCATGCCTGTACCCCCAATATCCCTTGTACAGTGCACCCAGTAACCCATGCCTGTATCCCCATATCCCCTCTAGAGTGCACCCAGTCACCCATGCCTGTACCCCCTTACCTCCCTGTACAGTGCACCCAGTCACCCATGCCTGTACCCCATACCCCCTGTATGTGCACCCAGTCACCCATGCCTGTACCCCACATACCCCCTATACGTGTACCCAGTCACCATGCCCGTACCCCATACCACCCTGTACAGTGCACCCAGTCACCCATGCCTGTACCCAATCTCCCCTGTACAGTGACCCAGTCACCCATGCCTGTACCCCATACCCCCTGTACAGTGCATCAGTCACCCATGCTGTGCCCCCATACCCCCCGTTACAGTGCACCATCACCATGCCTGTGACCGTATACCCCCCTGTACAGTGTACCCATGCCTGTACCCCCCATACCCCCCTGTACAGTGCACCCAGTCCCCATCGTAGTCCATACCCCCTGTACAGTGCACCCAGTCACCATGCCTGTACCCCATACCCCTGTACAGTGCACCCAGTCACCCATGCCTGTACCCCATACCCCCTGACAGTGCACCCAGTACCCATGCCTGTACCCCATACCCCCTGTACAGTGCACCCAGTCACCCATGCCTGTACCCCATACTCCCCTGTACAGTGCACCCAGTACCCATGCCTGTACCCTATACCCCCTGTACAGTGCATCCAGCAACCCATGCCTGTGCCCCCATACCCCCTGTACAGTGCACCATCACCATGCCTGTACCCCCATACCCCTTGTACAGTGCACCCAGTGACCCATGCCTGTACCCCCTTACCTCCCGTACAGTGCACCCCGTCACCCATGCCTGTACCCCCTACCCCCTGTACAGTGCACCCAGTCACCCATGCCTGTATCCCCCATACCCTGGACAGTGTACCCAGTCACCCATGCAGTACCCCCATACCCCCTGTACAGTGCACCCAGTCACCCATGCTGGCTGTACCCCCATACTCCCCTGTACAGTGCACCAGTCACCCATGCCTGTACCCCATACCCCCTGTACAGTGCATCCAGTCACCCATGCCTGTGCCCCCATACCCCCCTGTACAGTGCACCATCACCCATGCCTGTGCCCGTATACCCCCATGTACAGTGTACCCATGCCTGTACCCCCATACCCCCTGTACAGTGCACCCAGTCACCCATTCCTGTACCTCCATACCCCCTGTACAGTGCACCCATGCCTGTACCCCGTACCCCCCTGTACAGTGCACCCAGTCACCCATGCCTGTACCCCCATACCCCCGTGTACATTGCACCCAGTTACCCATGCCTGTACCCACATACCCCCGTATAGTCACCCACATTCCCTGCCACTAACACCATGTCCCCCTGTACACCTATGTGAAATACCTGGCTCCACATGGCTGAGCCCACTAGGATGTATCATTTACAGTACCCCCAAGTTACCCAATTCCCCTATCACTGCAATAACAATACCGGTCTCCCATTCACCCTCCTAGTAACTTCATGTGCCCTCCATACCATGCAGCCACCCTCCCTGTACCCCCGTCCACCTTTGTAGCTGTAGTTTCCACATACCTATAGATTCTACTTCCCAAAACTGTCACTGCGAACATTTCTTCATTCTTCCTCCGTCCAGGCCCCGCCCACTTAACGGCGTAATCCCCACCTAGAGCGTCTGGTGGCGCAAGGTGGGCGGGTCACGTTTGCTGCCCAGACACTGTTATCAGCCGTTGTGCCGCGCATGTGAGTCGGAGAACGTAAAGTGCATAGCCATACATTATATTGGTCGGTATTTCGTGTTACAGGTGATTTACATACCAGTCCAGGAGGATCCCTCAACCATATTATTAAGTAACATTACATTTCCCTTTTGAAGCCAGAGCGCTTAATGTAGGGATTCTCAAACTATGGCCCTCCAGGCGATGCTGGGAGTTGAAGTTGTCAAACATCTGGAGAACCATAGTTTGAGAATTCCTGGGCATCCCAGATATTTGGGCCCCTGGTTCTTGTATTGTGTGGGCTGTTGTATTAAAATGGGCCCCCTGGTGGTAACTGGGCTCTAGTCCTCAGCCTGGGTTGCCTAAAGGATAATCCTGCTCTGGGTGTCTGACTTTAGTGATGGGACACGGACAGTGCGGAGTTAATCTATACAATAATACTCTGGGGTTTGTTTGTTGCTGCATTCCTTCAATACAGTAATTGATTTGTGCAGGCTCAGTATCTCTCCTCCCTTTCTTAACCAACACCTCCTTCTATCTGACCTGACTATAAGGGCAAGCATGCTTAGTAATCACAATGAGGCAGCATTTGAAGAGGGAATTTCTCATCATGCGATTCACATGAACACTGTCCCCATTCAGTTACAGCAAATCTGCATTGATTCTGACAGCCTTGCTTTATGTTTTCAATATACAACCCCTAACATTTCCTAACTGCCTTCTGCTGTTTGAGAGTTCTTGTCAGGGAATGGTGGAAGCAGTAGTGCAACTATATATGCACTTGGGTTGCTCACAATTTTGCAGCCTATTTGGCCAAAGTAAAGCAAATTCAGACTATGTAATCAAAAACCTAATATGATTTATCTGTTATATCACACATGTCAAACTCAGGGCCCGCAGGCCGAATCTGGCCTTTGTTTGTGGCCCCCAGTGACTGAGCAGCAACCAAGACTTACTACACTGCTATGCATTTGAGCAATCCCAAGAAGTGGCATAACTATAGATAAGCCGCAACGGCGATACGCTGTTTAAAAACAGTTGACTGCAGTATCTAGCAGGCAGATCTATAGTTACAATGCACAAATGGGACTTAAACAAATGGATAGAAGCTTAGTAACGCTTGGATGCAGTCACCGCTATAACAGCTGATCGCATATCTAGCCTGGCACTGGGGAGTGGAGAGAGGTGTGACAAAGGGCCTTCCATTGGGATTGGCCATTCCATTACCGCACAAGAAGAGGTGGGCGATAAGTAGTAATATCTATCCTGGGCATGCTTTAATGCTCAGAGTGTAATGGGCACTTGCTTAGGAAGGTAAGGAATAAAGCACATTTTAGTGAGTACAGTGACCCTTTAAATCTTCCTCCTCACACTTTTTAATCCAGTAGTGGATCAATCAAGAAGAGATCCATTGGAAATTTCTATAATGGCAAGATTATAATCACCCATCAATACTCATACTTCCCATTGACTTCTACCAGGGACTGTATCCATGGAAACCATGGCCATCTTGGCCACCAAGGTGTTACTATAATCACAGCGCTCTGGGTTTCCTGGATTTTCCTCAGTACTCTTGGAATGAGAGAGATTGGAGGAAATATGTATGCGAGGTGGAAGTTCCACCTTATTGCAAATGCATTTGTTCCCGCTACCAAATGGTCCGGAAGCCATGAAAAGAATTGTTTTACCTTCCGGTTGAATCTCGTCGCCATCAATACTCACACTCCCTATTGACTGCCACCAGGGAATATGTTAGAAAGGGTCAGTATTGAAGAGTCTGAGGTCCTATAAAGAACCCAGACAATCCTGCCATGTTTCAATCTTATTGATATATTAGAAAAGATAGAAAACTGTCACTCCCAGCCATCTCTGAGAAATCGGCAGAGACATGCAAGTTTTTCCTTAATGTGCTTTTATCATCACAGACATCACTTCCTGTCTAGCAAAGAGCAGCTCGACTCTCTTGTTTTTCCTATGAAGAGGGGAGAAGTGAGAGTTAATGAGGAGTGTGTATGAATTTTTTTTGGCTAAAACGGTCACATGTTTTACAAACAGCACATATGGCCATATTTATAAAGGCGCGGAATCGCTTTTCACCGATACTGCGCATTTAATGATCGGTTTAACGATTGTTAATTTACGATCGTTATCGTTAATTACTGATAACAATCGTAAATCTACGATAACGTGATTGTAGATTTAAGATCCCCATAAAATTCAATTGTGGTGTTAATGTCCGGCCGCTGTTTTACATTGCCGATAACACATGGTATTGCTAAATTGCAATACCGTGCTTTATAAATATGGCCCATAATTGGGTGTAATACAGGAATGTTTCTTACACTTCCTTTCAGTTTAAATGGCATGTCCACCCCCTAAACTTAAATTTAACCCACTACTGGCCCCACTATACAATTAAAAAAAATCCTTACCTTACATCTCTGCTCCTTATGGTTCTCTTGTAGTGCCTCTTCAAAGTCCAGGAAACTGAAGGGTAGGAGGTGTCTTCCTGTCCAAAAAAGGTTGCTGCCTCGGATGTGTCCTCTCAGTTGCTGCTGGCATGCGCAGGGTAGCCCTTCCCCCTCCCTCCCTCCCTGGCTGGCCTTGTAGTGTAAAATCCTTTGTTACCTCATGCCCAATAGCTGACACCCGTGAACAGGAAGCGCCTCACTGCTGTTGCTAGAAACTCGCTCGATGTACACTTATAAGTATACATACTTGTATACCATACATGTTCAGCTGCATTTTTGGGGAAGGAAAGTAAAACATAACTGGGGGTTGGGGGGGGTGCTTCGCCTATATATAAAATTTCAACTTATGGATGTTCATGCCTTTTAAAGGGTCACTCTACTTACTCAAACAACTTTGTATATTCTTAAAGTACAATGTTAGGGTAGTAAAATGATGTTATTTACATGTGTGTCTGTGCCTGCTTAGTGAATTTTCAATGTTTAGTAACTGCCCCCCCTCTCTTAGTCACTGCCCACTTGTAAATCTAGCCAACACTGGATACATTCATACACATTCTGCAGAGCCTGCTCAACCGACACTATACAGCTCATTAACATATCTTCCTGACACTGCTGATAGTGGGTGGGGGAGGAGGGCTGCTGCAGCTGTGTGAGACACTTCTCCCTTCTGGCAAGCAGACGTGCTTGGGGGGGGGGACTCCTGTAAGTGACCTCCTGTAACACACTCCTGCAGCACTCTCCCCCTCTGATGTCTGTGTATTTATACTACCAAACACCTTGGAATACCATGATAGATAGAAGATACACAAACACATAGATACAGACAGATAGATATATAAATTGATATATAAGAGATAGAAAGACAGATAGATAATAGATATATAGATTGATATATAATAGACAGAACAATAGATAGACAGATACATAGATACTTTGTGACCAAAGACTACCCCTGTAAGTGGTAAAAGTTGATGAACTTGGAAACAGAGGGCCCTATTTACAAAGGTGCGGTATCGCTAAGTAATAATACTGTGACTTTAACGAATGATCTGCAATTTTATGACCACAATCACACATTTGCACTTGTGAGTTTACTACCACATGCTATTGTATCGCCGAGTGGTTTTAAATGTACAACTGCACTCATAAACGTACAGCTGCAGCCGCACTTCTACCATATAGGATAACAAATTTGCAATACTGCAGGTTTTTAAATGGGGCCCAGAGAACCTTGTTGCCTACCTGAAGAGCTGGAAGGACTGAAGTAAGGATATTTTGTCCTCTGGCATCTGTGTTGAAGAGCAGAGGTTTTGTGTCCACAGCATTGAGGGATTGTACTGAAATTTAAATGCAGATGCCATCATGGGTAAGAAAACAGCTACTTCAAGACATCACGCTAGCGAACAGAACTAAAACAAAACAGGTGTCTTTCCTGCTAGACTTAAGCTGGGTACAAACATGGAAGACCTTTAGAAGATGATAGACCGGATTCTGTCATCATTTTTCAAAGATCAGTATACACAGTCCCGAGCATTACCTTTTATGCATAGCATAGGGAAAACGTTCGGGACTGTGTGTCTGCCTCGTCCGACTCCCCTATAGGGAGACCACTGTGGTCAAGGGAAATTTTAGGTCTTTCCAAAATGACCACAAGGCTGCTCGCTCGTTCGGGAAAGACTCTACACACACTGCCAATAAAGCCCTGATACCTTCTGATCAGGCATATCGGGGCTTTTATCAGCAGTGTCTGCACCTAGATTTATGCCTTTATACCTCATATTTCAAGTTTAAGGATAAGTTCTACAACCAAAAACATGAATGTGCTATGGAATCTCCAGTTTAGCCCATAGTGGTAAACTAATACACAAAGTAAGTGGACACAAAGGCTCTTAACACATTTAACCCTTTCAGTGGCAACAGTTTCACATTTTCTGACCGTTCCTGCCTGAAGAATTTTCAGGATTTTGCCCTTAATCGGTTCAGACTAATTTTACAGTAAGAAACCCCCAATTAATCAGGAATATTATACATTGTTTTTTCCAGCACAAAGTATACTTACTGTATAAGTATACTTTGTGCTTATAGAGTTTTGTAACTTTTCTGGAGATTTTTGGGTAACATATGTAAAAGTAATTTAAAATGTACACTTTTTTATGGATTTTTCTCAATTTTATTTATAGTTATCTTAAAGTTACGCAAAAATCTTACAGTTTCTAAAAGCAATGATACCAGATATATGTAGGTACCCCACTTTTCCTGTACAGGAGCCCCCCCCCAAAAAAAATAAAACTGCACTTTCAAGAATATTACACCAAATTGAAATGTATAACCACTCCTGACAGTTAACAGGTATCTACCAAATGAACTAAAATATCCCTACGTAAGTAAGATATTTTTAGAAACTACATACCCGCAGGATTTTATGAGCAAGGTAAGTTTTGATCACAATGCAGATACCTGGGCACAGGTCTTTATCCAATTGTCAATTATTTTTTCCCTCAACTGTAAAATTTGAGACAAAATCAAATGTGAATTTCGTCTACAAACTGTAAAGGAAAGTTCAAACGCATCTTAGATATGATAGCCTAACCCCTTCTGAATAAAATGGTATACCATATTCATGGTTGTACCCAGAGACATGGCTACCAACTAACCCAAAGGGGGATCAATGTCAAATGGCAGTTACAGTAAAAAAAAAAAAAAAAAATAGCCATCTCTGTATTTGAACAGTCTGCAGTTTTTCAAACAAAACACCCCCTAACTCAGAAATACCCCTAACAAACTATATATTCCTGGAATTCACACACCATCAGATACATACTGTAACACTGTAGTTCGTTCATACCATCAATAGTGTGGGAGCAGTTCCTCGTAGAAGTTCGCACTTTTCGCAGATTTTCTGAAAAAAATTAACAAAAAACAACTTCAAAAGGTAGAAATCATGCCAAACCCCATTCAATGTAAAAAAGTTAACAAATATCAATCTCCAAAATGTCCTGAATCAAACCGGTATGCCATATGCGAGGCTACACATGCGAACGTGGAATCGACTAGCCATGAAATGAGACAATGCATGATGGCTCATAAACAGTGAAAATATTCAGCCAACTCCAAATTTGAACAATCTGCAATACCCTGAATCAAACGGTATGCCATATGCATGGTTACACACACGGATGGGGAAGCCTCGAGTCACGAAGTTGAGCCTATGTGCAGTGGCCCAATAACAGCAACTTTTCAGATTTTTCAAACTACACACCCCTCTAACTCAAAAATACCCCCCAAAACTATATATTCTCAGAATCTACACACCTTCAGATAAGCAATGGTGCAATTTTTTCATCAATGGTGTGGGCGTCAATCTATGTAATATTATGCATTTTTGGCAGATTTTCTAAAGAAAATAATGGAAAAACTAGTTTCAAAGTTAAAAATCCTGCCAAAACCCCAAGAAATTAAAGAAAAAAGGTACCAAATGTCCTGAATCAAACAGTATGCCTTATGCGTGGGTGCACGCAGAGACTTTGAAATACCCATCAAAAACTATATATTTTTGCAATCTGCACACCTTCAGCTATATAATTGTGACATGCTTTTATAAATCGATGAGGAATTACAGGTTTGGGTTTTTTTTGGAGATTTTAAGAAAAAATAAAATGATTCAAAAGTTGAAATCCTACCTAAACTAACTTGACAAGTAAAAAACCCACTAAATGTCAATTTCCCACATGCCCTGAATCAAACAGTATGCCATATGCATGGGTGCACAGTGTTCTCCCCAGCATCTTCTAGCTGGGTGTTGCCCCCGGTTAATTTAAAGGACAACTATGCTGGTGAAACACACACATGGTCAGCAGAGAGTTAAATAGGCATAAAACAAAACCCACCCTGTGGGTGTTATTTCAGAAAGGAGATTTTAATGTCCAAACTCCCTTCCCCAGACCATAAATCCTGCCTTTCCCTCTCAGTCAGTGACAAAAATTAGAATGTGCCATTTGATTGGTCAGGAAGCATGCAGCTTTGCTGATCTCTGCCACCCTTTCTCATCTACAACATGCTAATAGTGTGATTTACGTTCTGCCCAGTGCTTCCAGAGTTCCGTGGCTGTAACGAGCTGGACTTTAAAGAAGGAATTCTCTGCATTCATGTTTTTTTTTTTTTTTTTTTTTTAAAGGTAAAAAGAAGGAAGGTTGGGGAACTTAGCACAACATACATATACATTTAATTTCCCCCCCATTTTATGAGTATAATTGTCCTTTAACTGCCCGCCCAGCTAACAGAACCACTGCCTGACACATTCTAATTCAGCTAGAAACTGCAGAGGCAGCTGAAAGAACTCACAGTACCAACTCTCCTCTGTCAGTTTTGCCATAATTGCAACATTGTAAGGCTAGGTAAGTAACTGGAGACTGGATGCAGGCAAAGTAAGTAACTTGAGACTGGATGCAGGCTAGGTAAGTGACTGGAGACTGGATGCAGGCTAGGTAAGTAACTGGAGAGGTAAAGGTAGGTACAGGATCCAAGGCATGTGTGTACAGGATCCAAGGCAGTTTGGAGGAAGGAACCCGTAGGTCAATATGAGCAGAGGAGAGCCACACGTTATCTCCAACAGAATAAGCTGGGGGTTCTCTACGTCTTCTATCTGCTGCAGTTTTTTGTACCAAAGCAGATTTCTGAAGGCTAATTTCCGTAGCAGATAGCGGTCATCTGGGCCGCAGAGTCATTGGCAGCGGGTACTTGTGTGAAGTTCAACAATAAAGTCCATGGATAGATGGGTCCAAGGTCCGGTCGGAATGGGGAGGGGTTGAAGAAGACCACAGGGGAGGGTTCTAGAAGATTTGGATTGAGCACAGCTGGTACATGCATGAATAAAGTCTTTAATATCGTTTCTCATTTTGGGCCACCAAAGGGAATGGGCAATAATATTAAAACTTTTGTTAACACCTGGATGCCCGGCTTGCTTGGAACAATGAGTATGAAGAAGGATAGTTTTCCGAAGAGAAATAGGAACAAAGATTTTGCCAGAAGGTGTGTCAGGAGGAACAGAATCTTGTGCAGCTTAAATCTTGGAACAGAGTTGACGAGATATAGAGGCCAAGATTTTAGTGGTTGGGATAATGGAGCCCTTATCTTGATTAGTACAGTCGGAAGCAACAAATGATCTGGAAAGGACATCAGCTTTTTTGTTTTTGGAACCAGGTTGATAAGTGATAACAAAGTTGAATCGGGAAAAGAATAAGGACCACCGAGCTTGACGGGGATTTAACCTTTTAAGATTCTGGATGCTTATGTAGGTTCTCATTCATCCAGGTCATGGTATATCTGTTGTATTCAATTAGATCAACTGGACTTGAAGTTTAGTTCTTGAAGACGTTTCGCTAGTCATCCGACTGGCTTTCTCAATTCAGAATGACTTGTACAAGAATCTGTGGCAATTATGTACCCTGGAAAATCCCAATTAGCATATCACAGCGAGGTGTTAAGGGTGTGATTAGATAGTGGCTAAGAGGTGTTATAGGAACGCCCAGAGTAAGGTGTCAAACAGCATTGTACATGGCAGACAGATGGATCGAGCCCCCCCACCTCTATTTAGGCTTGGTTTCTTTATTTTCACATAAATGGCCTCCTTAACATCTCTCTTGAACCAGTCCCGTTCCTTTGCCAATATGTTAACATTACAATCTTCAAAGGTATGTCCTTTATCCTTAAGATGCAGGTTCACGGCTGAGTCCTGACTCAAGGAATTGGCTCTTCTGTGCTGGGCCATACGTTGATGCAGTTGTTGTTTGGTCTCCCCCACATACAAATCAGAGCATTCTTCACTGCACTGCACTGCGTATATGATGTCGCTTTTCTTGTGTTTCGGTATTGGGTCTTTCGGATGTACCAATTGCTGCCTCAGCGTGTTGCTCGGTTTAAAGCAGACAGGGATACGGTGTTTTTTGAAAACTCTTCTTAATTTCTCAGAGACCCCTGCTACATATGGGATGACCATGTTCTTCCTCCTGTCTTGCTTTTCCCCTTCACTGTTGGTATTCGTGTTCTTTTCTTTCCTTCTGCTTCTTTTGACAAAGGCCCAGTCTAGATATCCACAAGTTTTAAGGGCTCCTCTGAGATGTTTCATTTCTTTAGCCTTCGCCTCTGTGCTAGTGGGGATGTTCTCTGCTCTGTGTTGCAGGGTTCTGATGACCCCCAGCTTGTGATCTAAAGGGTGGTGGGAGTCAAACATCAACTACTGATCTGTGTGTGTTGGTTTTCTGTAAACCTCTACTTCCAGTTTACCATTCTCCCTGACTTCTACCAAGCAGTCCAAAAAAGCCAGTTTGTTGTTTTGTACCTCTTCCCTTGAAAATTTGATGTTCTGGTCTACCGCATTAATGTGTTCTGTGAAAGCTTGTACTTCCTTCTGGTGGATTTTAACCCAGGTGTCATCCACATATCTGAACCAGTGGCTGGGTGCTATGCCCTTAAAGGTATTAAGCGCCAGTTTTTCTACCTCCTCCATGTAAAGGTTGGCCACAATGGGTGAAACTGGAGATCCCATAGCACATCCGTGTTTTTGCTTATAGAACTTATCCCTGTATTTGAAATAGGTGGTATTCAGGCACAAGTCCAGTAAGGCACACACCTGTTCTGGGTTGAGATCAGTTCTGCTGGTGAGAGTGCTGTCTTGGCCTAGCCGTTTTCTCACCATGACAACATCCTCCTTGGTGGGTATACAGGTGAAGAGGGATGTCACATCATAGGACACCATAGTTTCTTCTGCACCGAGTACTATATCTTCAATCTTGTTGGTGAAATCCTGAGAGTTCTGGATGTGATGCTTAGAACTTCCCACCAATGGTCCTAAGATGTTGGCTAGGTATTTTGCCACCTTGTATGTTACAGAGTTGATGCTGCTGACTATAGGTCTTAGTGGTGCCCCTTCCTTGTGTATCTTTGGGAGTCCATATATGCATGGATGTGCCTCACCAGGGTAGAGGCGATGATACATTGCTCGATCAATGGCTTTATCCTTTTGCAGCTGTTGTAGTAAGTCTATGACGCTTTTCTTGTACCGGCTGGTGGGATCCCTTGTTAAAGCCTCATATGTGTTGTTATCGGCCAGGAGCATAGTCCCCTTATCATGGTAGTCTGAGGTGTTAAGTACCACTGTGCATCTTCCCTTGTCTGCCGGTAGAATGGTGATACTAGAATCTTTCTTGAGGGATGTTAAGGCTCTTCTTTCCTGTGTGGTCAGGTTAGATGAAGGAGTTTTAGCACTGGCTAAGGCTGCAGATACCTTAAGGCGAAGTTGTTCTGCCTCACTCTGTGGTACCTTATTATTGTGGATTGAGGCTTCTGTGGCTGCTATAATATCCACCACAGGGATGGCTTTAGGAGTGATGGCAAAATTCAAGCCCTTAGCAAGGACTTTCATTTCTGGCTGGGTCAGAGTCCTGTTAGACAAGTTTCTCACCCATTCCTCCTTGTTAGATGAAGGGACACTTCCCTCCTTTTGTATCCAAGGTAGTTGTTCTCCCTTGGGGGTGTTCTGGGATGACAGAATAGAGAACCTATTCTGTTGCCTTTGTTTGCCCTTACAGTGCTGAGAAAGCTGTGCTTGTTTGGTGAACTCCATCACTCTTTCCCAGATGGACACAGGTAGCTGTGAGGCCAGGTTCTGTTCTAGTTGACTAATGTTGTGCAATAAAGCATCGACTGTAAAATGTGTCTGTCGTACCCGTTCATTTAGGAGCTGTGTTGGAGCTTTTTGCAGTATCTGTTTGGCTCTGATGCCTTTAACTGTGGAATCTAGACGTATGCTGCATGGTACTAGCCTTTGTTGTCTGTTAAGGGCGTGATTACTCTGGGCGTTCCTATAACACCTCTAAGCCACTATCTAATCACGCCCTTAACACCTCGCTGTGATATGCTAATTGGGATTTTCCAGGGTACATAATTGCCACAGATTCTTGTACAAGTCATTCTGAATTGAGAAAGCCAGTCGGATGACTAGCGAAACGTCTTCAAGAACTAAACTTCAAGTCCAGTTGATCTAATTGAATACAACAGATATAAGATTCTGGATGTATTCGAGGTTTTTATGGTCAGTAAGGATGGTGATAGGTACAGAGGTGCCTTCCAATAGAGAACGCCACTCCTCGAGGGCCAGTTTGATAGCAAGAAGTTCTCTATTCCCAACATCATAGTTCCGCTCGTTGGGTAGAAACTTCTTGGAGAAATATGCACAGGGATGGAGTTTCCTTTTAGTGCCTTGTCTTTGGGAAAGGACCGCTCCTGCTCCCAAGTCCGAGGCATCAACTTCGATGTAGAAGGGAAGACTAGGATCTGGATGTACTAGAACAGGTGCATCAGCAAAGGCTGCCTTGAGTCGTTTGAAGGCTTCGAGGGCTGCAGGGGTCCATGAATGAGGCTTACGACTTTTACTGATGAGGGCTAATATGGGAGAAATTATAGAAGAGAACCCTTGAATGAATTGTCTGTAATTGGCAAAGCCAATGAACCTTTGAATAGCTTTGGTTCCCATAGGAAGAGACCAATCTTGGATGGCTGAAACTTTCACAGGATCCATCTGGAAACCTTGCGCTGATACAATGTAGCCCAGAAAGGGTACTTGTGAACACTCAAACAAACACTTTTCCAATTTGGCATATAGGCTATTCTCTCTCAGATGTAGTAACACCTGTTTAACATGGAGGCGGTGTGGGGCCAGATCTTGAGAAAAGATTAAAATGTCATCTAGATAAATAACTACAGAGATTCCCAACATATCCCAGAAAATGTCATTCACAAATTCTTGGAACACCGCTGGAGCATTACAAAGGCCAAAGGGCATTACGAGATATTCGTAGTGACTGTCACGAGTGTTAAAGGCTGTTTTCCACTCGTCACCTTTACGTATACGAATCAGATTGTATGCCCCCCGAAGGTCCAGTTTGGTAAATATTTTAGTCCCTTTTATCTGGTCAAACAGTTCAGAGATGAGAGGAAGAGGATACCGTTTTTTTATTGTGATTTTATTTAAACCACGGTAGTCGATGCAGGGTCTTAAACCTCCGTCTTTTTTTTCAACAAAAAAGAACCCAGCTCCAGCAGGGGAAGTGGAAGGCCGTATGAAACCCCTAGACAAATGTTCAGTAATGTACTCTTTCATGGCTAGAGTTTCAGGAGGAGACAGTTGGTATGTGCGTCCCAGCGGAGGCATAGTACCTGAGAGAAGATCGATGGGGCAATCGTAGGATTGGTGCGGTGGTAGCTTCTCAGCTCGCTTTTTACAAAACACATCAGAGAAATCATGATGACATTCAGGGAGATCTTTCTCAGATTTATTTTCACAGGTAATGGTGGTGCAATGAGTAGAAAGGCAATTTTTGTAACAGAAAGGACTCCAAGACTTGAGTTCATTGTTAGACCAATCTATAACAGGGTTGTGTAATCTGAGCCATGGAAGTCCGAGAATCAGGGGAGCGGAAGGGCTTTGGATGGCAAGAAAAGACAAACGTTCTTGGTGAAATATGCCAATGCGAAATAGGACTTCGTATGTAGATTTGGAGATGAATTCAGAAGCCAAAGGGTTATTGTCAATAGCCAGAACTCGAAGAGGTTGCTGCAAGTGAAGTAGAGGAAGCCCCAATTGTGCTGCATAGGTAGAATCAATGAAGTTTCCAGCTGCACCGGAATCGACAAAGGCCTGGGAGGAAAAAGTTTTACCATTAAAGGTGATAGTTGCTGGTAGAAAGAGTTTCAATGGTTCAAAATTTGCAGGAGACTTAACATTACCTAGAAGGAGCTCCTCCTTAACTTCCAGGTCATAGAGTTTCCCGACTTCTGGGGACAATTTCTTACAAAGTGCCCTTGCCCAGCACAATAGAGACAAAGTCCATTAATACGTTGGAGTGATTTTTCCTCAGGAGACAGATGAGTGCCGTCAATTTGCATCGGCTCTTTAACCGAAGATATTGGTTGGGGAACGGTCTGAGCAGGCCTAGGAAAGGTCTTAGAGAAGCTGGAACGAGCTGCAGACTTTTCTGCCTGCCGTTCACGAAAGCGGGTATCAATCTGGATGCATAGCGTAATCAAGTCTTCCAATGGGACACGTAATTCTCTAGATACTAATTCATCCTTGAGGCGATCAGAGAGTCCCTGCCAAAAGGCTGCTGTAAGTGCCTCATTGTTCCAAGAAGTCTCTGCGGCAAGGGTACGAAATTCAATAGCATATTGACCCACAGAACGAGACCCTTGGCGGAGCTGCATCAAACGGGAGGAGGCAGCAGAGGTTCTTCCTGGAGCATCGAAGACCTCGCGAAACATATTCAGGAAGTCAGTAACATTATTGATAAGAGGATCGTCTTTCTCCCATAGCGGAGAAGCCCAGGCCAGAGCATTGCCCTCCAACAAGGCGATGATATAACCAACCTTTGCACGATCCGATGCAAAATGAGATGGTTGAAGTTCAAATTGGATTTGGCACTGATTAATGAATCCACGGCAGGCTTGGGCATCACCATTAAACCGTGAGGGCGGAGGTATGCGGGGCTCTTTCCGAAGAGAAGGGTCACTGGATCCGGACGTAGAAGGAGGCGGCGTAGACCCCGGAGCAGAGGCAGAAGCTGGGGGTAGCCGGACAGCGACGGTGTCCATGAACTGAGCCAACTGGCCCTGATGGTGTTCAAAAATGTCCATGCGTTTGGACAAAGTTTGGAGAGTTTTACTCAACTCTGCCATAGCCCCCTCAGGCGTTTCCATGGCCCGATTGTACTGTAATAAATGGCCGGGAGGCCGGGTACTTACAAGTACGCTTTAGGAGGAGGTGTATAGTCCGGGAATTGCAGGACACAGAGGCGGCTGGGAAATGTAGGCTGGATGCCGGAACTAGGAGCTGCTGGGAACTGTAGGCTGGATGCTGGTACAAGGTGCTGCTGGGAACTGTAGGCTGGATGCCGGAACAAGGTGCTGCTGGGAACTGTAGGCTGGATGCTGGAACAAGGTGCTGCTGGGAACTGTAGGCTGGATGCCGGAACAAGGAACTGCTAGGAACTGTAGGCTGGATGCTGGCAAGGTAAGTATCTGGAGACTGGATGCAGGCTAGGTAAGTAACTAGAGACTGGATACAGGCAAGGTAAGTAACTTGAGACTGGATGCAGACTAGGTAAGTGACTGGAGACTGGATGCAGGCAAGGTAAGTAACTTGAGACTGGATGCAGGCTAGGTAAGTAACTGGAGCGGTAAAGGTATGTACAGGATCCAAGGCAGGTGAGTACAGGATCCAAGGCAGGTGAGTACAGGAGCCAGGGAGGTAGCAAACGCTACAATCGGGCACCGGGTCCAGGAGGACACTGGCTTTTGAATTTTCGCTCCGCCCGGCGCGGTGCGGGACCAGAGCGGCAGGTAAGTTCGTGACAGACTTTTTCTTTTCTGCTCTAGTTCTTTGTCATGCTAATCCTCTTCTCCCTTTCTACATTGAAGTCGATGCTTCAAATATTGGAGCCGAAGCAGTTTTGTCTCAGCGCATTGACTCCAATGACAAACTTCATCCATGTGCCTACTTCTCCTGGAAATTTTCTGCTTCAGAACAAAATTATGATATAGGTAACAGGGAACTTCTTGCCGTCAAATGCCGCCAAAGTGGCGACATCTTCTAGAAGGTACCTCTCTACCTACTACTATTTATACCGATCACAAGAATCTTGAGTTCCTTCAGACTCTTAAAGACTTAACCCCCGACAGGCCTGTTTTTCTCCCGCTTCAATTTTATTTTGACCTACCACCCTGGCTCAAAGAATAGGAAGGCTGATGCCCTTCTCCCCTTCTGAGACTTCAGTCATACCAGACGAACCAATCATTCCATCCTCCAAAATTATTGCTACTGTTTATTCACCTCTGTTTAACCACCCATCGGTATGATTTACATTCCTCCTGTACATTGACTCACTATCCTTCTGCAAACACACAGTTCTAAACAAGCTGGCCGACCCGGGGTTCTCAAAACTCTACAACTTCTTAACCGACTGGTATAGATGCAGAAAGATGTTGTGTCCGATTGTGTAGTCTGTGCCTCTGCAAAAACGGATAATTCTCATCCCCTAGACTTACTGAAGACTTTGCCTATCGCTTCTCGCCCATGGACCCATCTTGCTATGGACTTCATTGGAGAGCTTCCCTCTTCTAGTTGGCATACATACCATCATCTGGGTGGTTTTGTACCGATTCAGCAAGATGGCACATTTTGTCCCTTTTCCCAAACTCCCTTCTGCTGTGGAACTTTCTACACTTTTCATTTCCCATATTTTCTGCCTACATGGACTTTCTACTGAAATAGTTTCTGATAGAGGTCCCCAATTTGTAGCTAAGTTCTGGAGATCCTTGTTTAAAATTCTTGGAATCTCTCTACAATTCTCTTCTGAATATCATCCCCAGTCTAATGGTGCAGTGGTACGCCTCAACCAATCTTTAATACAATTTCTTTGTTGTCATGTTTCACTTTGCCAGGATAATTAGTCTGACTTATTGCCTTGGGCGGAGTTCGCTCAGAATAATACTACTCACTCTTCCACTGGTAGATCACCTTTCCTTGTTGTTTATGGTCAACACCCACTGTCTTTTCCTCAATATTTCCTAGTCTCTGATGTTGCTGCAGCTAATGACCATGCTGGACATACTGTATACCAAGATTCTGTGCTACCAAGAATCATCTTGAAAAGTCTTCCTCAACACAGAAATCCTATGCTGACAAAAGAAGGGGACCATCTCCTCCTTACTCCGACGAAGATAAAGTATGGCTTTCCACCCAAAACATTAATCTTAAACTCCCATCTTCTAAGTTGGGGCCCAAATTCAGTCTGATCGCTGTAATCCTACAGATTGCAATTTCCTCCTGGAATGAGGATTCCTAATGTCTTTCATGTATCACTTTTCAAAGCTGTCTCCTCTCCGGTCATGGTCAACGGCCAACAGGAATACGAAGTAGTAAAGATCCTTGATGGCCATGTTGGTTTCTGTGCCCCCTTGGGGAATCGGTTACTGTCAGGAAGGGTTCTTACCTTTCCAGCCACTCTGGTCCTCCCAAGATGGCGGCGCCCAGCAAGTCAGTGCACTGACGTCATCACGCTTTGCTTGTGACATCGTGCAAGGACGCCGGCACTTCCGTATTGACACGCAAGAGTCGGAAGGCGCCAGCGGCACAAAGATTTAAGCTGACCTCCTTCCTTAGCCCAGTGCCCAATTATAGCACTGCAAACCTACAGTCGGCTGTGCTGGGTTATTGTTTCCTGTCATCCTGATCCTGCATTTGACTTTTCAGTATCCTGTTTCCTGACAAGCAACTCTGTTTCCAGTTCCCTGCTTCTCCTGGATCCTTCTCCTTTGAATCTTCTTGGACTAGAATTTTGTCCTTGGCTGTATCCATCGGGTAGTAGGTTGTTCCAGTTCTGCTGTGCCACCTAAACTACCCTCTATTGGTCCCCACTTCGTGGACAAGAAGGAAGGAACCAAAGCAAAACAGCAAAAGAAAAATGAAACTGACAACCCCCCCCCCCACTAAATGTCTATCTCCCACGTGTCCTGAATCAAATTTTATGCCATATGCATGCGAGACTTGGCCACCAACTAACTCAAATTGGACATATGCGTAAGTGCAATTACAAGAAAAGAATCAAAGTGCTTTGTAATTTGAACAGCCTACCCTTTTTTAAAGCCCCGAAACGTGGAAATACCCCCCACAAAATAAATATTTTCGGAATCTACACACCTTCAGCTACGTAACAGTGCCATGCTTTCATACATACTTGAAGAAATCAAGACACAGTAGTCCATATAGAAATCTTTGCTTTTAGGAGATTTCATTAAAAAATAAAATAAGATGATTCAAATGTTGAAATCCTACCTAAACCCACTTGACAAGTAAAAAAAAACACTAAATGTCAATCTCCCACGTGTCCTGAATCAATTGGTATGCCATATGTGTGGCAGACATGACCAACAAGCTCAATAGAGCTCCAAAGAGGACCGCACAATTGGCCGTGGTTTTCGGACATGTCCAATCATGTGTTCGTCCGTTTCGGATGAACAAACTGTCAGATTGTAAAATTTGCATATAAAGCAATCTGTCCTGTTAACACAAGTGTATTGCATGAACAGTGTTGTTATAACACACAGCTACACAATGTTGTGTGTGTTGCGGAGATCAGCAGACACTAACTGAAGTCAATAGGACTGTGAATAAAAGGCACATACCACAGTAAAGGTATGCATTAATATCAGTAAACCCCCAGGACCTGATATAAATACATCCTTGCATCTTAAAGCCAGCTTAGTCCATTTTTTTCTAGACCACTGTTCCTTAATATTTCAGATTCCTTTTGTTTGGAGATATGTTTCTGGGTTGGAAAAAAAAGACGATGTAATACCAATATTCAAAAAAGGTAGTTGTGGCCTAGGCGCCCTCCCACCCACACGCCCACCCTAATAAAACAAAGCAAACTTGGCCAGCCAAACTGTTGCAGCTGGTTTCCCCACTTAATTCCTTCTGACACTGTCAATGCTTACGTGGATATTTCTTTATAGTGGGACCACTTTGGCAGTTAGTTGTACCAGGTAGGGCAGACGGGCGTGTAATACATACGTTTGTGTGTACATTGTGTCATTAGACAACAATGAAATACCAATTGGAAGCACAGGATAGGTTTTCAGTGGATGCATGTTAAGTGGTGCCAGTGTTCTCCCCAGAAATTGTTTCCAGCCGGGTTGTATGAAAAAGTAGCTGGGTTGGACGGATCATGGAAATTTGAGATCTGAGATGTTTAACACTTTCAGTGCCATCAGACTTTCCAGCTGAAGCCACACTAGAACAATTGCGCAATCACATGCTGATGTTTACTTGTGTGTGAGGTTTGGGCAATTTGCCCTTATTGTTGCGCATGCGATATTCGCACCAAAATTGGTGATTGATTTCCCTCCGATAAGTGGAGTGCAGCTCAGCAAACACCAATGGAGTGATGTGGCCACCCTTATAGGCCTACATACTGTGCCAGCACATTCCAGAGTATTGCCATTAACCCTGCAGTGCCAGCATTGAATGATATACAGTATGTACCTGCTTTCCATGTCTCCTCCATTGAATTGCTCACTCCTCACCTACTCTAAGGGCCCTATTTATAAAAGATCGGTATCGTTATCGTAAAAAACTGATCGTTATACGTAAAATAACGACCGGGTTTTTACCGATAACGACCGTTATTTACCGATATCGACCGTTATTTACCGATATCGTTAAATACCGGTCGTTATCGGTAAATACCGGGCGTTATCGGTAAAAACCCGGCCGTTATTTTGCGATAACGATCGGTATTTTACGATAACGATACCGATCTTTTATAAATAGGGCCCTAAGTTCTAATTGGAGAGTTGTGTGGAAGGAAGAAAGATGCAGGGTAGTGATTCATGGCTGAGTTACAGGGGCCACTGTAAAAAAAAAAATCTCTGCATCAGCTTTTACTTGCTCTTTTAGAACTGCTTTCCTCAGTACTATTAGATGAGCTCATCCTTCCCCCTCAGTTCATTTGCAACATTGTTTCCAAGTACAGCAAGTAAAAGCTGACAGGGAGGTTCTTCGGAAAACATTGGGTGCCCTGATTCAACATAGGTGCCCTAGTTCTTTGCCTAGGTGGCCTATGCCCAAAAAAATGTCCCTGCAGCCAGGTAGATCTGTAAAGGTTTACAGTTTACCATAAGACCAATCCAGTGACATTCAATTTAGAGGAACTGCCTTTCCGGATCTTCTTTGCGACAGACATACGATCACAAAATGAATGGTAAAAGCGGGACCTCATGATCATATGTCGGCTGCAAAGAAGATCCGGAAAGGTAGTTCCTCGGAAATTTAATGTCTCTGGATCATTCTTAAGGTAAGCTGTATTGGCACCTTAAAAGGCATCTCAACCCTGCCCACCCCCAACTGCTGTATTAGTTTGTTTAAAAAAAAAAATTAGACTCACTTACTTACATGCCTTCATTCACCCAGCGCTCTGATCCGCCTCCTTGCTTGCCAGAACTGCAAGCAGCCGAACCGGCAACCACGTCTGTGATTGGCTGAGAGGCAGTCAATGGAAAGTGCCGCAGGAATGAAGGCATTTAAGTAGAGTTCTAATTCTTTTTTTTAACAAATACATTGGTTAGGGGTTGGGCAGGGGTAACCTGCATGATATCAAAACCTTTTTACGTTAGGTGGCAGCAACGGATGGATTCGGATGGAGGGTGGGAAAGAGCTCCCCTGCGCATGTCACACTACCTCCCGGAGGCGACAAAAGAAACAGCAACCTTTGGACAGGAAGACAGCTACTACTCTTCACTTTCCTGGAGTTTGGACAAGCACTGCAGGAGAACCATAAGGAGCGGAGATGTACAGTAAGGATTTTTAAAAAATACATGGTGGGGCCATTAGTGGGTTAAATTTTAGTTTGCGGGGTGGACATGCCCTTTAAGTCTCACATCAGTGGTAGAGAAGATACTGGAAACTTTGTTATGAGATCATATTACGTACTTTGTCTCAAGAACTGATCTATTTAGTAGGCAGCACAGATTCATGATACATCTTGTCAGATTAGCCTGTGCCGCACAGGTAACTAATGTTTAAACGCAGTTGGCCTAGAAAAAAAAAACATTTTACTGTACATGGATAGAGAATTGGTTGTCTGACAACGTACAGAGTAGTGGTCAATGCTACAGCTATGTGGGCTAAAGTTCTAAGTGAGTGCCTCAGGGTTCTGTACTGGGGCCACTTCTTTTTAATCTAAAATACTTAGAAGGGGGCATTAAGAGCAAGGTCTCTGTGTTCGGTGATAATACAAAACTATGCAGAGCTTTGGAATGATTTGCAATTGCTGCAAGGAGACCTAGATAGAATGACGAAATGGGCAGCAGAATGGCAGGTGAGATTAAATGTTGATAAATGATAAGGAGATGGCAGAAACCTTTTGGACAGGAAGACATCTACTACTCCTCAGCTTCCTACGCTTTGGACAAGCACTACAGGGGACCCATAAGGAGCAGAGATGTAAGGTAAGGATTTTTTAAACTACCGTATATACTCGAATATAAGTCGATCCGAGAATAGGAGTATAAGTCGAGGTACCTATTTTACCTTAAAAATTAGTCAAATATGACTTGTGTATAAGTCGAGGGTAGAAATTATGACAACTGCCTTCTGATTCTATATTGTTTTGAGGCTTAGTTGCCTTTAAATGGACAGCAGAATTCCCATACAGTAGTCCCATACAGTAATATGCATACTGGATTTGGCTATTACTGTATGGGACTACTGTATGGGAATTCTGCTGTCCATTTAAAGGGCAACTAAAGCCTCAAAACAATACAGAATCAGAAGGCAATATTTAACAATAGATACCATCCTGATTCTGTATTGTTTTAAAGTATTAGTTGCCCTTTAAATTCACACAGTAAAAGTACCATCCCACGCAGTAACCCCCCAATTCATTGCCACTACAGATGTTTGGAAACTACAACTCCCAGCATGCTTTGCTTGCTGGGAGTTGCAGTTTCCAAACATCTGCAGTGGCAAGCACTGCATACCCCCCAAGATCTGTATAGGAGAGGACTTGCCTTGTGGAGAGAAGACTTGTGGACAGAGGACCTTCAATCCAGAGGAAGAGAGGACTTACAATCCGGCTGCATCGCTCCGCAAACACTGTCTCCTGGCACCTGACGTCACTACTCGGCGCCGGGAAGCAAGACTGGCGCCGAATAGTGACATCACCAGGCAGAAGTGTGGATGCGGAAGCGTTCGGGTATAAGTCGAGGTAAGATTTTTAAGCTATTTTTATAGCCTAAAAACCTCGACTTATACTCGAGTATATACGGTACTCAGTGGGGCCTGTAGTGGGTTAAATTTTAGTTTGGGGGATGGACATGCCCTTTAACAATCCTTGTGCCACCTTTACAATAAATGGCTCTGAGCTAAGGGAGTCACCATTGGATAAGCGTTTGGGGGTTCAAGTAGATGACAGCTGTAGCAAACAATGCCAGGCAGCAATGGCTAGAGCTTGCAATATTTTGTTTCAGGGGTGTAGCTAGAAATCACTGGGCACCATATTATTGTTGATTTATATAGTGCTAACATCTTCCGTAGCATTTCACAATTACATGTTTACGTTCACATCAGGCTTTTGGATGGGGCCTTCCCTAACCCACAATAAAAAAAACTTAACTAATACCCTTGTGTTTTCTAGATCTCCCCCTTGCATAAGTGTTTTCTAGGTAACCTCATAAAAGGTGTCCACTAAGAAACTTACTTCTTCCAAAGCTTTCTAACAAATTGAATGAGCATGTACTTAGACACTTACACACACATGCAGACACAAAAACACAATTATTTTTTAAATACACATAAATATGACTTTTCTTCTGTCAGAAATCATTCAGTCAAATAAGGACCATCTTGCAAAGTAACGGTTCATACCTTAAGCAGGGAAAAAAATAAGAGTGCTGACCTGCGACACGCAGTGTCTGAATTGCCGTTTTGGGCAATAATCGTGCCATGTATGGGCACTTTCTTGGCTGAAATAAGTGCTCATTCAAAGATCTGGCCGGTCAGGCAACAATCCCCGACCGAATGTCCATTCCGTCCGAGAAAGCGCCCATACACGGCACGATTATCAGCCAAAAATGTCTGTTCATACACGTCACGTGTGTGCGAATCTTTAGTCCAGTTTTATCTAGACTGCTGTTCCTTATCTTTTCATATTCACTTTTGTCTGGTGATATGCCTCTGGATTGGAAAAAGCTAATGTAGCTGTGTAGTCGCTAAAAGCAACCCATTGTTCATCCCATAGAAAAACCACACAATCTCCTGTTATTTACCAATTTCCTGATTGCCCCTTCGTCTGATCTGGTTTGATAGCTGTAATTTATTGGTTCATGGTGGAATTACTTAAGGCTAATCTGTAAGACAAATACAAAACCTTACTGTCCTGAGCTGCAGCATTAACCTGCAATGTTTTTAGGGTTGTCAGCGGTGACCTCGCTGAGGGGAGGCCCAGACATGATTTCTGTCTCCCAGACCAGGGGATAATGAAATCTTCCGTCTTCCGTGTATGTCAGCCTGCTTCTCCCGCCACACTATTCGAAGGCAGCCAGAACCACGGCCACTCAGTTTACTGACCACCAGCTGTCTGTCTCCATCTCTACAAAGATGCATCGACTATCACAGGTGGGTTTTTGAAGAGAAACTGGAAACCCAGACATACCTGCCCTAAAGATAATGGGCTAAGGATTGTAAACTATTCAGTGAAGGGATTAATGGGCTGTAATACATTGTACAAAGTTAATACAGAATAATTACTTTTTAATGGACTTGTATTTAAAACTAACAAAATCCTTTTTCTTCTACACATAAAGGGGGAGGTTTAGCCGAGTGTTTTTTTTCCATTTATTTTCTTTTAAAATCTTTGAATTAGTTCTCTTTGAATTAGAATCACCTAGAAAGGCAAATGATACATCATTTTAAAGGAGACTTTTCTTTCTATGTAATACCTAATAAAAGATACAAACAAAAATCCTACAGTACAGAGAGCTCTGCAGTTACTGCCTCTTCCCCTAGCTTGTTGAACTCAAGCATGCTTAGTGTAATTCACCCTGGAAAATAGAGATCGATTATCCAATCATGAATTGTATCTCCCTGTACTGAAGAGAGGTGTAAAAATGGAAGTGAAAGGGAAGATCTTTACAGAACATGGTGAAAGGTTTTATTGATTTTAAACAGGTATATAGGAAACTGCTGTTCAGTCGGGAATTTTTGCCTGACCAGTTGGATCTTCGAACGAGCAGCTGTTTTGGCCGATAAAGTTCCCATACACGGCACGATTATCGATTGAAGCGGCCGTTCATACAAATTGTGCATAGCGGGTGCATGTGTATACGAACCATAAGGGCTAGGCCACACTTTAGCACTTTTAAGTGCGATCCGATCGCGCTTTTAAAAAACACACACTAGTGCGCATTTTTGTGAGCAATCGCATGCGCTCCGATTGCGAAACACTGGGTGATCGCAATCGCACGCCAGTGTGCACACACGCGGTATAGTGTGGCCTCAGCCTAAGAGGTTTTTTTAAATCTGGCAACTGCTTTGGAGCTTCTTCAAAAAGGGTCTTGACCCAAAACATGTCGCGTGGTGTCTAAAGTAATAAAGCCAAGCCACTTTTCTTTTTTGCAGCAGCAGCATTTCTGCCTGGAGCCTAAATTTTTTTCAAATATTTATTTATAATGATGTTTGAACATTTTGAATAGATGTTCAGGTTGAGAAACTGTTTTACCATACAGATTTAACCAGGAAACTTGTTTTTTATTGTAATACATATACTGTAGTTGTGAGGGTGTATCAGGTACCTGTGTGTTGTTCAGGGATATTTTTCATTTCAGACCTTAAAACTAACTTTATTGATGATTTTGGTATGGTTGCCATGAAAACGGAAGGGTAGGTTGGGTTGTGAGAGTTTTGCCCGGCTACACCCCTGATGGATAAAAGTTTCAATACTATGTACTAAGGAATCGCTCCTGCTCATAGACTGGGGGGAACTGTTTCTAGGTAAAGATACTGAGCAGATGTGGACCACTTTTAAAGGGATATTAAACTATTACATTTCTGGGGCGGAGCTTGGATCTCCATGGAGTAGGTCGCGTTTTTAAGCTGCTCCCGCGCCATTACTGAACCCGAAGTTAATATCCACACAGTACTATAATTAAAATTCTCATCAAACTACTAGAACTTACCCGGGAAGAACCAGATGACCAGAACAAAAGGAGCTAAATCGACCGAAGCCAGCAAAAAACTAGAACAATTCGCGTGGCAGGGCTCCCCTAAGCAGGCCGCCAAAATGACCTCCCAACACCAGGCCTCGCCAACAGACCCGCGCCACAACGAGCAGCCGTCGGACTCTACCCCTGAACCCATATGTACCGAACTCACGCTACAGGAATTGAGAACACAACTATTGAGCGCTATACAGAGCAGCACCTGCTCTCTGAAATCCAAGATGGAAGAAGTTAAGATGGACATTTTGCTACTCCGTCACGACCTGCATAAAACCAACCACAGAGTGGGGGAGGCAGAAGTGCGGATAGCAGAAATAGAGGATACGGTCAGACCCATATCGGCATCAATGTCGCAGCTACAGCAGGAACTACAAGTCACCAAGAGCAAACTGGACGACTTAGAGAATAGATCTAGACGACAAAATCTGCGCTTCATTGGATTCGAAGAGAGAGCCGAAGGCCAGCACCCGGCAAGATTCCTAGAGGAATGGATTACTACTCACCTTGGATCCGACTGTTTCTCCCCACAGTTTGCTATAGAAAGAGCCCACCGAGTTCCAGGCCGAGCACCACTACCTGGAGGGCAACCAAGCCCGATGGTCGCACGTCTTCTCAACGCGCGGGACCGAGACTGGATACTGCGCAAGGCCCGTACAACCGACGGATTAATCCACAACAACAATCAGATTAAAATATTTCCGGACTACTCCCTGGAGCTCCAGCGGAAAAGGGACACTTTCTTGGAAATTAAGAGGCGCCTGGCCACTGCTGGATACAAATATTCAATGGCCTATCCAGCAAGGCTGAGAGTCGTTAAGGATGAGAAAACTCTATTTTTCAACACACCTGTTGAGGCCTGTACATGGCTCGACACACAGTAAGAACCACAACAAGTACCGGTAAGACCATATACAAACGCTACAACACCGGTAAGTGAACTTTACACACTACAACATACCCCAATACCCACGATTATATAATGAGCCACATCCATATTCCAAGCCATTTAATTAACAATGGTAATTCATACATCCATATTTACCTCAGTGGTGACCCCGCCACATGGAAGACATCATAATAACTGGTATACAAATAAGACAAGACGCTAGCCCGAAATACCATACCCTGTTAAAACTGGAACAATATGCTAACAGCCCTTAACTTTAATCTACGACATGCGTTGGCCTCGGTGCCGAGCCCATTGAGCCAATATACGAACTGAACCAGTGGAGGACCACCAACTGCCAAATATAAATATGCGAAATGTTCTGTTATACTCTGATGCCATGTGTATATATATAAATAATGTTATTGGTGGTGGTGATGTTGTGGGGGGGCGGGGGTGGGGGATGCCCTGCGCCCTGGCCCTCTCCCGTGCTAGCCCCTCATGTTGTCCACATGGTACCAACGGGCGGAGGGTGGCGTGGTGGACCGAGCCAACAATGTCAGTGGGACGGGTACTGGGATTGATGTGGTAATACCTCTGACCCAGACAATCAACTAACGGGCAGCCTCGTCCCCCAGGGACTAAAACAATACACACCCAAACAATGTGGGACAAACAAGAGCTGGATATACCTACGGTTATCCATACTTGGGACACTTGGCCAAAGCACGCTCTAAATACCCAGAAAGGGACAATCCCCAAACTAATAATATGTATGTTATTCACTTGCAAATCTAACTTATATACGTAAGGTGATATTAACGATCTATCTATGCTTACTTACAATAACTAATGGTGCGGGAGTTAAAAGAAAGGAAGATTTCTACCTCCGCAGCATCTGCACTTAGTGCACCCCCATATCAACCCAGAATCTGGGAGTTCGAATGTATAGCGATAGCTATTTGCACCATGTAAGGTGCCTTGTTAAGTTATGTTTTATGATGTTAATAGTTAACCCTTCCCTCCCTCCCACTCCCCTAATTGGTATTCCTACCCAACAATACAAAACAATGGAACGTACCACACACCGGGGAACTACTGTCGCTCTGTGTCTGAATGATCGCCACAGTGTGGTGATAATAATGATTAGCATTTTGATAAGTAAATGGAGGAACCACACCGGTTAATACGCTCAGATATTTTTGACAACTAATGCATACTACTGTATTGAATGTTACAATAAAATGTATGGAATATATGGATATATATGTGCCAACCAAGCCCTATCACGGATTATCAATGTTGTACTATCAAACTGATAAATTGGTACCATTTGTTCCCCCCTTCATACATCAGTGAAGGGGACCCACACTTAAACCCACCAACAACAAATAGCTAAACCGATAACAATTTTGTCGTGGAATGTAAGAGGACTTAACAACCCCCAAAAACGCCTTGCTGTCACAGATTTAATCCGCACCACAAAAGCAGATATAGTGTGCCTACAAGAGACCCATCTATTACCAGATACCACTACAAAAACCTTGGGTCAGGTGGGCAGCACACAGTACCCACTCAGTGTACTCAAGGGGAGTATCCATCCTAGTCAATAGTGTTGTAAGATTCCAAATAAATGAGGTTCTGACAGACCCCAAAGGGAAATATGTATGTGTAGCTCTATGCTTGGAAACCAGTCAATATGTGGTGGTGGGCATATATGACCCCCCCCAGCGACTCAGGAACCACTCCGGAAATCCCTCTCATTCATAATTAAATACCCACAGCCCAAACTCATTTGTATGGGAGACTTCAATGCTGTAATGAATAACAACTTAGATAGGTTCCCCACTCCAACTACACCAAATCCAACAACTACACTATATGAATTAATATCTGAATTACAATGGATAGATATATGGAGATATCGCAATCCGACAACCAAAAAATACACCTGTCACTCCCCCACACACAACACGCTATCGCGTATTGACTATGTATTCACCAATAGAACAACCCACCCACAGGTAATTGAAATATCCCATCTAACAAGGGGAATCTCAGACCACACTCCGATCTATCTAAAACTAGAGAGAAACATTGGAGCTTCGCAGCCTCGATCTGGAAGGATCCATCCCTTCTGGCTTCACCTTTTCCCATCACCAGACCTTATTCTAACCCAAATTGAAATATATTTCTCCCTAGACCATGCCCCAGTATCCCCCCTAATCCAATGGGACGCCTTTAAAGCTTATCTTAGAGGTCACCTCAACGGTACAATCAAATATATCAAACAAGGCGTCCCAACACGAAAAGGAAATCACCACCAAATTAATTAAAGCCGAAACTAGATAAATTACAAACCCAACGGAAGAATCCAAAATAGATTGGAATGCAGCACAGACAATATACAATACTATCATTACTGAAAAAATACATAGGAAGATGTTTTTCAACAAACAAAGATATTTCCACCATGGAATTCAGTCAGCTAAGCTACTGGCACAGCTGGCACATGGCCCAAGAGATGCCAACAATATACTGGAAATTAAAAAGACCAATGGACAAACAGTCACCAATACGCCAGATATCTTAAACACATTTACAATGTATTATCAGGAACTATACAAATCACAATTAGACACAACACTAGTCCAACTTCAAGACTATCTGACTGATCTGATCTTCCCTACACTCACTCCACTCCAAAGAGCCCAATTAGACGAAGACATCAATATAACAGAAATTATGGGGGCAATAGGAGATCTAACTAACAATAAATCCCCAGGCCCAGATGGCATTCCAGCTGAAATATACAAGAGATATAGCGAATTGCTGTTGCCCCAATTACTACAACTTATGCAAAACATATTAGAAAACCGATCCCTCCCCCCCTCTATGTATGAAGCACATATCACGCTACTACTCAAACCTGGGAAAGATGCATTAGAGTGTGGCTCATATAGACCCATTTCACTACTCAATACAGACTATAAAATCATCACCAAAATTCTAGCAGACAGACTTAAAAAAGTAATATCGACAATCATACACCCTGATCAGACTGGCTTCATGCCAGGGAAATCAGTGTCTATCAATATCAGGAAAACACTGATCCACTGTCAGGCAGATCACGACAACACTGGTAGTAGACTGATGTTGTCTCTGGACGCCCAAAAGGCATTTGATTCTGTAGAATGGCCCTACTTATGGCAATGTATGACCCACTTTGGATTTGGACCCAAGTATATAAACTGGATGAAAATCCTATATGACTGTCCACAAGCCGCAATTATGGTCAATGGAACATGCTCTAAACCATTCAATCTTTATAGGGGAACCAGGCAGGGGTGCCCGCTCTCCCCATACCTATTCGCCCTGGCCATGGAACCCCTGGCCATACAATTAAGAACCAGCCCTAATATAAAAGGCTTCGTACTGGGGGACAAAGAGTCAAGACTAAGTATATATGCAGACAACCTACTCCTCTATTTGGCCGACCCACAACAATCCCTCCTAGCAGCATACAATATAATATGTAAATTTGGCACAATGTCTGGATTATATATTAATTGGAAGAAATCATCCCTACTACCGCTAGACCCAATGATTGAACCTCCACTCGAGATGAGAGACTTGGTCCCCATTGTGGAGAGATTTAAATACCTTGGCATAGTTATCACTAAAACACCAGAGGAATTCATTTGTTGCAATGTACACCCGTTGTTGGGGTGGGTACAAAATAAGGTCAAAATATGGAAACACTTCCATATCAACCTCATCGGACGGATTAATCTAATCAAAATAATTATATTGCCCAAACTATTATATGTATTCCAGCACTCAGCCACCACCATTCCTAAGAAATTTTTCGCTTCAGTTCAAAGCGCACTTCTCCCACTGATATGGGGTACAGGCAGAGCACGAACCAAAATTAAAGTCTTACAAATGCCTAAACAGCTGGCTGGCCTGGCGCTCCCAGATTTCTATTTATACTATTTATCGGGCCAACTCAAATACTTTATAGATTGGGTAATTCCCCCCCCCCCCCAGACCCACAGGACACACCACCCCCACACAATTACGACATGGAGTGTATGCTCCAAGCCTACTTGCCAACACTACCTCTGGTGTTCCTGGAGAGCCCTAAGAATGTACTCCCTGGAGGAGGAATGCCCTTACATAAGCAAATGCGATTCATCTGGCAAGAAACATCTAAATATTTGGATGTCTGGGGTGTGCTAGGGGAAGCCCCGATATGGCATAACAGTAAATACCAAACGCTGGCAAAATTCAATGCCTCGAAAGTGTGGGAAGACAAAGGTATAAAATACTTCTATCAGATAATCCATAATAATACACTAAGATCATTCCCAGACCTACAACAACAATTTTCCCTACCAAATACCTTTCTATTCAGATATGTTCAACTACGCTACTGCCTAATATCTGAATTTCAAACTCTCAAAATAACACTCACCTCACACCCGATACTGGAAACACTGAAAAATAAAACTGAGAGACACTTAATCTCTCGAATATACACCCAATTGTTATACAAAAACAGTTCAGACTACCAAGCCACCCTCTTACACAAATGGACGAGATACATTCCAGAACTAACTGACTCAGATGAAACTGAAATCGCTGAATCTCACACTCAGGTACCCCCCTCTGCCAAATACAGAGTGATGCAGTATTATATATTGCATCAGGTGTATCTCTCTCCCCGTAGTCTGTCACATATGTCCCCAGCCAACACCTTAAAATGTCCCAAATGTGGTGAACTATCAGCGGACTTTTGGCACCTCATCTGGTCCTGCCCAAAGGTCCTTCTCTTTCTGGAATAAAGTGATTAAAGTAATGTCACATATCTTCCAAGTACCAATACCTCTAAAACCCGAACTATGTATACTGGGAGTGGAGGGAACGGGGGACATGGTAGCAATACGTCTAAAACTTTTGCGCCATATATTGTTTTACGCCAGACGTACAATTGTGTTGTCCTGGATGTCCCCAAGGGGCCCCCAAATATAGGAAATGTGAGGATATGATCAAAGCAGATCTCCCACTGATTAGAATCATTTACTTGGACAGAGGCAAATTGAATCAATTCAATAAGCTTTGGGCTCCCTGGTATGAATACCTGGATATAGATCCGAATAGTCTACCAACAATCAATAGAAACATGTGAAACAGCTGTGGTACACCTTTAGATACCAGAGCCCAAGATGCTAAAAAGATTGACGCAACTGTAAATTAACTCAAGAACTGGAATACCTAGTTCCCCCCTTCCCCTCCCTCCACCCTATGTTGAATAGCAAATAATTTATAATAAATGTTAATAATGCACTGTGGTACTGTTGACTCAATTATACTTTAATATAATGAAGAAATGTAATGTATGGCTGACCAGTGCAATAATAAATAAAACATGTTTAAAAAAAAAGCTATTACATTTCTAAATCGGTACCTTTAGGTAACAAGTGTAAAAAAATTAGATCCAGTCCTGCATGGCTTAATGCTCAGGTAAAAAGAGATGGAAAAAAAGAAAAAGGCTTTTAAAATTTTGAAAACAGAAGGCACAGAACAGGCTTACAGGGAGTACAAAAGCTGTAATAAAGAGTGCAAGAAAGTAATTAAACTAGCTAAAATAGAAAATGAAATACGGATTGCCGAACAAAGCAAGTCCAACCCCAAAATGTTTTTTAAGTATATAAATGGTAAAAAGATGAGGACTGAGAATGTGGGACCATTAAATAATGGAGCTGAGCTGGTAGTAGAGGATGCCGAAAAGGCTAATCTGCTAAACCGTTTTTTTACATCGGTTTTTAATGTTGAGAATCCTTGTCCTTACAGTAGGGATTGTAATAATATGCAGGGAAGAAATGAAGAGTTTTCACATTGGATAACAGAGGATATGGAACGGAAACAGTTAGACAAGGTTAATATCAATAAAGCGCCAGGACCAGATGGATTGCATCCTCAGATTTTAAAGGAGCTTAGTTCAGTTCTATCTAGACCACTGTTTCTCATCTTTTCAGATTAGCTTTTGTCTGGGGATGTGCCGCTGGATTGGAAAAAAGCCAATGTAATACCAATATTCAAAAAAGGTAGTCGTTCACAGCCTGGAAACTATAGACCTGTAAGCCTAACATCAGTGGTAGGGAAGGTGATGGAAACCTTGTTAAGGGATCATATCCTTGACTTTGTTTCCACGGATCATCTTATTAGTAGTAGTCAGCATGGATTTATGAGAAATAGATCATGCCAGACAAATTTAATTGGTTTTTATGAAGTAGTGAGTAAGAAGCTAGATTCAGGCACAGCAGTGGATGTGGTATATTTGGATTTTGCAAAAGCTTTTGATACTGTGCCACATAAGCGACTAATGTATAAACTGAGGACTGTTGTCCTTGAAGAAAACATTTGTTCATGAATAGAGAACTGGTTATTGGACCGCAAACAGAGAGTGGTGGTTAATGGAGCTACATCTATGTGGGCTAAAGTTCTAAGCGGAGTGCCCCAGGGTTCTGTACTGGGGCCGCTTCTGTTTATAAATGACTTAGAAGAGGGCATTGAGAGCAAGGTCTCAGTATTTGCTGATGACACTAAACTATGCAGAGCTTTGGAAACTTCCAATGATGTGCAAGTGCTGCAAGCAGACCTAGATAGATTATCAAAATGGGCAGCAGAATGGCAGATGAGATTCAATGTTGATAAATGTAAGGTGATGCATTTGGGATTTAATAATCCCTGTGCCACCTACACCATAAATAACTCTGTGTTAAGTGCATCTGAAATGGAAAAAGATTTGGGGGCTCTCGAAGATAACAGACTTGGCCATAGCAAACAATGCCAGGTAGAAACGGCTAGAGCTAGCAAGATATTGTCTTGTATAAAAGGGGGAATAGATTCAAGAGAGAAAAATATTATTCTCCCTCTTTACAAGGCACTGGTAAGGCCTCATTTGGAATATGCGGTGCAGTTTTGGAATCCCATATACAAAAAAAAGGGACATCTTGGAAATTGAGGCAGTTCAGAGAAGGGCAACTAAATTAATAAGGGGAATGGAGGGGCTCGAATATGCAGCCAGATTAGACAAGTTAGGGCTGTTTACATTGGAGAAGCGACGTTTGCATGGGGACATGATTACCTTATACAAATTTATTAATGGGCCATACAATGAACTCTGGTGCATTGTTCACTAATAGGTCATATCAGAGGACACGTGGACATCCTCTAAGGTTGGAAGAAAAGAAGTTTCATCTTCAGGTTTGGAAGGGTTTCTTTACAGTGAGAACGGTGAAAATGTGGAACTGTCTTCCGGCAGATGTGGCAATGGCAAGTTCATTGAATAGCTTTAAAAAAGGCCTGGATAAGTTTCTAAAACTAAAAAATATTGAGAATTACTGGTATTAATGCATATAGATCTGGTTGATCCAGGGAAACATTACGATTGCCGTTTGGAGTCAGGAAGGAATTTTTTCCCCCTTTTTAGCTGAGTTTTTTGCCTTCCTCTGGATCAACTGTTAGGTAGGGTTTAAAAAAAAAATATATATATATATATATATATATATATAAAGAGGGTGAATAGGTTGGACTTGATGGACGTATGTCTTTATTCAACCTTAATTACTATGTTACTATGTAGCAGTTTATCAAATTATTGTTTTATATACTATGTTACATTCAATTGTATGTTTATCGGGGAATAACGTGTGATGTTTAAGAAAAGAGGTCGGCACTTACCTTTAATTGAGGAGGAAATGATGTACAAAGAATCCCAAGGATGATAATTTTTTGGTTGGAATGCATAGATCACCTTGTATTCAACATACAAACTCTTAAATCAGACCCTTGAGTGCATCTTAATCCACAATAATACATAATAAAGTGTATTGTCAATTCTGTTTTGGATAAGTGGGATCTTGCTGTATCTAAAGGTACAGTTTTTGACCAACTTTGGTTAACCATATGAAACCCCAGTGTCCTGTATGTTTGTTGAGAATTGTTAAATCAAGGCAATTTTTTTTTTCCTTCCCTGAAATGCCGAGCTAGAATAAGGCCGTTTTCAGAGGTTCACTGTGCTTTATCCAGGCACTCCAAGTAAACAACATTAAAGGGCAACTTTGGTGAGAAAATGACATAAGATCATAAGCTTAGCCTTTGTTTTACATTTGTGTCTATCCAACTCTGGTGCCTCTGTGTTCAGCAGTCAGTGAGATATTCTGTTAGGACTGCCCATGAAAGCACCGCCCACAAGGCTGACATTTAACTGCTTCCTGATGCACCGCTTACTCAGAACCCGGTGCAAGAATGTCTATTGAAGATTTCAGAACGAGGATCTGATGGTGAAACTCCACCCTCTCATAAGCAGCCAATTGGTAATGTCTGTTAAGCTCCTTGTGGTAGATGCGTGCAATTCAAATCTTTCTGCTGTGTAGAAATGAAAGTGCCAGTGCCGAGCTCTCTGCTGTCTAAATTGTTCTCTGCTTAACTTAAAACAATGTGTCAGTAAGGTCTCTGCAAGTCACTTAATTTCTCCCTCTGTTGTGAGCAGCTCTCTCCCCCCTCTGCCTGCTTAAATCCATGTACGAACGGCTTCTTCATTCAGTTTATCACTGCCTGTAACCCGATCTCTGTAGTAGGTCTTTACAGAGATCGGGTTACAGGCAGTGATAAACTAAATGAAGAAGCCGTTCGTACGTGGATGAAAGCAGGCAGAGGGGGGGGGAGAGCTGCTCACAGCAGAGGGAGAAATTAAGTGATTAGCAGGGAGAGACTGGGTGGATCTGCACAGTACATGACCGGGAGACATAGAGCATTTTAAATGGTCCCACCAGTGTTTTATTTAGCTCAGAAGTTCAAGTACCCCATTTTCACATACATTGAATACAGGATTGTACAGGATAGCCACACCTCCCAGATGACATCACTAAATAGGGAGCCTAGTATGGGCATTGAAAGTGCCAATACCGAACATGGCAGCCCCCAGAACCTGAAAAAAGGATTAGCAAATAGACCAACACAAAGGATGCCAAATAATGAGACCAGTAGGATACTACAGGCATAAGTGCACCCTTAGGAACATATTTGGACTTGTGTTTTTTCACCACAGTTCCCCTTTAAGTAGAACAGGATAATAAAGGCAGCAGTCTACATGTTTTAGATCGACTAGCCCTCTCTCACATGTACCCATGTTAACCCTGAAAAAAAGTACTTTCCTTCTGCAATATTAAATATTGCAATAAAATAAGTCGTCTACTTTTTTCTTCAGTGTGCTCTTAAAAGGAGCTTGGTTCTTACAATTTAAAGGGTAACTGTGGTCTTGAATTCTTTCAAACTAGTAAGAATTATATAAAAAGCCTTCAAATGTACCTTCAAAATAAAACCTAAATCACATCTCTAGATAAAATATGTGAGAAACTATTGATGGAAAGGTTCAGCAATATTACTTCCTGCTTGAACACTTCCTGTTTTCAGCCATGTGACAAGCCTCTGCCTGCATTAATAGGCTCCCCTTCTCAACTGTCATTTTCCCCCCCAGGTACACCCTGATTTCCCCAGCATTAAGTCTTAATTGAGCTTGTTTCTCCCCCGGGGCAGGCAGAGGTCATGTGATGTCACTTAACCTACTGGAAGCAGGAAGTTTGAACTTTCATCCCAATGTATTTTCTCAGAGGCTCCAGCCAGAGATGTGATTGTCCGCTCATTTTAAAGGAAATACCGCAGGCTTTCATTTAAGGCTTACTTGTTTTGAGACCACAGTTGCCCTTTAACCTAGGGGGAAAAAACAGTGGTCAGCGTTCGATTTCCCAAAAAAGTAAGAATTTAAGTGCTGATTTTACAATAGGTTTCATGGCATATTAAATACAGGTCTGGAGTTACTGTCAAAGATTGTTTTAGGGCAGTAAATTTAGTTTAATGAGTGAGATTAGGAGACACCATAATAAAAGGAAATATAATGGTACTACTGATGATAAAATAACACAATGAACCTTTCTTAAAAGGACACGTGACCATGTCCAGCCTTAAAATATTTTATACTTACCCCCCAAACCCCATTTTCACATTATTGAAAAGTTCCAAATATGCCCCCGAAGAGACAGAGTTGATCTGGTCCCTCGCTGCTCTGCCGCACTACCCTCTCTGCTTCTTGGCCGTGGCTGTCAGTCTCACGTCCCCTCAGCCATGACCAGGAAGCACCTCACTGCTAGGGCTACTTTGGAAAATTTCAATAACGTGAAAATGGAGTTTGGTGGTAGGTGAATCTAAATATAAAATGTTATTTTAAGGCTGGATATGCCCTTTAATGGGAGACAGAAAAGAAGAATGTGCAACCAAAGCTCTATCAAAGCTCTAAGTGCACTCTTTCCTCAATCAGACAGGGAAGATTTCACGCTTTCTTCCAAAATGCTTTGATAATTTGAGATTGTGTAAATCCAAGGAACAATTGGTCGCAAACATGTGACCATGTAAAATTACACAAGCAGAAAGGTTATGCTTATTAATATTTTAATGTATGAAGGTAACATCCAGATTTTGGAATATGAAGGTACATCTCACATTAATTTAGGTCTACATAGTGTAGAGCTTCTATACTGACATATTGAATTCTCTGCTTAGCCATCTCGGTTATGTAAACAATTGTACATTTATTTGCCATTCTAAAACTTCAGAATCAGTTACATAATTTTGCTATTTTTTTTCTGTGTTTGCTCAGAAGCAGTTTACAGTACTAAAACCAACCAGCCAAACAGCTTCAGAAAAAAGGAAACAAAAATAAAATAAACATGAAAAAAGAAAAAAAAGGTAAGGAAAAACTGGGAAATCGGGGTAGAGGAAGGCAAGGTTAACTATAGTGAAACTTTTGATAATGGGGACTGGGCGGTCACAACTGTCACAGAAATAGGTTGGTTAGTAAATTCTTCTGCAAAAAGCCTACACACTTCAGTCAAGCACATCTGTAGAATGGATCTTTGAGCATGGCATCTCTTTGCTTCTGTAAAATGAAGGTATTTTTCTCTTTAATTTCCCTCCCTTCCTGAAGGATTTTCCATGCTTGCTTGATTCTCCAAATCAACCCATCTGATTCATGTGCACGCTGTTCATGTGAGGAGCCCAAGTTCCAGTCCACACCTAAATAGGAAAAATTATTTAAATTAGTAGAGAGCATAAGGATTTGACAAAGTTTGTCTAAAATTTTCTTGTGTATATCATGTGGATTGCAAATACAAGGTTCTAAAAATGTAAAACATATTCCCATACTACCTAGTAGAGGGTTGTTAATCAACTATCCCTCTAGCTGTATAAATAACATGCATAAATAATATGTTGCTCTCTGAATAAATAAAATGCTTTGTATTTGTAATCTAATTTTGGATTGATAAAGGCCCCTGAAACAGGGCTAAAACTTTGCTTATTACATTATGCTTGTGAAGGTTCTCATTCATCCAGGTCATAGTATATCTGTTGTATTCAATTAGATCAACTGGACTTGAAGTTTAGTTCTTGAAGAAGTTTCGCTAGTCATCCGACTGGCTTTCTCAATTCAGAAAGGTTTGTACAAGAATCTGTTGTCAATTATGTACCCTGGAAAGTCCCAATTAGCATATCACAGCCATGTGTTAGGGACCTTCTGAATGCAATGCATGATTGCATTGTGGCCAAGAGGTGTTATAGGAACTGCCCAGAGTAAGGTGTCAAAACAGCATTCTACAGTTGGTGTTGAACCCCCCCCCCCCATTCAGGCTTGGTTTCTATTTTTTTTATGTGAAAATAAAGAAACCAAGCCTGAATAGAGGTGGGGGAGGTTTTTATCAGACCAAAACAAATAATATTGGGATTATAGGATTAAAATCTTTGGATTTATGGACACAAAACAATCTTAAGGGGATATGTAGCAAATGTATCCTGAGCTATCCAGGATGTCATTGTCAGGTTAAGACCAAAGAGTCACAATTAAATATATTTATAAGTAATGAAATCAAAGACAACTATGTAGTGGAACTGGAATGGTCTTGCAAATAAACGTTTTACTTTTACTATATCTTAGCATGTTTTTTGGAAAAAAACACTTGCAGGGTTATTCAATAAAAGTTCTTATAGTTAAAAATAGTGCTCATTTTGTCCCAACCAATCAGATGTTAGCTTTCAAATGTAAAATGAGATCTGATTGGTTGGGGCAAAATTAGCACCATTTTAAACGATAAGAACTTTTATTGAATCTCCCTGTTAATTTTTTTGGTTCCCTGAGTCTGATTAATACTCAGAGTACAATAGAGTAAATTTAAGGTCAACATTGCAGATATAGATTCGGTTTTGAACTGCTGTTTTCTTTCCTGAATAAAGACATTTTTTAGATCTATTCCAAAATACTGTCCTGATTTGCTATAATACACAAAAATAAGTGTAGAAAAAAAAAAAAACTATTCGAAAATATGTATGTAAAAGCTCTATAAAATCCTTAAAATCTAAATTCTGGAGGATTCCTTACAAATCAGGAGGGATGATGTTCATCTAGACTTCAACCCTTATAACAATGTTTAATGCACTGAATTATAAAGAAAAAATCTACAAACTACAATTATCACGTTTTTAGATCTGGGCTTACCGTTAAAAGAGTACAATTGTATCTATAAATATATAAATTAATTGTTCTAACTTTTACATATTTATTGCAGAATTCTATAAAATATTATTGAAAATGTCCTTACTGCTGGGGGTCCATTCTCTGTGGAGTTTGAAACCATCTTTATAAGTGAATTCCAAGATGGATCAGCAGCATGAGGTCCATTGAAAATAGGTCCCCCAGTACCATCTGGCATTGGAGCTACAGGAGGAATCATTGCATTTCCATACATAGAGAAAGGCATTCCCTGCAAAAACATAGATTTATCAGAAAAGTGATCATGTGTTATTCTTAATTCACAACTGATAAATAAAAACTTATCAGGCAGGTCAAATGTTTGCTTGTAATAAGAGAAGGACATATCATTTATTTATTTTTTATTATGCAAGAGTGGGGGAGTCACCAATAACACCATCCACACCCAGGATCTTATTAACTATCTGCCGGATTTTATGTTGCTGGATATGCAGTTCCTTGCCTCCACCTACAAACTCATTGCGTTTTTTTTTTAGAAATACAATTGGTTCTGAAGGCAGATATGAATGCAGCATGCACTCTACATCATATACCGAAGGGGGTGGAGTGTCTTGGGGTTCAGGGGGAGGCAGTGACTGGCTAGGTTTACACAAACTAGCGTTCATTTGGGCAGCATCTTAAAGGACAAGTACACCGTAAAAGCAAGTTAAGTTTAATTGGAAGCAGCAGCTTCTAAAATTCTCTCCCCCCCCCCTTCCCCCCCCCCACCTAGGTTCCTCCTGAGCCTACCTTTGTTGATGTAAAGTTGCTGGAATCTTGGTTCTGCTTTGTAGACTGCTTAGCTCCGCGGCTTACTGGATCTCCTCCTTATTTAGGTCCCAAAAAGCACTGTCCATTTGGTCCGTGCGCCCTCGACACACGTAATGGCATTGCACTGTGCATTTTTAAGCTTTTAAGGACCTGAATAAGAAGATGATCCAGGAAGTCTCAGAGCCCTGAGCAAAATAAGTATTGGATTGAAAGCATGCAGCATCACACACACCTCAGAGTAAGGGTGCCTTCCATGTATTTGATTATAGATCTAGCAAGTACATTTTTTAGTGTAATTGCAACTTAATTCTTCCTACTGCCTACCCAGCCAAATGCATGGCCAACATAGCTTTTTTTCTTTTGGATATGTTTCCTTTGCCATTTCCGAATATTAATATAGCCTTTGAAACAAAGCATTTTTGCAAAATATTAATATTTGACCAATACAAAGTTTTTCAATCTCTCTAAAGTTTAGCAAAATGAAAGTGTGACTTGTTCAACAATATACTGTATATACTCGAGTATAAGTCAAGGTTTTTAGGCTTTAAAAATAGCCAAAAAAATCGAACCTTGTCTTATACTTGGGTCACTCACCTCTTCAATCCAGTAATCCAGATGCCGCTCACTCCGCATCCACTGTTCTGCCGGCTGACGTCACCGTTCAGCGCCTGTCTCACTTCCCAGCGCGGAGCACTGACGTCAGGCATCAGAACAGTGGATGCGCTGAATGATTGACTGTGGCAGCCGGATAGCTGAGTGATGGACCCAGACAAGTTACTGGTACACACAGGCAAGTCCTCTCCTCTACTGAACTGGGGGGGCTCATAATCCCATACAGTTACCCCCAATTCCTTGCCACTGCAGTTGTTTGAAAACTACAACTACCAGCAACTAAAGCATGTAGTTTCCAAACACCTGGAGTGGCAAGGAATTGGGGGTTACCGTGTGATTACTGTCCATTTAAAGGGCAAATAATGCCTCAAAACAATACTGAATCAGGTGAATGGTATCTATTAAAAATATTGCCTTCTGATTCTGTATTGTTTTGAGGCTTTAGTTGCCTTTTAAATGGACAGCAGAATTCCCATACAGTAATAGCCATACTGGATTTGGTTATTACTGTATGGGAATTTTCCTGTCCATTTAAATGCCATCTAAAGCCACAAAACAATACAGAATCAGAAGACAGTAGTGGTCATAATTTCTACCCTCAGCTAATACTCGAGTCAATCAGGTTTTACTAATTTTTCAGGTAAAAATAGGTACCTCCACTTATACTCGGATCGACTTATATTTGAGTATATATGTATATTAAATTCCCCCATTCAACCCCTATGTTTTATACACATATTAGCTCTTAAGAAAATGTGCAGTTACCCCAACTTTTGGAAATTCCATGTAGCCAGCCGGTACATGCTGATGGAATGCTCCAGAAGCAGGTACAATGCCAGAGCTGTCTCGCTCCATTCCTGGATGTTGTGAAAAAACTCCAGGATCAGACATAGGTCTGTGCATCATGTGATTACCCATGCCCGTGTGGCACCAGTCAGAAATTTTATCTACAAAAAAAAAAAATATATATATATTAATAGTTAAGTTGCAAAATTGTTTGCTCTTTCACACCAAATTAAATCTATGAAAAAGTTAATGTAATAAAATGTATAAATATAGATAAATTACTCTGTCACTTAATTATTTTTATTATTTTCAGGGTACCCCAATATAAAAATAACAAAAAAAAAAAAAATCACACTATATCACAAGTCAACTGGTAACTATTCTAGACACTTAATCATACCTTACCTTGGTTTCCTCCCATTCCTTCAAAAGACCAAATGCCACTATGCCCCACAGAGGTGGCCAAATTGCTCCCAAGCACCGAAGGCGTAGATGTGCCAGTTTGTCTTATCCGTGCAGAGCGCTCTGTTCCAATTGGCACAGGAATTTTTCTGTCATGGGACACTGCATTTGGTTTCTCAGTCACCATTGGTACGCCAGAAGATGAAGGAGACTGGGCTCGTACACTGGCTGTCACAGCTTGCGTTGAGGAATCTGAATAAGTTAGTTGAGTAAATACAAATGATTTATCAAATGAGCTTTCCCTGTACCAAGGTACCAAAAAGAGAGAGGGGTGTTTAGTTTGAAATATATCCAAGTAGGGTTACTTTTTTTCTGCAATTGCACATATACATTGGTTCCCTTTTGTGTTAGTTGGTAGAATTCTATACATGTACATATACAAATATGGCATTTCATTTGATTCGGGATATGTAGGAGATTGACATTCAATCAGTATTTTTATCATGCGGGTTTGGTCAGAATTTTTACGTGGGCAACTGTCTGTAATTCTGTATGTATGAACGAAAAAAAATGCTGTTACATGTAAAAAAGGGTTGTTTACTAAGTAAGGGGGTGTCTAGCCTAAATAAAGCAAGTAAGCACTTAGAGCACAGCTCTGAAGTTATGCATTGCCTCAATTTGAGGCCACCGGCAGGCAATATCACTGTGGTCTCTGATGCAAGTAGGGTACCATTTTATTTAGGATGTGTAGAAGATATTTAATGGAAACTATTACTTGTACTAGAAGTTTGGTCAAGATTTCCAAGTTTGAACCGTCTTTGTTGCTTTTAGTTATACAGTTTAGGTCCATTTGGGGCTATTTGCTGGCCACAACTCTATTGTGCTCTCATGCATGTGGCATATCATTTGATTCAGGACATGTGGGAGAATGATATTTGTGTGTAGGTGGGTGGGGTTGGGATATATTTGCATTTGAGGGGTGTTTAAGTTTGAAAAACAGAAATATATCTAAACTTCAAAGCTGGTTAATTTATTTTCTGTAATTACACGTATACAATGGTTCCATTTTGTGTTAGTTGGTGGCATTCTATCTGTATACACCCACAAATTTGGCATATCGTTTGATTTAAGACATGTAGGAGATTGATTTTTAGAGGGTATATTTTCATGTGGCTTTGGGACGAATTTTTAATTTTGAATCATCTTTCTCCCTCATTTTTTCATAATTTAAAAAAAAATTTTGGGGGGCAATTCTGCATGTATGAATGAAAAAAGCCACGTAGGTGACACCGACTGGGAGGGTTGTGCCTGTGTCCCTATTTGGCTTCAGAGACAAGGAAGAGTAAAAGATGTCCTGGTTGAGGTGGAACCCGAAGACCACTTTTGGTAGGAAGTCTAAGTGTGGTCTCCTCGGGATGCCACGTTTACAGCTCCAGGATGCGTAGTGTTGCCAGACTTAAAAATAGATCCTTGCTGAGGAGGGCTTTCTGGCCGCAAGCATGGTCGAAATCACTGCTGAGGAAATGCCCTGCAATCTTAGGATCTGTGATTCAGTTTCCACACTGTCAGGTGGAGGCATTGGTAGTCTTGATGGAACAGAGGACCCCGAGACAGAAGGTCAAGCCATTTGGGAAGCCGCAGGCTGTCTGATGCCACGTCTAGGAGGTCCGAGAACCAGGCTTTGCGTATCCAGAGAGGGGCGAGAAAGATGATGGGAACTCCCTCCCACCTTGATTATCTTCAGTAACCTGGGGATGATGGTAATTGGAGGGAAGGCATAGACTAAACTAAATCTCCAGGATAGAACCAAGGCATCCTCCCCAAATGCCAGAGGGTCCCTGACCTTGGAGCAGAAGTTTGGGCCCTTATGGTTGAGTCTGTTTAGGTGAAACCTGGTAGCCTGGAGGGAAGGAAACCAGCTGGTGTTAAATTTGATCCTGTAGCTGTGTTCTAGCACATGTAATGTCCAGATGTCTGTAGTCTGTTGCCTCCACTGGAAAAGGAAAGAGCTTAGGCATCCTTCCACCTGAGCTGGAGTATAGTTAGGATTGTTTAGGTATTGCTCCGGACCCACTGAAGGTTCCACTTTCAGAGGCCCTAGGTCTTGAGGACAGTCTCAAAGTGGGTGGTCTGGATGCCTGAAAGGGGTGAAAGGACTGTGACCTACGAAAATAGGTGGCCTGTTCTGAGGTAGCATTGTCCGGTTCTGGGCCAAACAGGTGATGTCCTGTAAATGGTAAGCTAACGAGGGCCTTCTTAGAGGCCACATCAGCCGCCAAAGCCTTAAGTCAGAGGACCCTTATCCTCTGGAGGTATGTGCTTTTAGAGCAGCGTCCTCAATATGTGTGATGGCGTCAGTCAGCTATCGCCCTTGATAGTCTGGCCACTGGAGGGTCGACTATGGGAGTGCAAGCCCAAGATCCACAACCGATTTAGGGAACAGAAAGGGGTTTTGTGAGCTTTAAAGTTTTTTTTTTTCTTTAAACAAAAATGGAGACTATTCAAAATACAGAGCACAGATTACACCCACGCACATGACATACCATTTTATTCAGGAGAGGTTAGGCTTTCACATTTGTTACTTTAAAACTTTCTGCTACAGTTTTTTTGTTTGAAATTTTTGTCTTGGATTTATTATTTGTGGGGGGGGAGTAAAATTATTATGACGGGGGAGGAAAATACAAGGGGGGAAAAAAATTATCTGATCATCTGTGTCGTTTATGCTCTTTACATTTTTTAGAGGTGTTTTTTCTCTAAAATAGAGAATAAATAAAAGAATGCCTCTGTAAGCTCTAATACTAATAATGTTTATCAATATCAAAAAGGAAACCAAAGAAATATTAAGCTTCTCAAAATGAAAGACTAGAGATTTCTTTTGCAAATAGGGATAATGTGAAATAGTGCATTTGTATTGCCCCACACACAACTTACCACTGGATGCAGATGAACATGGAGTCAACAAACTTAGTGGGGAAAAATGTTGCCTGTTGAAATTAGCAGCAGCAGGTGATCCTCCTGGTGTATACATCTGATTCCCAGAAAGGTTAGAGGCAAAGGTACCCAGATGACTACTGGATGATACCACTGGTGTGTATGAGGAATCAATGTTTACTATACCTTTGGAAAATAATTTATAAGCATGTTAAACACTAAACTCTGTGGAGTCAAATAGTCTTAACTAGTTAGCTGTATTAGATAACAAAAATAAGCACATAATAAATTTGTAATAATTGTAGCGAATACAGATTCAATTTTGCTTTAGAGAAACCACAGACAATGTCAGGTAAAATGTTATACTGCAAAATTTCCAGTACAACATTTTACCTGACACTGTCTGTGGTTAAATTTTCTACTGCAAAATTGAATCTGTATTAGCTAAAATAATTTTTTCCTCCAACTGGCCTGACAGGAAAAAACATTGTACGGTCGCCCATCCATGGGCAAAAAAAAAATCTACAATAACGTTGAGAGGTCTTGGGCCCTATTTATAATAGATCGGTATCGTTATCGTAAAATACCGATCGTTATCGTAAAATAACGACCGGGTTTTTACCGATAACGACCGTTATTTACCGATACCGGTCGTTATTTACCGATAACGACCGTTATTTACCGGTATTTTACGATAACGATACCGATCTTTTATAAATAGGGCCCCTTGTGTATTGCAGAAGGTTTACCACTAATGTATGTTGCAGGGTGCACAAAAACAACAATGCATTCATTCTGGTTACAACAGATCAGAATCAAATATTTTAGGAATTCCTTTTTAAAGGGCAACTGTGGTCTCCAAACAAGAATTGAATTTAAATGAAAGGCCAGTTTTCTACCTTAAAACTGAGCCATCAACCACCTGTCTACGTGCTCCACAGCCCAAGATATAAAGAAATTACTGACTAGAAAGTTAGTGGGTGGGAGGATGACATGTGACATTCTAGAGGCTGCTCCTCCACCTCGCTGCTGGCGAGCACAGCCTCAGACTTTAGTGACAGGACAGGAAGTCCCTCCCCCTCCCTGCTGTGTGAAGTGAAGATCCTCACAGTGAAGGTAAGGGAATCTATAGCTCTACTCTTTGGAGGGGTGGGGGTGTGAGAGTCCCACGGCACCAGTGAGTGGGCAGGGCCAGGGCACCCGTGAGTGGGCGGGGCCACATTGCAAAAATTCTCAGGAGAGCAATTCCTGTCAATTTACCTAAAGTCATTTTTGGACCACAGTTCCCCTAAAAGAAATTTAAGAAAAAGACCTGGAAAGATTTCAGTAATTTGTAGGATGGTAGAAACCATTAAAGGACATTCTCCAGTATCCCTGGCACTTACACTAAAAAAATATTTTTTCTTTATTTTGGGAATATGACATTTAAACAATTTCATGTGATGCAACTGCTAGTTTAAGTTGTAGTACAGTCTAATCAATTCAATTCTATATAGCTATATATAACTGGAAGCAAGTTAGAAGTAAATATTGCATGCAAGGGACAATAATGGTTAAATAAAAGCCCTTCTGTTGGCACCTTTAAATGATCCCTGGGTCACATCTCTAGGTTTAATATGTGGAAATATGCTTGTGAAGGTTCTCATTCTGCAGGTCATGGTATATCTGTTGTATTCAATTAGATCAACTGGACTTGAAGTTTAGTTCTTGAAGACGTTTCGCTATTCATCCGACTGGCTTTCTCAATTCCGAAATTCTGAACTGAGAAAGCCAGTCGGATGAAGGAAACGTCTTCAAGAACTAACTCAAGTCCAGTTGATCTAATTGAATACAACAGATATAATATGTAGAACGTTATATTGCTGGAAAGGTTTAGTAATATAACTTCCTGAACACTTTCTGCTTTCACCAGCTTGTAGCTATGTAACTAATATCTGTTTGCATTCACAGACACACTCTTAACTGTCCATTTATTTTAAGCATGTGCAGGTACATTCTGTATTTCCCAGAATTAAGTTTTAAGTGAGCATGCTCTGCCCCTGGGTACAGACAATAAGCAGAGGGTCAAAGGATGTCACAAGCTACTGGAAAAAAAAAATGTTTTGAAAGAAAAATGGCAGGCTTATTTTAACCTTATTTGTTTGAAAACCACAGTTACCTTTTAAAAGTGGGTCTGGTGGGTTCAAGTGATAAGCAGAGGAGCACACTACTTCAGTGAACACTTCTCTATTAGTGCAAAAACAACGGCATACAATGTTTTGGGACACTAGGATTATGGAGCCCTGGAAGTAGGGGGCTGAGAGGATTGCACCTACCAACTTGTCTGGCTAATGAGCCAACAGCGAGCGGTGTGCCATTGTACATTTGGAACTTCTTGCAATTGGGTTCAAGTGATACCACACTGAAGGACCGTACAGATTTAAGATTGTGTTGGCCAAAGTGGCTGTGTGTGGTTACTACTGTCTGCATCATTGGGAATTCATCCTGCCATATGAATAAATGACAGATGAAACCCACCACAAATGAGTGATTGATAACTGCTCACAGCAGACATAAATTGAACATGTGTACAAACCTTAACAGTTCAATGAGGGACCTTTGAAATATATAAGACTTGTTTTGCATCAGCAAATATAAAATAAAATACTTTCCCTTTAGCCATGAAATGAAATGTTCACCCAGAACTGCATTCATTCCAAAATCTACCCATATCTTAAAAAAATAAACTTACCCGACTGATTTGGAGATGGCCTTTGCATTGGTGGTCTAAACCCCGGGGCTTTGGAAGTATCAGATGGAAGCATAGATTCAGGATTTGGCAAATATGATGATTGAGTGGAAAGCATGGCATCTGGACCAGACTGAGATGAAACCATCGAGCCACCCCAGAAGGGATGAGTAGGGTTTGGATTATTTTCAAACAGTGTACTAAAAGGACCAAATGGTAGAGTAGAACTGAAGTTTGGGGCCATAGGTTTGGTTGAGGGGTGATTGGAATTCTGAGCAGCACTTTGTGTACTTAGACTGGAAGGATGTGGAGCAGAAGATGGCAAACTTTGAGGCCTTTTAATATTTGTATGTGAGCCCAGGCTTGCCACAGCAGAATTCTGTACAGGAACTTGGTTCTTGTGGGACGTGCTTGCTCCATGTAAGTGTGGTCTTACTGGAGAACCTTCCATTTTAGCAGCAGACTGAGTAGACACAATAGATGACTGGGATATGGAGTAAGATGCAGGGATATTGGAAGTAACTGAAGAAGCTTGGTGAGAAGGACCGCTGACCGTCAAGTTAAGGGACTGAGTCATCCTTGGGTCTGAAGGAGGAGGTTGTGACTGCATAAGTGAAGGCCGTAAATCTTGAGAAGTAGGAACCGGAGGCTGTTGATGTGCTGAGTGCATTGAAGTACTCCCAGAGGTAGAGCTGGCTTGCTTACTGATGCCTGAGTTTGCTGATTCTATAACAGCTTGGGGACCTAATTCCTGCTCAGAGGACAATGAGGTCCCCTTGTTTGGAGAACACATCAGACAATCAGAGGGGCTGCTTCTAGACCCTGCTCCGGGAACAGATGGTGGAGAGGGGGAGGAAGGAGATGATGTAGGGTGGTGTTCTTTGGCAGTGGGTACAGGGCAGGTAGCGTTTGTTGGTGTTGTGACGTGGTTACTTGCAGTTGTGGTCACAGTGGTTGTAGTGGCATTAGAGGTTTTGACTACTGTGACAAAAAGCTGTCTTCTTACAGAAGGTGAAGTGAGGTTCCCATTTGTTGATGAGACAGGCACACTTGGGACTGCAGAGTTTGTGATAGATGTTGGGCTAATTGATGAAGGGACTCCTGGGATCACCTGAGGGCTAGTGATATTCTGGTTATTATGGCGAGGCATCACGTGAGACTTAGGCGAGTTGGTAGCTCGTGCAGGACTTAGAGGTCTTACAGGAAAAGGACCCCAAGTGGATTGTGCTGGAGGAAAGGTACCTCCAAAGTGCGTCATGGGTAAACGAGGAGGACGGATCTGCTGGAAAGTCTGGGCAGCAAGTAAAGCATGGGCAAACTGTGGTGGAGGATAAGCCAAAGGAAGAGAGACTGGAAACCCTGGCCTTACATTATTTACTGGATTTTTCAAAGGTTTGTGTGCAGATGATGAACTAATGGCTGGCACAGTGAGAGCAGAGGCAGCTTGTGATGTAGAGGACACTGTGACAGCAGTGACTTTGATTCCCATGACTGAACTGTTGACAGAAGAAATGGTGGCAGAGGATGACACTGCTTTACAATTTGCACTGGCGCTTTTTAAACGATTCTTTGGGATAAGTTCATCTATTTCTTTGTCGGGATCCTTTATTAGTGCATTAATTAGATGTGTCGCCTGTCTTGTCGATTCTGTTCCACCCCTTCACAAAGCAGATAAAAGAAAGGAAGTAAAAATAATTATAATAACCCCAAAATCACTATTACTTTAAAGGGTATCTCCACTGGTATAATCAAAATTCTGGTATTAAGTTTTATTGAAAAAACGGGAGGTAAAGGAGTCTTACTCCCGTTCTAGGAGAGAAGGCAAGGAAGTTACCCGATCGATCACTTCGCCGCCGCATACTCTGACAGGTCCCGACGGACTCAGTCTTCTATGCTTATGCGCAAGTGCCAGGCGCATAGAAGACATCGTACATCAGGACCTGTCAGAGGATGTGGAGGAGGAGCGATCGATTGGGTAAGTTTCTAACCTTCTCTCCTGGCTCCTGCAGGTTTTATTGTAGAACGGGAGGTAAGACACAGCTCCTTTATCACCCATTCTTCAATAAAACATAATACCAAAATTTTGATTATACCAGTGGAGATGCACTTTAAGTACCAACCACACTATTTGCTATGATCATCTTTACCAAAGACGTTTCTAAAGTGATGAAGTGACTAAACGTCACAAAACGCATCCAGTATTTCTCTGCCTCCCCCATGCCTAATGGTGGACTTTTCCATGCCGTGTTTGATATATGTATGTTTTAAAATATGAAATAAAAGTTAGATTATATAAGGATCCCCTTGTGCTGCCTGCTCAAATCCCACATTATAATATAGTCAAAAGTTGGCAACAGGGCAGGAACAGTATACAATGTCTACTGGAATATCTACGTTGCTCTGATAAACAGTGTCTTAAGAAATACTTAATCTAAAATTTACACCTTGCACTGCTGCTTGATCTTCATTCATTCCAAAAAACAATCTTAACAAATAGTTTCTAACGTTTTACCTTATTGTTATAATTCTGTCACCAGTTTTATCCTTCTGTTTATCAATATCAATATGTGCTCCTGTAAACTCTCTTATAGCATTGATGTTACAGCCGCCCCTTCCAATAACTCGTGAAATGACTGTTGATGGTACAGAGACTTTCTTAGACCTAAAAAACAGTAACCAGACAATTATGCACAATACTTCAGAAATCTATGGAGCAGCAAAATAAAACCAGTCACTTTCTTGACAAATGTCACTATTTCATTAAAGAATCTCCTTCACTGCAACTAGCTCAGCAGGAGATACCCACCTTGTAGGTCTAAACCTAAACAGTGGTTTTAAAATTATTGAATAATGCATCTGTTGCATTTTTCTTCAAAGAGAACTTTTCCCCATTAAACGTGAGCATATAAAAACGTAAGTGTTTAGTTTCGACTACTCACCTTCTTACCACTTCCTTCCATCCTTCTTCCCTCTTTTGGCCCCTTTTAGGACTAGCTATGGTAAGCTTCCCATTGGGAGAGGAGAGTGGAGAAGGTCCAGATTTATTTGTTGACAAACATGATGCTTCAACCAACGACTCAGACAACCTTAAAAATAAATTATGTGTAAAGAACTAAAAAACAAGAATAAAATGACGAGTAGTTAAGGCAAAAACGCATTTTAGAATTGCAATCCAGGGTGTTTACTAGCCTAACCCTCCCAAAATTTTAAAGGTGTACTGTGGTATCACATGAAAGGGCAGATTCTTGTATTTTAAAGCAATCCCTGGATGCATCTACTTTGTGTGCATCTCAATGCATTTTGAAAGTTAAGGGATGGGAGAGAAAGCCTAAAGTCATTTCAGTTTTCCATTGCAAACGATGTTCAGCAAAGCAGTCCCTAGACAATGAAAGCTCCCTCCACCTCTTTCTAATGATGTATGGGGTCACTATGAGCAGCATTTGGGCAGTAAGGCAGAAGGGGGGAATAGAGTATCAAATATAATATGGTACAGAATGGACATTGTTATCAAGTTTCAGAATAATTTTAATGGCTCACAATGACAGAGGGGTGCGATTTATTAGCAATCTTCTGGGAAGTAATGAATATGCGGTGCAGTTTTGGAATCCCATATACGAAAGGGGGCACCGTGGAAATGGAAGCAGTTCAGAGAAGGGCCACTAAAATAATAAAGGGAATGGAGGGGCTTGACTATGCAAGCAGATTAGAGAAGTTAGGGCTGTTGACATCAGACAAGTGTGGGCATATTTAACTTATACAAATACATTAATAGGCCATACAGTAAACTCTCTGGTGCACTGATTACTAATCGGTCATATCAGAGGACTCGTGGACATCCTTTAAGATTGGAAGAAAAGAAGTTTCAGTTTAAGGTTAGGAAAGGTTTCTTTACAGTGAGAAAGGCGAAAGTCTACCAGCAGATGTGGTAATGGCAAGTTCACTGAATACCTTTAAAAGTGGGCTAAATAAGTTTCTAAAACTAAAAGATATTGAGAATTACTGGTATAAATACATATATTGCAGTTCTGGTTGATCCAGGGATACTTTCTGATTGCCATTTGGAGTCAGGAAGAAAATTTGGTTTTTTTTTGTCTTCCTCTGGATCAACTTTTAAAAGGAGGGTGAAAAAGTTGGACTTGATGGACGTATGTCTTTACTCAACCTCAATTACTATGTTATTATGTAAGTGATTGAGTGCAAGAAGTTGGACTGTTCAAGTACCAGCTCTAATACCCCCATTGTTCAAATGCTAGTTAATCTTTTCCAAAATGTTAAGTGTATGACCCTGTTTTTTCCCCCAGGAAGAGAGAGAAGTTGTAAATTGAGCAACTTTGTATTTCCCTGTGCTAAATTAGGGGGGAATACGAGCTATGCTGTAATGAGGAGGGGAAAAAACCCTTGGCAGTAATTATGATGTTTGTTTAATCCATCAGTTAATTGAAGGGGAACTATAGAGAAGGTAGTAACAATAATTAATTTATAGATCTGTTATATTTAAGGCCTACTTCTCCTTTAATCACACCATATCAGTAAATATCTTAATCCTTTCAATGGTTTGAGGGAAATGTAATATTGTAATAATAGTTAGGAACACAAAAAAATATATATTCAAGACCTATAAAACCAAATAAAAGGCAAATGTTTAATTTACAAAAGCCATAGAAATGGTGTAAGCATGCCATTCTATATGATAGCTATGTCAGTTGCATGACTGAATGATCATGTGTATTATAATGTATGTACGTCTTATTTTAAGATACAATAAAGCCTTGATGAACATTAGGATAACCAAACAAAAAGTAAATTGTAAATATTTATTTAGAAACTCACTTTACTGATGCTTTAGTAGATACCATTTTTCGGTCTTCTTTGGGAGATGTTACTAGGACAGAAGGTTTCTTCTTACTATGAAGACTGTTATCATTACTGGAACAATGATTGTCACTCTTATTGCTGCTGTTGCTGCTTTCATCGCTACAACTAGAAATCCTTATATTGTCACTGTCCCCACTTTCACTGGTATTGCTGCTCTTTGATTCTCCGTTGAGCTTTTCCTGCTGTCCATATGCAATTGGGAGCTGATCTTCAAATATAATCTGCACAGTTTCTGAGGAGATTTTATTTTTTCTGCATTTTCTCTTGGAACTGTTTGTGGTAATTGTATTATTACGTTTTCCATGAGAACCAGCAAGTGTGGTCCATGTAGCAGATATACCAATAGTGGTAGTTGTAGTTGCACTAGGTGGCTCTGTTAAAACTTGAGGTTCATCTGAAATTAAAAGACATAAGATGAGTTTTTTTCAACGAATACGGAAAATGAATAAAAACCTACACAGCTCTGGGTAAGACAGGTACCACCAGAAAAACCTATAATCTAAAAACACCTGATGCAAACGCAATGCTAAATAATTCCACCAATAATTTTTCATAAAATTAGTCTTATGGTTGTGAACCAATTAATTAAAAATGTAAATTAATATTACCTTCAACTTTTAGCTTTTCTTTCTCAAGTGCCACTTGCGATTCAAAGTTTTCCTTATTTTTTGCCTCAATCTCTTCAAGTTTTCTCCGCTGTTCCTCTTTCTTTTTTCTGCGTTTCTCCTTCCTTTTCTCCCGTTTGGCTGCCAATGCAAGGCGTCTGCTTTCTTCTCTTAACTACATAAATAACATTTAAAATAGTATATTACAAAACTCCTTGACATATCACTTGATTTTTTTTATCTACATAAATATTTAATATATACATTTTCTACATCACCTAGCTAAGTCCTGTGTCAACTTTTCACTAGAAAAGGTTGATATGGGAGCGTGGCCAAGATGGCAATCTGAGTGGATGTGGGGATAGGAGCTCCCCCGGCTGAAGATAAGTCACCAAGCGACAAGGCAAAAAACAGGTCCCGGACGCTTCTGCATCACAGGAACACATGGCTGCTACACCAAACAACACAGATGGACCAGAGCAAACTAAAGTGGCCGCTACTACCAAAATGCCTGCCGAACCCTCCACAAGCCAGGATGCTATGGTCTCCCATAACGTATTAATAGAGGAGGTGAACGTAAAATTGCTCAGGCATGACTTACAAAACCTGCGGCTATCAGGTGAGGGAACTTGGAGTGCTGTCCAGTATCGGTCACGCCATGTCTTGTGTGTTTGATTCCCGGTCCTCAATAGCAATTACAACCCGTTTCTCTATATTTGATCGATGCCACAGATGGTTATGTTCCAGAACAAGGTACCAACATTACTGCACACTTGACTACTATTTGTCAGAACTGTCCCCCCTTCCCTATACTCCATGTATGCCATATAACCAGATGGCTGCTTGCTGCCACTAAAATAACTTGACAGAAGACGATGTTCCGCTAGGTCTTGTGAATTAAGAGGCCTGGGATCCATTACCATGGTCACACACATCAATCATATAGACATTCGGGTGTTTGATCAATGAATAACCCCAAAACTAAACAGAACTTGTTAATGCTGCTTCCCATGCAGTCTTATAACTAACTGCATGCTCCCACCCTCTCGAGCTGAACTCATTGGGGTGGTGCCTGGACATTCTCCGGTGCTGTTAACCGAGAATCTGTGGCCTCTCTGTCTCTAATCTTGGAACCATGCCCCCCCCCCCTTCCAACTGGGTTATGAACTGTATATACAAGAACAACATAAACTGGGAGGGTCTTTAAAATACTACACAAGACTATACAACTGACCCTGTGCAGGCATGAGGCCATCCCGAGGAATCTTCACTCAGACCTAGGTCGGTGCTAAAAGGACAAACTAACAAATTGCACTAAATATCCATTAGGGTTATAAAAGAGACTTTCCGAACTAAACAAAAGAAATGCACAACTATAAGTAAACCTCTGACACTATGTTTTGATACTGTTGTGGGAATGTGGGCGCTTTGGACATTAAGGCTCATTAATCATCATAAATTTTATGCTAGTATACATGGAAATACATTAAAGGGCATGTCCACCCCGAAAACTAAAATTTAACCCACCACTGGTTCCACTGTGTAGTGTTTAAAAATCCTTGTCTTACAGCCCCAAACGGTTCTCTTGCTGCACTTGTTCAAAGTCCCAGAAAGTGCAGTGTAGGAGCCGTTTATGTGTCATCCGTTACCTGCTGCTTTCTTTTCCTTGTTGAGGTTTGTAACGTGCGCAGGGGAACCCTCCCCCCTCTCCATCTGTTTAGAATGGTGCCCTAGCTTTAAATCCTTTTGCTGTAGTGTAGGGCTCCATATCTCACCCCAAACTGCCAGGTTTGGTTGTCAAAAAAAAGATCCAAACTGTACTTATAAACCTTCGTTCCCCTGGTGTTCAGCAAAGCCGGCAGCCACGTTAGTGGTTGGCTGCCAGTCCGGCCACCTGCTTGCAGTTCTGGCAAGCAGAGGGCCAATCTCTGAGCTTCGGGGGAACAAAGGCATGTAAGTACAGTTCGCATCTTTTTTTTTTTTTTGACAATCAAACCTGGCGGTTGGAGGTTGGATAGGGAGCCCTACACTACAGTTTAAGTTTTTTTAAGGGTGGAGATACCCTTTAATACATTATGATACTAACACTATGGAAGTATAGTAATAAATGTGATGCTACTAACAATACCTAGGAACAGAAGTGCTAAAGTTTGGATGTCTACAAACTAAAGCAGTTTAAACTATATAATGACTGTGTAACAAGAAACGTAAAAGAACACAGATCGTGCTGTGGATTTTGAAGATAGATATCTATTTGAGCTGTTGACATGGGACCTGGGAGGTGGCAGGACATAGTATGGCAGGGTGCCCAGCATCTGATTCACTGGGTGATGGAGGGGTCTATTTCTTTGTTCGTGAGTGGGGACTCCGGAGGCTACAATACCTATTTCCTGGGCTCTACTGGCTAGATTCACTCCCCTTCCCCTTCTGTTACCACATACTATTATCCAGTACCTGTCCAATGGACTTCCGCTTGGTATCATGTTACTAAAGTATTAGCTAGGAGACACCCCCCATCTGTCTCTGGACGTTGTTAAATAACCCTACTCAGAAACCCCAGCCATTAAGGCTTAGAACACTTTGAAAATATCCTAAATCCAAGCAGTGGGTTAGGAATTAATGAGCCCATGTTTTGGTCCTTACTGGGCTACGGTTAGTGTTTTATACACATAAATAAATATGTTTATATTTTTTCTGTTGTCTCGATCCTGTCCGGTGGTCTGCTATGCAATGTGCTCTGTCGTCTCCATGTGATAATGGGTAAGTCAGATACAACCAAACTAAACTCCTGGAATGTTAGGGGAGTGAACAAAGCCTTTAAACTTACTCAGGTGCTTTCTTTGCTCAATATATGCCAGATACAGTTTGCCTGCAGGAAACCCATCTCCGCACATCACCAATAAATTAATACAGAAACTCTGGGTGGGATGGTCTGCCCATAGTTTATGCTCTACCTATTCCCGTGGAGTCTCTCTAATACTTCCAAAATCTCTTTGTTATAAGATCTTACATGTCAAAACAGATCATTTCGATCTGTGGCTACAGAGATCAACTCAGTCCCGCTGGTGCTCCTAGGAGTATACAATCCGCCTGCTATGGACCTGGCTGTCATGAAAATAATAGCACCCTTCTTGAACCAATACTCAGATGCACATACCATAAGCATGGGACACTTTAATCAAGTAACGTGCCCCAGGATGGACCATCTCCAAACCTCAAGTTCTCCCCACCCCTAACAACCGGAGGACAAATATCACCGCTGGTATCCCTAAACCAATCCTGGGACTGGATAGATATTTGGTGCCAGAGGTCATCTTCCAGAACTTTTTCGAAAATGGGGGACATTCAGCAAAACTACTCAACTTTTTAATTAAGGACCACACCCAATCTAACACTCTTATCCATCCAAATGCCGCAGGGAGATATAAACCCACTCTACACCCCAAATTTTAACCATATTTATATGGTTAAATGATTATACACATCCAGACTATCCTACACCCCAATGGAGATCTTGGAATACCTGGCAGAGATTGAGTTTCTAACCTTGTCCCAAGAACAGAGGATAGCATTGAATAAACCTCTAACACTCGAGGAAATACAGAATGCAATTAATGAAATACCAACAAGGCCCAGACAGCCTGCCTATAGACGTATATAAACGGTAACAAACCCAGACCATAAAACTATTAATTGACATGTATACCCACGCATATGATACAGGCTTTCTTCCTCAATCACTATATACAGTTACAATTGTAGTGCTCCCATAGCCAGGTAAAAATCCTCTGGAGTGCGGATGAAACAGGCTAATGTCACTACTCACATCAGACTATAAAATACTACCAAAGGTTCTAGCCCAGCGCCTGAAATCAGTTATCCTATTCATCATTCACCCGGACCAAACAGACTTTATACTGGGTAAGTCTACCTCCATCAATTTGTGTCGAACCTTAAAAGAGGAAGTTCAGTGCAAATACATATGCTTTTCAGAAAAAAGATCAGTATTTTTTCATCCTAATGACCTTAATCTGCCAATTCAGCATTTTGTCTATAAATGAATGCAACCGAAATACTGACTTCCTGTTTGCAGGACCCCTAGTAGAGACCATTATGGTCTTGCCCTTGACCCAGCGCCTGGGTTGATTCAGTTGCTCAGTAGAGATCTGAGCATCTTTGACCCCATCCAACAGCCAATCAGTAGAAATAACTGTAAGGCACACTCCAAGGATGTGGTGCATCCTGGGAAGAAGGAGGACCGTTAGAACCTTAAATGGCAGCTCACTAATGTCAACAGCAGGGAACAGCAAAGGGTATGAAATCAAATGATTTTTCAAAATGGAAGAGAATATGTAGAATAACTCAGAAGGCATTACACAAACTAACAATTTAACAAATATTGATAATTTCCACTGAACTGTCCCTTTAATACAGACTCAGGGCTAGGCCACACTATCTAGAGAAGTGATTTAGGTTTTATCTTGGAGGTACGATGGAAGGGTTTTTATATAATCCTTACTGGTCTGGAAGAATTCAAGACCACAGTTACCCTTTAGTGACATATTTCAGCAATTTTAAAGCTATATAAACTGCTGCTAGTAAGCTGGCACACTAACCAATTTCCATCTGTGCCTGTTACTGCCAAAATGAAGAAAGATACTGTTATGTATGAGATAGGACATTTTAAAATAATGTATTTGAGACACCATAATGTTAGTAGCTCTAAATAGGAAGACTGGAAAACCCCTGATTTGACACACTAAATAAAAATAGACAAACTTATTTCTAACTGTGGGGAAAGTCACATAAAACCTATTTCACAGAAGATAATTAAAGCAATGTACTTTAAATTATTCCAGTAGTGACAAATTAGGCTAAAAAAGGCTAAACCTCTCTTTTATAAACTTTTATAATCTCAACTTTTTGAAAATATAATGCAGCAATCTTGGTTGTACTTCAAATTATATTATAGCTCCTATACAAAATAAATGTAAGTGCAATCTTTACAGTGTGATATTGTGACACCTTATCCTAGCAATAAACCAAATAATGGGTAACTTGTCTCTAAACAAATGCCCTTTATTAAAAAAAGCACATTCATACCTTTTAAATGACTTGAGGATAGCGCTCCTTGCTTCAGTCTATCCAAAGTTATATCAGTATAAAAGGTGGGGTGTTTCCAGCTAGCACATCACCAACACTCCATCCCCCATGCCAGAGGCACTAATCATGCCCAGCTGTTAACTACTGCTGTAACAGAGCATCATCTGCTGCATCATAAGTCTTAAAAATCGTTAAATGTTTTTTTGTTTTTTTTTTGAGGGGGGGGGGGAGCTTCTAAAACAGCACATCACGTGACTGTCGCAAATTTTATTTATTCTGACAGTCTAATTTTACAAGCCTATTACTTAAGACCCACAGAAGCTACGTACTGGGGGTGTAGTCTTCATTTGGGAGGGGTACAGGTGTGGGACAGTTGCCTGACTGTATTCGGGTGCATCGTTTGTAAGATACACACCGACCCCTTATTTTTGCCCCTGGATTCTATACTATTGGCACTTTTTGCAACCATGTACATATTTTTTGTGTCAACGAACATGTACTTTTTATTCCAGAGTTTAGCTGCTACACTGTGTCTGTGCTATATGTAGCAGCAGATTGTAGCGATCTGCTTATTATGACTGTTTTTGATAGTATTTTTTGATACATGTTTTATATGATATTGTGATAGAAGTGTGGGGATGGTTTTATGGTATTAATATAGAGGATTAATAAATCACTTTGCTGGCAACAATCTAGGATTGGTTATAATATTGGTGGCTTAAGTGTGTGAGTGCTTTATATGGGGTCTTGAGCATAGGGAGTTTGTCCTCTATAATTAATGATATGTATTTAAGATATGGTTTTACCCCCAGCACCGCCCTCGCATTTAGAGGGTAACACAGCCACAGAAGGTTAATACTACTACTGTGCACCGGGAAATATTTTTTATAGACCCACAGAAGCTATCAACATCATCCTTGTTTGAAAGGTATGAGAAAGCTCTTTTAAACAGAGGGCACTTGTATGGAGACAGCAGTTACTCTTTAAATGAAAAAATAATAAGTTAGGTAATTGAAAGTGAAAGGAATTTACCTTTTCTAGATCAAGTTCTTCCAACAGGATACTTGCATTTTTATTTGCTTCAGCAGCCTGGCGATCTTTGGCTTGAACAATTGATTCCATGCAGAGATGGCACTTCTTTAACATTTCCTAATAAACAAAAAAATGTGTTAGAATTAACTACAGTGTTTAACAATTCAGATAAGATCTACAAGGCTTGAATTAATAAATGATAAATATGCTAATGAGGCACCTAGGTGTGTTTGCCAAAAATCGACACTTCGGTTCTACTTGTAAATACTGGGTAAAGGGATTGCACACACCCCCCCCATATAGGTTGCCATGTAGATGCCTTATAAGCATTTCCAATGTGGGGCATGGGACAGTGCATTAAATGTTCTTTTCTGGCCCTGGACTTAGTGCCTGTAGATATGCAAAAGAACTGTCAGATGAAACTATCAGTAGTAATAATTTCTCTGCTAAGCAGTTCTAAGAATATAGGAGGGTGACCTGTAGGGAAAATAGCAGTTGTTATAACAGTTATTTGATCTGGCAAAGTGAATCCCTAAATGATATGATGGGACATTGCTTCTAATTAATTTATTGTAAATTCTTTGGCATATTCTCACTGCAAAAGGTCCTAAAAAGACAAAGGGTAATAAATACATCAGAAAAATTTGATATAATTGTCTCCTGAAGACTTCTTAAGCTTCATATACACATTCGATTGCGGGGGCTGACTAGAAACGCATGATGTGTACAAGTGCTCGTTTCGGCCGACAATTGTGCGTGGGCACTTTGTCAACGAAAAGGACATTCGGTCAGGCTTTGTTCACCGATTCGCTGGTGAATCAGTCAGTTTCAGCCAACATAGCGCCAAAATACACGATTGTCGCCCGAAACGAACACTCGTACACATCGTGTCGGCCCCCGCAGTCACACGTGTGTATGAAACTTTACGCAATTAGGCCACAGTCATAAAGATAATCAGAGATAACTGTTTAAGCTATCTTCTTAAAGCATGTTTAAAAGGTGAGTACACACAGTACCAATAATTTAAAGATGACAGAATTCTGTATGTCATCTTTGAAAGACAGGAGTATACGAGCCTTCTCCCTATATAAAAGTATAGGGAGATGGATTGTGACTGCCATACTCCCTACGATCATGGCCGAGTCTCCATACTTCCTAGTTAAATGTCAAAAAAACAAAACAACACAACACCGGTTAGATGTTTGCTGCAAATCTTACCTTATCAGTAATAGTTGCAATATACCTCATGCACTCAGAGTCTGATGGGAACTGATTAACTTCTTTTACTAAATAACGGACAACTTTCACATGTCCCTGAAAACAAATGTAAATGGAAAAGTAAAGTGAAAACAACACTAAAACAGATGTTTGTGTTAAGCCGTATGTTTCTTTAAATTGTACAGATACACATTACAGATGCATTTGGGAAACTATTAAAAGTACAAAGAATATTACTATGTTATCTAGATGAATAAGCCTCTAGCCACAGAAAAAGTAGATAAAACAAAATAAGGAAAATGACAACAGACTATGGCTACGGCAAAGGTGCTTTCAGATGAGCATAGATGAAAATTTTCCTTGGAAACCAGGGGTGCCCAACCTGCCCCATGTTAAGAAACTCTATCCAGGCTGCAGGCATAGCCCCACCCACACGTGGGTCGGCAAATAAACTCTGTTGGACCAGATGCGGCCCGTGGTTTCGGCATTACTGCTGTAAACCAGCAGTATAACCAGCCTTTAGCCGATTATAAAGAAAAGCTTCCTTGCTGGTCTGTTTCATATCCTGCACTACTGCTTTATGTGGCTAGTTCCTTACTAGATGTAGATGTATATTTTAAACTATTCATGCCCATGTGGGCCTGTAACAAAACTATAAATTACCTTTCTAAATGCTGCCATAAGAGGAGTAATCTTTCGATTATCTGCAGCATCTACATCAGCTCCAGCTTGGACAAGAAGTTGAACAACATCTAAATGACCACCGTTTGCTGCCAGCCAAAGAGGTGTATTACCCTTCTTATTGCGCACATCAATATGAGCACCCCTGTAAAAATAAGAAAAGTACAATTATTAAAATATTCTAAGGCAAACTCCTTCTACCTAAAAAATATATCTTGAAAGCAGCAAAGGTTATTTCTGATACTGTGAGAACTTCTGCTATTTGGCAGATTAGTCTTGTGATATATCATGATCCTCAAGCTATGGCTCTCCAGATGTTTGAAAACTAAACTCCCAACACTCAACTACAGAGGGAAGCCAGGGAATGTGAAGAGCCATAGTTTGAGGATCCCTGTAATATTTAATTCATAGTATAGTATATAGCAACTGTTAGTAGTGCAGTTATGAGTAATTAATTATTGCTTAATATTCATTTTACACACAATAAAAGGGACTATGCATTTTAAATATCCGTTAAGCAGACAAATCAAAACCAGTCAATGTGCAAATACCTAAACATGACCAGAAAAGGGAAGCAGGCAGAAAAGGGCCATCTACCAACCATATAAACTAGTATAAACCGAGGTTTTCAGGCTGTAAAATCAGCCTGAAAACCTGACCTCGGTTTATACTCGAGTCAGTCACTCACTTTGCAAATCCGCCCGCCGCTCGCTGCCTGTACTGGTCTGCTGGCAGACATCACTGCCCGAAGCCGAGTAGTGAAGTCAGCCGGCAGATCAGTACAGGCAGAGAGAGGTGGCCGGATATGCAGTGTGAGTGACTAAATTTGCACAGGTGGATAATGAATTTGCACAGATGAATAGAATACCCACTTACCAGTAAGTCAACTGAACTGGGAGGAGGGGGAGGGTGTTTGCCACTGAAGATGTTCGGAAACTACAACTCCTAGCTACTAAAGCATGCTGGAAGTTGTAGTTTACAAACATCTGGAGTGCCAAGGAATGAGGCTTTGCCTTTTAAATGGACAGCAGAATTCTCATACAGTAATAGCCATACTGGAATTGGAGATTACTGTGTGGGAATTATGCTGTACATTTAAAGGGCAACTTAAGCCTCAAAACAATACAGAATCAGAAGGCAGTAGTGGTCACATTTTATACCCTCGGTTTATACTTAAGTCAATCACTTTTACTAGTTTTTTCAGGTAAAAATAGGTACCTCGGTTTATACTTGGATCGATTTACACTCAAGTATATACGGTACATTAAATATGAATTTAAACAAGCACTCATACCCAGTACACCCCTCTTTCTTTGATGTGGGATTTCTTATTTTTAAATAACATTGGAGTTTAAGTTGGAATACCTGCTTATAAGGAGCTCACAGAACTTGTAGTGCCCTTTATCAGCTGCAATAGTAAGCGCTGTATCTCTTGATGATGGTACAGGTGGAGCATTGACATCTGCACCTTTATCGAGCAGGACTCTCCCAACTTCTGCATACCCACCAGATGCAGCCTCCATTAATGGAGTGAGACCAGTCTAAATAGAGATAAAGTGTAAAAAGTTATTAACTTATTTTTATTCGACATATAACAATTATTTAAACTCAAGTTAACTGCTAGATTTTCAATTACGGCTTTAAAAGATATTCTTCAACACACAAGTCTCCAGTATATATTTAATACGCATTTTAACATTAATATCCAAAATGCAAATTAAAACAATACAGACACGACACATGGACTGGAATGCATTTAGTCAAAAATGCTATAACAGTTTTGATCTCATTAAGCTCTGTGTTTTCTACGAATACAATTCATTTAAATTCTAACTTGCCCCCTAATTTGGCTTTATTTTTAACCTGCTCTCTGAATTAATTGATTAATTGGATATCAATTTCTTGCTGTTAAAACAGCCATACACTAAGGACATATTGATCAAGGGAAGCTTTTTGTCAGTTCCTGTTTTTTGAAACTAACTTACCTATCACTCTAATAAAAAATATTGAGAGGTAAAGTACATTTTTACAATTAAGTTACAAAGTGTGCACAAAGTTTTGTAGAGGACAGTGCTATAGTAGTTTCTGTGGGGATCTCACATTTTACCAGAAATTTTAAGAAAAGGAAGAGTAAAAAAAATCTTACATTTTATGTTAACTACACAGTAACACAAAGTATAACATTTTACCTTTGCCCTGTGCTCCACATTTGCCTTCCGATCAAGAAGTAAACTAACCACTTCTGTTCTCCCTTGGAAACAGGCTAGAGTAAGTGCTGTATTACGATTGGTTTCTATTTGGGCATTGATGTCTGATCCCATATCCAAAAGCAACTTTACAGCAGCAGTGTGACCATTCATTGCTGCCAACATCAATGGAGATATTCCCAATTTGCTACCAGTTCTAAAAGAGAAAAAAACTTTGCTATGTCAAAGTTACAGTCAATCAATAATAATGCCTCTAGAGAATTTTATCAATACGGGCGGAAGAGGGACCCTGAACATTCAACGGTACCCACTCTCTCGGCAAAACAACCGAGAGCCACAACAACAAGAATATATAAATAGTGCCACCTGGAACAGTAAAATTAATCCAGAAATATATAAAAATATACATACCAGAAAATATAAAATGTGTTTTTAGCTGGCCAGTTATTTTTATTTGAAGTGTATTTTATATTATTTGGTGCTTTAAATATATATATTTCTAGATGAAATGTATGGATTAATTTTACTGTTCCAGGTGGCACTTTATATATTCTGAAAATCAAAAAAATAAAAATCCTGTTTTAATCCAATGGTGTACTAATGCAGGACAAGCCATCATTGAAGCCCCCCAAAAAAACAAAAAACTCAACTCAAAAGGACATGACAGCATATAATTCTCAACAAAGTTTAATTTAATTTTTTAACCTCTGTACTGTATAAGTATAGTTTGCACACATGGAAAAAAAAGTCCCAGAACACCTAAGAACGGACTACTTATCCAGTAGCTGGTTGGACTCCCCAACAACCGATCTAGGACAAATTACATGTGTAATCAAAACCAATGATCCTCTCCTCAGGTCTACTTACTATATGATCCACACGTTTTAACGGACTGTGGTATGGACCGTTTTACATAGACAGGATGTTGGCTCATGTATAACAATAGTTCGTTTCTATGGATATGCTTTTTATATATCTGAGTAAGTAGATATTGTCCTTCACTTTCCACAAATATATCTAAAAAGTGTATAGAAGTATCATCTACACTCATATCAAATTTGATAATAGGGTGTGCCCCATTAAGCATCATGTGGAACTGCGATAGGGATCCAGCATCACCCCACCAGAGAGGAGGGGGGTGGGTGGGCGAAAACTAGCTTTGAAAAGAAGGGACATTTGGTGGATCAATAGATTAGATGCTTTATTTCCCAAAGGACTTAACAGGGACTATGATTTATATGTGTTTCTATAATTTGCTATGTTTTCCTTCCAGAGGGAGTCACTGTGACTTTTCTGTGTCTCAGTCTGATTGATGTGAATCTGGATGGTAACAATTTTCTGTCATTATATATATAATGTTATCGACTTGTGATTAATCTCAATCTAATTTTTTTTTTTAAATCAGCCGTTTGTGCTTGGGATTATGATTTTTTTGGAATAGATTTTCTTTACAAACATAACTGAACCCCTTACCTTTGTTTTATATTTAGCACAAATAAGAAGTGTAATGAAAGGATTGACCCCATTATGTCAGAGATAGCCACCTCATCCCATGCTCTATGAGCTCGAGCATGTGCAGAGGCGGCAGCAGGGGGAAGAACCAGCTGTCCTGGCCATAACTGATTGTGTAGAGGGAGTAGGTGGTTTCCTTTGCCAAAATGAGGCTTCAACAGCAGTTAAAGCACCAATCAATCTATCACAGGTTTATGGGTGTTTTGAACAAGTAATGACTTGAGTTTTGTGTTAAAATATAAAAAAATGTAGCATTAAAATACAAACCTGGAATTTATTTCTGCTCCAGCATTCAGTAAAATTTTAATTATGTTGACATAACCACCAGAAGCAGCCAAGCTCAAAGGGGTGTAATCTGAAACATTTCTATGCTCTTTGTTTGCTGCCCGAGCCAAAAGCAACTCCACTACCTGAAAAGTAATTTGGCAAAATATTAAAAACAACATTTTACTAATGTTGGAGCCTCATTTTTTAAATATAATGTGCAAGGTTCAATGGATTAAATATGGACCAGCAAAGGGCAACAATCAATCATATTTTGCAATGTATATGTACGGATGGGTTGTAGAATGCAAACAATCTCTCAGGGCATGGCTTTGGTCTTCTGTGATTCTGTAGTGCAATTTTCCATCTGTTTGTTGTAAATAATAACAAGATTGCGACTGTGCAGTTAGGGAGAAGTACATTTTAACTCTCTATTTATGACCAATGTACACACAATAAATATAGAAATGTAAACAATGTCTGGATGTAGAAGACACTTCATTTACAGACAGTACACTACAAAATCAAAAAACACATCTCACCTCCTGCCTGCCACCAGAGCAAGCTAAAGATAACGGGGTATCTTTTGTTCTCTCAGACTGAGCTTCAATGTCTGCACCATTGTCTAGCAAGATTTCTACAACACCAACATGCCCTGCAGTTGCCGCTAAAATAAGTGGAGTGAAACCTATAAAAGAATTATAAAAGTGAAAGAAGTTAGATCCTAAAAAATGACATGTGGGAATCAGTGAAAGCACCCACCATTCTACATTAATCTTGTGTGATTTTGTGAGATTTGATGAAACCACTTCCATGCTGCCCCTCTGCTTTAATTCATTCCCTTATTCATCCCTTCGCTTCCTTTCAATTCACTGAACTTCTACATTTCTCCTGATACATTTCCACGTCTAGTGTTTTTACCAACTGTTAAGCACAAAAAAATTAAACATGCCTTTTTTGTCCCGATGCTCAATATTAGCTCCACGTTCTAGAAGAGTCTGCACAAGCTCCTCATGCCCACCAGCACAGGCAAGTGTCAAAGCAGTATCATGATTGCTTTCAGTCTGTTGGAAATGAATAAAAACGGTTAGTCTTCATTATAAAGATAGAAACTAGCATTTTCAATGTTCAGTACACTACATACCCTATATACTCGAGTATAAACCGACCCGAGTATAAACCGAGGTACCCAATTTCAGCTAAAAATCCTAATAAAGTTGTTGACGAGTATAAACCGAGGGTAGAAACTTGGCATTCAAGATGTTTGGAAACTACAACTCCCAGCTAATAAAGCATGCTGGAAGTTGTAGTTTCCAAACAGTGAATGCCAAGTGAGGGTGGCTACAAGATGTTTGGGAACTACAACTCCCAGCATGCTTTATTAGCGGGAGTTGTAGTTTCCAAACATCTTGAATGCCAAGTGAGGGTGGCATCAAGAGTTTGGAAAATACAACTCCAGCTAATAAAGCATGCTGGGAGTTGTAGTTCCCAAACATCTGAATGCCACCCTCACCCTCCCCCTCCCATCCAGTTCAGTACCTGTGGGGTCTTCTCCATCCAAGCAAGGGCCAGCAATGAAGAATCCTTGAAGAAACAGTTCTCTGTATCACCATTGCATTGAAGTCTCCTCTGTATCACCATTCCGGCAGCGCACAATCTTTCTCTGCACTGGCGCGCCGGCGACGTCACTTCCTGGCGCCGGGCTGTGACGTCAGGCCGGCGCGCCAGTGCAGAGAAAGATCGTGCGGCTGCCGGAATGGTAAGGTAAGCTGTGGACTGAGTATAAACCGAGTCCAAGTTTTCAGGCTGATTTTTCAGCCTGAAAAACTCGGTTTATACTCGAGTATATACGGTAAACTAGCATCAAACAATAGTTTGAAGCTAAAGAAATAGCTGACAGCCTTAAATGGCTAAGCCTTCTAAAGTTACCACGATGTTTAGCCAACACACAGCATTTTGCAACCAACATTATAAGGCATAAAGTCGTTTGTAAACCATAATCAAGCATTGAAATGTCGCGGTAACTGCCACTTTACCTATCATTATGGTGATTTGTTGTTCATTTCAGATTGTCCAATACAATACCAGTTAAATTTTGCACTCCTCATTAGTACAATTCTTAACTAACTTGATATTGCATTGGGGTGCACTACTAAATTTCAAAAATGCCCTGTAAAGTATGTGTAAAAAAAAACAAAAAAAAAAACTCATGCTAGCCTGATACTACATCATTGTTACAATACCAACATTTATTGCATCACCGATTATGTTGTTGTAATGAAATGTTTGGTAAAAGAGCAAGAGACACAGATCATAAATTATGTTCAATGTATAGAATACTTAGATACATAGAATGATCTTTAATCTTTAGCTCTCCTTAATGCAAACTCATTGAGACAGCTTTATATTGAACAACGCACCATTATAATCAGTTCATATAAATTGGTGCTGATTTTTTGAGCAAGTATTTAAAAAGGTGAGTAAAATAACAGACTTTGGTAAGAAGACTGTTTAAAATCAACTTGTAGGTATGATTTGCTACAATTGATTCATCTATTTAGATATCCTACCACCATATGGTAACATTTTTAATGAGTAAAAAAGATAAATAAAAATTATAGTATGTAGTCATGTTTTACGTCATGCAGCCAGATTCTGTTCTTACCTGTGCATCAATATCTATGGAAGGATAGATAGGCAGCATGGCTGAAGGAGATATGATGGGGCTTGGAGTCGGTGTCTGTGGTTGGGAGATGGAATTTGCAATGCCATGTGTAGGAGTGTTTGATATTGCAGAGGTTCTTCCACTCACTGCTGTTAAATAAAATGTGTAAACGTAATCACACCAAGAGATTTATTAAAGCATTAGGTTTTACAGAATTATGTAAAGCATTTAAGCATTTTAAGTTTAACCCCTTAAAAAAAAATTGTATATAGATAAATCACCGCTCAAAACTACAATAGTTAAAAAGCTAAAAAGTCTAACTTGAAATGCTGTTCTGTGACCTCTCTGCTTCCTGTTTTTTCCCAGTAAGCAGCTATTAGTCATTGGTGACACTAAAGCCAATAATTTAGTGTCACAGATGACACTAAAGCCAATAACTGAATGCTATTGCCCTAACTGCCTCCTCTGAGCATGTAAAATCATGCAAAAGAGCTTGGAAAACTGTGAGTGGGGGAAAACATCATTGCCGTTTTGGGGAGAAATTTACTTATATAACATTTAGCATTTGAGGGGGGAACTTTACCTTTAAAAAGCAATTACTTAAAAAAACTGCACAAGGATGTCTGCACCGTCTTTCTGCCATCAAGAATGTGAAAAATAATTAAATATTCTGTTTGCATTGCAGACTTAATTTAAAAAGTTTAACAAAGTCTGCATGCATCTACTGCAGAATAAATATAATGGCATGCCACATAGCCTAATGCCGGCTGAGACATCCTTGTGCAGTTTTATTTTGTATTTCCTGTTTAAATGTTCATCTATCATCGAAGAAGAAAAGTTATACTGGTGATGCAAAATAATAATAAAAAAAAAAAAAAACTTTAACATTATCAGAAAAAGTAGATTAGATTCAGCCTCATCCACCATCATTCATATGCCCTTAGTATTTTTTTATACATATATTTACCTATATGGATGGTAGTTATAGTATGAAGTTATAGTGTTTCCAAACTAACAGTAAAAAGCCCTAGGACTGGTATGCACTGGTCAAATTTGACACTACCTTCCTAACTGCGATTAATATACTAAAAGGTAATTTTTTGGTAATTAGTCCATGCAATTGGTCACACAGAAGTATTGCCGCGACCACTTTTCATCTCAACAGTCAGACCATTAAAAAATTGACTGGTGCGTACATAGCCTTAAGGGAGAGTTATATTGACCAGTGTCATATGGATTTTGTTTTGTATATAAACAAATATTTACATTTAATTAAGAAATAAGATCTACAAGATGAGTTAAAACAACCATGCACAGATTAATAACAATGTTATTATGAACAATTGTGGATGTACTATAATCTCCATTTTACCAGTAACCTGCAGTTATCTTTGGTGCTCATCAGTCTAAAGGATCGTACACGTGTGATCGCGGGTACCGACCCGCAACGCACAATGTTTACGAACGTTTGTTTCGGCCGATAAAGGGCCGCGCATGGGCCCTTTATCGCCCGAAACGGCCGGTTGTTCGGAGATCCACCCAGTTGGTCGGGCAACGATCCTCGACCGAACGCCCGTTTCAGGGCCCATACACGGGACGATTATCGGGCGAAACGAACGTTTGTACATACCGTGCGTCGCGGGTCGGGAATCGCGGTCGCACATGTGTACGAACCTAAAAACATTGTTAGCACAAAGGCTTCTTTATAAAACTAGTGATTTATCAGGGAAAAGCACCATAAACTCTCGCTGTAAAAAAAAAAAGGATTTAATCTATGTCTCATAGAAACAATGTGTACCCAATGTCTTAAATATCTATAATGGACAGACAGTTGTGGTGCTTTTCAACTGTGAGATCACAGGCTATGAGATCCGACTAAAACAGAGAAATAGAACAAAACTTTAGGGCCCTATTTAAAGAATTGATATCTCAACTGACAAACAACAATACTACAGCTGTTGCAGAAAGAGCAACTCCAAACATACATATTTTGATGCTAGAAGTTGTAATTCTGCAAAATCTGGATATTGCCTATTACTTACCTAAAACACAAATTTGATGGGAAAATAATCATTGTATACATCCCAATGACTAGAGAAAAGGAGACAATTTAAAATACAGAAGCTTATATTTCTGGACATGTTTTCCTAATCTTGCAACCACACTATCATAACGCGATAATTATATTTTGATAAGATACTGGCTTTCTGTAGCCCACATTTTTTGGTGAACATTTGTAGGCATTCAAGTTTGGATCTTTTATTTATCATCAATAAAGCATATATTGCAATTGTCTACTGGTTGGTAGTCAAGGTCTGATGGTCTTTAAATAGGTTAAAAAAATATTTTTAGAAATCAATGAGGGATTTAGGTACCTGATTACTGAGGACATTCAGATCTAAATAAACCGTGGCATCATAAACATGTGTGCTTACACAGCATTAACAATATTACACCTGCATAAATCAAAAAGTCAACCCAGTTATTAAAAAACAACAACAACAACAATTATTTCATCCAACTCCCTGGTAATATATAAAATGGAAAGTTTTGGTTAATTCATCCTACCCACCTGCCATGATGTCATCCAGCGTATCAGTGAGGGTCTGAGCAGGACTGGCTACCATTAACCCTTCTTGTGTTTCTGTCAAGACACCTTGCCCCAGCCCAGTTAGTTGTGCTTGACCCAGCTCTTGCTGTCCAACTATAACACCTTGTAAATCTGCAAGATTTGCAATGGGTCCAGGGGATAATGTTGTTGCTGTCAGAGGCAAAGCTTGAGGCATTGCCAATGGCTGCATTGGAGTAAAACCCATTTGCACTGCAGTCTGCTGAGAGTCCTCTTTGAGCAGGATGCTGTCAACCTGCTGCAAGTGTGTATAGTCTACTTCTGTGATCTCTTCCCCAACCCCAACAGGAGCCAAAAGCCCCAGATGCTGGCAAGATTGTTGCTGCTGCTGAAGCTGTATTCGCTGTGCCTTTACTTCAAGATATTGCTTCTTTAGTTGCTGTTGGGTCTTTAGTTGCAACTCCCTTTCCACCTTCTGCAACTCCTCCAGAATCTTTTGCTTCTTTTGGATCTGCTCTTCTCGTGTTTTGTTTAGCTCCTCAATCTTCTCCTTGGTTAACTGGTCAGCGTGTGCCAACTCCAGGGACTGTAACTGAGCATTCTTTTCAATGGCTTCTTTAATCCTTTGTTCCAGCTCAGTCAGCTTTCCCTGAGCTTCTTCTACAATACTCTCTGGAGATTGACTGCTGATGTACCCCTGCACATCCTGGTTGTTGTCTGGCACGTGGCCACTGGACTTCTGCTTAGAAGTAGCTGTGTGGAAAAAAAAACCCTCAGAACCATACAGAAGCACAAAATCAGTGGATCTGTCATGATCATTCAACTTGCCAGGCATGTGAAAAATAGTATGGATAGAAATATGAAGTACATCCACCAAATTTATGAAAATTAAAAGTGCCTTAAAAAAGTGGATTTTAATAGAAGTAGAAGTTCCTTGCATATATAAACCACCTTAACACAGTGAGTGATGTGCTCTATGAATACATGCAACAATTAGTAAAGTTAAAACTTAAAGTATAGGTGATTCCTTGTTTCTAGTTCTGAATATTTTTTTAAAAGTATTCTTTCCCCATAAATTATTGAGACTATTGTCCCAAACTTCCTTTCTCCATGGTCCCTTGCTGCTGACAATTCCCAGTCAAGCCTATGGCCTCCATATTCACTTGAAAAGGGAAGTAGGTCATCAGTTCAGGTTTAAGGATGTCACTAATTAAAGGTAATCACCAGAACATTAAATAACAAAATTATACTGTATTTTGTCATCCCCCCCCCCCCACCAGTTCCTCATCAGAGTCTCTAATATTTACCTTAATCAAAGCGGTCACATTATGCCTATTACTGGTGGAACTGGCCCCAGCTACTCCCATATCCCAGGCTTCCTCAATAGTAAGACATACTGTCTTACTATTGCCCGTCTTTCCATTGGCCAGCCCAAGAACTGTGCCAGACTGAGAAAAGGGGTGCCAAGACCGACAGTAGCAGGGTGACATTGACAATGTAGACAGAAATAAGTATTACAAACAGTTAAGGTCCTCACTGGGCATTATTGCTGTATGTATGTGTGGGGATGAGGTCACTAAATACAGCATAATTGTCCTTTAAGTTTTGACTTTAAATGATCTATACAAACCATTCTACTTGGTCCAACTTGTCTAGAACTAGAATGATGCTTGTGTGTGGTGTTGCAAGGACTCCTGTTTCCTGAATATACAGGTTATCTTTATAATATAAAATACACAATAATAATATTTCTACTCCTCACTGAACACTTAATATGTAAAAGCCATAACAAAAAAGACAAACCAAGTTATTACAATATTAACACTAATAAAACATACACACACAAAAAAATCATAAACATACACATGTACATGTGTGTATACATTAATATGTTATATATTAAGGGTATGTATCTATATTTATTCATACTATCAAATAGGTCACCCAATTAAAATGCTTTCCTATTCTACAAAAAGTTTACATAAAGGCCCCAAAAACTACCTTTTAACTCTGAGTAAAAAACTCCTCAAGCCATACAACTGCTCAACTTATTGACCCCAGATCAGCACCAAATGCAAGATATTCTCACCACTTCCTAGCTTAATTGTACAGGTAGACCCGCAGAGACGCCCGTTACCGATGCCACTGCAAATAACTAGCAAGTCTACCCAGGGGTGTGTCCATTCTATGAACTTTAAAGTGCTAAAGGCAAACAGGAGATTGAGCTAGGGAACTGTGAGAACATCTCAAGTTAGTACTTAATTTTTTTTTATAAAACACTTATGGTTTGAGGGGCTTATTACCATATATACTCGAGTATAAGCTGAGGTTTTCTGGCTTTAAAATTAGCCTGAAAACCTAACCTCGGCTTATACTCGGGTCAAGTCATAATTTAGATCTAAATGCAAATAGTAACCAGTAAGTGGCTGTATTAAGAAAATCCTTTATCTGCATAGAAAGTTACAAATTACACAATTTCTACTCTCGGCTTATACTTGAGTCAATCAGTTTTTACTAATTTTTCAGGTAAAAATGGGTACCTCAACTTATACTCGGATCGACTTATACTCTGGTATATACGGTAAATGTGTTTACTAAAAATAATGTTTATCTATATTATAGGTGTATAAAAGTTTAGTAAGAATACTTTTTTGTAACACTACTAACTACCGAAAAATGAGCACCATTTTTAACGATAAGAACTTTGATTAAATAACCCTCACAGTGTTTGATGGACTTTCAAGTAACACAAATAGCCAAAAGCACTTTCATTTCTACAAATCCAGTCAAAATACATTCCTTTATTTACATTTTTTGTAGAGAAAATTAAACTCACTTTGGAATGCAATGTACAGCCAGCAACTGGTGTAAATATTAATGCATGCTTGATATATGTTACACCAAATAAATCCTTTGGGTCATGTCTACATTATAAATTTAGGGTAATTTTATGTGGTATGTTCTGCTTACAGCAAATATCCCTTGTTAAAAAAAAATCTGTAAGGGATCACTTTTCTTTGACTAATGAGCATAACTGTGTGTAATCCACTGTTACTGTGGAAGGATGCCGGGCCTTTTATGATCCTCGACTGTTTTGGCTGACCATGCACCCATAAACCCTAAACAAGCATCGGCTGTTCGTTACACATCGTGTGTGTACAAAATGTATCACTTTCTACTCACACTAGTTCATTAGTCAATAGAAAATCCAAATGGAGGTTTCATTTAGAATTTCCTACTGCCATTATCCTTAATGTTAAAGGGATATACAAAGAAAATATCCATAAACAATGAAATGCTGCATCAACTATCTATTCTGTTTAAAATTTCAGCTAAATGTCAAAATGCATACTATAATTAACAATTCATCCTTAAGTACAGAAAACAGTTCTTGTTCACATAATCAATCAAAAATTTTTGAAATATGGAGCCTGGCAAATATTTTTTAATAAGGTCTACATTGTTTTAATTATTGCCTTTCATAAAGCAAATCCCTTTGTATTTAGTATTAAAAAAAAAATATTGGGTTAAAACCCAGATACTAAAGATTTAGGGAATGCCCTCACTCACAAGTTAATTTTACAAGCTTAAAGGTTCACCCCTCAAAAGAAAGAAAAAGTGTATATTGGTAAATCACCACCATAACCCCAAACTACAATAGTTAAAGTTGACAAACGTATGGCTGCTCTGTCATGCAGCTATCTCCCAATTCAATTTAAAAGCGGAGATCTGCCTGTGTTTATTTGCACGATCCTACAGTTACCCTTTAAATATGCAGCACATAAGGCTTCTCATCTTTAGCTCCGGGAATGGAAGTCAAAAAACTGACAGCCAGACCTGAAAGCTGTGGCATAGGATCAGGCTGTGTAAGTAATGACAGAGGCATTTTTGGAAAGGTAAGTATAGCAAAATGTGTGCATTTGGGTGTCGCTTAACCCACAAAGATTTTTCAGACAGAGGTGGACTTGCCCTTTAATTAGGAGAGCTACAAATGTTAGAGAACATTTTATCTTCCCATTTGCTTAATATGAGCCATGAGCCGCCATGCAGATACCCTCAGAAAAGGCATTTCCCACATTCTATGAAAATGCAACAAAGCCCTCTTAAAATAGAAGGTACACATTTTACAAAATAGCAATGCTCAAAAAAAAATCAAAAATTCTTTATTGGCATAAATCCATGCCAATTTCCGGTTGAAATGTGTAACATACAGTACTGTGATAGGACACAGGTCTTCCTCTAAACTGCACGTTTGGAAACAGTAAATTTGGCAGCACAAACATGCTCACCATGCTGCTTGCCTTTTCTGAATAGTGGCACAAGACATTTTTGTACATTAAAAATAAATAAAAAATATCAACACCACTGCCTTTGAAGGATAATATGTCAGCTACTAGTCATGCAAATATGTAGAAAATGAATGTTCAGTACATGTTAGCTACATAAATAAAGGAATAAAATAGTTTTAAAGTATATTTTCACTTAAACCAAATAAGTGGTAAATGTAAGTGCAAAATATCTGCTATTAGTTTCTATTGCTATTTAAAATAAAACATCTCTAAAAAGGAGGCATGGCATATTAAAACTACTGATTTTATCAGTTATGCTAAGTGCAAACATTAGGTATTTAGCGGACAATCTAATGTGTGTGTAATCATTTAAGCTAGCCATGCATAGCCAGATGTTTTTCCTATCATATTTCCAATCGAGTACAACAATCAGAAATCGGATCAGAAGAACTACTCGAAGTTCCCCAGCTTGAGGCTCTGATCTTTCCACAGATTTCCACTAGAAAGATGGGGGACTAAGGATACATCGACATTTTGAGCGATCCAAACTAATTTACCGGATCACTCAAAATGTTGATTCAGTGTATGGGGCTTTAGTGATCTGTCCTTCCAGATCGCAGCAACAAAGTTGTGGCTTCGTGGTAGCCAAGTAGGCTAGTCTTTTTTAAGGGGATATAATATTTATTACAATCTTCATCTAATTTAACGTGTGTAATTATCTTAAAAACTATAGCGTATATATGCCAGTACCTAAAGTGAGGAGGTCTTTAATTTTTAAAATGAGGTTAAAATAACCCATTTTGCGGTATAATAATTATAAATAAAAAACTACTAGAGGCACCCAAAGCTGGAAAGATGGAAAGAACAGAAAAGCAACCTAAGATTACCTAAAATCAACATAAAAAGTCTAAAGAGCTACAACTGACCTTTATTTCTGATGGGAAGGTTTGTAGCGACATTGGCAGGGGGTTTGTCAGGTTCCTGGGGTGGGACGACCATTGGCAGTGCCTGCATTGGTACACGAGGAGCCTAAAACATTGGACACTGTCATTGCTAACATTTCTATGACCTAAACTTCATATTTAAATGTCACAAGATCAAAACTGTTTTAAACATGCATATAATAGCAAAATGTATTGTTCCCCTAATATTTAACAGTAGAAAAACTATATTTGATAAAAGTGCTTAGATGACTATATACAGAGTTAAAACACAATCATCAATGGATATGAATAAACAGACTGTAGGGACAACTAAACATGGAATTAATTGTATATTATTCTTAGGGGGAAAAAAAACCCAACATCAATCACAAGATCACAAACACAAGATCACAAGTTACCCGGTTTAAGTCATGGGAAGGTGGGGTGAACTGTGCGACATCAGGAGGAGCAGCAGAAAGGAGGTTACTGGGATAATCCAACAGGTAGCAAACTACACTGGTGTGCCCTCCTTTTGCAGCTTCAATCAGCATTGTGGAACCATCCTAGAAATATAGAAAGAGAAATTCTCAGAGCATGTTGAGGTTTGTGGATTTAACATTGCCAACTGCAAGAGCTGTGGCAGATTCAGTGTGATGGGTAACATACAGAAAAGGGGGAAAAAATGTATACCTTTAGTCTGTGCGTGGGGTCAGCTCCATGTGCAAGAAGCAGTTCAACAACAGCTAAATGTCCTCCCGCACAAGCGAGGGATAGCACAGTATGGTCATTATTCAGTGTTGTCCTATTCACATTTGCACCTGTGAAAGGTAGATAATCATTCAACTTACTGCTTTGGTATGCAACAGAGTACTTCACAAATAAACAGTAAGTGCAGGTTAGTACACCACTTAGGCCAGAAGAATGGGAAAGTTTGTTTACAAAATGACCTATTTTCCTAAACTGATCAGTAGTTTGAAGATCGGAAATTGGCTCCACTGCTAATTTTGGCTGATAGATCCTGTGACCTTTATTTATAGATCAGACCAATCAATTACAACCAATGGATTTTGATTTCAAACCAATTGGAAGCAATGGGCCACCTCAGTAATTACAGATTGGTTGGGGCAGTCAATCAGCCCAAAAAGGGATGCCTTTTCCCCACTCCTTCCCAAACTGGAAAATCCAGCTTCCTAGAGCTGGATTATGAACAGACTATGTATCAATATCATCACCTTTATTACAAGTAGGAGTAGGCTTGTTTTAAACAGCTTTTTATGCTCAATAAGTAATGTAATTTAGGGTACATATTTTCTTTAAGGAAAACTAAAGTGTGTGCATAAATTAATTAAAATATCAAATATACCTCACAAGTAAAACACAGTATTCAAAATAAATAATTCAGTATGCTAGTAAGGCAAATTCCATTTCAGAGTGAAACAGGTGAGAAAAAAAAAGGCTACTGAATTTTTCATTTTCAATTGCCTTCTATTTTCCTCTAGTCAAAAATATATTTTAAAAGGTTCTTTTACTTATACAGTACAATAACAGCCAAAGATAAAACAAAGTAAATGTAAGCCTGTCCATATCTTACCTCAGCCCAAAAAAAACACTTAAGTGCACAGATTGTCTTAATGATGAGGGTTTTGTTCAATGAAAACTCAGTCTGCACTTGGGAAGAAGAGACGCAGCATCCACAGTCACAGGCAATATTAGATAAGGCTTGGTATTGGTTCATAGGACCCAAAATTAATGCTAACAGGACTACCAACTAAAAAGTGCATCAGTCTAACGGTTACAAATCAAAGAGGTATCACTGATATTTCAGGGTGAACAATCTTGAGGCACAGTAAAGACAATTGGCTGTGATTTACTGACATGCCACCAAACTCTTATCAGCCATATTTGCCCAGAAAACGGAAAGGAAATTATAATATATAAATAAGTTGGGGCAAATTATGGATGGTAATTCAGGCCAATAAACAAAAATATCTGTGCAGGCGGTCCATTAAAGTCAAGCATTTTATCAAGTTTGAATATGGGATCAACAAAAATATGTGACAAACAGTATGATATACTCGGACAGCTTATTTTAGAAACATACCTTTGCTAATGAGGAACTGAACAGTACAAACATGACCAGCTCTTGCAGCTTTCATTAAAGGTGTCCTTCCTCCTTCAGATTCATGTTCCTTCACAAAAGAAATGTTTTATTAAATCATGTACTGAAGAATCTACAAAATCCAAGATTAAAGTCAGAGTCACTAAAATATATTCAGCCACTTCCCTCTAGCATGTGTAAAACACCCAAATTACTTTTATACCTTTCAAACAAGCCTAGGATGATGACTCTAGTTTCTCTGGACCTTAAGTTATAGGCTTGTAAAATTACAGTTCCTGGTCTGTCAGAGTCTCTGTGACAGTCACAGGATGTTCTGTGTAAGAAGTCCTACACCCAAAAAATCTATCTTTTCTGAAGCTATTTACAAACTTGCAAGTGCTCTCAATCTTTCCCCTTGGGGTAGGGCTTATGATGCAGCTGATGATGCTCTGTCCCAGCAGTGAGCATGCTCCAACATTGAACTTGGAGGCAGACCCCAAAATGCTGGTGATTTCCCAGATCATAGTACTGGTAAGAAAATGCACCCTTTATACTGCTGTAACTTATTGATAGACTGAAGCTAGATTCATGATCCCGGAGTGTGTTGTTTTAATCAAGGCCATATGTATGGAGACCACACTTTAATTCCGCTTTAATTCAGGACAGATGCAAGGCTGGTATAGTGTTTTTTTTACCTCAACATTTCTAACTTTAAATCACTTTTCCCCTTTTTTTAAAAAAGTAAAATCTGATAAAAGTGTAAAACACTATGAAAAATTGTATCTGAAATTATGTATGTATAAAGAACTAAACTGTTATGTAGAAAAAAATCTTTTCTAAGAAAAAAGTAGCTTGAAAAACTTTAGTTAGCGGAATGTTTTGCTAAATTTCAGATATGTGTTGGTTTACGATTACAGTTTTTCTGTAAAACTAACCAATTCCAAAATAAAAAAAATACATTAGAATTAGGACAAAATGTGTTATACTGGTTATCCAAATAAAATTTATTGAAAAGTGATTGTCCCTACATATTTTGAATCTGGATTTTGTTGTTAATAACTGGAGGTGACAGTACCAGTTGCAGATGAATGTAGCCATTAAGTTTTTCTACTCAAGGTACTTATTGTATTTTGTAAAACTCACCTTTGATTTTGTCCTTGGTAAAGATTTTAGGAAGAAAACAAGAAACAAAGAAACAAGAAATAAAAAACTTTCCAAATGGATGAACAGCTGTCTCCAGGTATCAGCATTTTGATCAAAACCCACAACACTCATAATAACCTTGAAGTATATCATTTCTAAAAATATTTCACTTGTGGTGAAGTTTTAATCAATTTGGTAGTTATTCTGTGTACTGTCAGAAGGGTTTTATAGATTTCAATGTGAAAAACCTAGAAAGTGTTGTTTTATTTTCAGTTGTCTCCTGGACAAGAAAAGTATTTCTGTTATCGTACTCAGGAGAATAGGATCTTTTAGGGAAAAAAAAACAATTTTTTGTGTGAAAAATAGTTATACTGGTGAAAAATATTTCCACCACAACCTTTGAGAAACCCTGCCTTACCCTGACAACAAGATGGTAGAAAAATGTTGATGTTACATGGTTAATGTTGGGTTAAAAAAAGACAACAGTCTATCAAGCTCAAGCCTTCCAGAAATAACCCCAGTCCTTCCCAAACCAACAAAGAAAAGTACATTCTCCACTGTTCTAAATGGTTCATGTACCCAGTACACTAAACTAGACAAGGATACAACTTAACATCAACAGTTACTGTGGAAATTCTGCCTATCCAAGAAGACATCCAATGCCTCCTTTAAATGAGGTTAGAGATTCAGCAGACACAACATTTTTAGTATTTCACAAACATCAATCAGACAATGTTGGAAAGAGACTAAATACAGCATTCCACTGCAAACAAACTTTATTTCAGTGCTCTCAGCAACATGTTTCAGATCATACATGGATCCTTTTTCAAGCTTGAAAAACATTGTCTAATTGCTGTAATTGCTGATGGGACCGGGGCAGAGAGGAGTAGAGACCCATAAAGAGATACCGTGAGTGTGGGACACATTATACCAAAGAGGATTACACAAACATTCTGCCCTCACAGTAAAGAACGATTTATGATACATAAGCTGAAATGGCTTTTGCTTAAGTCTAAAGGGGTGCCCTCTAGACTTTGGTTTGTCTTATGAGACAAAGGATACTCTGCTAATCGGCTGTAATTACCTCTAACATATCCCCTCACAAATGTCACTTTTCTAGGGAAGACAAAACATTAAATAACCTGTCTTCATAATGCAAATTCTCCATTCCTTTTACCAGTATAGTTGCTATTAGTATATCTCTATACTAATTTTTTATATCACTTCTGTGGATATAAAATATATTTAAGTGATAATGATTATAATTGGAGAAGCAGTGGAATATTTCCTTATTAAAATCACTTAGCTATGTAGCCGAATGTTTCTTCTTTTGTAAGATGTTCTATACCACTGCTGCTCTCTTTATCTATCCAGCCCTCCCTATCTTTGCTAAGTAAATACAGGAAAACCAGATTGGTTCTTGTTGTTTCAAAGTCTGTCACACAAGCATTAAAATGGAGCAGAGCCTTCTTATAACAGAAGGTATCTTGTAGTCTCATACTATACAATAGCATTGCATACAAAATCTAAGAAACAAGAAGTAATTTCTTACTCCCAGGTTCCCCAGAGTAAGGGGCAGAGATATGCAAAATTTCTCCTTTATGTCCTATAGCCAATGCATGTGTCCAAAACCGCTGGCTTATTAAAATGCAATACAGTCTATGGTATAGAGCCAATCATCTGACCAATTTAAGCTGCCTTCGTATTGTGCTTCCCAAGTCCTACCCCATACAGCCAAAATCCGTATCTTGCACTGATAAGATATAACAAGATCGAAACATGTCATGTCTGCATGTCAAATGATTGGCTCTATACCATAGGTTGTATTCCATTTTAAAAAGCCAGCAGTTCTGGACACATGCATTAGCTATAGGACATAAAGGAGAAATTTTGCATATCTCTATCTTGTTTCTTAGATTTTGTGGGCAATGCTATTCATATACCTTCTGCTCCATTTTTATGCTCCTTTTGGCCCACCTATCCTTAAGCTTTTCAGCTGCCTTGCCTACACAAGCAATAACTAATGATTTGTTACGAACCCTGAAGGTTTTAGAAGTATGTTCCATTTGTTTATTTATTGTGTCTATAAGAAGTAAGGCTAGTCACTGGAATGGAACAAAGCCTTCTCATCTTGCAGTCTCATGCTATATGAGATAGCATTGCCCATATGATCCAAGAAACAACAAGTAATTTCTCATTCTCAGGTATCCCAGAGTAAAAGGTGGCCATATATATATATATACAATTTTACTTACCCGACCTTGCGCTCCCGCGTCATTCGATCGATCCTGCCGGAACCGCCTCTCCCGACATGCAATCAGAAACTCCCATTCATTTTGTGATAGCAAGAACAGGAGAGGCGGTTCTGGCAGGATTGATCGAATGTCGTGGGAGCGCTTGGTCGGGTTAGTAAGATCGAACATATGTATGGCCACCTTTAGGGGCAGAGATGCAATGAAATGGAACAGACTAGCAAATAGTTACTGCTTGTGCAACAGAGACTTCGTAACAACAAACCCAGTTTGGTTTACCTCTAATTACAGGGACAGTTAATGGGAGCAGGATTTTACTTTTATTTTTAAAGGCACAGCAGCCACAAAAGAGTGCTAATCACTGGAACACTGTACAAATGTTAAGTGTGTGCATTATATATGCTTTCTTAATTTGTAAATTAACATTGCTATGGAACAAAAATGAATTATGAAGCAAAAATGTAAAACAATTATGTATTCTAAATGAAAACGAGGAAAAGCTTAGCTTGAAAGCCAAAACCAACAGTACTATGATTTTTCATTAAAATTTAAAAATACTAAAAATACATTTTTATTTTTTTTAAAGAATGTGCAGTAACTATGTTATTACTGGTTAGGTTAAGAAAACAGATATCACTGCATTTTAAGGAAAAAAAATACATAATATAAATATAACATTTATATTGTTTTAATTTAATGTTTTAATTTGGTCTAGTTTTCATCTATAAATATATTTAAAATGTACCTGTAGAGGAGTTGCTATAGAGGAAACCAGGTTTACTTGTTATAGGAAGGACCAAGCCTGTTTTGGAAATAGTACTGTTGGCATTGGCTGAAGGGGGCTGACATGAACTGGAAAGAAAGATGCCATCGGATACAGGACGATGCAGACGAGCAGCAGGTAGCTGTGGTAAATGAGCAGCTGGAAGGTAGTCACCATAAGACTTTCTCATGCTTGAGTATTTGTTCTGACCTGATAGATTTGTGTCGTCTTCATCATCAGTGTACGCAACAAACTTGGCTGTGTAAACTATGTCAGGAGATAGGGCTTGTGTTTTGAGGTAAGAGGTATTACGCTGAGGAGGGGGAGGCGGAGCATTACATGGTATATGTTCATAATCACGTGGAAGTGGAGGTCTGTAAAGGCCAGTATCTTCAACCTCTAGCAATCTTGGTTCTGTTTCTTCATGAACCCTGCGCCTCTCCGCTTCCAAACGATTGTAATATTCCTCTTCTTGCCTCCTCTACCAACCAAATAAAAACAACTTTTAGAATATTTTAATGCATATTTTAATGCAATATTTTATTGCATTAAACAATGGAAAGTTAATCATAATAATACGTTTGCACATATTTGGTTTATTCATGTAGATGTTGAAAGCAAGAAGATCTTAATTAAATTAGATTAAAGCCCACTTTTTGCCATTCACGGCATGATTATTGTGCGAAACGGCCGTACAATACATTGTGCATTGCAGGTCAGCACCAGTGATTGCACGTGTGTATGAACCTTTAGGAAGAATGTAAGCTATCAAAGATATAGAAAACTCAATTAAACAAATTTCAACCAAAGTAATACACCCAAACAAAGAGGGCTTTACCACACTTCACTAAGCCACTGATAATATAAGACAACAATATTGTAACAATTTCGTGGAAAATAAGAATTCTATTCACGGATGCCTTTTACCCTTAAACAACGAATAAACATCAGCTTAAACTGGATGTATATGAAATATACAGTCTTTATATGACACCTACCATTTCCCTCAAGAATTTATGAATGTAATTGTAGCATATAACTAGAAAGGGAAAGTTTAAGTAAAAACTTTGAATTTAGCTTCAAAGGCCGCATTTTTGAAGGGAATGTGTGTGTTTGTGCTGCAGATTTTAAATCTCAATAATGACAATGATGAGGACATTGTTGTTTTTTACTTACCCCTTCAATATGGCTGTCACATGAATTTAAGGTTTGTAACACAGTTGGGGTGTGTACTCATGTCAGGTTGGGGGATAAAAGGCTAACTTATTTGATGATTAGTCAAAATTTGTTTTTGACTATAGTTACCTTTTAAGTATGGCTGCCACCGAAATGGGAGGGTAGGTCAGTAGGTGTGTGTACCTGGGTCTGGTTGAGGGGGTGTCTTTTTTGTGTTACAACCATAAAAATATCTTTTATTGAGGATAAACTAAAATTAGCTTTTTTGACTTTAGTTACCCTTTAAGTAAGGCTGCCACAGGAATGGAAGGGTAGGTCATTAGGTATGTGTGCCCATGTGAGGTTGGGTTATGTCTTTTTTGTGTTTACAACCATAAAACTAACTTTAATTGAGGATATATAAAAATTAGTTTTTTTTACTTTATTTACCCTTTAACTATGGCTGCCACAGGAATAAAAGGGTAGGTCAGTAGATGTGTGTACCAGTGTGAGGTTGGGGGTATGTGTTTTTGCATGTATGACCATATAACTTTTATGGATGATTGATCAAAATTATTTAACTATATGGGAATGGAAAGGCAGGTCAGTAGGTGGGTGTACCTGTGTCTGTGTGGGGGGTTGGTAATATAAGAGTTTGTGTTTATGACCATGAAACTGTTTTGAAATATTCACATTTAAGGATTGTTACCATTATAGTCTATGCGAATAAATGTCCCGAAATTCGGCGATAACGATGTAACGCTTATGCGGATTCCTTAGCACACTTCTCCAATATGCCCCGCACGTCTGTACCGAATTTCATGTCTCTAGCTCAAAAACTGTGGGAGGAGATACAGTCCAAAAAAGTGAAAGAATAAAATTTAAGAAGAAAAAAAAAAAGAAGAAATAGAAAGAATAGTAATTTGGCTCTTCAAGCCAAATTAATCTATATTTACAGGCTGTGCTGATGACCGTTAATACATTGTAACTAATATCAGGTTTGAAACTTAGGGGCATATTTATAATCTTTACCGTTTTGTACTATTACTACAGAATGATTTGTATTCCGGCCATAGTTATAAAGCTGATCATTTTTGCACCACGGCAATGTGCAGTGATAGTGTTTTCTCTTTTCGGCATGATACTGTACTTTACGCATCAATGTTGCTGGCTGCCTGGCTCTTATACTGTAAGTGCCCTTAAGGCACTTAAAAGTGCCTTCGTTGGGGGTCCCACATCTCAAAACCAGGACCCCTGGCTCCTATGAGAGCCCATGTGGCACAAATAAAAGCCTTTAGGATAAGGGTGTCCCACAGCTCAAAACCAGGACCACCCCTGGTACTAAGAGGGGCCTTTTCAAGTCTTTGACACCTTGATCTTCTTCCAGCTTCATTCCCAAGACTTCTGAGTTCTGCACAAGTTTGCACCACTTTAAATAAGATTTAAAGTGGTCAGATTTACCAATCATATTTTAATAAAATGACAAAATATTAAAAAAATGATTGGTCAATATTTGAACATATGATTGCTAGGAATGAAATATTAAGCAATCAAAATTGCATTTGGTCTTTCAGCAATCCTTTATAAAGAGGTGCAAACCTGCATGGAACTCAGAAGACATTGGGATGATGAAGATGAAAGTCTTCAAGATCAAGAAGTCAGTGATATTGGTGTCGGTATTGACACTGGCTGTGTCATCAGCAGTCGTGGTGACATCTGTGTCATTAATGGGAGAAAGAAGGCTGCCTGATGAAGCTTGGAAAAGTGAAACACGTAGTATTGGCATAAAGAAACCAGGAAGTGCTTGACAACTTCTACAAGTCACGTGACCACACGCCAAGCTCCAAAGGATAAACAAACCTACCGGAGAGGCCATAGACGAGTTTTTCTTACTGTCTGGGGAATCAGTAGGACGCTGGGATTTCTCCCTATACCCTGAGAGCCGGAGCATGTATTTTTGCTGAGATAACTTTCTATGTGCACATTTTAGATCTGAATATCTTGGCTTATTATTATATTCTCAGTCCTTTTAGGATAATATACCGGATTATATTTGCTCTACTGGATATACTCATATACTCTTGGTTATATAGGTTGGACATTTGTTCCCCTTTTTGGAGGCATTTGAATATTTTTATTCCCCACTGGTCATACCTCCGATGAATTTTCACAATATCTGCAGTGGGGTTATGCTTTTAGGCTGTTTATATATTTTCTATATACACTGCATTTGCTGTTTTATATCTATAACTGCTTTTTTAGACTTTGCAGTCATATTATATATTTTATCTTTTTCCCTTTGAGCTGGCCAGCTCATATATAGTTATTTATCTATTGCTGATATTTTTTCTGCAGGTGTATTAGATGTATTTTTGCACCTTATTTAGGGTATTGGACTAACTTTATTGGTATTAAATATTTTATTAAATATTTTGAGTATATTAAATATTTTATTAAATATTTTGAGTATACTCCATATTCTTTTCACAGGTTGCATTCTTGTTTATTTATTTTATAGTTGCCAGGTGGATTCAGTTTTGCTGTATCCCCCAAGCAACTAATTCCCTGGTTGGGGATTTCCATAAACCAACTGCAACGAATTCTCTGCTTCACTACATCAGTTCACATCCTAGTAGTCTAGTCAAGAACATCACAAAAGGCCAATATTTACAAATTAGGCGCAAATTGTACTAAACATAATGCATTTTTACAGGAAGCTGAGAAACTTGAAAAGAGATTCATAGAGGCTACCCGAAGCAGTTACTGATGAAACAAGAGATATCAAGAAAGACACACCCAACATGAGCTACTTCAGACAATGAAAAGGAGTTCAGATAGTAAGGTGCGTTTTATTTCTAACTACAATTTAGAACAGCATGCAATACGTGAATCCCTATGTAAAAACTGGCATATACTCACCAATGCCCCATTACTATCTCAATTCATAGGTACCTCTCCTGACATTACTTTCAGACGTTCACAGAGCCTGGGATATATATGACAAAAAAACCTGATCTCTGGAATTCTGAACACTCAAAGCAACTACTATTGCAAGGATATTACAACTGTAATTCTAAGAACGTGATTTATGGGTTAGAGTGTAGCTGTAATAAACTATATTGGTGAAACTACTAAATGATTGAAACAGAGACTGTCAAATCATCTCTCCAACATCAGGTTGGCCCCTAGGGATCATAAAGGGGGGGAAGTACTTGACAAGTGTTGCACAGCATTTCTTAAAAATCCATCACGGGCAGGTGAAGAGACTAACATGTTTTGTCATTGACTCTGCCAAATTGAACATGAGAGGCGGTGACCTTGACAATATACTATTAAGAAAGAAAAGCTGTTGGATTTACCTAATGGACTCAATGAAGAGCTGGATTTGATGCCATATATCTGAGCATTGACTACACATACGTATATAGTTTTTGGCTACATACAGTAATATTATCCCTTCTTATTTTACAGCTGATTTCTATACTAAGTGTTCAATTTTAACTGCATGGATTGTTACTGTGCATACGGAGAACCTGTCCCACATATAATAATAATATAAAATTATTATAAAAATTATATAAAATTATATAAAAATAATAAGAATGATACATTCTTAGGACTTGTTACTTTGTAATCGGACAAAGGACAACTAGATAGATTAATAATTCTCTCCTAATCATCTGGACCGTAAGGTAGTAATTATCTGTAATAATGGGATTACACATGCTTACAACTTTATATGATTATTTACGCTCACAGACTTTCTACAATCTTTACAATAAACCTGATATAGCCTAAAGCTAAATGAAGAAATGATGGAGCTTTAGAATACAAACTTTATTACTTAGCGATGATCAGCGTCTGTGATAAACAAGGAGCGTTATTGAACTCCTCTTCATACTATTGCAGCTAGCGTACTGTTATTGATATGGAATTTGTGCTCTTATGTGAACTAAGAATCTATCTTCTCTATTTTGTACATTTATGAAATTTTCTTCCAATTTCATTTGGCAAGGCTGAATCACTTAGGTCCGATGACAGACAATCTTATTGCTTAATGGTCCTCTATTTCTGATAGCCAATTGTATTAAACTATATACTTACCATATGTGGAACAAACTGGAAACATAACTACTGTTCTTCTTTAAATATATCTTTCAAGTTTGATCTAAGATGTGATTTTGTAATAACTTAATATTGTACTCCATTATCTATTGCTATTAGATGGCTATTTATTATACTGCAGTAATATATATTGTAAATTAATATTGTGTTTACTTCTGACTACTGATTTTATTGACAGAACTAACAGGGAGGTGTTATTTTTGTTAAACGGATAAGCGCGATGTCAGAACAGACTGTTTTTACCCTTCTCCAGAATGGCCGCAATAGACTGATGACATCATTATGACGAGTGGTAGCGATTGACTAGCGCACCACTCAGCATAGATAGCCATGAAAGCCTGATACAGGAAGTAGAAGGGCTATAAAGACACGCGGTTATCATAGAAGCCTCACCACTTTGGAAAAAACCCTAATGGCATGAAATTCGTCAGCAGAGCCAGCCTAGAGTCTGATGCCTCACTGAGTTCCTACTTTATACTGTACCTGCTGATCTAGTGCTTCCCCCAAATAAGGGGGATAAGTATAGGCTTATTTACTGACTTTACTGCCTAATATAGATAGGTTGTGATTCCTGTATACTTTTCTATGCCTTTATATCTACCCTACTTTTATGTCATATGCACTTTACTATGACTTATATGCACATATGCATAAAGCACTTTATAGACATCAGGTATAATTTTACTATTATGCATCTTGCTCTTGATGTTTTCTATGTTTTTAAATGTTTTTAATTGATTTCCCTGTATCTAGTTAAATAAAGGGATTTTATTTATACTGACAATATGCGAGTGCCTCGGGCAATCTTCTTTAGCTTTATGAATATTTAAACTTGGTCTGCTAGGCCCTGCTCCAACTTTTCTATATGGGGACATCTTTTAAGATTAAAAGAAAAGAAGACTCATCTTCAGGGTAGGAAAGGTGTGGCAATTGCAAGTTTTTTGAATAGCTTTAAAAGTAGGCAGGATAAGTTTCTAAAACTAAATAATATTGAGAATTACTGGTATTAATATATATACTGTAGTTCTGGTTGATTGCCATTTGGAGTTAGGAAGAACCCCCCCTCCCCATTTTTTTTTTTGCCTTGCTCTAGATCAACTATTAAGGTAGGGTTAAAGATTAGAGTCTAAAGGATGGATGTATGTCTCTATTTAACCTAAATTACTATGTTGCTATGTCTGTGATTATGCAAGGGAAGAGGTTTTAAGAAAGAAAAACTTTATTTAAAGGGCAAGTCCAGCCCTAAAACAAAAACTTACATATAAGTAAATCACCCCCCAAAACGGTAATAGTTTTAAATCTGAAATATATAATTCTAATCTGAAATCCTGCACAATGTCCTGTTTCCCCTGTCTCTGCTTCCTGGTTCTTCCAGTTAGCAACTGTCAGTTATGGATTTGACAGTTGACATCAACAGCCAATGACAATGTTAATCCTCTATCTGCCTCTTCTGAGAATGCCCAGGCTCAGTACACGTTTCTAAATTGCTGAGTTTCCATGAGGCATCCAGAAGCATAGCAGGCATACAGTAAATGAATTCATAGGACAAAGTATGATATATCAACATATATTTAAGAGGCCATTCTTTCTAAAAGATGTTGTTATGAGGGTAAGTAAATGCAAATATTTACCAAGTGGGTAAGACTGTACAGCAGTAACTCATTCCTGTTGTTATTTTTAACAACGCAAAATCTCACAAACATATTAAAATATCCAGGTAAGTGGCATACCATTACACTCATCTAAAAATGGGCAATTCACTGTTTAAATATTTTTTATTAAGTTTAGTTGCCCTTTAAGTAATAGAAAAATTGCTTAGTTATTGCACATATGATTTAACTGTTCAGACTGTCTATAGATGAGACCTGAAACGGATTTAGAAAAAAGACGAATAGGCCACACTTCCTTTAATATACAAGTTTGTGTTGGCTGGGCATCTTATATTTATAAGTCTGTGTGCTAGGCATCTTATTTTTACAGTTCATGTGAAGGCACATGTTATATTTATAAGTTTGCGTGGGTACAACTTACACTGTGCTTATATCTGTTGTATTCTGTTAGACAAACTGAACAAAGTTTAGTTCTTGAAGATGTTTTGGTAATCATCTGACTGGCTTTCTCAATTCAGATTGACTTGTACAAGAATCTGCTGGCAACTAAGTACCCTTGAAAGTCCCAACAGATTCTTAATTGCCAACAGATTCTTGTACAGAATCATTCTGAATTGAGAAAGACAGTCGGATGACTAGTAAAACGTCTTCAAGAACTAAACTTTAAGTCCAATTGATCTAACTGAACACAACAGATATACTACTGGTTATGTTACATGCGGTATCAAATAAAGTGAACTGGATTGCACCCACTAAAAAATTTGTACTTAATTACATTTAAATGGCAATATAAATCTCTAAAAATAGGCATATGGCTGTTTTCTGCCTCGTCTTATTGCAAATTTAGACTTCTATTGAATATACAGTGACACATTAAAGCACAGTGAAAATATGCAAAAAGAGAAGAGGGGACAAAACCTCATCTTTTTCTACATTAGACATAACAAAAAGAATAAGTCTACATATTAGCAAAATAAATATTTGTATAGTGATGGTTTTAATACACTTATTATGTTCTGCTGAATAACAGAAGCAGCGTTTTCTAATCAAATTAAGGCTCAAAGGCTGATAGGATTTTGATCATTTCAATGTAATAAATTCCTTGCTTCTAAAAGAAGAATCTTTTAGTAACAAGTAAGAACATGTAATACAGGTTGGTGTTTAGTTATTATTTTTAGGTTAGTATCCTTCACATTAGTCCTTTAATGCATAAGGTTTTAAATTAAAATGTGGATAATGGATTAGATACAAATACTATATTTTATATTTTTGTACAATATTTATATGTAAATGCTGTACATTTACTAAATAAATAATATGCCTGCATAAATATTTTGAAGGGCATGTCCACCCCATGTAATAATTTTCGGCATACAGTAGGGCTCCTTCCCCTAACCCCAACGCTATAATACATTTTTTAGAAAGTCCCCCAAACTCTACTTACCTTCCCATTTCCTCCACCATACTGCCCAGCCCTCTGCTTGCATGAAACTGCAAGCAGGGGCCGGACCGGAAGCCACGTCCCTGATTGGCTGAAAGGCAGCCAATCACGGACGCAACTGCTGGCTGCACAGAATGCCGGGGGAGAGAGGTAAGGTAAGTAGAGTTTGGGGGACTTTGTGAAAAATGTATTATAGCAGTTGGGGCTGGGAGAAGGAAACTTACTATGTGCCAAAGAGTTTTTACACTAGGGGTAGGGAGAGGAAAACGGGAGGGAGAGGGAGGGGGAAGGGCTGCTCTGAGCAAGACAAAAACCTCTGAGAGGAAGCCTCAGAGGGGGAAACAATTTCCCTCCCTGCAGTGCTCCTGGTGGCCAGTTTTTGGGACTTTGGGGGGACAATACAGGAGAACCATTTGGAGCAGGGATGTAAGGTAAGGATTTTATTACACTACAGAGTGGGGCCAGTAGTGGGTTAAATTATAGTTTTGGGAGTGGACATGCCCTTTAATAATAATACCAAAAAGAAAGACTTCTTTGCTGCTTAAAGTGCAAATTTCTAAAAACTGTGTGCAGTTTGTGGGAGGAAATTTTTAAAAAATAATTTTACAGGTATATTATTGTTCAATTTCACTATTAAGTTGTTATATACATAAACAGTATTCAATGTGGATAGTTATTTGCATTCAAGTATTACACTTCATACTTTAAAGCATTTATTCTGTTAATAATGGTAATATATACCTGGGAGTATAAAATAGGGGAGGGGATTGGGATGGGTAAACCTTGGGTGGGGTGGTGGGGACAACGGTCACTTATATTTTAGCTTTTGGTTCGTTTTGCTCGCTTTTTCAGGTAACTATCTTTTGCAAATAGTTTGTCATGCATAGATTTTGTGGATACCTCTTATACTGTTATTATTAACGGTGGAAACTAGTCATGGGTTTTATGTATTAAGCCAGGGGACCATACATTTTTCTGGGTGTCCTCTTCCCATGTTTATCACTCTTTCTTTTTTAAATTCGTTTTTATTTTATTCCCATATTGTATGTCAGTTACATTTGTCACATTTTACAGTAATATTCATTATCTGCATATTTTGTTTTGAAACCTCTTATTACAGTTCTGTTTAGATATTTAAACTTGTAACATTCTTATTTACAATAAACTTTAAACAATTACCTCATATTATTTGTTCGTGTCTTATTACTATATCATAATACTGTTTCTTTTCGACCATTTATTTTGCTGTCCGCGCGAGGTCTGCCAGGTCCGAGGGTGGGTTACTTAGTTACTGGGTTTTCAGAGTGTATTTTGTTTAATTTAACTAAATTGGGTTGGTAGTTGAGACTGAGTCGTACCAAGTGCTCCATACTTTTTGGTATTTTTGTGAGCATTTCCCATGTATATATAGGACTTGCTGGTATGGTAGATCTTTATTAACTAATTGGATCCATTCCTGGATTGTCGTTGGGTCAGATGCCAGCCATTTTAGCACTATAGCCTTTCTGGCATAGAAAAGTAGTTCTCTACATAATAGTAGTGTGTTCCTATCCCTTGTTTCTGGTTCTAGAATCCCTAATATATGAGATTCCGGGCTGAGGGGTATTGTTAGTTTTAGTTGTGATTTCATAAAATCATTGACCCCTTGCCAGTATATTTGGATTGGTTGGCATGTCCATAGCAGATGCCAGCTGTCAGTTTTGATTTCACCATATCTCGGGCAGTTCAAGTCTGGGCGTCTTTTAGCTCGGTGCAGTCGTATCGGGGTTAGATATGCTTGATTCAGTATATAAAACTGGATAAGTTTGTTTTGTGCTGCTGGGGCATTTTTATCACTCTTACATATGGGACATCCTTGTTCAATAGGGCTTTACATTGTGTGAGTCTAGGTGGGTCAGGTGCCATCTACACATTTTTTTCCTAGCATAGAACAATGATCCTTTCAGAAGAGACATTCTGTTTCTGTCCTAGTTCTCTATTTCAGGGGTCCCAAGTATACAGTACATAGCTTGGGATCAAGTGGAACTGGTTGGGATAATATAGTGGAGAGATAGTAATTAGTCACCTTATTCCAAAATCAGTACATTACCGGGCACTCCCAAATCAGATGCCAGAATGTGGCTTCATGTGCCACTTAGGACAGAAATTGTCTCTGCCTTGTGTAATATGACTATGATTATTGGGGTGAGATAGGCTTGTTGCAATATATAAAATTGTATAATTTTATTGTTTGCTGCTGAGGAGTGTGGGAGGTATTTTACATTTTAAAAGTATGAATAAAAGAATGGCACCGTTATGTAGCGTTTGATTCCAAATGTATATTTATATAGTTTGAGAAGGGTATTTCTGTGAATTTCACCCTTGATTTTGTTTCAGTTTGTTATTTTTGGAGAAAAATTTGGTTGTATGTAGTGTCTAAAGCTCTGTCATTTACAGGGATATTTTAGTCAATTTGGCAGTTATTCTACATTAACTGTCAGAAGTGGTTATAAATTTCAATTTGCTGCAAAAATTGATTTTAAAAATCTAGGGGGTGCAAATTCCTGGAAATTCTCTGAAACAGAACTTGACAAAAGTGGGAAATTCTGCTTGGCACTAAATGGGCAAATATCAAGCAATAAATAATAAGTTAATAACCTATCATTAACACAGGCAAACAAAATATTTATTTGAATGCAAAACAAATTTCAAAATATTGAGCAGTAAAAAAAAAAATTTCTAAGGCCAAGTCTTTCCTCTGTAATATGATAATTGTCAAATTAACAATAGAAAATATGAAAAACAAGCACATACCTTGCCTTCTGCATCTCGCTTTAGGCGCTCCTCCTCTTGATGATGTTCCTCTTCTTGCCTAAGACGATCTTCATTTTCCCTTTTACGCATCTCTTCGAACTGCTGCTGCCGTCTGCGTTCATCTTCCTGCAGTTAAGGTGATTGTAGCTGTGTTAGTGCGCACATAGCATCTAATAAATGGGATAAGTACTGTAGGTTGCATATCATGGCTACTCCCATGCTACCTTCTTTCCATGGGCCTGGGTACCGTAATCCTGTTTATGAACTACTACCCCAAGTATTAAGCCTGATGACCAGACCTAATGGTCTGCTGGTCCTGCATAAAACCTGGGGAAAATATTGGGTGTGTTCTCAGGCTCTGCCACTATGATACCTTGCCAGCAAGTAGGCCTCTATGACCACTCTGTTTCCCAATGCTAAATGCCCACCCCATGCCTTTGCTGATTTAACATCAACATCATTTAAAGGCACAGCAACAGCATTGAGGCTAATTGTGACAGTTAGCAGGCCCCTTATTACCATCATGAATGAGGTCCTCCACCAGAATCTTTAAAAGGTTAGCCAATGGAGTCGACAAGGCAGAATCTCAAAGAACCTCTGGCAGTGCATATCTCACAAACATATTGAAAGCAGAAACTACAGTCCAAAAAGAATAAACTGCATGAATTGATAAAAATATAGCACTGACTTATTAAGTACAAGACAAAATATACAAAATACATAAACTTACTTACAGACCTGAGATTCCTATTCCAATATGGTATGGTCAAAATGGAAGCTTAAACCACACCCCTGTGTCTACTCCATGTGGATACTGAAAGGAAGTGTAATCCAAAAAGAGTTTATGTCTGCTACATAGGATGTGATGTGTAGTGTAATGGTTATATACACCAATGGTCCTTATATACACCAGCCTGCAGGTGAGATCAGTGAGTAATGAGAAAAGACAACCCTGCTCTCTATGGCTAGGAGAGAAAGTGAAAGTATATAGAAGTGTGTGGTTTGATCCCTTGCACAGTGTGATGATTGACTGCAACACAAGAACCTGTTACCATGTGTTGGGAGGGCAGATTATTGGACAGACAATTTACCTTATTGGATTACAAACTCTGAGACAACAGACAAGTGTACACCAACTTACAAGGACACAACATACAGGCGTGGTCAATATTTAAAGTGGTGCACCATAGGCAGGGACTACTCCATTAATGCACGTTATGTTTATGTTTTGTTATTAAATCATTGCAATAGCTACTGTTAAATGTAATTAAAACGGGTTTATCTTGTTTAAACAAAGTAAGTGCACTGTCTGCTTTGTGCCAGACCACCAGAGAAACCCTCTATGTGCCATGCTACCCATAATCATTCCATAAAGCAGTGATCTGGTACAAATTGGTGGCAGAAGAGTTGGTAATATGATTTTTTCCCCGTTTTCTCTGTATATTTGTTCACTGTATTAAAGGGCATCTCTACCCTCGATATTAATTTTTGATATATTGCAGAGCATCCCCTCCCACCCCCAACCACTATGTCAGATGTGTAAAAAAAGAATCCAAACTCTACTTACAGCCCCTCGCTCCAGTTTCATTCTAATTCGCCTCCCTGCCCGAGGCAGAGTCCCTCATGTAACAAGCTATGTGTGGTTTGAAAGAAAGAAAAGAGTTTGGCAATGGGCCTTTGGCTGCGTTCATTTAGTGAAATGGAAAAGGGGCAGAAAAAAAAGGGATTGGCCTAAAATCAGTGTGGTAAAGTTGGAAATAAATAATTGAGTTATGGGTATAGAGGTTAAAAAGTTATTTGTTGAAAATTTGTTAAATGCTGTGGCCTGATTTCACCACCTTAAAAGGGTAGCTCTACTGATGAAAAAGCATTTTTTTTGGGGGGGGGGGGGTTATTTTAAAGTACACCCTCCTTCAACCTTTTTTTTTTCAGAATTCCCCTTCATTTGCTTGCAGCAGCATAGAAATTTGTGCTAGCTCTTGAGGGAGTGTCTTCCCCTGTGCTGGGAGTGCTGTCACTCAATATGCATCATCATGGTAGCAGACACACCCACTTGACTGCACTTGGCTGCAGTAAAGAAATCCTTTCCTCACTGAGTTAATACTTAAAAGGCATGTCCACCCTTGAATTTTTTTTTTATATAACATCCCCCCTGTCCCCCCAGCCCCAACCGCTATATTTTTATTATTAGAAAGTGCCCCAAACTTTACTTACCTTCCCTCTTTCCCCTGCCGCACACTGCCAGGCCCTCTGCTTGCGAGAAAATGCAAGCAGAGGGGCGGGACCGGCAGTCGCGTCTGTGATTGGCTGAGCGGCAGAGGAAAGAGGTAAGTAATGTTTGGGGCACTTTCTAATAATAAAAATATAGCGGTTTGGGCTGGGGGGACAGGGGGAATGTTATATGTAAAGGGTTTTATGCTAGGGGGAGGGAATCCTAATCGGGAGGGAGAGGGAGGGGGGAGAAGGGCTGCAGTACACATGCCAAACTTCTCCCAGAGGCCAGATAGGAGGCAGAGTCCTCCTGGTGGGCAGTTTTTGGGTCTTGGGGGGGGACTACAGGAGAACCATATGGAGCTGGGATGTGAGGTAAGGATTTTATTACACTACATGATGGGGCCATTACTGGGGGGGATTTAAAAGACCACAGCATTTACAGGGAAAGACCTGTCACTCCCAGGGGACCTTTTGGCCGGGGGGGGGAAAATACAACAGTGGCCCTTTGACCACGCCCACTTTGCTAAGGTCACACACACTTTAAGTTACGCCTATTTTTAAGACTACTTTTGCCAATTTACAAGGTTACCTGCAAGTGTATGTTGTTGTTACGATAACTAACAGACTAATAAACTGGAGGGCTAACTTAACACTGGCTAATAATCTGGAGGGCTGATAACACTAGCTAATGATCTGGAGGACTTACAACACTGGGTAATGATCTGGAGGGCTGACAACACTGGCTAATGATCTGGAGGGCTGACAACACTGGCTAATGATCTGGAGGGCTGATAACACTGGCTAATGATCTGGAGGGCTTACAACACTAGGCAATTATCTGTAGGGCTGAAAACACTGGCTAATGCTCTGGGGGCCGATAACACTGGCTACTGATCTGGAGGGCTTACTACACTGGCTAATGATCTGAAGGGCTGATAATACTGGTTAATGATTTGGAGGGCTGATAATACTGGGTAATGGCCTAGTGGGCTGATAACACTGGGTAATTATCTGGAGGGCTGACGTAACACTGGGCTCTGGAGAGCTGATAACACTGGGTAATTAAATGGAGGGCTGACTAATAATAAAGTTCATCATATTCCAGAAAAACACATATATTGCTCTGCACTCAGCATACTTCACTTAAACTTTGCTGTGCTGCTTCTTTTAATCTGATAAGCACATGCTACTATCCCAATCATCTTTTAGCCTGTCAGCCAAGGCAGGCAGCACATAGTTAAGCTTTAAGCTGAGGCAGCATCTCCAAAACCTCATTACTGACCTCACATTCTCATAATTTATTTTAATTTATGCTGTGGTGCATGTAAGCCCCCAGTGTCAGTAAAGAGGTTCAGCAGCAGAGGAGGAGTTTCTGGTTACTTGCCAATGTTAGAGCTAAAGGCGCACACTGTGCTGTTTAAGCACCTAAATTACTAGCTTCTGTGGCAGCCCAAATTTTTCATTGGAGACCAGCCCAAGGGGCATTTGCCCCTCAGCCTACTGGGCCAGTCCTCCCCTGGTCACTCCAAAAGTGTAATGTACCTTATACCTGACCTGTTACTAGGATCTTTCACAGTCTATCAGCACACTTTCTGCATCAATTAAGAGAATCAACAGAGAAAAGTAGGAAGGGGGGAGGGAAGGGGAGATGTGTATGTAGAGCAGTGTCGATGGTGAGGCTGTGCAGAACTTACCATATATATTAGAGTAGAAACTGAGGTTTTAAGGATTTAAAAGTACCTTAAAAACCTGACCTCAGTTTATATGCGGGTCACAAGCATCAGAAGAAAACGTGAACAAGCCTACTGGGTGCAGATTGGTGAAGGAACTCCTGTGATTTAGTGAGGAGACCGGAGCCAAGGATCCTCTTGTGTATGGGGGGGGTTTAAGGGTGGGCTAATAAGTCTAGTGTACAATGGAGGGGTGGTGAGGGTAAGCTTGTGAATTGTATTTTCTGTGATTACATGCAAACAAAGCATGCTGGCACGCTGATGCCCGAAACATGTCGCAGCAATAAACATTTGCAGATTTAACTGCATGAGAGTCCTCTTCCTTCTTTTCTATATACGAATATCGGATTGGTTGGGGCAGAATTAGCACCATTTTAAACGATAAGAACTTTTATTGAATAACCCTGATTGAGAATTACTGGTATTAATACATATACAGTAGATCTGGTTGATTCAGGGATACATTTCCGATTGCCGTTTGGAGTAAGGAGGAATCCCCCCCCCCCCTTTTTTTTAGTTTTTTTTTTTTGCCTTCCTCTGGGTCAACTGTTCGGAACGGTTAAAAAGTTAATAGGTTGGACTTCTGTCTTTATTTAACCTAAATAAGATGTTACTATGTTACGAATCAGAAGGCAGAATACCTCAAAAGCAGTAATCTGTGCCTCACTTCTACGATAATTTTAATGTGGTTGCTGAGAATTTCTTCTTACTGGTTCTGTGTTTTTTAAATCTGAAAGTAATAAATAAATGCAGATCATACAACACCGGCTTTGAACTAAGGGTTGTGTCAAGAGCAGAAGAAAGCAATTATTCTGCTGCAAGACAGATGCGAGAATGGCAAAAAATGAAGTCAGAATTGGAAAAAATGCCAAAGTCAAAAAAGGCTTGTCTTGGTTTAACAACCTCATATGGGGATCTAGAGACTGACTTTCATGAATGGGTTGTGGAATGTCGTCTGAATGGATACTGTATAACACGGATGGAAAATCAATTATGTGCCCTTCAAATGGCTAAAGATGAGCAATATAAAACAGAGGGTATTGAACAAAATTGTTGCATAGCTTCATAAATAGGTTTGGCCTTGACCGACGACAAAGAAAGATTTCACAAAAACTGCCACAAAATCAGAAGCATTGACTGTTGATATTTTGTGGCATCTTTGGGAGAAAAAAACTACCAGGAATGAAAAAAAAAAATTTCATAGTGGTTCTGGCATGTTTGGCCAATGAAGACAAGCTGCAGCCTCTTATTATATTTAAAAGGAAGCCTTAATTACCTCTGCAAATTATTGTCCACCCACATGGAGGAACAAGAAACAAAAAAATGTCTAGAAGATATTTGGAATGGACGACCAGGAGTAGCCTTAAAAAAACAACTCAATGCTAGTTTGGGATATGTTTAGAGCCCATAAATATAAAGATGTCAAGAAAATGGCAAAAAGTAATTTCAAACCACTTTGGCTGTTAATTCTAGGTGGGCTTACATCTGTCTTACAGCCTCTGGATGGGTCTATAAACAAACCTTTTCAAGACTGTGTGTGAAAAATGTGGCATGAATGGATGTCATCTGGTCAAGCCCGATTGACAAAAGGTTTCCACCTTCTTATGAAGCATGACATAGAATTAAGTAGCAAAGTAAGATGCATGGGAGGACATTCCAGAAAACATCAATCCAAACGTGCTTTTCAGAAATGCGGTATAAGTAACACCATGGATGGTAGCGAACCATGTTTTATATCAGGACAGCAGCAGCGAAGATGATAGAGATATTGATGATGATATTGTCTTTGCAGATGACATTACATCAGCTGAATTTGAGGCACTATTTGGAGAAACTGATGATGAGGAATCTTCTAAATTGAAGTGACTACTGAACAAGTTGTTTATTTCAAATAAATACTTTAAAAGAAAAAAACATGGACCTACACTTAATTCATGTTCATTTTCTAATCATTTTTACTAATTACAGGTTTGCATTAGTGTTCATATTTTCTACCCTCGGTTTATACTCAAGTCAATAATTTTTACTCCTTTTTTCATTAAAAATAGGTACCTCGGTTTATACTCGAGTATATATGGTATAAGTGTCGCAGACCCTACAAAAAGCAGTGAACCATGGAGTTGGGGGGAAATTACGAGCACTCAAACAAATAATTTAATGACAAAGCAAGCACAGATGAACATGTGAATACCACCATTTTACGTCTCTCAAATTGTAGTTTCAGATAATGTAAAGTTGTCTTAGTATAGTGACCATTTAAAGATTTATAGCTAATAATGGAAAACCCAGGAGTGGTCTGAGAGTGTAGGGTGCCACTGCAGATGTTTGGAAACTACAATTCTGAGCTACTAAAGCATGCTGGGAGTTGTAGTTTACAAACATCTGGAGTGCCAAGGAATTGGGGGTTACTGTATGGGTTACTGTCCATTAAAATGGCAACTAATGCCTCAAAACAATACAGAATCAGGAAGATGGTATCTATTGTTAAAAACATTGCCTTCTGATTCTGTATTGCTTTGAGACTTTAGTTGCCCTTTAAATGGACAGCAGAATTCCCATACAGTAGTCCCATTCAGTAATAGCCATATTGGATTTGGCTATTACTGTATGGGACTACTGTATGGGAATTCTGCTGTCCATTTAAAGGGCAACTTAAGCCTCAAAACAATACAGAATCAGAAGGCAGTAGTGGTCATACTTTCTACCCTCAACTTACATTTGAGTCAATCACTTTTTACTAATTTTTCAGGTAAAAATAGGTACCTCAAGCTTAACACTAGAGGACAAGTAAACTATATTAAGAGGGAAAGAAATAAAAACTATAATGAAAATGCAGCGCTGTCAGGTTTCCCCCAGACCTTCCCTAACAAGCGCACACAGTGGACAGCACTGTGCAAACACCCTTTTGGTGATATCAGGCCATATAAGTTAAACTGTCTGGGACATAGGAATGATTACTTCTATCTCTCCCTGAATTAGTTTTCATTTAAAAAGTTACTTTTTCTTCCCTTTCTGTTCCCTTTAAACATCAAAAGAGCAATACAATCATCTAGTGGATTTTACACTGTGCTTGTCTATTGGCACCCTTATTTAGTGACATGGGCTGCTCCAAAGCTTACATTCATTCTTTATAGACCCAGCAAAACATCTGGATTCTGGAATATTCACTGTGGTGAGGGTATGGTACAGAAATAATCAGACCAAGATAATATCAATAAAGCTCCAGGACCCGATGTAACACACCCTTAGATTTTAAAAGGCATGTCTAACAGTGAATGGACCTGCCTTGTATTTCACCGTTTAAAGCCAATCTCATATACAGTAGATTATTTAATCTACTGGTCTGAACTATAAAAATCCTTTTCTTATAAATATTACACTTATTTATTGTTCTAACGGTGGAGTGCTTACTATTTAATAGTATTCCAGTTTTAAGGCAGGGAGAATGATCCTGATTCCCCCTCCCTCTCATGTATCTCCCTCTCAAGTGGTCAAAGTGGGACTGTTACTGGAAAACATCAGTAGAGCCATGCTGGATGGTGTTGGACACTAATTTTGACAAGCCTGGCCTTCCGACATGAGATCTCAATAATATATGAGCTGCATTACACAAGCCTAAGGTACTTACAGGGAAATGCACTAGTATAGTATAGTATTTGAGATTGAATAAAGACATACGTTCATCCAGTCCAACCCATCTAGAAATATCCTCATTTCCTGCGTTGATCCAGAGGAAGGCAAAAAAAAAAGAAACAACAAATTTATGAAGGGGAAAAAAATTCCTTCCTGACTCCAAGTGGCAATCGGAAATTTCCCTGGATCAACTCTACTTTATGTATCAATACCAGTAACTTGCAACATTCCTTGTTTGCAGAAACTCATCCAGCTTTTTTTTGAAAATGACCAATGAACCTGCCATAATAACGTCCACTGGAAGACAGTTCCATAGCTTTACCGTTCTCACAGTGAAAAACCCTTTCCAAGCCTAAACCTTTTTTCTTCAAGTCTTAAGGGATGTCCTCGTGTCCTTTGACATGTTCTATTGGTGAACAATGCCCCAGATAGTTTATTGTATGGCCAGTTAATGTATTTATACACAGTAATCATATCCCCACACAAGCGCCTTTTCTCCAGCGTACATAATTGTAACTTTTCCAGTCTCTCTTCATATTCAAGCTCCCCCAATCCCCTTATTAATTTAGTTGCCCTTCTCTGAACCCTTTCCATTTCAAAGATGTCCTTTTTGTAAACAGGATTCCAAAATTGCACTGCATATTCCAAATGAGGCCTTACCAATGCTTTGTAAAGAGGGAGAATTACATTTTCCTCCCTTGAATCCATACCTCTATTTATACAAGACAATACCATGCTGGCTCTGGCTGTTGCCGCCTGGCACTGCTTGCTACCTTTAAGTTTGTTATCCACCAAAGCTCCAAGATCCCTTTCCAACAGGGATTCACTTAACACAGAGCCATTTATAGTATAAGCAGCACAAGGATTTTTAAGTCCAAAATGCATCACCTTACATTTATCAACATAGAATTTCATCTGCCACTTAGCAGCCCAATGTGACAATCTATCTAAATCCCCCTGCAACGATTGCACATCCTCTGAAGTTTTTAATGGTCGACAAAGTTTTGTGTCGTCAGCAAACACAGAAACCTTGCTGACAATACCCACTTCCAAATTATTAATAAATAGAATAGAAGCAGCCCCAACACAGAACCTTGTGGCACCCCAACTTCGCACTTTAGTCCATAATGATGAAGCTCCATTTACAACTACTCTCTGCATCCTATTCATTAACCAATTTTCTATCCATGTACAAATGTGACTCCCCAGACCAACAGACCTTAGCTTATACATTAGTCGCCTATGGGGGACTGTATCAAAAGCTTTTGCAAAATCCAAGTAAACTACATCTACTGCTATGCCAGAGTCTAAATTTCTACTTACTTCCTCATAAAAGCCAAGCAAGTTAGTTTGACAAGATCTACTCCTCCTAAATCCATGCTGGTTACTACTTATGTCAGTCCTTGAAACATACTCTAGAACATGTTCCCTTATTAAACTTTCCAGGATCTTCCCCACCACTGAAGTTAAACTTACAGGCCTGTAATTCCCCGGCCGTGAACGACTACCCTTTTTGAATATTGGAATAACATCAGCCTTTTTCCAATCCAGAGGCACACCACCGGACATGAGGGAATCAGCAAAAATAAGAAACAATGGCCTAGATAAAACTGAACTTAGCTCCCTAAGTACCCGAGGATGTATTTTATCCGGTCCAGGAGATTTTTTTAATATTAACCTTATTTAGTTCTTTCTGTTCCATATCCTCGGTTAACCAAAGTGCACATGAATCTTTTATACCATTATTGCTACTATACTCTATGATATCTGTACTTGGATCTTCTATAGTGTATATAGAGGGAAAAAAATTATTCAAGACATTTGCTTTATCGCCATCCTGCGTAACTAACTTATCCCCATTAATTAATGGTGCCACAATTCGCAGTCCTCATCTTCTTACTATTAATATACTTTAAAAAAATTTTAGGCTTAGTGATGCTTTGTTCAGCTATCCTAACTTCATTATTAATTTTAGCGAGTTTGATTGCTTTCTTACACTCAGTTACAGTTTTTATAATCCCTAAAGGCCTTTTCCATTCCCTCGGCCTTAAAGGTTTTAAATGCCTTTTTCTTCCTTTTCATTTGCCTCTTTGCATCAGAATTCAGCCACATGGGTGCGGATTTATTTTTCTTACATTTATTTCCCAAGGGTATAAATTTAGATGTGAACTGGCTTAAAATCCCCTTGAACACAGTCCACTTCTGTTCAGTACCTTTTCCTGATAATACATTATCCCAGTTGACAATCTGAAGAGCTGCTTTTAACCTGGAAAAATTTGCCTTCCCGAAATTAAAAGTCTTTGTTAACCCAGCTCACTTTTCCTTTCGATAACAAAGTCCAAACTCCACAATTTCATGGTCACTATTCCCTAAGCCTCCAGTTACCTTTATATCTATAATGCGCTCCACAATGTTAGATATTACCAGATCCAACAGAGCTCCTTTTCTAGTAGGAATCCCAACCACCTGTGACAGATAATTATCCTGCAGCAAATTCAGAAACTCATCACCTTTTTCTGTGATGGCAGTTCCACTACACCAATCAATGTCAGGGTAATTTAAGTCCCCCATAATGAGCACACTCCCCAAACTTTCAGCCCTTGCCAACTGCATTTGAAGTTGACTCACCTCCTCTCTGCTAGCATTTGGCGGCTTATAGCAGACACCCCCTTTCCTGTTACCTAATTCCACCCATATTGCCTCCACTTTATCATCCATATCGCCAGTTATCTCTTCTTTTAAATTTGGCTTCAATTCTTTTTTAACATAAACACATACTCCTCCCCCTTTCCTTTTTTCTCTGTCCTGCCTAAACAAGGCATATCCTTCTACTGGCTCCTACACTAATTACTACTAATAATAAAGAAATGTTTGACTTGCAAATGTATTTTTGCAGCAGCTGCATAGGTATCTCAAAAGACACAAAAACTGATTTTTAATTTCAGCTAATAAATGGCTTTATGGTCACACAAAAGGAGGACATTAGTATAGTATTGAGTTTGACTAAAGGCATATGTCCATCCAGTCCAACCTACTCAGCAATACTAACATTTCCTACATAACGGATGATCCAGAGGAAGGCAAAAAAAACAAAACAAAAAAACCCCACCAGAATTATGAAGGGGAAAAAATTACTTCCTGACTCCAAGTGGCAACTGGAAATATCCCTGGATCAACTCTACTTTATTAATTCCAGTAACCTGCAACATTCCTTGCTTTCAGAAACTCATCTAGCTTTCTTTTGAAACTATCAAATGAACCTGCATTCACAAAGTCCAATAGAAGGCAGTTCCATAGTTTTACCATTCTCACAGTGAAAAACCATTTCCGAATTTGAAGACTAAACATCTTTTCTTCAAGTCTTAAAGGATGTTCGAGTGTCCTCCGACATGTTCTTTTGGTGAACAAGGCCTTAGATAGTGTATTGTATGGCCCATTAATATACTTATACACAGTAATCATATCCTCAAGCAAGTGCTTTTAGTCTTCTAATGAAATTAATTGTAACCTACCAATTGGCCTTACCAATGCTTTGTATAACAGAATAACATTTTCACCCTTGAATCCATACCTCTCTTTATACAAGACAACATCTTTCCGGCTCTAGCTGTTGCTTCCTGGCACTGCCTGCTACCTTAAAAGGGAATGTCCACCCCAAAACTAATTTTAGGTGTTATTGGTCATGATTCTAGTTTTAAAACAAGCCAACCCCCATTAAAATCCGTTCAGCCAATTTGAAGATACATACGTTTTTACAGCATGCTTTTTTGCTGACCAGAAACCATGGTAAATTCCCAGAAGTCTTTGTTCCTTATTTGCATATTGCATGAAAAGGGAGTTTCAAAGCCTTTATTCTCTCCCTATCCTATTTAATCTATTAGTGATGTCTGCCATAGGCGCTTCACACTGCAAAAACAGAGGCCTGCACAACACTGATGATGGCTCAATAAAGCTGAAATCGGTCTGTAGTTGGCGCTCTGGTTTTGCATTTAGCTTGTGGAATGCTGTAAAAGTCTCAAATTATAGAAAGCCTAAGCCTAAGATTGGACTATATTTTCTTCAGTATCCAAAACTATTGGATAAAATCCTAATATCATTCCCATTGCCAAGGTTATTCTATATCTGATGCCATATGTCTGAGCAAAAATCATGTTTTATAACCTACTGACAAGCTGAAAACTACAGTAGAGTCTTTTTAGATATTTTCAACTTCAGCAACAGCTGTGAAAGTGGAAGGATTTCCAAATTGGATCTGTTTTTTTTTTATCGCATACTTTTGTTGCAAGTGCATAAATGAAAGATACAATAATGCTTTAACTTAATTTGCACCATCTAATTCAATCTATTACCCAGCTACCCCAAAATGCCATATTGAAGGGGAGGGGTTTCCTTCAGGTTTTAAAGTAATTGATTTTTTATTTAAAATAGCCCAGCTAACCTATTAACCCCCCAGGATCCATTGCTAAGGCCTGGGGTTTCTCATCAGGGTTTACATCGGGTGAAGATGAGTATTTAACTGTTGCTCTATGGACAGATAACAGATTATTGCAATTGCATTCAATAACGGCAAAGACTGTAATGGGATTAGCACCTAACCATGGCATGGGTAATTTTTATTACTTATAATTAGTTATAATTAAAAAAAACTACAGGAAAGTGAACATTTACTAATACATGTAGCATTTAAAGTATAACAGGAAAATGTTGAATTCCAGAAAATTTTTAGAGTACACGCGCAAAGCATAACTTAATATTAATACCCAATTGATTCATATCCTAGTTTATGATGTAAATGAGAGTACTGTATATACTCGAGTATAAACTGACCCGAGTATAAACCGAGATACCTAATTTTACCTGAAAAAACTAGTGTAAGTGATAGAGTATAAGTCCAGGGTAGAAATTATGACCACTCTGCCTACTGATTCTGTATTGTTTAAAGCTTTAGTTGCTCTTCAAATGGACAGCAGAATTCCCATACAGTAGCCCCATACAGTAATAGCCAAATCCAGTATGGCTATTAATGTATGGGACTACTGTATGGGAATTCTGCTGTCCATTTAAAGGGTAACTAAAGCCTCAAAACAATACAGAATCAGAAGGCAACAATAGATACCATTCTACTTCTTACTGTGTTGTTTTGAGGCTTTAGTTGCCCTTCAAATGGACAGCAGATTTCCCATACAGTAATAGCCATACTGGATATGGCTATTACTGTATGAGAATTATGCTGTTCATTTAAAAGACTACTAAATTCTGCTTGTGAAGGTTCTCATTCATCCAGGTCATGGTATATCTGTTGTATTCAATTAGATCAACTGGACTTGAAATGTAGTTCTTGAAGACGTTTCGCTAGTCATCCGACTGGCTTTCTCAATTCAGAATGACTTGTACAAGAATCTGTGGCAATTATGTACCCTGGAAAATCCCAATTAGCATATCACAGCCACGTGTTAAGGGTGTGATTAGATAGTGGCTAAGAGGTGTTATAGGAACGCCCAGAGTAAGGTGTTAAAACAGCATTGTACATGGCAGACAGTTGGTGTCGAACCCCCCACCTCTATTTAGGCTTGGTTTCTTTATTTTCACATAAATGGCCTCCTTAACACCTCTCTTGAACCAGTCACGTTCCTTCGCCAGTATGTTAACATTACAATCTTCAAAGGTATGTCCTTTATCCTTAAGATGCAGATACACGGCTGAGTCCTGACCCGAGGAACGGCTGGGCCAAGACAGCACTCTTACCAGCAGAACTGATCTCAACTACACTACATGGTGGGGCCATTAGTGGGGGGGATTATAGTTTTGGGGGTGGACATGCCCTTTAAAATAAATGAACAAAGCAGAATTGCAGGACTCTTTGAAACTTTGTGGAATCAGCACAAGCCAAATTAAAAGAAATCCTCAGCCATTTCAAGGGCTTATTGTTAAAACCTACAGTAAAGCAAAACAACGATAAAAAAATAAAACCATAATTTGTTTTATGGTAAAAAAAAATGGTTTGCGCTGTTTAAGGCTGATTTCTTTCAGGCTTGTGCATCATTATAGATTTAATTACACAGAGATTTATACAAGTCAAATCTTTATAGGGTTTTCCAAATAGGTTCTGTAAAATGTTTCAGGGCACTAACTTTAGTAACTTACCAAATCTGCACCAGCTTGGAGCAAAACATCTGCTACATCAGTATGACCATTTTCACATGCATACGTTAGAGCAGTGTCACCTGTTGCAGTTGTCGCTTGAACATTGGCTCCTGGAGTAGGGATCAAAACAGATATTAAGGTGTGTAAACACCTTCAAGTTTTAGCACATACAGGGTTATTCAATAAAAGTTCTTATCGTTAAAAATGTTGCTAATTTTGCCCTAACCAATCAGATGTTAGCTTTAAAATGTTAAATAAGATCTGATTGGTTGGGGCAAATTAGCACCATTTTAAACGATAAAGAAGTTTTATTGAATCTCCCGGATAGTTCTAAATGACACAAACACTGGTTTACTAAAGAGAAAGAAATCGCTATTAAAGTGATTAAAAGGATAACTATAAACTAAAATTTAACTTTTTAAAAATGGAAAGTACCTGGGGTAAGGAGGTGGAATTGATAATTCCTAACTCACAACATAATTTTGATGAGGAGCTAACAGATTTAATTTGCCAGGCTAGTCCTGGACTAATCCTTTATTAAAGATAGTGCTGAAGCCAGGAGGAAGACTGGCAGAATCGGTTTACTTTGGGCTGGTGCTCCTCACAGAATCAATATTGGGAGGTAGGAATTACTAATCCTATATCCCTGTCTCAAGTACTTTTAATTTTAACTTTATTTTTTTTTTTTTAAACTTCATACACTACTAAGTTATAAAGATTACATTTTAAGAGATTTTAAAAACTGATCTCCCAGGAAGACTAGTAGATATGGTATCATATATAATTCAAACTAGGTGCTCCAGTTCAACTAGAAGAAAAGATAAAAACTCCTTAATTGACATGGTGCGCCCATGTTATAATTCCTTCATTCTGCTTATATATAAGACCTACCATTTACATGCCAAATTATTAATGGGTTCCACCAGTTTTTGCTATGAAAATAGCCATATCACCATTAGATTTAAATGGTTTGCAAATTATGCTATTAAAGTCATGAAATTGTAAGTATTTTTTTTTAAATTTATAATAAGTTTTGTTTACAATAGTAATATACCAAAGATAATTAAAATATAAAGTACCTGCAGCTAACAGGTATTTGACCAACTCCAAATGCCCTTCCTGAGCAGCTTCCATCAAAGGAGTGGAACACCCAAGCTCAATGTCTGCTCCTGCTTTAATAAGGAAGTCTGCAACCTCCAAAAAACCTCCACAGCAAGCAAGCGTAAGGGCGGTTTCTTGGGTCTCCTCTGTCTGAGCATTGATGTTGGCTCCTGTAAAATCAATGTTTTTATTTCAAAAGCAAAATCACAAATCAATGTTTAAACAAACAGCAATGTTATTGAAGACCTACTGATGTTATCCTTTTGTTTGATCACTATGAGAAAATTCACACAAAGTATATGTTTGCAATAACAGGACTATATGCCAACATAGTTGTACATCAAAAATGATTTAAAATGATGCCAAACATTGTTCATTTGACGGTGTATGTATCTATGCTATTATTCATTATACACTCAAAGGCATAGTAGTTTAGATTTTTGTACAAAAAAAAAATCTATTTAAATCATCTACAAGCAAAGCGAGCAACTAGACAGTTAAAGGGGAACCTAGTAAGTGGCTCTATCGGCTGTGAATTAAAAGCTATAGGTATATAAAGCAAAGGTATAGACATATATGTTCCGCTTCCTTTTTTGCTCGTCTGCGGTGACAAAAACAGGACAAGTTGCATCATAAGTCCCACACCCCCTGAAATCTGATTTAGAATTTTTGGGAAGAGGCTTTGATGCAGCTGTCCTGAACAGTAAGATGGAAGGGGGCATGCTCAAGCCAGCATTAGGTGGAGAAATGGTGCTGGTGATGCCACAGTTCACAGTGTAAGCAAGAAGCAACACAGCTTATACTGCAGTAATTATGGATAGATTTCAGCTAAAAGCATCCTGGAGTCATTTTGAAGGTAAACGTGTGCTCTTTATAACAAAACACACTTATATAAAGACAGGTTCCCCTTCAATTCGGCTATCATTCATTGATATATTGATCAATAAGCTTTCATTTATTATTATTGTTATATTTTGGCCCAACCTTATTGAAGCCTGCATGACTGGCATTCATTTTCTGGCAGCTGAAATTGCTCAGCCATCTTGACTAAAATACTGGGAAGACTGATTGGGCTTTGTTATTGTTATTGGCTGACACTCAGCCGATCACAGACGTGGCTGCCGGTCTGTAGGAAATCATTAACTTACCTGGCTGAACAAAAATGTTTTGGATTGGCAGGAGTAACAGTCAACCAATGTTAACAGAGACAACCTGATCATCAACTATTATTCATGCAGAAGCTTATATGAGCAAGATAGAATGTTGTCATGGCATGACATAACATTTACATGTATACAATGCTCAATATTTACCTTGGCCTAGCAGTAATGCCACCATTTCTTCGTGGCCTTCCCTTGCTGCTTCCATGAGAGGTGTGTACCCTTCATCATTGACTTCCTCCAAATTAGCACCACGCTCGATAAGTAAGGCTGCCAGCTCTACATGACCACCGCATGCTGCCAAGGTCAGTGGGGACTCAAATGAGTCCGCTGGCATATTCACCTGGGCCCCGCTATCAAGAAGCAACCGAGCCACCTCTACGTGGCCATCCTAACAAACACAAATCACACTTTTGAAAACAATTTTCATAAACAACAAGAGTAAAATAAGTGTAAACATCATTGGAATGCTGTGAAATATTTTGTTTAAGATATAATTTAGCAGGAGTGTTTCTTAGAAAAATTATAATGATAACCAAGACATCAATATAAATGTACAAATGGCCTAAAATTAACTATGTTTTCTCCAGTGCTAGACTTAGGCTGGGTACACACCAGCAGATATTTCTGGCCAACCGACCGATTCACAGCACTTTCGGCCAGCCGAAAATATCTGCTAGTGTGTTGCAGCCGGCCACAACTGACCTCGATCATTCGTTCGTCCGGATCGAACAATCAGAAATGTCTGTAAATTACGATCGATCGTGCGGTTCCCTATGGGACCACACGACCGATCGTTCGCGCTTTCGTCCGCGGCCAAATTTGAACCATGAACCTTTTAATATAGAATAAGAATCTTTTTGACTGTGTTGTCTAAAATTGACTCATCAGAGGTGGGTAGTAAATCAACACATGGGACAGCTCCCCTGAACTATTGCAAGCTGCTACCAAAAAAGACCCATACATTACATCTAGCCCGATGGAAGATTTTGATCTTTACATTACAGCACTAATGAACTTTACAGGAGAGAAGCAGGAATATAACTTTCTGGAGATTCAGCATGGGAAATGTTAGTTCTTTAAAAAAAAATAATTAAAATACAAGCAATTATAGGAGTAAACATCAACAGGAATTAAAAGATGCAGGGGGGAAGGGGCCTTACCATACAAGCTTCCATTAAGGCAGTGTGCATTTCATCTGTCTTGTGTTCCTGATCGGCACCAGCCTCCAGGAGGAATCTTACCATTTCTAAATGCCCTAAAATGCAAATAGTTGTTAAATATATATATATATATTAGCAAAAGTGTGCCCGTTGGTGCACAATGGAAATTGTGTGTGTGTATATTTTGCTATGTGTGGATATTGGATCTTTACACAGGTATATTTTAAACTGTTACTCAGACAGTCACCAGCTCCCAGAGGAGCCAAATAGGATAATCCGGCAGGTCTGAGAGTAGACCCAGGCAATCCTGCCACGCTGTGTGGTTGAAACTAAACATTTTACTTATTAGTATTCACCATGGCAAGTGGTGATGGTACCTCATATTATAACAGAAGGTACCTCACAGCATCATGTTATTATAATAGCATTGCCCTAATAATCTAACATATAAACAAACATCTCATTCCCAGTTTACCTAAAGAAATGGATTTATTCTTTATATACTTTTATACAGATCTAATTGAAAAAAAAATTGCTTCAGAGCAATTTTTAATAACTGATAACTGCTTTTTATTTCAGTATTACAGTAAATCCTTGGTATACCTGCCTGGCTTTACCACTAAGCAAAAGGCCAAGGACTTGCAAGTGAGCACCTTCATTCCAACCATTAATAGTGGCTGCCAATTTAAATTGTTATAGCAAATCAGTCCACTCCCTAGTAACCCCCTCAAATGGATCAGGTTTAAAAATAGGTTTGGCCATTGGGCCTGGTAGAGATACTGAGTCTAATTGGGGCATTTCATCTGCAGGTACAAGGACAGGAGGATTTAAATCAATAACTTTCAGTAGCAGCCTCCATAGCTTAATACAGAGAGCAAATACACAAAAAACAGGGAGAATAAATGGTATTACCAGCACCGCTGCCACCAATTTTTACCAGATCACTGCTTTATGGAAGGATTATGGGCAGCATGGCACACAATGAGAGGGAGGGTGATTTGTCCCAATGCCTCAAGATATGTTGCTGTAGAGGCCTTAGTAGGAATATCCTGTACAGGATCGCTTCTGCTAAAGATACCATCTTGCCAATAGGTCTCATGGCTTGTCTGATGGTGACCTGATTCCTGGACATAGTATGACATGCCATCGTCTGGAGGCTAACGGTCTTGTCTCCTGGTAGAAAGATCTTGTAAATTTTTTCCGTGTTGAAGGACATCCTCCGTGATGGGATAAGAGGATTTTGGCAGATTGAGAATCCATCCGAATTGGAATAGGATTTAGATGCACATATTTATTCGGGTTTGAGACAGTGCTTGGGATGGGGCCTTGATCAGGATGTCGTCCAGGTAGGACAAAAAGATGATGTTCTGGAGACTTATAAACACTACCAAGATCATGGCATGCTGTCGCCAGCCCGTGAATTGAAAATGTGCTTGACCCACTGAATTTGAGGAATTTGTAGTGAGGTGGCCAGATGGGATGGAGATATGCATCTTTGATATCCAAAAATGCTTAAGTCAAGATGACTGTCCGTAAGGAATCCATCTTAAAGCAGAACTTTTGGACGTAATAGTTTAGTGCCTTTAAGTCCAGAACTGGTCTGAAAAGTACCTCCATTTTGGAAACTAGGGACAAGTTTGAATAAAAACTGTGGAATCTCAGAGCAAGCAACAGGGGGGAAATCACCTCCGTGGCCAGAAGGGAGAGGATCACCTAATCTAGCGCTTTTTGTTTCACGGAAAACCTTGGGAGCCTGGTGGGAAGAAAACATGGTTGTTGGTTTGATGGTAAATTCAATCCTGTAGCACTGTCCTAAGCGCACTTTAAGTCTGTTGTCAGATGTCTCCATTGGGAATGGAAAAGGCGCAGGCGTCCTTCCACCTCAACTGGAGGATAGTCAGGATTGCTTACATCTTGCCATGGGTCCCCTAAAGGTTCCTATTTCAGATGACCATGAGCCCCTAAGGTTTTGAGAACTCTCGGGAAGGTGTGGTCTCAGAGGGGGCATCCTGACCTGGTCTGGATGCCTGAAAGTGGTGAAAGGGCTGTGATCTACGAAACGGTGATCTTCTGCCCGTTCTGTAGCAGCATGGTGCACTTACCCGTTGCCTGGGCAATAATCTTGTCCAGTTCGGGGTCAAACAGGAGGCATCCTCTAAATGGTAAGCTATTAAGTGCCTTCTTAGAGGCCGCATCAGCTGCCCAAGCCTTGAGCCAGAGGACCCTTGTCACAGCAGTGACTGTTGCTGAGGTATGCGCTATTAGCCCAACTGCTTCTAGAGCGGCGTCTCTAATATGGGTCAGCGTCTATCAGCTGTTTGAGGTTAGTGAGCAAAGCAATCTTTGGTGGGTCTTCTTGGCATTCAAGTAAGGTCTTGACCTCTAAAGGCTTATGCCACTAATGCTGAGGCAAAACTGGTCTTAGTGCTGCTCCTGCCGAATGAAAAGGTGGTCTTCAGCAAGACTTCTGCGCGGCTGTCTAAAGCATCCCTAAAGGTCGCCACCTCTGATAGGGGAATAGTAGTTGTCCTTGATAGTCTGGCCACTGGGCATGCTCACCAGTCCACATCAGATTTCTGGAAAGGAAATTAATTTTGGAACGGCTTACTGAGTTTTAGCAGTTTTTCTGGAACAAACCAATTCTCTGAGACAATCTGCTCTTAAGACGGGAAACACATGATGTCTTATAAACTGTGGGGTCCTGCTGGGCCTCTGTACTGGAAAAATTTAGGGGCCTTAAGACTGCCTTGATCAGGGCAACCTCTGAGTATTCCTTCTCCTCTGATATATTAACTGCTTCTGCCTGAGAGGTGGAAGGTAAGGGCTCTCAAAATGACTTAGCAGTTATTGCTGTAATGTCTGTGCCTTGTGCAGCTGTATGTTGGGCAATTTGGCATAGGAAAGCAGACAATATAGACATTTTTGGCTAGATATCTAGCCCAAGCAGGTTCAGTCTCCTGTGGGAGAACCGAGGGAGCTGCCTGCGCCACAGACCCTGGGTTTTGATTCCTAAGGGAATCTATGGAGGTTCTGAGTGATTTTGCCCACTAAGGCTTCTGGTCCTGTGTGGGACCTTGCTCATGTGATGGGTCATGGGCCTTGCTGCATAGTGGATCAGGGTGCCCGACTGGCAAATTGGCATTGCGTGTATTGCAATTGTAGTGTTGAAATTCAGGCTCAACTAGGTCCTTGCATTTAGTGTCTGGGGCGGGCTTCTTCTGTAACAGACATTGCAGAAGTAAGGAATAAGGTTATTACTTATCTGGAGGAGACTTCAGCAATCAGATCCTTGTGGGCTTGTGCCCTCTGCTTTAACTATATCCAAGATGGCTGCCGCCATGTGGAGCTTGGAGATGTAAGCTCAGCCCCTTTGCCAGTTGGTCAAGCAACGCTCGTTAACAGGGGCAACGTGGCATCTTACCCTTTTGAAGAGAGTGGAGAGCCTCCAGATGCCTTGCTGGCATAACAGCGCAGCATTAGGTACCCTCTCCGCCATCGCAAATGATCGTTTCCGCAAACAATCTGATCTTACTCCTGAGTAGAGATGGCTGGTTCGCAGATCCGAACATGGATTCATGGCAGATTTCCGAATTTTCCGGAATTCAGCTTTCCGAAAATTTTTTCCGAACTGCGGCCAAAATTTTTAAAAATTAAAGAAATTTCTAAAATTCTAGAAGATTGGAATTTTAAAGGAAATTTTGAAAATTTGGTAAAAATTATAAAATAACTTACTGTAAATGGCTCTGGGAAATAGTCTGGGTAACAGACAATTCTTTCTGAAATCTGATTGTAACCAATTCTGATTCAGAATTTTCAGAATCTGGTATACTAACCAATCAAATTATTTTCCCGTCAGATCGGACACAATCAGATTCTTTATAAATAATATGATTGGCATACTAACTAGAGATGGATCAAAGCGCAGGTCCGAACCCGGTTCCACGGCGGATCTCCGAGATCTGTTAATCCGCTTTCCAGATTTTCCGAACCCACATTCGAAAATTTTCATGTATTTAACTCACCAATGCCAGCTGTTTTTATCCGTGGCAACCCCATGGGTATAAAAGGTAGCTAGCTAGGCGCAATTTTGTCAGTGTGTTAAAGCAAGTTTAGTAGAAACCTTACAATGTAGGAGTTAGAGAGGTTTTTTTATCTTCTTTATGAGCTTTCTGTGTGTGAATTTTAGCGTTGTGTGTGTGAATTTTAGCGTGGTGAACAATAAAAAAAAACCAAAAACAATAATGGCAGACTACAGATCTAAAAGATGAAAATACAAAATGATGCCTTGCATATGCAATCTCCTTTAACTGTAACAATAATTCATTTTAGTGTGTGTGTGTGTGTGTGTGTGTGGGGGGGGGTTGTATAACAAATAGAGCATAAGCACATTTTCACTGTAAAGTTTGCACAAAAACAAATTCTTACCTTTATAGCATGCCAAAGTAAGTGCGCTTTCTTTAAATTCATTGGAATGAGTATTGATTCCTGCTCCATTCTCCAGAAGAACCCTTGCTACTTCTACATGCCCTGCACTTCCCGCTTCCATCAGAGGAGTGTGCCCGTTTTCATTATGGTCTTCAATACTAGCACCTGATTCCAGCAGCACCTTAACAACATCTACATATCCACCGGCACAGGCGTAGGTTAGTGCCGTGTTCCCTATATAAGCATAAATAACATTTTTCAACAATGTTACTTATAAATCCTATTTTGATATTACTTTATTAAGCTTCTTAGTATGCTTCTTGGATAAAATAAGACCAAGGAGTATTTTAAGAAGACTTGACTGCTTCAACAATGATCTATATCAGCGTTTCTCAACCAGGGGTCCCTGAGAGGGCACATGTTCTGTATGAATTGAGTGTTTGGTGTATTATTGTCTGAGAGATAAATAAAAATGAGTAATGTTTTTATGTAAGGATTCCGACACTGTGGGAGTGCATTGTTTTTTTTTTTTTTTTTAAATAGAGATATTTATATAAATGATCTATTTTTAAGATTTGATGACTGAGAAAGAAAAATATATAATCATAAATTTAGGGACAAAAGCAAATGTTGCTTTGTCCCTAAATATTTAGAATATTTAGGGGCAAAGCAACATTTGCAGTATCAGGATATCTTTTTTTTTTAATATTACCTCTATATGTTGAAAAAAACAAAACAAGGAACAAACCTGTGGATGACTGTGAATTAACATCGGCATCATGGGCTAGCAGCAACTTCACAATCTCAACATGACCCCCATTAGCAGCAGCCATTAAAGGCGTTATATCTCCCTTAATTCCTCGGTCTTCCACATTAGCATGCATTGCCAAAAGAACCTATTGAAAATGAGAAAAAGTAACTTGCTAACTATTTAATCTCAAATAAATAATGCAGCAGTTTTAAAGGGTATGTCCACTCAAAAATTAACTTGCTTTCTATCTGTTTAAATGAAGAACAGGAGGTAAATGCACTATTTCTTACCTCCCGTTCTTCAGTAAATCTTGCAGGAGAGCAGGAGAACTTACCGGGATCGTTCCAGCGCTGACAGAGCCACGGCCGTTATCCCCGACGCATCTCCAGGCCTTTGCACAGCGTGCGCATGCGCACACTGTGCTAAGGAGAGTGGAAGCGCTGGAGGAATCGGGGATTTCGGCCGCGGCTCTATCAGCTCTGGAACGATCCCGGTAAGTTCTCCTGCTCTCCCGCAAGATTTACTGAAGAATGGGAGGTAAGAAATAGTGCATTTACCTCCTGTTCTTCAGTAAAACAGATAGAAAGCAAGTTAATTTTTGAGTGGACATACCCTTTAAAGGGCCAAAAAAGAAAGAAAACAAACCAAAACTGCAATCCTTTATAGCCACATTTAGTTCTGAGATGTAAAAAAACAAGTCATTTATTTAGACATTGGCGCTTCTGTTAAAACATTTCTCAAGAGTGAATGGTGATTTCCCGACCATGACAATCTTTATCAGGACAGAATTAGTTAAAAGAAAATTAGGCACCGGGGTATAAAGGCCGCTCTATTTACATTTAAAGGGGGGAATTTTCACTAAAGCATAAAATGTTGATGCAGCATTTTACTTTCCTGAAAAAGTATGGCAATAAGCAATACTTAATTCAAAAACAATGAATTACAAATTTATTACTTTACACTTCTATTACTTACACCAATAGAAGGGATGGCCCCACTACGCGGCACACGCAAACATTTTTTGGTTGCATAGCATGCACTGCGATAGAGTTACATCAAAGAAACTGCAGCGCAGGGTAGCGCACATGAATCTTGCGACATTGCGATTGTGCTGCGTCACGCGATTCGTGTGAGCTGCCTAGTAGGGCCATGTCCTAATAACTGCTTGAATCAAGTAACATTTTCTTTTAGCAGTAGGAGTTCAAAGGTGTGTGTGTTTGTCATCATTGATTTCTTTAGGTACAGTGCTACATTGGGACTTCAGTAACACTGACAGTAGCTAAGTGCAGGATTAGGTGTTCGCTGCAGGCACAGAGCAACAGATAATGATTCAGCTTAAAGGAAAAAGCAACTAGCCATGCAGTGCCTACTTTTTTTCTAGAATGTATAGTTTCTACACGTAGTGTGCCAGGGTAAGGGCTGGGTGACACAAGAGGGCCAAAGAAAAGAAGGGAAAAAAAGCAGGTTTAAAATTGGAGAAAATTAATCCTTATTACTGTTAGTGGGAAAATGATTTGGCACAGTTTACATCTCCTAACTATATTGGGGAACCATGAGCTTGTTCATTAGAGAACCCTGCAAGTCATAGACAAAATTTACTCAATCTGTTTTATACCTTTATGGTCCTATACCTTTATGGTCCTCCCCCCCGTAGTGTAGGGCACACTATCCCACCCCCAACCGCCAGATCAGAACTTATTGCTTTGTTCCCCCAGTTTTCACCAAAGCCGGCAGCCGCGTAAGTTATTGGCTGCCTCTCCAGCAAGCAAAAGGCCGAGATTTAAGCGTCGGGTGAATGAAGGCATGTACTGTAAGTACAGTTCTGATCTTTTTTTTTTTTTGACAAACAGACCTGGGGGTTGGGGGTGCCCTACATTGCAGAAAAAGTTTTGGTTAAGGGTGGAGATACCCTTTAAGATATAGTACAAAGCACTTAAGATGCAGCTTTGTTAGCTTATGTAACCATAAGCCCTTGACTAAAAAAACGCTACCCAGAAGCAGCAGAGAGCATCATTTGGAAATAAATAATTTTAAAAAAATCATACATTTCTGAAAGGCATAAGATTTTTTAAGTGTCATGTACCTTAATTGTATGGAATTTCCGTTTTTGTTTTAACTATGAAAACAAGGGGGGGGGGGGGGGAAGAATGAAAAACGTACCTGTGCCAGTTCATAATATCCAGCTGAACATGCGAGGCAAAGAAGAGACTCCCCTTCTTCTGTGTGTTCATTTACACTTCGGCCTTCAATTAATAACTTTCGAACAGCATTTACATCACCTTCAGAGCAAGCTTCTGCTAAACTGCGGCTGTGAAAATTAAACAAAAATGTTTATTCAAATCACAAGCAATTAAAACTTATATATTAAAGGAGAACAAACGTGTGTATAAAGTTTATTAAAAATACAGTTAAAATAAAAAGTACGTTGGACAGATATTACTGGTAATTCCTACCTCCCAATTTTGTTTCTTTGAGGAGCACCAGCCCAAAGAAAAACAATTCTGCCAGTCTTCAGCACTATCTTTAATACAGGAATAGTCCAGGACTAACCTGGCAAATGAAAACTGTATGTGCTGGAACTCCTCAACTAAACTATACTGTGAAGTAGAATCAATCTGACCTCCTGGCCCCAGGTACTTTCCATTTTTAAAATAGTTAAGTATAGTTATCCAATGTAATATATGAAAGTGCAGAAAAGGACGTGCACACCAATGAACGAAAACCGGAACTTCAGATCAGTAAAAAACAAAACTTTATTGAGCCATCATGTTAAAATCTTTGTAGAGCAATCCAAGCCCACATAACCCGACGCATTTCGTACCGCAACAGGTACTTAATCATAGGTAGTCCTATGATTAAGTACCTGTTGCGGTATACACTAGAATGTAGGTTTTATCACAGGAGATACTAAAAATATTTTGTGTCAATGTTTGTTTTTTTAATTGCAACATTTTCTGCTTTTAGTGCTTTAAATTGCAATGTCATACAATATGTGTTTCATCTGTTGCTTTTTCCATTTATGCGAGGAGAGCAATAATGATTGATGAGCTCTTAGGGGGCGTGTTTTGGTAACTTTTTGTTGTTACCGTTTACATCATTATTTGCTGCCTCTTATAAGGGTGTCCAACAAGACCTACGATTAAGGGCTTAGCAGATGAACAAAATGTGCCTGGTGAGCACCTGCTGTAAGGAATGTTGTATTCCTTTGTTAACCCGATGAGAGCCGTTTCCTTTTTCTGTGCCCAGTCTTTTTTGATCGTAAAGTGTGGTTTGTGTATTGACAACTTCTCGGGAGTCTGGACACGTTTCTTTAAAGGGCATCTATAATGGGAAAATGAACTTTTTTTTTCCTTTCTTTCCATGTGTTCTATAATTCCCCACAACCCCCAGAGTGTCTTCACTTTTTTCAGATTCCCTCTCTGTCCTGAGATACACCAGTTAGAAGAATAGTGATTGCATTCCTCTACTCCTACTTGTACTGTCAATCAAATCCCTGTGATGTGATCCCCCCTCCCTGCTCTGTAATAAACATAGAGATAAGAGCATTAGCAGGGGGAGAGGTAGCTTTGATGATAGATATAAGGCTGCACTTGACCCCCCTTCTTAATAGCTTTCACTGATTGATGATGGGTGACAAAGTAAGACATTGTAAACTGTACTGTTTTCCTTCTTCCTTGTCTCCAGGACAGCTTGCTTTCTATTGACCACTGTGGTGGGTGTGTTTTTCAGGATGTTGAACTTTTAACTCCTACTGCACATGATAAGCTTGTCGGTTAGCCGGAGTTGAGATATAGAGGAAGTAACAGAGGGGAGGGGGAAGTGCTGCACAGAGATCTGACACCATGGTTAAACAAAGTCACTGACAGAGATAGGATTAAGGCAGCACAGAGTACATGAATTTAACTTTGAAAAGGGGCAATGTGTTTTTTTCACTATAGATGCCCTTTAAATAGTTTTTGAGATTTTAACCTGTCAAGGGTTCACTCTTTATTTAACCAGATTCATCACAAGGGAGGATCAGTACAGTTCCTATACCCATAGCAGCTTCTCAGGGACCCCCTGTTTGAGAAACAAACAAGCCCAAATCAGTAGGCTATCTAAAGTAAAATAACTCTGAGACCAGTCTCTAAATTTAATGTTTCAGACTTGTGTACCTCAAAACTAAAGTTAACTGTTATATTTAGAAATATTTAACGGAAACCTAAGCAAAGATGATGCAATTCATTAGATGTCTTATTTGCCTATATTTGATTGGGACTTAACAGCAAGTCCAAAAAAATCTACAGTGCAGAAAAAACTAAATTGATTTATTAAATTTCTACTTTAAAACAAAAATCTAAAGCAAAGTGTAGTAGAATAGAAAATTATTCTACTTAACTAAACCAAGTCATAATTAAGTATGATTGCTATTCCACCTATCCAACTAACAGTTTTGACATATAGAGCAGTCCTGAAAATGTAGCCATAGGCTACAGTCACACTACACAACAAAAAACGCATGGGGGGGAAAAAAGCAGTAAATTGCATTGCAATTATGCGTTTGTGTTGATGTAGTGTATTTTAGGTTTAAATGGTAAACAAACGCATATTTTCATGTGTTTTTTCCCTCTTCCCCATAGACTTTCATAGAGTGTGTTAACCCACTAAACTGCTGCAAGCAATGCGGTACAAAATCGCAACGCACAAAAACGCAGTAGTTTGAACGGTAGTGTGACATTCCTATGTGAACTATATGTCCAAAATGTGTCTAGCGAAAAACGAGCCTTTAAAAGGGACGCAGCATTCGCTCCTGTGATTGGCTAAGCTGGTCAGGCCCCTTCTGCTAGCTCCGTGCCTTTTACGTGCACAGAAGACAAGCAGAAGGCAGCGAGGGAATGAAGGCTGGTAAATACATTTGGGGACAGCTTTCAATTATATAAACCTCGCATAGTCAAGGTTTTTGGCCGGTTAAGTTTTTGTTTGGGGGCGGACATACCTTTTAAAGTTTAATGATTCATAATCTGTGGTTAAGGTAAGCAGTTGTGTTTTTAGGGGTATCTGTCACTCCAGAAGCCGAAATTATAATATGTGCCACTGACCTCTTACTAAGATCTTTGGCTGCTTGCCAGCACACTTTGTGGAGGCAGTGGGAGAGGAAGATGTATAAGGCTCTATTGTACGCAATGCACTATATCACAGCTCAATAGTGTGAATGGTGCCATTCATTAATATGTGCACAGTGTTTTTGTTCGATGTTAGCGCTCTCTAGTGTGAATAAAGTTGAGCAGGGTCCATGGTGAGGCTGTGCAGAAATTATAAGTGAAGCAGACACTAAAAGAAGGCAGTAAGTAAGGGAGGTGGGGAGCAATAAGGAGCTCTCTCTAAACATTAATAATAATTTAATGACAAAACAAGCTCAGATAAATATGTGAGTACCACCATTTCACTTCTCTCCAATTGTAGTTTCTGATAATGTAAAGTTGTTTGAGTATAGTGACCCTTTTGAAAAATAGAGCAGTTAAGAGCCCATTAGATGTAGAACAATACAAACTTAAGATTTTTTTAAAACTTTTTTTGTAGTTATGCAGTATTTCCAAACTTTGTTAACAAACCATTCATAATTGACATGATCCCTAAATTGTTGAGACTTACTTGTCCGTCTGCCCTGCATTTGAGGTGCTCTCAGCTCTCATTCTGGTAAGTGCAGCAGCAGCTTCATCCAACGCACAGCTGACAGAGGATGTCAATCTACGGAGTACTTCAGGATCTGCGAAGGCTTTACCATCAGCAGTGGATAATTTACCAATTCCTTGTTAGCACAAGGTGCCAAAGCCAGTTAGTAGGTGAAAGCAATAATCCAAACCAAAAACAAAAATGGGAAAGATATCTAAGGTCAACTAAGTCCATGCAAAAATTAGTAGACAGGAGACAAAAGTTTGGCTGAACAGTAAAGTTTAAATCTGCCATGCATCATTGATAACCATATGGTGTGTATTAGAGGTCAGGCCATAAACCACTACAAGCAGGTCTAGCCCTCCCCCACCTCCATAGACACAAATTTCATTATACTTAACTTTATCACAACCTGAACCATCACCACAGCACTGCAGTCTTTTCTGCTGCTTCCTGCTCCGGAAGTCAGTCTTTGCTATGATGTCATGGCCAATCACTGAGTTCCGTTACTGGAGCTGCAGAAGAGAAACCTCCTCTGCTGCTGTGCAACATATACTTAATTACCTACAGCATCAAAGTAGGTGTCTACTGTATGGCAAGGACTTTGGCTATGCAAGTTATGATAAAAGCAGTTTTGGTAAAGGTAATTATAGTGAAATTTGTGTGGTGAGGGTGGACATGCCCTTTAAAAGAAAATGGTAGCACTTGGACTTTACAGCTAGACCCATTATACACAAAATTTATGTGATGCAATCAGTCTTGCGGATTGCATGGGCTCAACAATAAAAAACGAAAACTGCAATGTCCATGGCCTACTATTAGTGTTGCGCTGTGATCCATTTTCCCAATGCATGCAACCATTTTCGGTGAATATCTCACACATTTTTGATTTACATATGAAGATTGGAAAACTAAAATGCATGCATTAATGCACAAAAGTGTGCTGTCTAGCAACCCGGGGGTGGGGGTCAGGGGTGTGTGTGATGTATTACCTTTACTGTAGTATTTACATCAAAGAAAAAGCACTAGACTAAAATATTTTCTACTAACTAAAGCTTGCCATACACTAGGCAGATATTATATTTAAGATATCTATCTAATGTCTTAAGACCACATTTTACAAGCAGCGGTTTTTATCTTGTATATGTTCCTATCTGACCCATTAATTTTGTGATCCCAAACTGATTGCATGAAAGAACAGGCTAGGCGGTTCAAGATAGAGTGGACATTTGTCTTATGAGAGATTGGACCTTTGTTTAATGTCTTAAGTAGTGTATGGGCACCTTTACAGTCTTTCTATATAACTTGTATTTCCTAAGCAAAGATACACCGTAAAATATTTTACAGGTGCCATTATGCCCCAAAACTAATTTATTTTAAAAATAGATTATCCAAGGCAAGCCTGGGAAAAATGAGGCCCACTGTCTGGTCCCTGACTGGCACCCTGCTACTAGACCTATACCAAAAATCTTCTAGAGAGAAAGAACAATATTAACGAACTGGGTACACACAGTACAGATCAGTGACATATGACAGACAGAATCTGCAAGATCCTGTCTGTCATCTTTCAAAGATCTGCATACACACAGTCCCGAGTGTTCTCCCTATACACATCATAGGGAGAACCCTTGGGACTGTGTGTTTCCCTCGGCCACAACCGACTCCTCTATAGGGAGTCTAGCGCGGCCGATGGAAATTGTTGGTCTTTCCCGAACGAGCGTTCGGCGATCGTGCACTCGTTCGGAAAACAAAGGTACACACAGTAACGATAAAGCCCTGATACCGTATCGACGTGTGTGTACCCAGCTTTAGGCTGATTAATTGATTTCTTTGTATAAAGTTTATTTTTTATTTTTTTAACAAGGTGATCAACGGATTAATTAAAACTTTTGGAATTGATCTAGAATATTAAGACAACTACCGGTCATTTATTTAAAATTTAAGCCAATAATCAAAAAACATACAATAAATCCACTATAATAACTTACGTTCTTTATAAGATACAGAAACTTCTACTGATTTCTAGGAGAAGATCAAACTAATGTAGAGCAGAATTGAGTTGAACCTATTGGTCTAACAGTCCACGTTTCTCAGGCTGCCCCTTGGGAAAATGAATTGCCCATCCCTGTTCTAGGGGATAGGAGATGCAACTACTTCCTATTCAGGAGAAGAAGAGTAGCAGTGAGCTAGTAAACATGCTGCTTATTCTGTGGCCAACACAGCTTGTTTTCCTAGTCCACCCTGCCACCTTCTCTAACATAGATGCCTCCTTTTCTATTTCAGACAAGTTAATTTGTGTTGAACCAAGGAGGATGAAGAGGGGAGCAGTAAAAGAAAAGACTTTACCATAGTGAACTGTTCTGTTGAATTAAAATATATCTAGTTAGGATTGACACGTTAAGTGATTTTAATCAAGTTTCTAGTCAAAATGTAAGGCAAATCTCCTTTAGGGCTAGGCCACACTAGGGTTCCGCTTTTTGTATATGATCACCATTTTTTGTGATCCGAATGCGCAACATTGAGCAGACTGCAGCGCAAGTGGCAGTAAGGAGTGTGCGCCCATAGTGTGTCCTTAGCCTTAATGCTGGAAGAAAAAAAAAACAGCAATGTAAAAATATGTTTCTGATTCGCAATCCATTTGCATGTGAGAAACCACGCCTGGCTTACAAAATGTGGGTGGCCACACTATGCTCTGTGCATGCAATCACCATTTTTTTTTGCAAATTGCACGCGCTCAAACAGAATATCTGGAAACGCAGAGCAAATAAGTGCAAATTACGCAACATTGCGTATGCGCATTTCACACATTCTAGTGTGGCTGCAGCCTTAATACTATTTACTCTAATCAAAAATGCATCTTACATTTTGTAAAGAAACTGACAAGAAAAGCAAGTCATGCATTATTTTAATTAGCATTTTTTATTATCTTTAAGATAAGAATTAACAAAGATTTCCTTAGAACTGAAATGTATACATACCTGCTGCTTCTAACAAAGCTTCTAGCCTAGCTTGTGTCTCAGGATCCACTGTTCTTAAATCTGTTCCGTCTGCTGTGCCAGATAAAAGAAGTTTGGAAGCGGTTTCCAGCATTGGGTTTTCCAGATCATCTTGATCCAAAATGAAAGATTCCACCTGCAAGAGAAATTCAAATTAAAATGAACCTCAGACTTCTAAGGGCAAGTAAAGCTGTAAAAAATACAAGCTGTTGAGGAAAGAAGTAACTACAGTAAAGATATTGTAACAATCAACAAAAACTACAAACATCATAGATGCTATTTAAAGGGTATCTCCACTGGTAAAAAAAAAAATGTATTCAGTTTTAATGAACAGGAGGTAAAGGAGCTGTGTCCACATGAACCACAATCATGGAAGTGGCTGGGATGGAAATGGATAGGACCAAGAATGTATTCCATAAATGAGAAACTGCATGTGCATAGGAGTTGAACAAAATTATTTATTTTCTTGTGACTTTTTAGAACTAAAAACAGCACAACTATTTTTCATCCTAGAGATAAAGCCTATGGAGTTAGCCAAGGCATACTTAGTGGTGTCGGACATCCTCCAACACCTCAGCCAGACAACCTGAGACCTGGACCAACTGGAACAAGCACATGCTGAAATGCCCTGACCAGCTTTAACCAGCATTTCACAAAATAGTCAATTGCTCTCAGCAAGCAGGGAGGTTTCCTACCTCTCTAAAAGAAGGAATCAAGCTCCTTCTTAAAAGGACAATTACACTCACCTCCCCCTACAGGTCTGTAGCTGCTCATTGCATCTGGATCCATGGAATGTTTTTTAAAGGACAATTATACACCATTTCCCCAATCCATTCCTGCAAAGTACCCAGGGTGAGGACCTAAAAGTCCTCACCTCTGGGTACTTTATAAAAGTCCTGCACTACTTACTTGTAATCTCCCTCGTAGCTCCGGTCCGATCCTCCCCAATGCCACTTTGAGTGACAGGTCGCGAGGCAGCCAATGGGAAGACGCGCTCTGCAAGGAGGCGTGTCTTCCCATTTGCTGCCTCCCGGACTGTCACTGACAGTGCCAATGGGGAGGATCGGACCGGAGTGACGAGGGAGATTACAAGCACGTCATTCTACCATTTACCAAAAATGGAATGAGGCATACATAGCAAAGAACACAGTACCTACACAGTGAAATATGATGTTTTGGGGTTGTTTTGCTGCCTCTGGCACAGAGTGCCTTGAATGTGTGAGAGGCATAAGGAAATCTAAAGATTACCAAAGGATTTTGGGTCGCAATGTAGTGCCCAGTGTCAGAAAGCTAGGTTTGCATCTGAGATCTTGGGTCTTCCAGCAGGACATTGATTCCAAGTATACGTCAAAAAGCATCCAGAATTGGATGGCAACAAAGCACTGGAGAGTTAAAAGTGGCCAGCAAGGAGTCCAGATCTAAATCCCATTGAACACCCGTGGAGAGATTTTAAATTGCTGTTGGGAAAAGGCGCCCTTCCAATAAGAGACCTGGAGCAGTTTGCAAAGAAAGAGTGGTCCAAAATTGGTGTGATGCGCACAGAATACAGATTCCTTTGGGACCTGTCAGACTACGTGGCGGAGGAGAGAGCGATCTGCAGGTTTTATTGAAGAACGGGAAGACACAGCTCCCTTACCACCCATTCTTTAATTAAACTAAATAATATTCTTCAATAAAACTGAATATCAATTTTTCTTTTTTTTTTTTTAGCAGTGGAAATACCCTTTAATCATTGAATTTCTATTGTATCCACAGTATCTAGAAACCAACACAGAAGCTCTACAATGTTGTCGATTTAATGTGTGACACCAAGCTATCTGCTGGTTAAAAATGATAAAATTTCAGTCTTGTTATTTCAGCTAAATCATTACTTATATTACAGTAATTTAAAAAAAATAAAGTCATGACAGTTTCACAAGTTCAAAGTCAACAGAGGAATGTATCTGCAATAATGTGAATAGGTTAAAATACAAGCCATTAGTAGATGCACAGAAGAATTAAAGGCATCAGAGACCCTCTTATACTGGTATCATATGGAATGCAACAGAATGTGAGGTTGTGAGGCAGAAACGCTCATGTGTAGTCAGCCTACAAAGGAAACATTTTTGCAATAGCCACATTTCTCTCTCAGCCTCAGAGAGATCCAGGCACAATGGGTTCCTACCCCAAGGAGCAGACACTTCAAATTGTTAAAAATGAGGCTCCGGTCCTGCCCCCTAAGCGGACGCGTGCCGGGCAGTGACGTCAGCCGGCGCGACAGTACAGGGACTCAGCGCGCGGCTGCCGAAATGGTTAAGTACCGGTACCGTAATGTACAGGATTCAATTTGCAGGATGGCACTTACAGACAGATTCAATTTGTATGCTGCACTTACAGACAGGAATCCCGGACACTGGAAAGCTGGATGCACAATGGAGAGAAGGTACCCAGACAGGAAGCCTGGATGCACACTGGATAGCTGGATGCACACTGGAGAGAAGGTACCCTTTGAATTAGGTGGGAGGGTGAGGGTGTAGATGTTTGGAAACTACAACTCCCAGCTAATAAAGCATTGCTGGGAGTTGTAGTTTCCAAACATCTGGAGTGCCAAGGTATGAGAATTTAGAATTTGTCAATTTCTACCCTCGGTTTATACACAAGTCAATCACTTTTATTAGTTTTTTCAGGTACAATTGGGTACCTCGGTTTATACTCAGGTCGGTTTATACTCGAGTATATACGGTAATAATACACTAATACAGTATGTATAATAATACACTAATACAGTATGTATAATAATACACTAATACAGACTATATACAATAATACACTAATACAGACTATATACCAAACTAGACAGTGCAATTTATGAAATATATAGACTAAAGCAACTAAAATGTATCAGGACAACAAGCAGTGTCACTTGTGAAGGTCTCACTACAGATGCTGCTACACTGACTGTCTTCAGTGACTTATGCTCAGCTAAGCAGGGGAAGGGATATGAACTTTATGTACAAAAATAAATAATTAGCAAACTTAGAGAACAGGCATAGTTCAGTAACTTACTTGTAAAGAATCTCAGCACCACTTTTCCTCTTCTCTCCCCCTCCCTTCAACATATTGCTATTTTCTCCCACACTTTGCTTGCAGTCTAGCTCTGGAAGGGAGGGGTCAACAGGATGTCAGCACTTCATTTAAAGTCCTTTCAACTGAGGATAATGGTATATAGTTTCCTTATGCACACAAACCCAAATGGGTGCTGATCTCCCGAAAACTCCCCACTTCCAAGGGAGGTAGATTCAAACGATTCTGGAATATTGGAGTCGCACACCTTCGTAGAATTCAAAGTGTTTATTGAAAACCACACATCAAAATACAACGTTTCGGGGGAACGTGCCCCCTTCTTCACCGTTCCCCGAAACGTTTTTATTTTGATGTGTGGTTTCAATAAACACTTTGAATTCTACGAAGGTGTGCGACTCAATATTCCAGAATCCTTTCAACTGAGCATGCCTGGACTTTTCATACAGCCCTTAACTGCTGAAGGGGACAAGACTAAGAGGGTAGGGGGACTACACAGCTTGGTACAAACTTCTGCCAGTGTGAAAAACTAAGCCGCACAGCAAGATGAAAGTAAGGCAGCTTATGCTAAGTGATCTGTACATTGTATATAGACAAAGGTTTTTTTTCACTATAGCTGCCCTTTTAGGGGCAGAGCTTATACCTCCCAACTACACCTGACTAAGGCCATCTTGGATGCAGCTACAGCAGAAGGAAAACTGTTCCAGCCCACAAGGACCTGAGTCTGAAGTCTCCTCCAGATAAGCAAAATCTTATTTCTTTTTATTTCTCCTGCCTGTCCTCAACAGCTATGTCTGCTACAGAGAAACCCCATCCCAGACACCAAAAAGGCAAAAATCAGTAGGGCCTATAATCCAGCATTACAATTGCACTACATGCAATGCCAAGTTGCTTGCCAGACACCCTGATCCATGTGGTTCCTGCAGCAAGGCCCATGACCCATCTCATGAGCAAGGTCCCACACGTACCAGGAGCCTGAGTGGGCAAAATACCACAGAACCTCCATAGATTCCCTTGGAATCAAAATACAGTGTCTGTGGCGCAGGCAGCTAATGCGGTTCTCCCCAGGAGACTGAACCTGCTTGGGCGAGTAATAGCCAAAATATGTCTATTCTCTCTGTTCCTTATGCCAAATGGCCCAACTGAAACTGAAAATACAGTTCCAGAGCCCATACCTTCCACCTCTCAGACAGAAGCCGCTAACCTATCAGAGGAGGATGAGTTCTCCAAGAAAGGCAAGATAGACCCAGAGGCAGTAGCGGACGATTTCCATCCGTCATAGATATCGATGCTCTATCAAGGTGACCATATGGACCTAAATATTTCTGATACAGAGGACCAACAGGACTCCTGCACTCCTTTTCTCTAGACGTAAGAGAAACATCACTTGTTTTCTGTCACATGAACAGCTAGAAGAACCGCTAAAGCTCAGCCAACTCTTTCCCCTTTTCAAAATCAGATGTGGACTGCTGGGCAAGTCCTCCCATAGTCGACCCACCAGTGGCCAGACTGGGCAACTATGTATGTATAGTTTATTTATAAAGTGCCACTTGGGAATGCAGTGTGTACAGTAACAAAATACAATAAAGTCATACAAGGGGAACAAATACATAGATAGCTCAGTACATAAATATATAAATAGTGCTGAGCTTTGCCACAAGAGGAAAGGAGGTTCTTGCCCTGCAGACAATGCAATCTAGTTAGGTGGGTATCATACAGATACAATGGAATGGGTATAGTGCTGGAGTGAGAGTATACAGTGCAAATAAAACAAATACATATGTGTGGTTACCAGATAGGTGGATGTAGGCTAGACTTAAACCTGCTAATTGAGGTTTCTTGACGTAGAGAGAGGGGAATAGAATTCCATAGGATGGGAGCCACAAGAGAAAAAGGTTTAAGGCAAGAGGAAGCAGTACGAGTGGGGGGTCGTACAGGAGCTGGTTCTGCGATGAGTAGCGGGTACGGGCAGGAACATATGGGGACACTAGAGAGGAAATATAAGGAGGAGGAGCAGCAGCAGAGCGAAGGGATTTAAATGTTAGAAGGATTTGTATGCAATGCGCTGTTTAACGGGGAGACAGGTTGTGGCCAGTACAGAGGAGATTGGGATCGGTTATTAGAGAGCGAAACAATGCGTGTGGCATAGTTAAGTATAGACTGAGAGGAAGAGAGGTGCAAAGCAGAAAGACCAGAAAGTAGCAGGTTGCAATAGTCTAGGCGCGATAGGATGAGAGAATGCATTAGCATAGCTGTCGTCGGGAGAAAGGACCTGCAAATTTTGGCTATATTGGAAGGAAAAAGTGGCAGGTTTTCGCTACATAGTTAATGTGATTAGAAAAGGAGAGAAGAGGAGAGAATAATTACCCCTAAGCTGCGTGCCAACTGGATAGGGAAAATGGGGGTATTAACAGAGATCAAGAAAGATGGGACAGGACCAGGTTTAGGTGGAAAAATAATCAGATCAGTTTTAGAAAGATTTAATGAGGTAGCAATGAGACATTCTGAGGAGATGGTAAAGAGGCAGTCGGAGTACATGATTGGATGTCAGGAGTTAGCGCAGGATGGAATCCAGATTGCAAAGGATCTAAAAGGTTAAGAGCAGGATGTAGTTAGCGATACAGGAGAAGACATGCAGGGAGATTCAAAAAAGTTCTTATTTAAAATGGTGCTAATTTTGCCCCAACCAATCAGATTTGATTTAACATTTGAAGCTTACATCTGATTGGTTGGGGCAAAATTAGCATCATTTTAAACGATAAGAACTTTTATTGAATCTCCTGCTATTGTTCTAGCAGTTTAGAGGCTATCGATGAGAGAGACTGGGCGGTAGTAGCTAAACAAGAGGGGTCCAGCAAGGACTTTTTAGTATTCACATAATTGCAGTGCTTCAGTAATAGAGGGCATGGGATCAAGGGGACAGGTCATGAGCGGACACGATAGAATCAGACGAGAGACTTCTGAATGGGTCAGGAGCAAAAAATGCAGAACACTGAGGGAAGAGAGGGCAACATAATCCGAGTCATCCCTAGGACCAGAGATCTGCATGCGGATGGACTCCCCTTTATATTTAAGTAATGCGCTAAGTCCTGGGGAGAGTGGGTCAGGGGGCGAAGGCGCAGAAGCGAGTTGAAGATGGAAAACAGGAAACATGGCTTAGATTTGTTGTTATTTATAAGTATTTAAAAGTATCCAGTAGTAGTTCTGTTTAACCAGCAGCAGCCCAGAGCCGAGAAATTGCAGCATTAACTTGTATGGAGAAAGTCAGCCTTTGTACGGACTTTCTCCACGCACGTTCAGCAGCAACGTGCACCTGCGTATAAAAAGGGAAGTGGGGTTGAGCCACGGATGAGGATTAGAGGTTCCTCATCTGAGGAATGCAAGGGGGCAAAAGAGTCTATTGTGTTTTCAGGACAGAATTATAATAATTAGCATGCGGTGAACACTGTTCTTAAAGGGACTGTCCAACCCTCTTTTCAAAAAGTGATATATTGTAGATAACCCCCCAAAACCTTAACTTCGTTTTAGTTAAAAGTTAGAAATCAGCTCCCACACACAGCTATTATACTTACATGCTCCTCCTTGCTCCACCGCCGCGGCTCTGCACTTCGGGTAAGGAAGTCAGTGATCGGCAGTTACGGTGACGCCACGGCCAATCACTGACTGCCATTCCTGGACCAGTCTCCACTGCGGCGCTTAAGAACACAAAAAGAACAGAGCGCCACAGTGGAAACTGGGAGAAGAAACCGGAAATGGCGGTGGAGCAAGGAGCTGTGAGTATAATAACTCAATGTGGGAGCCGATATCTAACTTTTGACTAAAACAAAGTTAAAGAACAACTCCACCCTCATAAGAACATAGTTTAGAAAAGATGGCCTCTGAAAGTTACTAACTGGAAGAACCAGGAAGCAGAAACAGGGGCACCAGGACATTGTGCAGGATTTCAGGTTAGACTTATATATTTCAGATTTCAAACTATTACCGTTTAGGGTTTGGGGACTTATTACCTGTATGTCAATTTTTTATTTTGGGGCTGGACATGCCCTTTAAGGTTTTTGGGGGTTATCTACATTATATCACTTTTTGAAAAGAGGGGTGGACAGTTCCTTTAATGCAGTTCCCGCCAAGTTTTAGCAAGACCTCAGTGCTGAGGTCCAGAGGATCCTAAAGGTTGCCGCCTTTTCCCCTATCAGAGGCAACAACCTTTAGGTAAAATTGCCACAATTTTAAAAGGTTTGTGGAGTCATTATCATTATCTGTTTCCTTCACTCCCTCTGTGGGACAGACTGGAGGAGGATTCCATTACTTGGGGGTAGGAACTTAACTCCATTGTGCCAGGGTCCCCCTTCGGAGAAAAGCATTTTGCGTAAGTATAAAAAAATATTTTGTATAGTCCACTACAGTATATAAATGATGAAATGCCCATGGCTGCCAGTATGTATGAAATGCCCATGGCTGCCAGTATGTAATGAAATACCATGGCACAAGTATAATGAAATTGCCATTTTGCTACAGTGTATAATAAAATTGCCAGCGTGTAACAAACATATAATGAATTTGACAGGATGTTACCAGCATAATGAAATTGCCAGTGTGCTACCAGTAGTACGAAAATGCCAGTTTACTACCAGTGTATATTGAAATTGCCAGTTTGCTACCAGCATATACTAAAATTGCCAGTTTGCTACCATTATAACAGAATACTGTGCCTCTGTGTCATTAATTTGTGTATCTCTGTCTACTACTGATCTCTATTATCTGTTCTTCATATTTATAACTTCCTGGCTGTGTATCTATCTCTCGGGTTTGTCTGTCTGTCTCTAACAATTCTATTAAGTACCTTGTGGGCATGGCTTAATTGGGCAGGGAAGGGGGTGGGCCTAAAAAATGTCATCGCACCTGAAGGTGCCCCTGAACTTCTCAGAAACTAGAGACGCGTCTGACATCTGTCTATCATCTGTCAACCTGTCTGTCTATGATCTAATATCTGTCCATCTGTATATGTGTGTGTGTTAATCATCTAATATCTATCAGTCTATCATATATCTACCTAATATCTATCAGTCTCTATCGGACAGAGATATTGATAGACAGACTAGATTCAAGGATACACAGTAGACAGACAGACTTTGCAGGACAGTGACAGCAGAGCAATGAACGGGAAAACTCAGAGTGCACTGTCTACTGCACCCTCCACTCCCTCCCCCTCTATAGAAAACAGTGAAGCAGCGTGAAAGTTACAGCAAAACAGGCAGAAGTTACAAGATTTCCAACACTAACCTGGGACCCTAAAATTCTCCCATTCTCCTGTTTCTTTGGTGGTGTCCGTAATTCGTTTTTTAAAATAAAAAACGGACACAGGACATCAGGTTCAGCACCAGCCGGGCACACGCAAGATTAGCTGGGAAGAGCACTGTGGCACTAAGCAAATTGCTGTAATGTTTGCCTTGGCAAGGACGGAGGGGTAGGGGGTGGGAGAAGCTGCCTTAGTTCCGGGTATAAATGGTGCGCTAATATGTAGTAGCGCGCCGATTATAAGGATATTGTTCACTCCTGGATCCCATTGGGATCCACTACAGGGATAGGTTATATAAGGGATAATGTGCACCTTACAGTGTAATATATAAGGGATAATACGCTACCTACAGTGTAATATAAGGAGATTACGCCACCGAGGAGTTCCATGACCATATAGAAGCACGAGGCCCGCAGGCCGAGTGCTTTTATACAGGGCTGGAACTCCGGGTGAAGTAAATCCATATATTACACTGTAGGTAGCGTATTATACTATAATACATAAGGCGAGCCAAAAAAATAAACCTGTCCACTACCAGACTCCCCCCCGTTTTAATCATTTATATAGGAATCCTGTTTAGTGTATAAATAGTTAATTACGGTTCCTATTGAAAAGAGAAAGAAGGTACAAACATCTGTCAACAATAAACAGGGATTCCTATATAAATTACTAATACGGGGGGGGGGGGGAGAGGCAGTTGAATACAGGAAGTCACCAGTGACATCACTGAGTGACTAATATAGATTCTCGCTACTGCAATCCCCATTGAAAATGCCTAGCCTTATGATTTAATGATATGGCACCACCTATAAGTTCCGTGACCATATAAAAGTAAAAGAACGAGAGCGCTTTTATACAGGACAGGGACCACGAAGTATTGGAATATCCTTATATTATAATGTGAAGGAGCACAGTATTTCTATAATACTTAAGTTTCTGATTCCTTTCCCACCATTTGCATTTTAAATTCTAGCCTTGTCCCTATTCCTACCTAAATTTAAAAATTCCCAAGCTACTACTGTAACTTAAAACCAGGAGAAAGGAGCATACCAGCCCAGCAGCTATCCAGTTAAACAGAGGTCCCATTAGTGAGTAAACAGTGCAAAAACGCAGAGTCATTGTTCAGGGATGAACACTGGAATGGGAGGGCAGTGGGAATAAGAAATGAGTCACTTAAGGTAGCCATACATATATCCGATTTTACTTACTGACCGAGCGCTCCCGCAACATTAGACGATCCTGCGGACCCGCCTTTCCTGTTCTTTATGCAACAGACATGCGATCACAAAATGAATGGAATTAACGATCGCATAGAAGAACGGGAAAGGCGGTTCCGGCAGGATCGGTCTAATGTTGCGGGAGCGCTCGGTCGGGTAAGTAAAATCAGATATATGTAAGGCCACATTAAGGGATGTAGCCGAGTGATTTTTAAAAGAATTTATACCACTGCACCTCCCATTATAAAATAAAACACTTATGTATTGTAAGGGTATTATGTCACAAGGAGTTTCCGGACCATATAAAAGCATTAGGCTGCAGGCCAAATTATCCAGGGCAGGGAACTCCGAGGTGACTTTATATCCTTATATTAATGTGAAGGGGGAGAAGATTCCTCCCTGGCTCCAAACGGCAATCGCAAAGTATCCCTGGATCAACCAAACTACAGTATATGTATAATATCAGTATTCTTAATATTTTTTAGCTTTAGAAAATTATCCAGCCCATTTTTTTAAAGGAATAGTTCACTTGAACTTTCCTTTAATTTATTGATTGAAGACGGGAGGTTAAAGACCTTTATTCTTCAATCAATTGACCAAGAGCCAAGGACAAAGATGAAGATATTTAACTTATACGCGATCCTCTGCAGAACAAACACTAACAGGTCCCGACCACTTCCTGGTTCAGATTAACTATAGTCGCATGCATGACAATCTAAACCAGAATCAGTTGGGAATTTTCAATGCTGCTGTGGAGGATGTGTGTACAAGAATCTGTGGCAATTATGTACCTGGAAAATCCCCATTAGCATATCACAGCAGGTGTTAAGGGCGTGATTGCAAAGGCTAAGAAGTGTTATAGGAACGCCCAGGTAAGGTGTCAAAACAGACATGTACATGGCAGACAGTTGGTGTCGAACCCCCCCGCCTCTATTTAGGCTTGGTTTCTTTATTTTCACATAAATGGCTTCTGACACCTCTTGAACCAGTCACGTTCCTTTGCCAATATGTTAACATTACAATCTTCAAAGGTTGTTGGTACGACAAACTGTCTGCCTGTACAATGCTGTTTTGACACATTACCCTGGGCGTTCCTATGACACCTCTTAGTCACTATGCAATACGCCCTTACACCTGGCTGTGATATGCTAGAAGCGCCAGTTTTACCTTTTTAAAACGTTATGGAAATGGACATCGGTGACATAGCCGAGTGATTCACTAGAAATATTCACTAGGAGAGAGTCTTGTATTATAATGTTATTAAATCGACATTATGCGGGCCAAAAAAGAGGGTCAAACATTTATTAGATTTTTTTTTTAATTCTGCTAACTTTAATCATTATGCTTTTAGTTCCTAAAAACATATTTTGAACCTCCAGTATACCAAAATTAAATAGTGGATGGATAATTAAGACAAAATATCCCATGTGAACCAGCCATAATACTTAGTAATATAATGCTACTATTTATGAGATATTAAATTCCACTAATATTATATATATCTCTAGCTATTCTTGGCAATGTACTAGAGAGCAAGTGCTTCTGTAGCACAAGCTGAGCTCTATGTACATTGTGTAGAAAAGCGAAGTTGCAAAACTAAATATCACAACACCAGGTAAAATTCTGGAATCACTGAAACAATTCACAAATATGACACGAAGTTATTTTTAAAGGGCATGTTTACCTCTCAAATGAAAAAATCTCTTTTTTTAAAAAGGTAAATCACCCCCCCAAACCATAATCATTAGAAAGCAGACAAGTGTAAGACTAAGCAATTGTGCAGAGCAATGTTCTTCTCTCCTTCTGCCTCTCAAAATGTTTCTATCTCCACTCAAGTCACATTTGGCAGCGTTTCAGGTTATTGCGGGTGACTTTCCTATATACAATTTTTTTTATTTAAGGGGTGGACTTGCCTGAATAAAAAGAGAAATGAAATAGCTGTATTAAAAGCACAAATATTGCGGAGGTATAAAAACTATAGAAAGCAAAAACAGAGTACATCATATTTCACTACAATTAATGAAGTGTAAAGTAAAGGGCAAGCCACCTCAAAACATCAATTTTTCATCTGTGACTTATTTATAAGTGCAATTCTGTTTTGCATATGATTCTTTACTAATGTGATTTATAACCGATTTTTGAAAAAGTGTGTATGCTTATTGTATGATACTCGGGTATAAGATGAAAACCTGATTGACTTGCGTTTAAGCCGAGGGTTAAAATTATGACCACTACTGCTTCTGATTCGATATTGTTCTGAGGCTTGTTGCCCTTTAAATGGACAGCAGAATTTCCATATAGTAATAGGCATTCTGGATTTGCCTATACTGTATGGGAATTCTGCCGTCCATTTAAAGGGCAACAAAAGCCTTAAACACACGAATCAGAAGGCAATATTTTTGATGTATATACCATCCTCCTGATTCTGTATTCTTTTAGGCATTAGTGTTTTAAATGGACAGTATCCCATACAGTAACCCCAAATACCTTTGCACTATAGCATGCTTTAGTGCTGGGAGTTGTAGTTTCCAAACATCTATAGTGGAAAGGTATGGGGGTTCCTGTATGCGATTATCGTTTTGGATAACTGTATAATCAACTGGAATTTTGCCTGGTCGATAAATGCCGATACACTTTTTATCAGTCACTTTTGGTTGAACAAAAGCAAAAAAACAATTGATTTGAAAAGTGACTGCTAAGGCTGAATAATTCCATGAAGCAACAGAAATAAACTTCTATAGAAGGATACCATTGCTTTCAATGGAAGAATCTGCAGGGAAAACATTGCCTTGCCTTCTAACGCTAGGTTGAACAACAGAAAAAGTGGCCCAAATCCAATTTCTTTCCCCCTCAAATCTGATCATATAAGTGTGCTTCTGGGTGGCAATAATAAAAAGTAGATTTTCCAACACCAAACAAGTTAGGCAGGGGGCGGTACAATCATTTCAATATAACCCAATTGTCACAGTGAGGCTTAACTTAACTGTGCATCTAACCATGAGAGTCTGTTACATAGCCGCTGACAAATGTAATTAAAAAGTTGCTCTTACATCCTACAATTTCTTAAAATCTCTGAAGCCCCTCCTCTCTTCATCTACATTTGGGCCTTATCCGATGGGGCACTACTCTTTCGGTCTTGTGCAGTTTCTTCTGGTGTTGGCTAAGAGGGTTTTTAGGATCTTCCTCCCTCCTCTCTCTGAGCGGATGCTTCCAGTGCTACAAACTGGAAGCAGGGTTCCGATTGGCCATTCATTTTTCCTTTGCTTCTATTAGCTCTGTTTAAAGGGCATGTCCATCCCAAAACTAAATTTAGCCCACTACTGGCCCCACTGTGAAGTTTAAAAGAATCCTTACATTCTGCTCTTATGGTTCTCCTGCAGTGTTGTCCAAAGTTCAGGAATGTGAAGGGTAGTAGCTGTCTTCCTGTCCAAATGTTTCTGCCTGTTATGCAGCCTCCAGGAGGTAGTGCGACATGTGCATGGGAGCACTTTCCCCTTCTACCTCCCACCATCTGGATCCTTCCATCCTTTTTCTTCCACAGCGATAAACTTTTAACATATGGTAGTGCCCTGATAACCCTAACCGCTGAGTCTATCTCAAAAGCAAATAAAAAACCCAATCGGAACTGTACTTTCAGCCCTTGTTCCCGCAGTGTCTCCATTGATGGCAGCTGCATCTGTGATTGGCTGCGTCTCAACCAATCACAAATGAGGCTGTCTGTCCGCCCACTGCTTGCAGATCCGGCAAGCAGGGAGCCGGATCAGTGCACCGTGGGAGCGAAGGGTACGTTCTAATAGTTTTTTTTTTAAAGAAATAACATCGTGGTTAGGGGTGGGCAGGGGGTATCTACTATATATTAATGATTTTTAGATTTGCTATCCTTTCCATCCCTCCCTGCCATGTTTTTTTCATATCATTGAAAACGCGGCAACGCACCAAAAACGCGCGTTTCCGGGTGCGTTTCAATTGCGATTTGCATTCCGCATTTTAAATCGCAACCACATGCGTTTTTCAGTACTTAATGAAAAAATGCATGCAATTCCACGTGCGACTGCGTTTGCGTTGCAGTGTGGCCGTGCCCTTAGGCAGCTTATGCTAAGTGATCTGTACATTGTATATAGACAAAGGTTTTTTTTCACTATAGCTGCCCTTTTAGGGGCAGAGCTTATACCTCCCAACTACACCTGACTAAGGCCATCTTGGATGCAGCTACAGCAGAAGGAAAACTGTTCCAGCCCACAAGGACCTGAGTCCTGAAGTCTCCTCCAGATAAGCAAAATCTTATTTCTTTTTATTTCTCCTGCCTGTCCCTCAACAGCTATGTCTGCTACAGAGAAACCCCATCCCAGACACCAAAAAGGCAAAAATCCAGTAGGGCCTATAATCCAGCATTACAATTGCACTACATGCAATGCCAAGTTGCTTGCCAGACACCCTGATCCACTATGTGGTTCCTGCAGCAAGGCCCATGACCCATCTCATGAGCAAGGTCCCACACAGTACCAGGAGCCTGAGTGGGCAAAATACCACAGAACCTCCATAGATTCCCTTAGGAATCAAAATACAGTGTCTGTGGCGCAGGCAGCTAATGCGGTTCTCCCCCAGGAGACTGAACCTGCTTGGGCTAGATTAATAGCCAAAATATGTCTATTCTCTCTGCTTCCTTATGCCAAATGGCCCAACTGATAACTGAAAATACAGTTCCAGAGCCCATACCTTCCACCTCTCAGACAGAAGCCGCTAACCTATCAGAGGAGGATGAGTTCTCCAAGAAAGGCAAGATAGACCCAGAGGCAGTAGCGGACGATTTCCATCCGTCCATAGATATCGATGCTCTTATCAAGGTGACCATATGGACCTAAATATTTCTGATACAGAGGACCAACAGGAACCTACTGCACTCCTTTTCTCTAGACGTAAGAGAAACATCACTTGTTTTCTGTCACATGAACAGCTAGAAGAACCGCTAAAGCTCAGCCAACTCTTTCCCCTTTTCAAAATCAGATGTGGACTGCTGGGCAAGTCCTCCCATAGTCGACCCACCAGTGGCCAGACTGGGCAACTATTTGTATGTATAGTTTATTTATAAAGTGCCACTTGGGAATGCAGTGCTGTACAGTAACAAAATACAATAAAGTCATACAAGGGGAACAAATACATAGATAGCTCAGTACATAAATATATAAATAGTGCTAGAGCTTTGCCACAAGAGGAAAGGAGGTTCTTGCCCTGCAGACAATGCAATCTAGTTAGGTGGGTATCATACAGATACAATGGAATGGGTATAAGTGCTGGAGTGAGACGTATACAGTGCAAATAAAACAAATCACATAATGTGCTGGTTACCAGATAGGTAGGATGTAAGGCTAGACTTAAACCTGCTAATTGAGGTTTCTTGACGTAGAGAGAGGGGAATAGAATTCCATAGGATGGGAGCCACAAGAGAAAAAGGTTTAAGGCAAGAGGAAGCAGTACGAGTGGGGGGTCTGTACAGGAGCTGGTTCTGCGATGAGTAGCGGGTACGGGCAGGAACATATGGGGACACTAGAGAGGAAATATAAGGAGGAGGAGCAGCAGCAGAGCGAAGGGATTTAAATGTTAGAAGGATTTTGTATGCAATGCGCTGTTTAACGGGGAGACAGGTTGTTGGCCAGTACAGAGGAGATTTGGGATCCGGTTTATTAGAGAGCGAAACAATGCGTGTGGCATAGTTAAGTATAGACTGAAGGGAAGAGAGGTGCAAAGCAGAAAGACCAGAAAGTAGCAGGTTGCAATAGTCTAGGCGCGATAGGATGAGAGAATGCATTAGCATAGCTGTCGTCGGGAGAAAGGAACCTGCAAATTTTGGCTATATTGCGAAGGAAAAAGTGGCAGGTTTTCGCTACATAGTTAATGTGATTAGAAAAGGAGAGAGAGGAGAGAATAATTACCCCTAAGCTGCGTGCCAACTGGATAGGGAAAATGGGGGTATTAACAGAGATCAAGAAAGATGGGACAGGACCAGGTTTAGGTGGAAAAATAATCAGATCAGTTTTAGAAAGATTTAATGAGGTAGCAATGAGACATTCTGGAGGAGATGGTAAAGAGGCAGTCGGAGATACATGATTGGATGTCAGGAGTTAGCGCAGGATGGAATCCAGATTGCCAAGGATCTAAAGGTTAAGAGCATTGAATGTAGTTAGCGAACCGAGAAGACATGCAGGGAGATTCAATAAAAGTTCTTATTTAAAATGGTGCTAATTTTGCCCCAACCAATCAGATTTGATTTAACATTTGTAAGCTTACATCTGATTGGTTGGGGCAAAATTAGCATCATTTTAAACGATAAGAACTTTTATTGAATCTCCCTGCTATTGTTCTAGCAGTTTAGAGGCTATCGATGAGAGAGACTGGGCGGTAGTTAGCTAAACAAGAGGGGTCCAGCAAGGACTTTTTTAGTATTCACATAATTGCAGTGCTTCAGTAATAGAGGGCATGGGATCAAGGGGACAGGTCATGAGCGGACACGATAGAATCAGACGAGAGACTTCTGAATGGGTCACAGGAGCAAAACATGCAAGAACAGCTGAGGGAAGAGAGGGCAACATAATCCGAGTCATCCCTAGGACCAGAGATCTGCATGCGGATGGACTCCCCTTTATATTTAAAGTAATGCGCTAAGTCCTGGGGAGAGTGGGTCAGGGGGCGAAGGGCGCAGAAGCGAGTTGAAGATGGAAAACAGGAAACATGGCTTAGATTTGTTGTTATTTATAAGTATTTAAAAGTATCCAGTAGTAGTTCTGTTTAACCAGCAGCAGCCCAGAGCCGAGAAATTGCAGCATTAACTTGTAATGGAGAAAGTCAGCCTTTGTACAGGACTTTCTCCACGCACGTTCAGCAGCAATCGTGCACCTGCGTATAAAACGGGAAGTGGGGTTGAGCCACGGATGAGGATTAGAGGTTCCTCATCTGAGGGAATGCAAGGGGGCAAAAGAGTCTATTGTGTTATTCAGGACAGAATTATAATAATTAGCATGCCGAGGTGAACACTGTTCTTAAAGGGACTGTCCAACCCTCTTTTCAAAAAGTGATATATTGTAGATAACCCCCCAAAACCTTAACTTCGTTTTAGTTAAAAGTTAGAAATCAGCTCCCACACACAGCTATTATACTTACATGCTCCTCCTTGCTCCACCGCCGCGGCTCTGCACTTCCGGGTAAGGAAGTCAGTGATCGGCAGTTACGGTGACGCCACGGCCAATCACTGACTGCCATTCCTGGACCAGTCTCCACTGCGGCTGCTTAAGAACACAAAAAGAACAGAGCAGCCACAGTGGAAACTGGGAGAAGAAACCGGAAATGGCGGTGGAGCAAGGAGCTTGTGAGTATAATAACTCAATGTGGGAGCCGATATCTAACTTTTGACTAAAACAAAGTTAAAGAACAACTCCACCCTCATAAGAACATAGTTTAGAAAGAATGGCCTCTGAAAGTTACTAACTGGAAGAACCAGGAAGCAGAAACAGGGGCACCAGGACATTGTGCAGGATTTCAGGTTAGACTTATATATTTCAGATTTCAAACTATTACCGTTTAGGGTTTGGGGACTTATTTACCTGTATGTCAATTTTTTATTTTGGGGCTGGACATGCCCTTTAAGGTTTTTGGGGGTTATCTACATTATATCACTTTTTGAAAAGAGGGGTGGACAGTTCCTTTAATGCAGTTCCCGCCAAAGTTTTAGCAAGACCTCAGTGCTGAGGTCCAGAGGATCCCTAAAGGTTGCCGCCTCTTTCCCCTATCAGAGGCAACAACCTTTAGGTAAAATTGCCACAATTTTAAAAGGTTTGTGGAGTCATTATCATTATCTGTTACTCCTTCACTCCCTCTGTGGGACAGACTGGAGGAGGATTCCATTACTTGGGGTAGGAACTTAACTCCATTGTGCCAGGGTCCCCCTTCGGAGAAAAGCATTTTGCGTAAGTATAAAAAAATATTTTTGTATAGTCCACTACAGTTAATAAATGATGAAATGCCCATGGCTGCCAGTATGTAATGAAATGCCCATGGCTGCCAGTATGTAATGAAATACCCATGGCTACAAGTATATAATGAAATTGCCATTTTGCTACCAGTGTATAATAAAATTGCCAGCGTGTAACAACATATAATGAATTTGACAGTATGTTACCAGCATAATGAAATTGCCAGTGTGCTACCAGTATGTAACGAAAATGCCAGTTTACTACCAGTGTATATTGAAATTGCCAGTTTGCTACCAGCATATACTAAAATTGCCAGTTTGCTACCATTATAACAGAATACTGTGCCTCTGTGTCATTAATTTGTGTATCTCTGTCTACTACTGATCTCTATTTATCTGTCTTCATATTTATAACTTCCTGGCTGTGTATCTATCTCTCGGGTTTGTCTGTCTGTCTCTAACAATCTCTATTAAAGTACCTTGTGGGCATGGCTTAATTCGGGCAGGGAAGGGGGTGTGGCCTAAAAAATGTCATCGCACCTGAAGGTGCCCCTGAACTTCAGAACCTAGAGACGCGTCTGACATCTGTCTATCATCTGTCAACCTGTCTGTCTATGATCTAATATCTGTCCATCTGTATATGTGTGTGTGTTAATCATCTAATATCTATCAGTCTATCATATATCTACCTAATATCTATCAGTCTCTATCGGACAGAGATATTAGATAGACAGACTAGATTCAATGGATACACAGTAGACAGACAGACTTTGCAGGACAGTGACAGCAGAGCAATGAACGGGAAAACTCAGAGTGCACTGTCTACTGCACCCTCCACTCCCTCCCCCTCTATAGAAAACAGTGAAGCAGCGTGAAAGTTACAGCAAAACAGGCAGAAGTTACAAGATTTCCAACACTAACCTGGGACTTCCCTAAAATTCTCCCATTCTCCTGTTTCTTTGGTGTGTCCGTAATTCCGTTTTTTTAAAATAAAAAACGGACACAGGACATCAGAGGTTCAGCACCAGCCGGGCACACGCAAGATTTAGCTGGGAAGAGCACTGTGGCACTAAGCAAATTGCTGTAATGTTTGCCTTGGCAAGGACGGAGGGGTAGGGGGTGGGAGAAGCTGCCTTAGTTCCGGGTTATAAATGGTGCGCTAATATGTAGTAGCGCGCCGATTATAAGGATATTGTTCACTCCTGGATCCCATTGGGATCCACTACAGGGATAGGTTATATAAGGGATAATGTGCACCTTACAGTGTAATATATAAGGGATAATACGCTACCTACAGTGTAATATAAGGAGATTACGCCACCGAGGAGTTCCATGACCATATAGAAGCACGAGGCCGCAGGCCGAGTGCTTTTATACAGGGCATGGAACTCCGAGTAAATCCATATATTACACTGTAGGTAGCGTATTATTACTATAATACATAAGGCGAGCCAAAAAAATAAACCTGTCCACTACCAGACTCCCCCCCGTTTTAATCATTTATATAGGAATCCCTGTTTAGTGTATAAATAGTTAATTACGGTTCCTATTGAAAAGAGAAAGAAGGTACAAACATCTGTCAACAATAAACAGGGATTCCTATATAAATTACTAATACGGGGGGGGGGGGGGGAGAGGCAGTTGAATACAGGAAGTCACCAGTGACATCACTGAGTGACTAATATAGATTCTCGCTACTGCAACTCCCCATTGAAAATGCCTAGCCTTATGTATTTTAATGATATGGCACCACCTATAAGTTCCGTGACCATATAAAAGTAAAAGAACGAGAGCGCTTTTATACAGGACAGGGACCACCGAAGTATTGGAATATCCTTATATTATAATGTGAAGGAGCACAGTATTTCTTATAATACTTAAGTTTCTGATTCCTTTCCCCACCCATTTGCATTTTAAATTCTAGCCTTGTCCCTATTCCTACCTAAATTTAAAAATTCCCAAGCTACCTACTGTAACTTAAAACCAGGAGAAAGGAGCATACCAGCCCAGCAGCTATCCAGTTAAACAGAGGTCCCATTAGTGAGTAAACAGTGCAAAAAACGCAGAGTCATTGTTCAGGGATGAACACTGGAATGGGAGGGCAGTGGGATATAAGAAATGAGTCACTTAAGGTAGCCATACATATATCCGATTTTACTTACCTGACCGAGCGCTCCCGCAACATTAGACCGATCCTGCCGGACCCGCCTTTCCTGTTCTTCTATGCAACAGACATGCGATCACAAAATGAATGGAATTAACGATCGCATAGAAGAACGGGAAAGGCGGTTCCGGCAGGATCGGTCTAATGTTGCGGGAGCGCTCGGTCGGGTAAGTAAAATCAGATATATGTAAGGCCACATTAAGGGATGTAGCCGAGTGATTTTTAAAAGAATTTATACCACTGCACCTCCCCATTATAAAATAAAACACTTATGTATTGTAAGGGTATTATGTCACAAGGAGTTTCCGGACCATATAAAAGCATTAGGCTGCAGACCAAATTATCCAGGGCAGGGAACTCCGAGGTGACTTTATATCCTTATATTATAATGTGAAGGGGGAGAAGATTCCTCCCTGGCTCCAAACGGCAATCGCAAAGTATCCCTGGATCAACCAAACTACAGTATATGTATTAATATCAGTAATTCTTAATATTTTTTAGCTTTAGAAAATTATCCAGCCCATTTTTTTAAAGGAATAGTTCACTTGAACTATTCCTTTAATTTATTGATTGAAGACCGGGAGGTTAAAGACCTTTATTCTTCAATCAATTGACCAAGAGCCAAGGACAAAGATAGAAGATATTTAACTTATACGCGATCCTCTGCAGAAACACTAACAGGTCCCGACCACTTCCTGGTTCAGATTAACTATAGTGCGCATGCATGACAATCTAAACCAGAAATCAGTTGGGAATTTTCAATGCTGCTGTGGAGGATCGTGTGTACAAGAATCTGTGGCAATTATGTACCCTGGAAAATCCCAATTAGCATATCACAGCCAGGTGTTAAGGGCGTGATTGCATAATGGCTAAGAAGTGTTATAGGAACGCCCAGGGTAAGGTGTCAAAACAGCATTGTACATGGCAGACAGTTGGTATCGAACCCCCCCGCCTCTATTTAGGCTTGGTTTCTTTATTTTTACATAAATGGCTTCCTTGACACCTCTTGAACCAGTCACGTTCCTTTGCCAATATGTTAACATTACAATCTTCAAAGGTTTGTTGGTACGACACAAACTGTCTGCCATGTACAATGCTGTTTTGACACATTACCCTGGGCGTTCCTATGACACCTCTTAGTCACTATGCAATCACGCCCTTAACACCTGGCTGTGATATGCTAGAAGCGCCAGTTTTACCTTTTTAAAAACGTTATGGAAATGGACATCGGTGACATAGCCGAGTGATTCACTAGAAAATATTCACTAGGAGAGAGTCTTGTATTATAATGTTATTAAATCGACATTATGCGGGCCAAAAAGAGGGTCATAACATTTATTAGATTTTTTTTTTTAATTCTGCTAACTTTAATCATTATGCTTTTAGTTCCTAAAAACATATTTTGAACCTCCTAGTCTAACCAAAATTAAAGTCTGGATGGATAATTAAGACAAAATATCCCATGTGAACCAGCCATAATACTTAGTAATATAATGCTACTATTTATGAGATATTAAATTCCACTAATATTATATATATCTCTAGCTATTCTTGGCAATGTACATAGAAATGCAAGTGCTTCTGTAGCACAAGCTGAGCTCTATGTACATTGTGTAGAAAAGCGAAGTTGCAAAACTAAATATCACAACACCAGGTAAAATTCTGGAATCACTGCAAACAATTCACAAATATGACACGAAGTTATTTTAAAGGGCATGTTTACCTCTCAAATGAAAAAATCTCTTTTTTTAAAAAGGTAAATCACCCCCCAAACCATAATCATTAGAAAGCAGACAAGTGTAAGACTAAGCAATTGTGCAGAGCAATGTTCTTCTCTCCTTCTGCCTCTCAAAATGTTTCTATCTCCACTCCAAGTCACATTTGGCAGCGTTTCAGGTTATTGCGGGTGACTTTCCTATATACAATTTTTTTTATTTAAGGGGTGGACTTGCCTGAATAAAAAGAGAAATGAAATAGCTGTATTTAAAAGCACAAATATTGCGGAGGTATAAAAACTATAGAAAGCATAAAACAGAGTACATCATATTTCACTACAATTAATGAAGTGTAAAGTTAAAGGGCATAGCCACCCTCAAAACTCAATTTTTCCATCTGTGACTTATTTATAAGTGCAATTCTGTTTTGCATATGATTCTTTACTAATGTGATTTATAACCGATTTTTGAAAAAGTGTGTATGCTTATTGTATGTACTCGGGTATAAGATGAAAACCTGATTGACTTGCGTTTAAGCCGAGGGTTAAAATTATGACCACTACTGCCTTCTGATTCGATATTGTTCTGAGGCTTTAGTTGCCCTTTAAATGGACAGCAGAATTTCCATATAGTAATAGGCATACTGGATTTGCCTATTACTGTATGGGAATTCTGCTGTCCATTTAAAGGGCAACAAAAGCCTTAAAACAATACAGAATAAGAAGGCAATATTTTTGATGATATATACCATCCTCCTGATTCTGTATTCTTTTTAGGCATTAGTTGCCTTTTAAATGGACAGTAATCCCATACAGTAACCCCAAATACCTTTGCACTATAGCATGCTTTAGTTGCTGGGAGTTGTAGTTTCCAAACATCTATAGTGGAAAGGTATTGGGGGTTCCTGTATGCGATTATTTCGTTTTGGATAACTGTATAATCAACTGGAATTTCTGACCTGGTCGATTAAATGCCGATACACTTTTTATCAGTCACTTTTGGTTGAGCAAAAGCAAAAAAACAATTGATTTGAAAAGTGACTGCTAAGGCTGAATACATTCCATGAAGCAACAGAAATAAACTTCTATAGAAAGGATACCATTGCTTTCAATGGAAGAATCTGCAGGGAAAACATTGCCTTGCCTTCTAACGCTAGGGTTGAACAACAGAAAAAGTGGCCCAAATCCAATTTCTTTCCCCCTCAAATCTGATCATCATAAGTGTGCTTCTGGGTGGCAATAATTAAAAAGTAGATTTTCCAACACCAAACAAGTTAGGCAGGGTGCGGTACAATCATTTCAATATAACCCAATTGTCACAGTGATGGCTTAACTTAACTGTGCATCTAACCATGAGAGTCTGTTACATAGCCGCTGACAAATGTAATTAAAAAGTTGCTCTTATATCCTACAATTTCTTAAAATCTCTGAAGCCCCTCCTCTCTTCATCTACATTTGGGCCTTATTCCGATGGGGCACTCACTCTTTCGGTCTTGTGCAGTTTCTTCTGGTGTTGGCTAAGAGGGTTTTTAGGATCTTCCTCCCTCCTCTCTCTGAGCGGATGCTTCCAGTGCTACACAACTGGAAGCAGGGTTCCGATTGGCCATTCATTTTTCCTTTGCTTCTATTAGCTCTCGTTTAAAGGGCATGTCCATCCCAAAACTAAAATTTAGCCCACTACTGGCCCCACTGTGAAGTTTAAAAAGAATCCTTACATCTCTGCTCTTTATGGTTCTCCTGCAGTGCTTGTCCAAAGTTCAGGAATGTGAAGGGTAGTAGCTGTCTTCCTGTCCAAATGTTTCTGCCTGTTATGCAGCCTCCAGGAGGTAGTGCGACATGTGCATGGGAGCACTTTCCCCTCTCTACCTCCCACCATCTGGATCCTTCCATCCTTGTCCTTCCACCTAGCGATAAATCCTTTTAACATATGGTAGATGCCCCCTGATCAACCCTAACCGCTGAGTTCTATCTCAAAAGCAAATAAAAAAACCCAATCGGAACTGTACTTTCAGCCCTTTGTTCCCGCAGTGCTCTCCATTGATGGCAGCTGCATCTGTGATTGGCTGCGTCTCAACCAATCACAAATGAGGCTGTCTGTCCCGCCCACTGCTTGCAAGATCCGGCAAGCAGGGAGCCGGATCAGTGCACCGTGGGAGCGAAGGGTACAGTTCTAATAGTTTTTTTTTAAAGAAATAACATCGTGGTTAGGGGTGGGCAGGGGGTATCTACTATATATTAAAAATGATTTTTAGAGTGGGCATGCACTTTAAATCACTCATAGCCATGCTTCTGCTTAATTCATCTGGTATTTAGTTTGGTGGGTGATCTGTGTATTACCCTTGGCTTGTTCCAGGACTACATTTTGTCTGATACTTTCATTATTAGTTCCTGTATGCCCTTTTCTGCTTGATTCTGCTATTGGACTCATTTCAATGCCTGGGGTTTCTCTGGCCTCAGACTTAATAGTTTGCACTTGGTAACAATAATGTCCAGCAAGGCATCACCAGCATCCAGGTAAACGGGGGCTTGTCTAAAGGCGAAAACAGCAGTGAAAATTGGGGTATTGATACTGAAGGAGATGCAGGATTGGAAACTGCATTCGTTTCATTTTGTTAATGTGCGCATGAGAGTCACTTTAGGTTCACAAATAGTTCACATTGGATCCGGAAATAAGCCACATTTAAAAAGAGTTTGAACAGTCAAGTAAGAATTGATTGAGCATTAAAAAGTGCAATGTGACCCTAGCCCGTCAACTGCAGTGAGTATACCGACCAGCTCAGACAAACCAGATTATTGAAAACTCCTTGAAATCCACAGTTCTGATGTGATGTGAGTGATTAAATTAAGTTTTAAGTCAACACTCAATGCTAAAAAAAAAAGAAAGAATTGAGCATGCTGAATACAGTGCTGGATCTAAATTTAAGGGCATATCCAGCCTCATCACATAAAGGAGAACTTTGGTCTTCATATAAGTGGCCTAAAAATGGGCACACTAGTACCTATAAATGACTCAAGGTGAAAAAAGATGGGTGTTTGGGGGTGGGGATAATGACAGCATACAACACATGCCTGTCACATAGACAGAGCAGTTTGAAAAGTGTAATTGATGAGAACAGTAAGTGTAGCGAAATTTGTGTAAATTGGGGGCCTTAAAGGGTATCTCCACTCATAATACTGACTTTTAGGAATCCAGTTCTATTGAAGAACGGGAGGTAAAGGACCTGTGCTTTACCTTCTGTTCTTAAATAGAACAAACAGGAGATACCCTTTAAGCTGCGTGTAAAATTAAGTGGGGAATTTGGACATGCCCTTTAAATAAGAATTTTCTAATACTAGTATATTTTCCAGTCTAACCTCAATTTTCTGATTAATCAGTAAAACACTTAAGTATTAATTTACCATATATACTCAAGTATAAACTGAGGTTTTAAGGCTTTAAAAACAGCCTGAAAACTGAACCTCGGATTATACTTGGGTCACTACTCAGCACCTTTCACTTCCAGGCACCAAGTAGTGAAGTCATCCCGAAGCGCAGAGGATAAAGAGCGAGTGGCCACCGTATTACTGACAAGGCTCTATTTGTATTGGTATTGGAGACTGGACAGCCCTTCTTTATATTTTTTGGAGTTGCCTACATTGGTGGCAGTATGTTGCCCCCTGCAGATGTTTGGAAACTACAACTCCCAGCAACTAAAGCATGCTGGGAGTTTTAGTTTCCAAAACATCTGGAGTGCTGGCCATTTAAAGGGCAACTAATGCCTCAAACAATACAGATCAGGAGGATGGTATCTATTGTTAAAAATCCATACTGGATTTGGCTATTACTGTATGGGAATTCTGCTGTCCATTTAAACAGTCAGTGACCACACAGTGTGATACTAGGATGTTGGGAAATAAAACACAAACAGATTGTTTGTTCTGATACTTTAGTTGTCCTTTAATCTGAAAATGTCACCAGAATTTATTGCCATTCTCTAAAACTTAATGTACAGCTCCCCACCATTCATGAAAGAAATACAAAGGATAGCAACAAATAGGAACTGGATGTTCATCTTTCCATGCTGTCTGATACAGGTCAGTTCTTAGTCACACAAATATTGCTTCAACAACTTAAGCTGGGCACACACATTAGCAATAAAGGGCCAATCCCGTCTGTGCTGATGGGATTGGCCCTTTACGGCTAATGTGTGTACGTCCATATTGAGCAACGTCTGCATTGGAACCACTTGTTAAGAACAGAAAATTTCCCTTGGCTGGCACCCTTTACTAAATTTTAGGGAGTCAGCCGCAATCGTTAGGCGTTTGCGTTCTCCCTATACATTATATAGGGAGAACGCTCATGACTAGCCACATCTTTGAAAGTTTGCTACACAGCTGAAGTCACATCTGCGAAATGCCACTTTTTAATGTATTTTACATTCAACCAATCATGATAAGTAATCGGATTTTCTTTTATTACTTTTGCAGAAAAAAAATATTTCCAGATATTACCATTTTGCTAACTATTAACTTTTCAGTAAACAGTTTTAACTAGCAAAAGGTACCAATGCAAAACAATATGAAGATACTAGTTTTAAAAAATTAAATATACAGCACATGTCCTTCTTGACAAAAGTAAATTTTCCTAATATAATAGAGCAACAGAATATTTAGTCATAACGAGGGATATCAAATATGAATTTAAAGCTAGAGGTCTCCAACCACAAACAGCATGAATAGAATCCAAAAACAAAATTAAGAACTTGGCAAAACACAAATTTTTTATCCATTTGCTTTACAATTTTAACATACCAATCAACTTCAGGTAACAAAACTAGGAAGACTGGTAACTGCAACTTCAAGCATTTACAATTTTTAAATAGCCAATACCAAAAAGTTAGCAACTTATGTATAGGTTACAACTGCTCTGTAAACCAGTTCCAGGTGATAATAAGCATGTCACACTGATAAATATTAAAAAACTGCGTGCTTTTTATGTAACCAACTGAGCCAAACTTTATACTTAACACAGGAAAAACAAATCAGATATTACAAAAAATGCACAAGAAAACGAGAAACAAGTTGTATTCTATAAAGAATAATCACAACATTAGGCCTCTTCGTGAATTGTGCAAGACATATGATACTAAACCCACAGAAAGCTGCTTTACAGACCCCACCTTCTAATGAGTTAATCTAAAGGTCACAGGCACGCAAGCATTTTATATAATCTAAGGGCCCTTTCCCTCTTCCCAAACACAGCAGCTTTAACAAATATGTATTCAACATGGAACAAAAATACACTACAAATGTACAAACCTTTGCAGCTGCCATGGATCACAACACCACAAGGAGAAAAACAGAACAAGGTCTAGCTAATCTTCAAGCCTCCCTTGCACGCATTATCCAGAAATCCGTCACTCTCCTCCCTCCTCCCCCCATTAGCTCTGCAGCCTTTAGTCTGGCAGCTACTAAACTCTCCATACCTCGAGGATGTCTTCTAAAACATATGCTTCCATTTCAGCTGCTGTCTCCACCATGTTTTCTCAGACAGCCATATCTATTACTGCACTATGATTAGATCAGTGCCAGCAGAACCTTCCTCTGTCAGAGGGAACAGGAAATGGAAGGTTCTATTTTTGCCTAGAGCAGATCTGCAGTTTCAGAGCAGGCCTCTACCAACTCACAGGGGTGACACAGCCTGCATTTAAAGTCACAGCCTCTGTTTTTCCCTTACTCCAGTTTAATTTTCAAATTCAATTGCTGGTAGATTTATAATGCACCTTATCAGAACACAATTAATCACTGGACTATTAAACACAAGACATATATATTTATCACAACTATTTTAAATTGCAACCAAGCAGCAAGTTTACATGCACTAATATTTTCAGCTTTACATTGATTTTTTAATAACATTAACTTGTGAGATTACTGGATGATTACACTAAAGCCTGTTAGAAATAAAAATATTTCATGTCTGTCAATATCAGACCTTTTTCTCAAACAATTTGATCATATTATAATATAGTAAGGTAAATGCATTGTTTACGGTAAGTGTTTCCAGTTACAATCAGGTGCTGAATAGTGAATTTCCCATTATTATATGAATTATGATCCTCCCCTACCTGTATATTAAAGTTTATGAGATACAGCTATTAAAAAACACCTTTGCTTGGGGAAGGGGATGTTATTTCAGTACAGAACCATTGTACAGTGACCTCACACAGGTGAAACGTTTACAATTTTTCTTGGCATTCTGGCAATCATGTGTTCATATAATAAATAGTAATAATAAAAAATGGGTAAGAATGGCCAGACGTTCTCAATACTAAACTACACATTTTTGTTTATATATGATTGATTATATGATTCTGTTACCTTATCAAGAAGTCAGTCATTGACAATTTGTATATTTATAACACATGATAACCATGAAGGGAGGAAATTCTGTTAAGCTTTAATTTACTTATGTGAAATCACTGTGCATGGTGGGAATTGTATTCTTAATCAAGAATCACATTTGATGCTTTAAATGGGAACTGAGTTTTCCAAACAATAACTTAATAGGTGAGGCGGGCTGCTGGTATACGTATAGGTTTCATCCACCATCCAGGGGATATTCCAATCGTCCCCTTATATATCTATAGTCCAAACATAGAGGATATGGAGAAACCAGACTAAAGCACAGGCTGTGCTGTGAAAAACTCGTGTTTATTCTCACTGATATCCACACGTGGATAACGGAGAATAAACACGACTTTTCCAAACAATGTCATTGTTTTTAATATAATATGAAATTACTGATCAAAAAGCAAATCTTGTCAATTTACCCATTACCATTTAATCTATCACTATATTATACAATAACGATTGTATGATCATTTTTCCCATTTAAAAAAGCCTTTTTTTTAATTCACACTGCATCTGCAGAATCCAGCCTTTTCTACATGGAACTTACTTGTTTTGAACAACTTTGCATGCAGTGATCTGTATGTTCTTTAAACCATACAAGGGCTGAATTTTCCAATCAAATTTTGGATAGTTTCATCCTTTTTCATCAAGATTTCCTATCTTGCACGGTCACTTAAAATCTGCTGAAAACGATGACTTCAAGAAGGGGTTAATGGAAAACTTTGTCTGACCTGTCTAAGTTTTTCCTATCAACTGCTTGATATTGCAGAGCAGGAAATCGAAAAATCAATGTCAATATTTCAGCCGATTCAATTAAATTTGTTAAACCAGTTGAAATTTTCTACCTTGTCCCATCGCTAGAAATCTGCTGAAGATGGGCACTTAAAGATGGGGTTGAAGGAAAGTTTTCTGTCGGACCTGATCTTCTCATCAACTGCTTGATATCACCGATGGAGCAACTGAAAAACCACCGTCAAAATTTCGGCTGCTTCAGTATATTTTGTTGAAATATAAATGCCGTGTATGTATAATAACAAAAACAATTTCTTTAAATTCAATTAAATGCATGCACCGTAAGCAGGTGTGCGCGTTTGTGTTGCTGCATGCACATTCAATCCAGTACTTATTTAACTTGTGTTTAGTATTTTCCTTCTCTCTCTTAACCAACGCCTCCTTTATAAGACTAGACTTTGAGATCAAGCGGGCTCAACAATCACTATGAGCCAGCACTGGGAGGCGGATTTACCCAATATGCAATTCACACAACAACTGTCACTATTCCCCAGCAAAACTGCACTCGGCAGAAGAGTTTACGATAATGAGATACTTGAATGACAGCTGAAATGTAAGATTCTTCAGATTTCAAATGTAAGATTCTTCCAACTTCAAATGTAATGCTAAAGCAGCTCCAGTTTTAGCCAGTACCATAAGGAATAGGAAGCTCAGACCTGAACAACTCAGACTTTGTATGCAGCCTAGGTGTACTGATTGATGGGGAACTAAGCTTCAGGAACCAAATTTTAGCTAAGCTAAAAATTCCTTCTTTCACCTAAGGAACATTGTAAAAATTAAGTACCTCGTTCCTCCAGCAAATCTTCCAACCCTGGTCCATGCATTCATCATTCTCTATACAGGCCTTCCAAAAAATAGCTGCACCGCTTGCAACTAGTATAGAATGCCGCTGTGAGGCTATTAACAAGCCAACCCCACCATTGTCTCTAGCTACCGATAAAATGGAGAATTCTGTTTAAGAGTGGCATATTGGCATTCAAATCCTTGCACAATCTGGGCCTTGGATACCTGAAGGGCTGGCTTCAACTGCATCCCACACACACATCCTCACAATCTTAGATCAAAAATAACTTGGGTCACCCCAGAGTCCACCTCAAAACGTTTGGAACTCCCTGCCACACCCATTCAGGACATTCCCATCCCTGGAAACATTTTAAAGGACAACTCCACCCTCATAAGAACATCTTTTAGAAAGAACGGCCTCTTTAAAATATGTTGATATATCATACTTTGTCCTATGAATTCATTACTGTATGCCTGCTATGCTTCAGGATGCCTCATGGAAACTGAGCAATTTAGAAAGTGGTGGTCGAGAAGATTGATCATTTCCAATAATGGTCAATAACAAAAAAATCCCCAGTGCACATACCCTTTAAAGGGTAACTGTGGTCTTGAATTCTTCCAAACTAGTAAGAATTATATAAAAAGCCTTTCATCATACATTCAAAATAAAACCTAAATCACATCTCTAGATAAAATTTGTTCTAAGTAATTGCAGGAAAGGTTCAGCAATATTACTTCCTGCTTGAACACTTCCTGTTTTTATCCATGTGACCAGCCTCTGCCTGCATTAAAGGACAATTAAACTTACCTCCTCCCTGCTCCTCTTTTATGCACGCTCTCTACCAAGGGTGAGAACCTAAATCGCAAAGTCCTCACCCCTGGGCTGTTCCCACTTACGCTGTTATACTTACTCAGCACTGCTCTGATAAGCTCCACCCCCACATCTCCGTCTGCGACAAGGCCAATAGGAAGATATGTTCTGCAAGGAGCTTGGCTTCCTATTGGACCCATTGCAGAAGCAGATGAGGGAGCGTATCAGCACTGTGTAGCAGCACTGTGTAAGTATAACAGCCCAGGGGTTAGGACTTAGCGACTTAGGTCTTCACCCTTGGTAGAGAGCGTGCATATAAGAGGAGCGGGGAGGAGGTAAGTATAATTGTCCTTTAATAGGCTCCCCATCTCAACTGTCAATTTCCCCCCCCCCCCCCCCAGTACTTCCTTATTTCCCTAGCATTGAGTCTTAACTGAGCATGCTTCTCCCCAGGGGCGGAGCAGAGGTCAGGTGATGTTGGCTTATTTTAAAGGAAACACTGCAGGCTTGCATTTAACCCTAACTTGTTTTGAGACCACAGTTGCCCTTTAAGCAGGGCTGGACAAATCAGACGACCAGGGCGACTGAAAAAATGTTTACTGGCAAACGGGTTTTAAAAATCAGGTAGTAACTTTAATTCCCCTGCTCTCCTGTTCATTTAAGCTGAGCTCCTATTCCCCCTCCCTTTCAGTACGACGAACGTCTAATCTAGCTAATGTCTTTAGAGCCAGTGTATTTTTCTGATGTTCCCACGACAGTCCTGCTGGGCAAATTTATTTTGCGGTCAGGCGGTTCCTGCTGCATAAATCGAATGTTGCAGGGAACGGGGAAGGGATCTCAAACTCCCCCAAACATCTCAAAATCTGTCTGTCCATCCACCCATCTCTCTATGTTTCGGTCTATTGAAAGAACCACACCGATTTCCCCTTAAAATCTTCAGAGATGGGGACGGAAGTTGGGTTTGGTGAAAATTTTTCTGCCTGGCCCCATGTTTTTTTTCCCATTAAACTGCTCAACATTTTTAAGTGGTTGATAAGAAAAATGGCGTGCATGAGATATTTTGAGCGATCCAATCTAATTTAACGATCGTGTGCCTTAACATTTCACATGTCAATAAAGTGCCATGGCATCATAAACTTCTGTTATGTATAGTTTTGCTGTAGCTGGAATGGCGACAGTTGGCACATTATTTGCATGGTGGGAAATTCCCTCTACCAGTGATGCCTTATTACTGAGGGGATTACTGAGCATACATGCCCTCACAGATAGTCAAGCACTGGGTTGGGGTGCTGAGCTTAAGCAAAACAAATACTGGATTGAAATCATGCAGCAACACAAACTGCTGCTTACACATATACATCTATAAATTAAAATGAGGCAAAGTAATTTTTCTATGTACAATTCCTTCAAGTTAGTATATGTGAAATAGGTGGGGCTAATGTGATTGCATAGAGCTAGGGTGGATGGGGATGGGTGACTCACTAACCATTGGGAGGTACAAAGTTGCTGGCTCATGACTTTTTGGAGCAGTCTCCTAAATAATTGGATGATTTGTCCAGCCCTGCATTTCCCCATTTGTTGGTTTTTTTTGTTTTTTTGGAACTTCAACTAGCAATACCTCCCAAACAGATTTTCCAGGTAAGTAACAAACCCTTACATTCACCTAATAATGGGTAATTCACAGTTATATTGTTTTTTGACCAAAGTTCCCCTTTAATAAAAAATAACGTTTTCTAATGCAATGCAAAAGTAAATTTAACAGCCCAATCATTATAATGGCACTTAACTCAACAATGCAAAGTACAATAATTTAAAATTATATAGTAAGGTGAGGTGGAAATAGGTTTACCCCATCTTCTATTCTGATTTCTTTATCAAGAAATCCTCCTAACATTATACATCCTTTCATTGTAAATCCTAGACACCCTCTCAGGAACTTTTCCAGCCAATACATGTGCAGAAAGTTAGGTTGAAAGCATATTTTGTTAAGTGCCCCTTTAAGTTTATAAAAAGCAAATATTTGTTTACTGACAAATGTTAACCTTTCCAAAGACTAAGTTGAAAGAGTGAACATTAAATGTGGACACAAACCTCGATATTGGCCTAAAATTAGGTATTTATCACGTATGGTGTCTGTAGATGAAATCAGTCTTCCATAAACAATCTTGTGTTTATTAACACATAACACATGACCCCTTCTTCAGACATGAAACAAATTTTGTACAACTCACGGCCCATGTAGTCTTCAAAAAGCCATGCCCCCTGACCCCACTATTTACTGTCTCTATGCACCTGTATTTTCTATACATATGTCTCCACACCAATATGGAAGTCCATAAGACTTTGAAATCTGCTTGTTACCCTGCAGTTCACCAGCCTGTGTGAATTACATACAGCCTTCCAGGGGCAATAGAAAAAAAAGAGTAACAAGCCTTTCAATTTCTACATGTAGTAATGTTCTACATAAATTGTTGGATAAGAGATAAAAGCTCTGCTTTTAGCAAGACAGAGTACATAAAGTTGAAAGCTCAATTACCCAGACATAATTTTTGAGATCATTCTCTAGGAAGCAAGGCTGCAGCTTGTTTTGATCTGTCAAGCACTACAGAGCATGTGAAGTGTACTGCATACAATTAGCTGGGTTTAACCTAGCAAAGGTGAATTATGGGAATTGACCTCTTGTTAACCACTCAGAAGCCACAGCATACAGAGGTGAGACACAACTTGTTGCTTGTTTGTGAATGTGCTTGTCTATTGGGAACGTTATTTAGAGACTTTAAGGCAGCGCCAAAAAATCTTTCTTGCAATGTTTCAACATGTGGGGGCTACATGTGAATACTTGTTCGTCATCCACGCTAGTGACTGGGGCAATATTTCTGGTATAATTTTTAGCAAATATCTTAGTGATGCAAGACTTATCACTGTTAAAATACTAAGCACCCTCCTGACACTACATAAAAACAGATGATGTTTGAGCATGGCCTTGCATTGTGTTAAATCAATTATTGTGAATCTCATTTCCCTCTACAGGCAAAGAATGGAGTGAAATAAGCAATAGTAAAGTTACATGCGTTACATTCCCTCTAGTAATTAGTTTAACTGGCATATTTTCAACATTTCTAAATCACTTACCTGAACATATATTCCATAATGGTGCTGTTTCTTGATTGCCAACCACAGAACCATGTAACATACTATTGTGGAATATGGGAAGGACAACACAAAGTTGAGAATTACACGGATTCCACACAGAATCATATTGGTTAATCACAGCTAATCATGCTGTCTTGACCAATACTATTTTGGCCCGACTGACCGGTCAATGGCTGCAAAAAGATGAAATATCTGGCCATATTTACTTGAGTCCCCAACAGATGGCAGCAGAAAGGTCAGATCTCACATAAATAAACTTAAAGGGGGTAAAAAAACGGTTAAGGGTGGTTTGTAAACATTATAGGAGTAGCATTTTCCCCCGGGTCCTAATACCAACAGACGCACATGGAGAAGTCCATGGACTTCACTTAACTTTTATTGTACAAACTACATGACAAACAGTCTACGTGTTTCAACCTGTTACAGGTCATCCTTTGGATCTGAAAAGGGATAAAATGTGTACATCCGTATTAATATAGGTTTGGGCCTAGGCACTCCTTCAGGCAATTTGCCACTGTATTCCAGGTGCTGCTTCCCTCAGTCCTCTACCTTAAGGACTCCAAGCTATAGCACAAGCAAATGAAGGCGATGGAAGCGCACACTGTTAATCAGAAAATTCTGTTTATTACATCACACAAACGTTTCGGAGAACGCTACGTCTCTTTCATCAGGTGATGGAGACATAGCTTTCTCTAAAACGTTTGTGTGATGCAATAAACAGAATTTTCTGAGGAACAGCGTGCGCTTCCATCACCTTCATTTGCTTGTGCTTTAAAATGTGTACACTCATGTAGTTAGCACAATAACAGTTGCTAAGCGAAGTCCCTTTAGTGCTCCATCAGAAGATATATAACCCCCAGGAAAGCACCCAGACTGTTAGATGTAAATAGTGTAATTGCGCCTGACACATTTTTTCAGATTCTGGTAAAGAAATACGGTAACCTCCAAACTTTGACATTGTTTTACGAACAGACACTAGAACAGGTTCTAAAGAGAGATATCCACTAAAACAATAACCAGATCCTGCAGGCTTAGATGGCGCCACTTCTAAGTAGTGCTGCAGTCACTGCTGTGACATACAAACGCAGGACTAACGACTAGCGAGTCTACCAGGGGATAGGGGTGTCTATTCTGCGCAGTGAATCATCTAAAGAGTATGCGCTAAATCTCAGAGCGTACACTACACCGACTCAAAACCAAAACTTTGCATTTTGTCTTGGTTTAGATCTCACTTTATAACTTAGGGTCCGTCCATATGTAAAAATGCCAGGGTGTATTTTTTTTTTTTCCAGAATATTTTGAGGGTGGACATGCCGTTCAACCATACATTTACAAAGGCAAATTGTATTCCTCATATATATCTTAGGTTACATCTGCAATCTTATACTTATCCTTAGCCTGCAACATTTTAGCATCCTGGTAAATGGCAGCAGATTTTTATCAAGAATGCCGCAGTACATTTCTATATTTCTCTATTCATCCTTCCTTCTACTATATGAAAGTCAGACATCAAAATATGGTGAAAAACTGTTCCACACCTTTGTGCTCCCTAGCCCAAAACTTTAGTTTGTATAGTGTCTTTGGGGTGATGTGTGTTGCCATTTATTCCTTCAAATATGGTGTACGCTAGCCCACGACCCAATTGGTGCATAATAGCACCAATCAGAGACCCTGAATCCTGTTACCAGGGTATAAAGGAACGTAATATCCGGCGGGTCTCCCCTACCTATGATTAAGTCCTCCATGTGGGGACGAAAGGCGTCAAGGGGTCTCACAGTATGTGATTCTTTGATTTCAACTTATTTCCAGACGAGTTATTTTTGGCTGCCTGACCCTCCTCAAAACATGTCATTGAGGGAGGCGTAATACAGGCAACCAGCTTCCTATGTGACAGGGTAGCTTCCATACCAGATGCTGCCTATTATGACTAGGGTTTTTGCTGGTATCTTTTTAATTTTAACTTTGTTCACACACATTAGCATAGGGACCTAGATTAGGGATCCTTATTTTCTTTGGACTAGTAAAAGCACCGAGTGCTTTAGGGGTACCCTAGGAATTTGGAGGTTTGGGTGAGGTGGAGAGGTTTCTCCCAACCCCCACCCCCTTTTTCCCTCCCTTTCCTATTTGGGCATTGTGGGTTAACTAAGGTGTGTTACCCTACCCTGTCCTTAATTGATACATATTAACTGTGTGTTCCCATATTCGTATATTTTAATACAGTTAATTTTCCTTGTTTTAATGTATAAAGATTGTGAATTTTAATTAATTGTTTTTCCCTCTGGATTGTATCACTGGTTAGGGTAATTATAAGGGGGATACTTTGTCTCTTTTCCTTTTGATGTAACCCATATCCCTAATTATCCTGCCTACACATACTAGATTTTTGACTGTGCATCACACTTCCTTTATAAAATATGGAAATCAGTAAGCAAACTTTTTAAGAAAAAGCTGGTTTCATAAATATCCTCCATTAGTGTTCATTTGCACGATTCAGCTTCATGGGTTCTTACAGGATGCACTTAGAGCTGCAATCTTAAGCTTATTTTAAAAGGTAAGACAACTTGTTTTGGAAACCAGAGTTCCCTGGTATTGACAAAAAACATTTCATAACTGTGATTACAACTCTAAAACATTTAGTTTGTAGACACAAACTCTAGCATTACTAAATTAAAAAGGGAGCTTTTCCTACTCCAATGATCATAATTTGCCCATCCAGCATTTTGTCTGTGTATAAATAAATGCTTCCAAAATACTGACATCCTATTTGTAGGACCCCTAATAGAGTCCTTTATGGCTTTGCCCTCGACTCAGCACCTGGGTTGATTCAGTTGCTCAATAGAGATCGGAGCATGATTGGCCTATCCAACAGCCAATCAGTACAAATTAGGTTAGGATAATTATAAGGCAGTGGGCATCCTGGGAAGAAGTAGGACTTTTAAAGAACCTGAAATGGCAGCAAAGGGGAAGAAATCCACCAATATTTAGTATAGTTAAGAAGAATATGTAGTATAGTTAAGCATGTGCAATATAAACAAGATTTAAAAAATATTTCTCGCCAATTTGCCCCTTTTACTGTATGATTACAATCTGTTTCTCCCTTGGAGTTAGGATTCCGTCCAGCCCACTCTACAGTGAGCTTGCTGCAAGGATGTGCATGACCTTTAGGTTGCCAAAGGTAACTTTTCTATTCTTATGCTCCTGCACTTGTTCTCCAATTTTGACACATTTGACCATTCCCCATTCTTGTAAATTCTTTTCTCCTTGGACATCTGAATGGGGTAACATGGCTCCACCGTTGGATTCTGACTTTTTGATGCACATCCAGTGTGTAGTTTGCATGGTCTCCCAGAATGACCACTATCTCTGCTTTGGGTTGGTATACCTATCTCATGCATTCGATTATGCTACTTTGGCTCCTCCTTACATGTTAAGATTCAACCTTTTACTGCATTATAGTAATATAAAGTTTAATATATATATTATATATATATTATATATATATATATATATATTTTTGGGGTCATGGTTTTGTTGAAAAACAAAATGATGGTCCCACTCAGCACAATCCAGATAGGATGGCATGTCACTTCAGAAAGGTCTGGTAAACGTGCTGTTTACGTTTTCCTTGCATTTTGAGTTAATCACCTACAGTCACCAGTAAAGACACACACAGCACTATCACTCCTCCTCTTAAATGCTTCACAATGGTAACCACATGTAGAAACCACTAGCTCACCTTCTTGTGTCTTGCAAAAACATGCCAGATCGAAGCACAAACCTCACAGTTGGGACAAAATTAGAGCAGGGGTGCTAAACCTGACAAGCAGATTGCTAGCAGCACCCCAGCCAGTGACTGCATTGCAAATAATTCTCTCCTTCTTCCACAGTAGTCACTTTCTTTGTGGCAATTAAAAGGGTATTTTATAACTTTCTTTTTTAATGTCTTACTGAAGAACAGGAGGTAAATGCACTCTCTTACCTCCCGGTCCTCAGTAAATCTTACCAGTGCTGCAGAGCCTTCAACGCGGCTGACAGCCTCCGACGCATCCCCAGTCAGTGCAGACAGTGCAAAGGATCGTGGACGTGTTGCAGACTGTCAAGAGAAGCCGGTGCTAGAGCGATCCACAGATAAGTTTCTCCTGCTCTCCTACATGATTTACTGAAGAACAGGAGTGCATTTTCCTCCTGTTCTTCAGTAAGACAGTAAAAAAGAGTTATAAAATGGATGGACATACCTTTTAACAAAGAAGGCCCGATTCGCGCAGTCTCCTATGAACAACTAACTGATGCAGAGATGTGTCAGCTCAGTGTAATTGTTTAGTATTTATGTTGCCACCAATCTAAGGGGCTTTTCAATTTGCGTTTTGGAGAATGGAAACAAATAATTTTAAATGCCTCAAAAGTAAACATGGGTTTTCCTTTCCCAATGAGTCTCATCACTGCATTTGATGGTTTTCTTGACTACACATTCAAAGTTATTCACATTTTCTAGACAAATTCAAATCTTAAAGAAGCGATATACTGCTTATCTGCACTTAGCCGAGTGAATCTTGCCACAATATTGAGTAGAATAATAGTTGAATATGACTATTTACTATATAGAAAGGTGAACCAACCATACCGATGCAGAACAAAACCGATTTTCAAACACACTAGAAAAGCAAGAAATTTCACACACTTGTTAATTAAAATCCATTCTGGGTGAACATCTTATAACTAGACATTAAGCCCATTTTATTAACAGGTGCTAGAAGTCCAGAGTGGCCCGTCAGTCTCCCAATCCCAGTCACCTCTCAGTGTCCCAAGATCAGAGTCCACCCCTCTGTCCCGCAGCCAGCGCCCCCACCCCACAGCCAGCGCCCTTGACCCGCAGCGCCCCCTACAGCCAGCATCCTCCCTGTCCCGCAGCCAGCAACCCCCTCCACACTGGCCCGCAGCCAGCACCCCCCCATCCCAGAGCCAAGCCAGCATCCCCCCCTGGCCCACAGCCAGAGCCCCCCGTCCCCCATCCAGCAGACCCCTCTGTTCCACAGCCAGAGTGCCCCATCTGTCCCATAGCCAGCACCTGGGCTTAACTAGACATTAAGCCCATTTTATTAACAGGCGCTAGAAGCCCAGAGTGGTCTGTCAGTCTCCCAATCCCAGAGTCACCTCTCAGTGTCCCATGGTCAGTGTCCACCCCTCTGTCCTGCAGCCAGTCCCCCGTCCCGCATCCAACGCCCCCTCTGACACTCAGCCAGCGCCCACCCACCCTGTCCCCCCGTCCCGCAGCCAGCGCCCCCCGTCCCACATCCAGCGGTCCACCTCTGTCCCACAGCCTGAGTTTACCCCCCGTCCCACAGCCAGCACCTCCACATACACTGGCTTGCAGCCAGCGCTCCCCCCATCCCAGCCAAGCCAGCGTCCCCCTTCGCCCCCAGCCAGCACCCCCGCTATCCCCCATCCTCATCCACAGCCCTCCACGGGCCGGTCCCCCCCCCCTCTGGCCCACGGGCCGAGTCCCCCCCCCCTCTGGCCCAGGGGCCGAGTCCCCCCCCCCTTCTGGCCCAGGGGCCGAGTCCCCCCCCCCTCTGGCCCAGGGCCGAGTTCCCCCCCCCCCTCTGGCCCAGGGGCCGAGTCCCCCCCCCCTCTGGCCCAGGGGCCGAGTCCTCCCCCCCCCCCTCTGGCCCAGGGGCCGAGTCCCCCCCCCCCTCTGCCCAGGGCCGAGTCCCCCCCCCCCTCTGGCCCGGGCCGAGTCCCCCCCCCCTCTGGCCAGTGGCCGAGTCCCCCCACCCCTCTGGCCACCCCCCCCCCTCTGGCCGAGTCCCCCCCCTCTGGCCGAGTCCCCCCCCTCTTGGCCGAGTCCCCCCCCTCTGGCCGGTCCCCCCCCTCTGGCCGAGTCCCCCCCCTCTGGCCCACGGGCCAGTGCCCCCCCCTCTGGCCCACGGGCCGAGTGCCCCCCCTCTGGCCCAGAGCCAAGCCAGCGTCCCCCCTCGGCCCCCAGCCAGCACCCCGCTATCCCCCCATCCTACATCCAGCAGCCCTGCCCACGGCCCGAGTCCCCCCCCCCCTCTGGCCCACGGCCGAGCCCTCCCCCAGCGCCCCCCGCCGCCCCCCCCCCCTCTGGCCCACGGGCCGAGCGTCCCCCCTCTGGCCCACGGGCCGAGCCGTCCCCCTCTGGCCCACGGGCCGAGCCGTCCCCCTCTGGCCCCCGGGCCGCTCCTCCCCCCTCTGGCCCACGGCCGAGCCCCCCCCTCTGGCCCACGGCCAGTCCCCCCCCTCTGGCCCCGGGCCGAGTCCCCCCCCCCCCTCTGGCCCACGGGCCGAGTCCCCCCCCCTCGGCCCAGGCCATCCCCCCCCCTCTGGCCAGGCCGAGTCCCCCCCCCCCCTGGCCCACGGCCGAGTCCCCCCCCCCTCTGGCCCACGGGCCGAGTCCCCCCCCCCTCTGGCCCACGGGCCGAGTCCCCCCCCCTCTGCCCGGGCCGAGTCCCCCCCCTCTGGCCCCACGGCCGAGTCCCCCCCCCCCTCTGGCCCACGGGCCGAGTCCCCCCCCCTCTGGGCCACGGCCCGAGTCCCCCCCCCCTCTGGGCACGGGCCGAGTCCCCCCCCCCTCTGGGCCACGGGCCGAGTCCCCCCCCTCTGGCACGGGCCAGTCCCCCCCCCGGCACGGGCCGAGTCCCCCTCCGGCCACGGGCCGATCCCCCCCTGGCCCACGGCCAGTCCCCCCCCTCTGGCCCACGGGCCGAGTCCCCCCCCTCTGGCCCACGCCGATCCCCCCCCTCTGGCCCACGCCGACCCCCCCCCCCTCTGGCCCACGGCCGAGTCCCCCCCCCCTCTGGCCCACGGGCCGAGTCCCCCCCCTCGGCCCACGGGCCGAGTCCCCGTCCCGCAGCCAGTCCCAGCCCCCCCCCTCCGTCCCCCAGCCCGAGCCTCCCCCCTCCGTCCCCCGCCTCCCCCCAGCCCGAGCCCCCCCCTTCATCCCCCAGCCAGCCCCCCCTTCGTCCCCCCCCCCTCCCAAGCCAGAGTCCCCCCACCCCCCGTCCCACAGCCAGAGTTCCCTCCACCCCCCGTCCACAGCCAGAGACCCCCCCCCCCGTCCCCCGCCAGAGTCCGTCCCCCCCGTCCACCAGCCAGAGTCGACCCCCCTCCCCCAGCCAGTCCGTCCCCCCCGTCCCCCACCAGAGTCCGCCCCCCTCCGCCCCGCCGAGTCCGTCCCCCTCCGTCCCCACCGAGTCCGTCCCCCCTCCGTCCCCCAGCCAGAGTCCGTCCCCCCTCCGTCCCCCAGCCAGAGTCCGTCCCCCCCGTCCCACAGCCAGAGTCCCCCCGTCCTCCCCCTCCGTCCCCCAGCCAGAGTCCGTCCCCTCCTCCGTCCCCCCGTCCCCCAGCCAGAGTCCGTCCCCCCTCCGTCCCCCAGCCAGAGTCCGTCCCCCCTCGTCCCCCAGCCAGAGTCCGGCCCCCCTCCGTCCCCCAGCCAGAGTCCGTCCCCCCTCCGTCCCCCAGCCAGAGTCCGTCCCCCCTCCGCCCCCAGCCAGAGTCCGTCCCCCCTCCGTCCCCCGCCAGAGTCCGTCCCCCTCCGTCCCCCAGCCAGAGTCCGTCCCTCCGTCCCCCCTCCGTCCCCCAGCCAGAGTCCGTCCCCCAGCCAGAGTCCGTCCCCCAGCCAGAGTCCGTCCCCCAGCCAGAGTTCCGTCCCCCAGCCAGAGTCCGTCCCCCCCCTCCCACAGCCAGAGTCCTTCCCCCCTCCGTCCCCCAGCCAGAGTCCGTCCCCCCATCCCCCCAGCCAGAGTTCCCCCCCGCTCCCGTCCCCCAGCCAGAGTTCCCCCCCACCTCCGTCCCCCAGCCAGAGTTCCCCCCCACCTCCGTCCCCCCGCCAGAGTTCCCCCCCCACCTCACGTCCCCCAGCCAGATTCCCCCCCCCCCTCCGTCCCCAGCCAGAGTTCCCCTCCCCCACCTCCGTCCCCCAGCCAGTTTCCCCTCCCCCACCTCCGCCCAGTCCCCAGCCAAGTTCCCCTCCCCCACCTCCGTCCCCAGCCAGAGTTCCCCCTCCCCCACCTCCGTCCCCCAGCCAGAGTTCCCCTCCCCCACCTCCGTCCCCCAGCCAGAGTTCCCCTCCCCCACCTCCGTCCCCCAGCCAGAGTTCCCCTCCCCCACCTCTCCGTCCCCCAGCCAGAGTTCCCCTCCCCCACCTCCGCCCACAGCCAGAGTTCCCCTCCCCCACCTCCGTCCCACAGCCAGAGTTCCCCCCCCACCTCCGTCCCACAGCCAGAGTTCCCCCCCCACCTCCTTCCCACACAGAGTTCCCCCTCCCCCCCACCTCCCGTCCCACAGCCAGAGTTCCCCCCCCCCCACCTCCCGTCCACAGCCAGAGTTCCCCCCCACCCCCGTCCACGCCAAGTTCCCCCCCACCTCCGTCCCACAGCCAGAGTCCCCCCACCCCCCCACCTCCTCCCACAGCCAGAGTCCTCCCCCCCACCTCCGTCCCCCAGCCAGAGTTCCCCCCCCCACCTCCGTCCCACAGCCAGAGTTTCCCCCCACCCCCTCCGTCCCACAGCCAGAGTTCCCCCCCCACCTCCGTCCCCAGCCAGTTCCCCCCCACAGCCGAGTTCCCCCCACCTCCGTCCCACAGCCAGAGTTCCCCCCACTCCGTCCCACAGCCAGAGTTCCCCCCCCACCCCTCCGTCCCCCACAGCCAGAGTTCCCCCCCCACCTCCGTCCCACACCAGAGTCCGTCCCCTCCGTCCCCACAGCCAGAGTCCGCCCCCCCTCCGTCCCACAGCCAGAGTCCGTCCCCCCTCCGTCCCACAGCCAGAGTCCGTCCCCCCTCCGTCCCACAGCCAGAGTCCGTCCCCCCTCCGTCCCACAGCCAGTGTCCCCCTCTCCACCCGAGTCCGCCCCCCTCCTCCCCCAGCCAGAGTCCGTCCCCCCTCCGTCCCCAGCCAGAGTCCGTCCCCCCCTCTGTCCCCAGCCAGAGTCCCACCCCCCCCTCCGTCCCCAGCCAGAGTCCCCCCCACCTCCGTCCCCCAGCCAGAGTCCACCCCCACCTCCGTCCCCAGCCAGAGTCCCCCACCCCCCCCTCCGTCCCACAGCCAGAGTTCCCCCCCACCCTCCGTCCCACAGCCAGAGTCCTCCCCCTCTGCCCCACAAAGTCAAAGACATAGATATAGCGAGAGAGAGAAATAGGTAGATAGAGACAGACACAAAAATAGAATCTTTTAAAACCCCTCCCCAACAGTACAACCCACAAACTTTTACTTATTAGTGGTGAGACAGTTTCCAGACGGCACAGTAACAGTGATTTGAACGTCACTTACCTCCTCATAGATAGCTGGCAGGCAGCGTGTTAACAGCAGAGATCGTACCCAGGACCATTTACATCTCTCACCCCCCCCTTTTCTAACGTGCACTGCACGTTCTGAGTGGCTGTCATACAGTGTGACCTGATCTCCCTGCTGCTCAAAACAGAGGCTCAGCCATGCAGACAGTACCAACAACAGCTACACATTTTAAAGATATAGGCATCACGGGACATTTCCTGCGACTGTATTAATGAGGGACTTCTTAAAGTCCGGGACTGTCCCGGGTAATACAAGACTGTTGGCATCACTTACATCAGTGCTGGTAAGAACCTTTTCTATGGAGGGAAATGGTCGGGGATTGGCAGCAGTTACATTGTAAGGGAGGAGTGGGGACATCAGTGGCTGGGGGAGGTATTTGCAGTGACACACACGGCAGCCAACATGGACGCAGCAGTTAGGCTTTAATTATATAGGATTCTCTAAATGATAAAATGGCAGAAGGGTGCATAGTTGTCAAAGCAAAAGGTGAAAATCTATACAATAAAGCATATTTTGGTCTAACACTTCTTTACTACATAATTCCATGTTTCCTTAGATTTGAGGTCTTTCATTTTATTACCACTTCAAAGGAAAAGTGTGGTCTCAAACAAGTTAGGGTTAAATAAAAGCCTGCAGTCTTATTTAAAAAGATGCCTGAATCACCTTTTCTAGCTGCATCCCGTGAGAAATTATAATGTGGAAAATGTTTAAATTTCCTGCTACCGGTAGCCTGGGTGACATCACCTGATCCTCTCCTCTGCCCTAGGGACAGAGCATGCTTACTTTAGACTTAATGCCTGGAATCAAAGAAACTACCCACACAGACTAGTGGGAGAGTTTAGAGGGGGGAGTCTATTAATGTAAGCAGAGACTATTAGTGGCTTGTGAAAGCAGGAAGTGTTCAGAAAATAATATTGCTTAACTTTTTCAGCAATATAACTTATCACAGGTTTTACCTAGAGATGTTACCCAAGGTTCATTTTAAAAGGCAAGTCCAGTCAAAACAGTTTGAAAAGAAAGAGCCTTTAAAAATAAGTTTAAAGCTCTTACCCCGACTTCTGTATTCTCTGTGTAACTGACATTCCATTCCTATTCAGTCCCCCCTTTTCACGGACTAGGAGGGGAATGACATCACCACAAGCACATTCCCCTCCTCCTCCGTCACAAGCCTGTTATAAGCAAAACTATGTGCGCTCACTGCAGATAAGGAGCTTCCCCCCTCCCTTCCAGGAGGAGCGGGGAACTTTTAGCCAATCAGGTGGCTTACATTGGCAGCCAATCAGCACACCATTTTTGGGACTTACAGAATAACTCCTCCACAAATGTGCTAGAATGGAGCTAGAATTTATGGTTTGTGGCTGCATCTTGCCTCTTACATGTGGATTGCAATTTAAACAACAGGTATATGTTCGAAAAGTCATACTTTATAGCTGATTAGACTGACATGCAGGGTCAGGAGAATGATTGATAGGAGGAAGGGGGGGGGGGAGAACAGGTAACTGGAGATAGAACTTAAAATCATTTTGGGGGTTTTTCTACCATGCATTTAGGGTCAGTAAGGTAGGCAGAACTGTGTTAATTATTTTGGGGTGGATATGCCCTTTAAAGTTACAAATGAAGGACTTTTGTTTAACCCTAACTTGTTTGGAGACATTACCATCAGACCAACTTCCAGCTAGTCTGTTAAAAGGGAACATTGGCCCTTATGCATACAGCCTTAGCTCACGCATTCATCACATTACAAGATTTTTTTCACAAGGACACAAAGCTGTATGGCTACCCAAAAATGGCTAGCTTGTGGATGTTTCACTCATTAACCAAGGAGATGCGGAAAAAATTTCCAGTTTTTTTCCCTAACACTGTTTTAGCAAGCTACGTTTCGTGTGTGTTGCATTTAAAGGACAATGAAACCATTTTTTCCCTAAAAGGCTAACTGTGGTCTCCATACAAGTGTCTTCTATACCTTTTAAACAAGCCTAGGATGATTTCTCTAGCTTCTCTGGGTCTTAAAGTTCTAAGTTTATAATTTACATACAAGACACCAATATACATATACAGCCAAAGAAGATCCCACTCTGAAGCAACAAAAGCCGTAACCACCAAATTATAAAACCTTTATTACCAAACTTTATTGAAATTGAAACACTCCCTTAAAATCATGATTATAAAAACAAACTAATCTTAAACTGTTGCCTTCTCTCTGGAGATGGGGTGTCCCCCACTAAACCTTGGATCCGGCACTCTGCTTCCGTCCTTTTAGACTTCCCTCATATTTAAAGTGATCCCCTTGCCAATGGACCATAGCCACTTAATCCCACAAGCCTTTCTGGGACAATCCCCAGCACTGCAGACAGTGAAGTACGTAAGATGAATCATTTTAATTCCAATTCCAAATTACATTTTTTATCTCAATTGAATATCAATTTGCTTTCCACCCGTAACAACCTTTTCTCCAGATCCCCCACTCGAATACCCACATTGGTCACTTCTAATCCATGATCACACATTTTTTTTACCTTTCATGATTTTAAGAGTTTCACTTTCAATAAAGTTTGGTAATAACTTTTATACTTTGGTGGTTAAGGCTTGTTGCTTCAGAGTGGGATCTTTTCACATGGCTTTTTGGCAGTGTATATATATTAGTAATACTGTTTATCACAAGCAGCACTGCAGCATCCTCCGTAGCCACACCTAAAAGCTTATTATTGGTAAAGGTGCATATCACAGTACATTTATTACACTCAAGACCGTCAGAATAAACAAGGAAGGGAGAGACTGTCACATGATGTGCTGGGTAATAAGCCCCACCCACAACAATCTTTTCTGAATCTATTTATAGACCGTTACAGCAGTAGGATACAACTGGGCATGCTTAGTGCCTGTGGCACAGGGGTCAGAGCAATGGTGCTGGTGATATATTGCTTAAGGTTTGGATATATTGCAGCTAGAATGAGGATACTGGAGTGGTTTTAAAGGTAGGAATGTACTCTTTTTAATAAAGGAGAATTGTATGGAGACCAGTTACCCTTTAATGTGAAAGCTTCCTCCCTAGAACACACAAGCATAAGATACTACTCCAAATACTTCAATTTACATATATGCAAAAAGTGAATTTTGTAATTAAAAAGGCTTCCATGTTCCCAGTAAATCTTTGTCCATGTAGTATTCAAACCTTGTGAGCATGTGCATCTAACAGCAACACCCCCTGCCCCAGTATAGCTATACTGTAGCTATTCATAGAGCATCTTCTAAACAGATGTCTTTACACCAATATGAAATCCCCAGATCATAAGACTCCAAAAGCTGCTGTTATCCTGTAGTTTATTTTCCAGCCAGCATAAACAAAAAAGCCTACCAAAAATACTAGTTAGCTGATTTTAGTGACTTTTTTTCTTTAACTCTGTTCCCAGCAAAAAAAACACATTTCTAACTTTGTTAACTCTGGTGGGTTATCAGACTAATGCTCTAGTTTTAAATTGCCACAATCCATTAAAGGGCATGTCAACCCTTAAAATATAAAACTGGTAACATGTCTGTTACCTGCCCCCAACATATATATTTAGCTCATTTTTAGATGTATAATACATAAGGCTAGACATTTTCAATGGGGAGATGCAGTGGCGAGAATCTATATTAGTCACCCAGTGATGACAGTGAGTGACATCCAGTATTCAACTGCCTCTCCCCGTCTCCCCCTCCCTGTATTAGTAATTTATATAGGAATCCCTGTTTATTGTTGACAGATGATGTTTGGTCACTCTCTCTTTTCAATAGGAACCGTAATTAATTATTTATACACTAAACAGGGATTCCTATATAAATGACTAATACAGGGAGGGGGAGAGACTGGTAGTTGACAGCTTTATTTTTTTGGATGGCCTTATGTATTATAAGTAATAATATGCTACGTACAGTGTAATATATGGATTTACTTCACCTCGGAGTTCCATGCCCTTTATAAAAGAACTCGGCCTGTGGCCTTGTGCTTCTATATGGTCATGGAACTCCTCTGTGGCGTAATATCCTTATATTACACTGTAGGTAGCGTATTATGCCTTATATTATTGACCAGATATTTAAGTATCAATACTGCCTCCAATCTGGCAGAGTAAGCTGGCTCCTAAACTTTATGCAGTCAATCAAGGCTGTGACGGATGGCATCACAACCACATCACATCTGTGCTGTATGGTTGGGTGTCAGTATCTAGAAGACAGAACAGGTTTTAGCTTTCTTGCATTAGAGAGCATGCTCAGAAGTTTACAACACACATAAGCTGGGCACACACTAATGATGAAGGGCAGATTCCGTCAGAACCGTTAAAGTAGCGCAGAAATGACTGTTCCAGAGGCTGTACTGACTGAAAACTTTCCATTGCCACAGTTGGTCACTTGAATTTAAGTTTAGGGAGTCACCCGAGGCTGAAAGGAATGTGTCCATCAGGAACGTTATCTCTATACATTATATAGGACGCTCTGTACAATTATTACTGAACATTTAAATTTACATACTTGTGGAAACTCTCAAAGACATGTATTTGGTTACACCAATAAACATGTTTGTTTAATGGGCAAACAATTTACAATGCAAGTATGTTCTGAAATATTTTAAAATATATATATATTCCTAAAAAAAATAGCCAAAATAGTTAAAAGTGCCCAAAAGGAACATTTTAAAAGAAACTTATACTAACATTTATAAAGCTGTATGTATCACCTCTGTCTATTATAAAGACATTTTGCTTTTTTTTTTTTTCTTGCTAGTGCTCTCTTCCTACTGTTAAGCTGGCCATACACAAGCGGTCCCACATCATGTGCACCGAAAGATCACATTGGTATCTGTGGGAACAGCACACATGGACCCGACCGATCTCCATACGCGGTATGGGTATCGGTCGGCCATGCGGCCATACACTGCATGATCGTATTGGCTCCCTCTACTTCAAGTTAAGGGAGCCAATAACGACCGACAAACTACGGTCGTTCGTCGGCATTCCGATCAGTTGGAAAAAGCTCCTACACACGAACAGATAGCAGGCAAATTCCACCGTTCCCCGACAGGATTTACCCATTATCGTTTAGATGTATGGCAAGCTTAACTCTCACCATATTTTCTGTAATGTGTGCCTTCTATCACAGTTTTAACTAACCACAAGGTGAGTCTGGTAGTTTTACATTATTATGGCCAATTCACAAAGAGTAAGGTAAAAAGTCAATATAAAAATTGATTGTGGTGCATAATTATTTATAATTATTATTACTAATATATATATATATATATATATATACAGGTAAGGATGACGGCTCGTTTCCTGAGCCGAAACGCGTAGGTTATGTTTTCCTACTATTGAATAAACTGAAGTTCAAGTTAAGTCCTTGGAGTGCTCTGTACCCCAACGTTGTGTATATATATATATATTTTAAAAAAACATTAAAAAATTACTATGGTTTTCAGATATTATAATTTATGTGAATGGCAAAGAAAGAATTGATGCCAATTAATGATCTGTCAAACATACAAAATTGTGTTTAAAGAACATGTTTATTCCCAAAACGAAAATCCCATCCCCTAAGCTCCCAGATAGTAACTTACCCCCCCTTAATCCTGGAAGCCCATAATACCCCCCATTCCCATTGACACAGGGGGGGCACGTACAAATGCAGTCAGTCCTTGGAAATGACTGACGTCTGCATTCTTTAAGAAAGACCGCTTTCTCTAAACATAGAAATTTAAATATTGTGAGATCAAGGGGCACATGGAGGTAACTATTAATCTTGGGGTTTGGGGTGGGGAAGGTAACTATAGATTTTTTTTCTGGGGTCAATTCAATCTGTTCAGAAAAAAAAAATACAAAAACTTGCATGTTTGTCCAGAAACAAAGACGCTTTTAGTTTGAATGAGGCCTTACTTTGGAAGAGGCAAAACTTTGATAAGGTGATGCATGCTACAGAAATATAATTTGGGGGTTAGCATGCTATTCATTTTCACTTGTCAGTACACCATAGCTCAAAAGGTAAACCATAATTGTAACTGAATGGCACATCAGGCTACCCAATCATGTTTTTCATTTGTAACTGGGGGTGAGGGGGGGAGAGACATGTCAATTTAAAAAAAAAAAAAAACAGATGATAAAAGCACTCTATTAGGGCTAGGCCACACTGATGCCTTTTTTGCGTGTGCGTTTTTTTATAACATTGAAAACGCGGCAACGCACTGAGGTGCGTTTGCGATTTTTGTTCCACATTTTAAATCGCAATCGCTCTTCAATAGTTAATGGAAAACCCGCATGCGCAAACGCAACTAAATCGCATGCGGTTGCGTTGCATTGTGGCCGTGCCCTTAAGGTCATTGTCTATAAAATAATTCTAAGGCATACTAAACTGGATTTCTATAGTAACTAATTTGTTTTTCAAGGAAACTCTTTGTATCTAAACTTAACTAAACTTAAACCCATCCAGTTAACATTTGAGATGGATGAAAATCTTAATAGCCAGCCTCAAGTTTGACATCCCTTTTCTAACATCAAACATTTAGACTGCAGCCACACTACAACATACGGTAAAGCGTGTGAAATGTGCAAAGGTAATGTTGTACGTGTGTTGCTATTCTGCTATTGGAGTGCATGAGTTTTTTTAAATGGTGGTTGCATGCGCTCTGAAATCGAATTGCAGTACCACCTACACTGTGTTAGCCTGACATGCGTTTCCCACGTTTTAACGGATTGCAAAGCCTGTAGGCGTGTTAGAAATGTGCTAGTGTGTCCTAGACATTGGAAAGTAGCAAATTCAAGGACTTTTCTTTACCCTAATTCTAAATTTAAAAAAAATTTATGTAATCCTGGACTGAACAAATCCAAAGTGGATGAATGATTGGCAGATAATGACAAACATATAAAAGTAGTAAAGTCACCAAATAATAACATCTACTCAATACAGATTTGTATGCAAGATACTTTTACACTTGTTTCTGAACTGTCACAAGGTCTGAATGGGGAAATGAAGAATGTGAATACTTTAAACGTCATCATTTACTGTAAAAGGTGGAAGCTGAGGAATGATATGCCCTCCCATAAGATAACCTACACAGCATGTCAACACTTTGGTTAAAGCTATGGGTGTCAGCAAATTTGCAATTGTAAAACACCAAAAAGACTCCAAATGTGTTCCTTCTTGTTGTGCAACACTGTCGCACGTTCAACGTAATAGGACGTACTAACGGCAATTCACAAATGACCTGTAGAATAACGAACTATAGGTACTGTACCCTTCCCTTCCCCACTCCCTCCTTCATCCCTAGGTTTCCCACCTCTGACACCTCTTCCTCGTCCTGACTGCTGCTGCTGCTTCCGCCGCTCTCACTACTCTTCTCTGTGTCGCTGCTGCTGGCCGTACGACTGCTCCTACTCCTCTTTTGTCGTCGGTTCCTTCCTGGGGGCCCAGCCCCGGTTGGAGACACAGGAGACGCTCCGGCTCCTTGCTGTCGCCGCTGTTGCTGCCTCTGTTGCTTCTTTTTAAGAAGGAGGTCGCACATTCTGACCAGGCCTCGGGCGGATTTACTGAGTTCGCCAGGAGCTTCACTGGCAGGAACTGGATTCCCGTTGGTAGTTGTGAGTTTTTCTCCTTCCGCTCCCACCTCTTCTGTTCCGTTAGGCGGTGGTGGTTGTTGCTGTTCCTGTGGCGCTGGCGGTAACGGCGGTTCCATCATCATCATGACTCCAATGCCGCCCCCTCCGCCTCTTCTAGGATCACTACGCTGTGGTAGTGCAGTCACTGCTAGACGAACACCCTGATCTCGCGATAGCGATGACGTCACCGAAACCTCGTCCGCGTGCGTTCGACCTGCAGGAAGAAGTGTGTTGTTAAAGCGTGAACGCGCACGGTTAATCGCACCACCTGTGTGACTAGAACACGGCTAAATAGACTGATTTAAATAAAGCCTAAAAACTTTCTAACGACTTTTTAGCGTTGGTAGATTTAACAAAGGCGCACTATATTATACATTTCTTTCCTCTCTTTAGTTTAAACATTAACATTGCTTTGCCTTTAGTTTAATTCTTATCCGTCAGCCAAGAGACGGGGGGACACCTTACGGTGTCCACGCGTTGTTTTCCCCCAGTATACTGTTGTGGTTTCCTCCCAATTAACCCCCGTGATATATGTCCCCCAGAGCACGCTTTTACCAGATCCAAACTCCGCCTCTCGCAACTCTTCTCGCTCTCGCGCTGGGTGACGTCGGGTGATGCGTGTGCCCCGCCCTCATCGGGCTGTGGTGGGAAACCTCTGCAAGCTTAGTGCGCATGCTCCGTAGGGGGTCAAGTGAGGCGATGATCAAGAAAGTGGATTTTAATAGAGACCTGCATTAAAACAATATGCAATCCTTTAAATCAGGGCCGTTTCTAGCCATTTTAGTGCCCTAGATGCTCTCCCCAACCAACAAAAAAAAATTTGGCCTGTCAAACTACATCTGGGTTTTCGCCTTCTGACACTGTTCACTGCTGCACTTCTTATCATGGGAACGCTTTACTAGTTGGTAAGAGGCGCACACTGTACCAGGTGGGGTGGGCGTGTATACATACGTTGTGCGTATGCAGCGACAGTGGCCACCAATGAAATACTGATTGGAAGGACAGGATAGGTTTCAGTGGATGCGCGGTATGTGGCGCCGGAAATTGTTTCCAGTCGGGTAGGGAAGAACGGAAATTTGGTGAGATCAGAGATGTTTAACTCTTTCAGTGCCAGCAGATTTTGCCAGCAGAGTATTGGCATTAATAATTTCAGTGCCAGCACTTTTCAGGGTATTGCCATTAACCCTTCAGTGCCAGCTGACTTCCTCATAGAATTTCTATTAACACTTTCAGTGCCAGCAGAGTATTACCATTTACCCTTTAATGTCAACAGTTTTCTATTAAACTTGAGGCCAGCACTTTCCCAGAGTATTGCAATAACCCTTTAGTGCCAGCACTTTCCAGAGTATTTCATTGACACTTTCATTGCCAGCAGAGTATTATCTTTAACCCTTTCAGCTGCCAGCATACATAAAGTATGTACCTGCTTTCCATGTTTCCTCCATTGAATGGTTCACTTCTCACCTACTCTAAGTTCTAATTTGAGAGTGGGATGGAAGGAAGAAAGAGACAGGGATAGGGATCTCATGGCTGCTAGTCACAGGGGCCACTGTTAAAAAGTCTGCTTTAACTTGCCAGAACTGTTCTCCTCCGTTCTTTTAGCTGAGCTCATCCTCCCCACTCCTTCCTTCACCTTCACTTCATTTGCAACATTTGTTGCATCCAGTCCAACCCATCTAGCAATATACTTATTTCCTGCCTAACTGTTGATCCAGAGGAAGGCAAAAAAAACCAACCAAATTTACGAATGGGGAAACAATTCCTTCCTGACTCCAAGTGGCAATCAGAAATTTCCCTGGATCAACTCTACTTTATGTATCAATACCAGTAATTTGCAACATTCCTTGTTTGCAGAAACTCATCCAGCTTTTTTTTTAAACTGACCAATGAACTGCCATAACAATGTCCACTGGAAGACAGTTCCCATAGCTTTACCGTTCTCACAGTGAAAAACAGCCTAAACCTTTTTTCTTCAAGTCTTAGGGGATGTCCAACCGTTTGCGTTACTGCATGTGTTGGGAAAAAAAAAACATTGATTTCCCTAGTAACCTTAATACCTTTCATAATTTAGCGATTTTGTGTGTTGAGATGCGTCGTTTTACTGTGCTGCTTGCTGCAGTTTAGTGTGATATTGCTCTTTGTTTTAGTAAAATACTAACAAAAATACACAGGACTTTTTATATTTGAGGCAATCTTTAGAAATGCTTACTTTTCTAATGAAAGTGACACTCAACCCTTATAGGCTGCCATTAGGAATGTTTCTAGCTGCCTTCCCATACCTTTTAAATTGCACAAGAAAGTAGCCCATAGTTCCCCTTCTTAAAGCTGTTGGATCACTTTTTGCCCAGGGATAATCACTGGGATGCAATTATGGGAATTTCTGCTGAGTGATATTTTTTCTTGTGAACAGAAAACATTTGTGATATATGACTTCAAATGGAAACTCAAAATGCCCTAAATAACAAGATAGACGGAGATTCACCCAGAGCCGCAAGTACTCTGGGCAAATCTCCAGTAGCGTAGTATATAGCAGAGGCTGCATGGCTCTGGGTGAATCTCACCCGCACTTATGTATTTAACGCCTGCTATCTGCTGGCATTAAATACTTAGGTGCAAAAGCCGCACAGCCTCTGGTAAAATAGACTTGCGACAGCTCTTTGGCTCTTGGAGTGGCTAGGGGGATAGCACCTACCTATTTGTTTGGCACACAGCCAACATCGGTGTGCTGGAGTGTACTCTGAAAAGTCCTCTTTCGGTTCTCACACAGGTGGCGCAAACCGAGGCTTAAAGTTGTACTAACTGATCGTAAATCGGTTATCGCGACTTTAAGAGCAGGAGAGAGCACTGTGGCCACGAGGCCATGAGTTGTTTAGAAACAATAAATCAAGAGCCACATATAATAAACAATGGAAATTATTATTATAAACAGCCTACAAGCAAAGAGTAGCTCTGTAATTTGCTCACTAAAAGCATAGTCTGTTTACATAATGCCTTGCATAGACTCTGCTTAATGTAGTTAATTTGCAATATTTGTCTTTTTTAAACTTAATTGCATTTTTTAAAAAAGTCATTATGCACTGCATACTTTTTTTTAAAATAGTTTTTCCTGTGAATATCTTGTCAGCCATAGATATCCGTGTCACCATTTAGGAGAAACATTTTACCAACTGCTATAAGTGGATGTAAACAGCTTTTAGGGCTAGGCCACACCAGTGCAGTTTTAAGCACTTAGAAGCGCACAATAGTTTACAGCATCATGTCTCTTGGTGTCTGCTGCAATCCGCTTTTTGGAGCACATGTGATCAACATTTTTGGTGCGATTCGCATGTTCTCTGATAACAGCAAACTGCCGAAACAGCACAGGCAAGCGGACAACAACAGCCGTGTGTGCAATCGCGCACATTGTATTGTGGCCTCAGCCTAAATCACATTGAAAGTGAGTGTACCATATCGGACGTGTTCAGTCAAACATTACAAAACCATGTGCAGTTTACTAAGCCTCACAACCTACTGGACTTAATATTGATGGGTATATAAACCAACAGATGGCAATTATTTGTAGTGACATCTGTAAAGTACAGATGTGCACATTTAGAACTTACAGGCCAACTATACTAAAAATGACTTTGCCTTATTGTAATCTAATGCATGTAAGTAGCACTTACTTTAAGGTGTGTGTGTGTTGCTGTATGCCTTCAATCCAGTATAAATTTTACTTTGTAGACCCCTCCCTCTATTAAAGGATAAGTGCACTGTAAAATCAAGTTATGTTCATTTGGAAGCTGCAGCTTTAAAAATACTGTTGCCATTTTTTTTTTACCTATGTCCCTCCAGAGTCCAGAGCCTAGCTTTGTGCCTTGAAAGTTGCTGACATCTTGTTACTGGTTTGCTGAATGTTAAGCCCCGCCCCTCTGAGATTTCCTCTGCTTTATCCTGCTTGAGCCTCAAACGATAATGCCTGTGAGTTTTGTGCACACGCACGTTCACTGACCTCACAGGCATTACTGTTTGAGGCTCAAGCAGGAGAGTGCACGGAACTCACAAGCATTACTGTTTGAGGCTCAAGCAGGAGAAAGCAGAGGAAATCTCAGAGGGGTGGAGCTTAACATTCAGCAAACCATTAACAAGATGTCAGCAACTTTCAAGGCACAAAGGTAGACTCTGGAGGGACATAGGGAAAAAAAAAATATGGCAATGGTATTTTTAAAGTTGCAGCTTCCAAATGAACATAACTTGATTTTACAGTGCACTTATCCTTTAAGCGACTCTGCCTTCCATTATACTTGAATGACAGCTGAAATGTAAGATGCTTCAGATATCTAAAAAATAAAACAATGGCTTTCACTATAACGATATTTCACAAAGATTAAAATATAAAATAATTAAATCCAAAGTTTAACAAAGCTGATCTGGTTACAGATGCCACACACTCTTTGCCACTATTAACTGTTCCAAAAAGACCTATGATCTTGTATACTAAGTAAATAAGTAAATGGAGAGTATACAAGAATTGCCACAAAATTGAACAAAAGGACAAAAAAAACATAGGATCCAATTTTTAAAGGGTATGTCCACCGTTATTTTAACTTTTATGTTTCCAGTTTAACTGAAGGACAGGAGGTAAATGCGATATGTCTTACCTCCTGTCCTTCAGTAAAACTTATAGGAGACCAGAAGAACACGCATCGAAACTTCCCTCCCACGCCGGCCTCACTGACAGTCTCCGCCGGTCCACGCTCCTATGCACTGTGTGCGCACGCGACACAATGCAAAGGACTGGGGATCCGTCGGGGAATGTCAGTGTAGTCGGAGGCTGTCAGCAGCGCTGGATCGTTACGCGGTAAGTTTCTTCTGGTCTCTGTAAGTTTTATTAAGGACAGGAGGTAAGACATATCGCATTTACCTCCTGTCCTTCAGTTAAACTGGAAACATAAAAGTTAAAATAACGGTGGGCATACCCTTTAAGATTTGTAATAACAACCATACATTGTCACCAACCATAATAATTTGTCACCAGTCTTAAAAATAAGACTCTGCCTTCTGAGTCTGTTGGCAAATGGGTCTGAGGAAAAAATACTTTTTAAAACATTTTTTTTAAAGGGTATCTAAACTGGAAAAACAGCAGCATATATTTGAGATACCCCGTCCAAAACTACTCACCGTAATATATTTTCTGCAACAAGCTCTACCAGTTAGGCTAGCTTGATTGATCCATGTCATTCTAGAGTACTGCACGCACTGCTGGAAAGAACATTGATATTCAACATTAAATAACAGATGTTAAACAGGTACTCTCTAAATCTTTGTATGTTTAATAATTGTCAGCCGAAGAAGTTATTCTAAAAAGTATGGTGGCTTCCACAAATATCATTTATAAATCCATCCTGCCAGATTGCTAAACTATGTCCTGGTATCATGGAGGGTCTCGTGGCAGATTTGTTTATAACATTATAAAAAAAAAATTCATTTATCATAAAATTGCTCCTTTTGTTTCAAAGCCAGGACTCATCAATACTGGTCTCTATACTGGCAATCCATCGACCAGAAGTCCCTCCTGCACTATTATTGCATAATAGGGTATTGTAAGGGGCTGTTAGAAGAGGACAAAGGCATGTCTTACCTTGCTGAGATCCCGTCATGCAAAAATGGATGTAATCATGTGGGATCATGGGATTTTAACAATGTAAAGCACTCGTCTTTTTGATATTGTATTCCCCCTCTTATTTTCTAGCTATCTCTGTGCAAAAAATGTCAACATCATGAAAATGTTGGGCAGTTTGTAGTAGCCATTTCTTTAAGAATGTATATTCTTGGGTAAGGGATGCAGAACTACAACATATCCTATTACTATACAGAATGACATTTCAGTATCCTGAAACACAACATAAATGATTGTTGCTACAAATTGTATTACAAGTAATTGGAACAGATGGGTTGTAATATGTAAAACGTACACCTGTATACTACGCCTGAATTTACTTAACACAACTTAAGCTGCATGATATTAGTTATTACCTTAATCAGTGGACATCGAAATCTCAGATTTATCCATAGTGCGACTAGAGCTATTAGCTATTAAAAAGTCAAATTGAATTTAGCGCAAAAACGCATATTAAATCCGTTGCACAAGCAACCAATCAGATTTTATCAAATGTTTTCTAACTGTAGTAGACCAGTAAAAAGGAATCATCTGATTGGTTTGTGATAAATCAACAGTATGAGCAAATATTTGCACGTCAGAATGTTCACAAATTTCAGCATGTTTTTTCTTCCTCATAAGTTTTGTATCTATAGGCTCCTGAGATGTTATACCAACCCTGACACAGATATCAACAGATTGACACACAGACAGATATTTTAAAAGAGAGAGATAAATCAGGGTTTCTAAAGGTGCCAGAGATCTTCCTCTGCATGAATATGCTCAGCTGTCTCTGTTCATTCCCTTATACAGCATGTTGTGGTGTAATGCAGCTAATGTGCTTTGGTTCTGACCTGGTGGGATTCCTGCCACCCAGCGATGCTAGGCGAGATTGGGCCAGTAATTCTGCTTTTGTTATATTAGCCCTTCGTGTATGTGATTTAAGTCCCTTTCTTGGTGCTTGTGCCTTTAACAACAACACCCGTATTTTATATATTTACCGGTTCGGATAGCAATCAAGTATTTTTTACAGTATAGGCAGATGATCCTTTATGTGAGCTCCATTTAGGGTTTTGCTTGTTTTACCATCTGTGTAACTATATGTTTTATAAATTATATATTAAAGTTTAGGATTTTTTTTACCACCACTTGTTATTTTGTGGTCTCTGTAGTCGATTTAGGTCCTTATAATTGGTTAACTACAGTGTAAGTCCTATTATCCATTGTGGATGCAGAAAAAGGATGGCAGGTGGTCCTGCTATTGGAAAGTTCAAATTGAATTTAAGTTATGGGAATGCTAGGAGGAGTTTGCCTACAGCAAAAAAAAAGTTGGAAAACAATAAAGTACCTTGTACGTTTAAAATTGCTTTTTAAATGAACAACAAATGAACTTGTATCGAAGAAGCAACAACCACCTGTCAATATCACTTAAAGGAGAACATAGTGTCTATGTATATATTCCTTATCTAGGAGATAGCTGCATCTATCTCTGAAAGTGTTTTGTACCCTTAGGTTGGGTACACACTGAGGGCCTATTTGTCCTCGGCCAGGACAAATGTCCATCATTTGTCCTGGCCGAGGACAAATTTGCGATTGATCAAGCGTGCGGTCCCATAGGGAACCGCACGATCAATCGTAATTTACCGACATGTCCGATCGTTCATTCGGCCAATCTGGACGAACGAACGATCAACGAGATATTTTCGACCGACTGACCGAAAGTGCGTTGAATCGGTCGGTTGGCAAATATAGTTAAAATGGCCTGTATCTGCAGTTTTTGGGTTATGCCAGCAGAGGGGAATATACTACAGTAAATGAAGTTATGTATCATGATCCAGCCTAAGGTTACAATCGTAATTTAGCTGTATGTTAAAGAAGGTGTCAGTTGTCAGAAACAAATGTTATGACCAATAGTATTTGTACGGTTTGAAAACACAATTAAGACTATACAATGCTGTAGCTGTATGATCATATTTATATTTGAGATTAAAAGGAATAGTTCACTCCTTTAAATCCCAAATGTTCCTTTAATGTATTGATTGAAGTCCGGGAGGTTAAAAAGCTATGCCTTACCTCCCGTTCTTCAATCAATAGCTCAGGATCCGGAAACAAAGATTCAAGAAACTTACCTTTTGCGGTGTCCACCTCCGGCCAGTTCAAATGAACTTTCCGAAATATAACAATGTAAACTTACCATACAGGCCTCTGGTACCTGGGAGATGGTCTGGGGAACAAGTCCGTGCACTTGTAACAGCAAAAAAAATGAACAAAGCACACACGCATACTACGTCCGGTTTCCGTGGGGCACTTTCGAAAATCCTCAAACGTTTGGGGAGTCCTGGTTTCAAGCTGTAGGACCCCCCACAAAGGCACTTATCAGTGCCGCAAGGGCACTTATGAGTGCCGGGGAGAGGTGTCATGGTTTTAGCTGCAGGGCCCTTTAAGCCCCAAAAGGCCCCACAAGGGCACCTCCTAGAGCCGCAAAGGCACTTATTTGTCAGGGCCACAAGGGCATTTCTTAGTGACGCAAATGCAAAATACAATATATTAGAATTAAAAAACATGGTGCTGTAAGGACATGTTGGACCAGCTCTTTTTCATTAAAGAATGGATGTGCGACATTTATTAAGGCATGCAGGGGTCCAGGGGAGGACTGGTACCTTTTGGGCTGGGGGGCAAATACAACCAAATGGCCCTTTCAAGGTAGATCACAAAATGTTTGACCAAACCCACTTAGCTAAGGTCGCACACCCTTTGTTTAAGTTACACCCATTTTTAAGACTACTGTTCTCATTTTACATGGTTGCCTTCAACATTTTCAAGTGTATGTTGTGGTTAAGATAACTAACAGACTAATAAACTAGAGGGCTGGCTGCCTAATGATGTAGAGAGCTTATAACACTGGCTAATGATCTGGAGGGCTGACAATACTGGGTAATGAATTGTATGGCTGAACACTGGGTAATAATTTGGAGAGCTGATAACACTGGGTAATGATCTGGAGGGCTAATAACACTGGCTAATGATTTGGAGGTCTGATTCTGTTCCTTGCCCATGTTTGAGCTAGAGGCGTGCATTGTGCCATTTAGGCGCATAACTTACTTAATGTGGCAGCCCAATTTTTCATTGGAGACCAGCCCGGGGGGCATTTGCCCCTCAGCCTACAGGGCCAGTCCTCCCATGCAAGGGTCAGAGAGGGATAAAGTGTTGTAAACAACAAAATAATTAAAATACAATTATTTGATACAAACAATAAAATATTTATAAACTCTTATTGCCTACCCACTACGCTTTCTTTTTTTTAAAACAGGTAATTATTAACAGCTGACTACAGAACAGCCAGTGGTCAGTGGAAGAAACAAAACAACGTATTTGCTCTGCAATCAATATGAAACCTTCTCTCTTAATTTCTCTTATCATTTTTTTAAACATTCTACTGATATTTGGGACAGACAACTCTGCCTTTAAAGGAACTGGTAGGATTTTCTTAAATAATTAAAATGTTTAACTGATGATTAACCAATACATTTATATCAGTAGGTTTTTATTCACATATTCTGGTTGAATTACAAGATCACCTACGTACCATAAAGGGATATTAATCTCATTTTGTTTCTATGCAATATTTAGGAGTTTCAACTAACAATGTGTATAGTTTTATATTTTGCAGAATATATATGCCAGTAAGTGTACAGGCCTTATATTATTTTATTTACCTTTTAAAACTTGATTCTTTATGTCTTAACAGTTTCTTTCTCTCTTAACTTTTAGTTGACTTTTAGTCAAATCAATAGAGAGGATCGTATTTATATTATAGGACAACTACACAGTAAAAACATTTTTTTTTAAAAAATGGCCAGGGATGTAGGATGAATTACTCCTATCTCCCAATATAATCAAGTTGAGGAGCTACAGCAGATACGGCCTTCATTTGACAGGTTAGTGTCCTGGCCCTTCCTGTATGTATTATAGATGCTGAAGCCAGAAGGAAGCCCGGCATAATTAATTTTCTTTGTGCTGCTGCTCCGTCAAGAAACAACATTAGGAGGTAGGAATTATTAATCCTACCCCCTGCCCCAGTAACTGTATTATTTTAGGTGTTTTTTTCTTTTTTTTTTTTTTACTTCAGTGCTTTATAGTTCTACTTTAAACAACTTATTTAAATTAGAAAAATTATTGAGAATATCTTAGATCAACTGTAAATATTTTAGCAGTCAATTTCCACCAAGATTAAATCAAAAGAAAATTTGAGGTAATGGACACATTGATTTTTGTACTCAAGGGACCATAACACAAGGTGAATGTTATGCCTGACGTTTTAAATGCGAATATTTTGTTGATATGTATGGTGAATGTACTAGTAACCAACATGAGCAATACCCAAAAATGCTTCCTAAGAGCTAGGTCATAGTGCTGCATTTTTTTTGCGTTTGCGTTTGCGTTGTGTGTGGCCGTGCCCTTAAGTTTTTTTTTTTTAGTATAATGTGTAATTTAGGGATTTCCATTTACATCTATTTTAATGTTCCAATACACCCATAATTTCACCAATGTAGTATACACAATGTTGTGCATGACATGATCCTAATAAGATTTTCCATTAACAGTATTTAATTATTCTTTTACACAACATTTGCAATCAAGGATTTTAAATATGCTATATTTTAAACTGCAAATGCTTATTAATATACTGTGCAAAAATGAACTGAAAGTAACTAATACTGTACAATAGACAGAAATATGTTTATCATACACAACAATTGAAATCAACATCAGAATAATAGGTGGACAATTTCCACTATTTTTCCTATTAACTTATCAATAAATGAGATCCTTCATCTTTAATGCAACTCAATTAAAAAAGAAAAAAAGGTGCCCTTTCCCACTACATGGCACCTAAATAAAAAAAATGGGGAAAAAGGGAGGAAAGGAAAGGGCTGGGTAAAGAAATAGAATATTTACATCCATTACCTTAACCCATCCCATCAGGACCTTGATTATGAATATATAATAATGTATAGCCATACCAAATGATGGGAGCAATAGGAATTATAACCAAATATCAGAGCTTTTTTACAAGTGTACTATATTAAACTATTTAGTTAGTCTATACGTATATCTAATGTAATCTAATGTGTTGTTTAGATTTGCCTTTGTGATTGCTTCAAGATAATTGATTATGAATTGACAAAAAAATATTTGTTTTCTTCTAAATTGTAGGGGAGGAAATTCAGAATACTGGTTGCGATCTGTCTCACTACACCAAAGCAGTCTTTAAATACAAGTACGGCATGTTTTTTAATGTTAATGATACTGTAAATATATTGTGATATTATCATATTAGGATGTTAATACTCTTTTGTACTGTAAATGTACTGTGTGTTGTCTACACTCTCTTATCTATCTATCTATCTATCTATCTATCTATCTATCTATCTATCTATCTATCTATCTATCTAGCTATCTAGCTATCTATCTTTATATATATCTATATATATTTTTTTTTAAAGATGTATTACTACATATTGCTGTATACAGGGCCGTTTTTAGGCATAAGCCACCTAGGCAAAGAACTAGGGCACCTATATTAAACCAGGACACCTAGTGTTCTCCCTAGCATCTCCCTGTCAGCTTTTACTTGCTGTGTTAGAACTGCTCTCCTTGTTCTGCTGCTGTAATTTGCAACATTGTATTTAGTACAGAGCCTGAAATCCGCAGACTCTATTTAGCAACAAATGTTGCAAATGAACTGAAGGTGAAGAAGGGAGGTAGGAGGATGAGCTCAGCTTAAAAAACTGAGGAAAACAGTTCTAAAATACCAGGTTAAAGCTGCTGCAGACTTTATAACAGTGGCCCCTGTGACTAGCAGCCATGAGATCCCTATCCCTGCTTCTTTCTTCCTTCCATTCAACACTCCAATTAGAACTTAGTGGGTGAGGAGTTAACAATTCAAAGGAGGAGACATGGAAAGCAGGTACATACTGTATATCATGTCAATGCTGGCAGCTCAAAGTAATACTCTTTTAGTAGTACTCTAGTAAAGTGCTAGCACTAAGGGTTTAATGGCAATACTCTGGGTCAGTGCTGGCACTAAAAATGGTAATGCCAATACTCTTGGAGGGATAGACCACACTACTGCACTTTTAAGCACAACGGGATTGCGTTCTGATCATGCTAGGGCTAGAAACGGCCCTGGCTGTATATTTACAAGTCCAGACATATTCAGGGTTATTCAATAAAAGTTCTTATCATTTAAAATGGTGTTAAATTTGCCTCAGCCAATCAGAACTTATTTAACATTTGAAAGCTAACATCTGATTGGTTGGAGTTTTTGAATGTACATCATATAACAATTTAACAATGCAAAGAATAAGAAAGGAAAAAGGAAAAGAGATGTGATACAAGTAGTATACCTATGCACATTAGACACAATTAGCAGTTAATTGAACTTAAGGCTCATTCAGGTTAAAGGATAAGTACACTCTTTTAGGTCCCTTCTGAGCCTACCCGTTCTCCAGTAAAGTTCCTGCCATCTTGGATAATGTTTGCAGTCACCTAAACTCCACCCCCCGAGACTTCCTGGATCTCCTTCCACAGTGTGCGGGGGGGGGGGGGGGCACGCGTGCACGGAGCTAGCTGACCGTGGGTTTTTGGACACACTGTGGAAGGAAATCCAAGAAGTCTCAGGGGGCAGAGCTTAGGTGACTGCAAACATGATCCAAGTTGTCAAGAACTTTACTGGAGCACAGGTAGGCTCAGAAGGGACCTAAAAGAAAAAAAAGGGACATGGTTAGTTAAAGCTACAGTACAGCTTCCATTAACACTTTTGTTCTTTGAGTGTACTTATCCTTTAAGTAGCTAAATTAGGATTTGCTAGATTGGTAGGGGTTGCTTTGCAAAGACAGTAGATTTAGTAAATGTTATTGTTAGTATTTATGTTCTGCTATAGTTGTTTATTTTCCTAAATTTGAGCTACATACTTGATTGGGCCCAGTGTGGGCCAAGTGCTGCTAGGGTGACTGCTATTACTATCAAGTGCAATGGATGTTCTTTACCTTTAGTTCTCCTTCAAGATATGAAAAGCATCATTATATTTGCCTACCTTTCATCTGTATTTCTCTCTAGCTAGCTATTGACTTAAGTTCCATAAAGTTGGTACTTGTGGTATTAAACATATAATTTAACTCTGCAAACTGCATGTTACTTTCCATGTTGTTCTTTTTCTTTACAGAGCTATTGCCTTTTATAGTCAAAGACTAGTTTTTAATTCACTGGATGATGTAGTTCGATTGCAAAAGAAGCTGATGATGTTCATTATTGACTGTTGTTCACCTCAGCCAAACACAGAATGCTTCTACAGTGAAGTAAGCATTACTTCACTGTTACTTTTTACTTACTTGTGTCTAGAAACTGCTAATTACAATAAGTATTTACCTGCCTTTCTAAGTAATATATTTAAAGAAATACATCTATGTAAAGCCAGTAAGCTCATTTACCAGATAAAAACAATACTGTTACTTTTCTCACTATACCCCCCCTTTAGCCCAGAAGGAGACGGAATACTGTTGCTTTTCTCTTCCTGGGTGAAGTATACTTAGGTTTCAGTAGCAAATGTTTATGTTTATGGACAGCGTCTGTAACTTAATTGTCTTGGTGGAAAAGAACAACAGTTTTTTGCTTATTGTGTTAAAGGATATCTATACTCTAAAAATCAACAGGGAGATGTAATAAAAGTTCTTATCGTTAAAAATGGTGCTAATTTTGCATCAACCAATCAGATGTTATTTACCATTTGCAAGCTAACATCTGATTGGTTGGGGGAAAATTAGCACAATTTTTAATGATAAGAACTTTTATTACATTTCCCTGTAACTTTCTAAAAAGGTACTCTATTGGATTGAGATTTGGTGACTGTGGAGGCCACAGGAGTACAGTGATATCATTGTCATGCTTAAGAAACCAGTTTAAAATGTGAGCTTTGTGAGATAGTGCATTATTCCTGCTGAAATTAGCCATTAGGAGATGGGTCGGCAACAATATTCTGGTGGGCTGATGCTTTTCAACAATGCTTTATCAGTACTAATGAGCCAAGAACATTTCCCCACCCTATTACACCACCAGCAGCCTGAACTGTTAACACAAGGCAGGATGGATCCACATTTTCATGCAAAATTCTGACCCACCCATCTGAATGTCACATCAAACAAAGACTCATCAGACCCGGCAACATTTTCCCAATCTTGTATTCATTTATCAAAATTAATTAATAAGGGTACCGGGGGGAGCTTGAAGAAGGGTTGGATATTTAAAGGGTATCTTTACTTAAAAATCAACACTACTCTAAAACTTTTTTTTAGATTTTAAATATGAGTTGTAGATTTTGAGAACTCATGATTCAAAATCACAGCATTTACAGGGAAAGACCTGTCACTCCAGAAGCAGAAATTATAATATATGCCTTATCTCTGACCTCTTACTAGGATCTTTGGGTGTCTGCCAGCACACTTTCTGCAACATTTAAGAAAATCAGCAGAGAAAAGAAGGGGGGAGGGGGAGATGTGTAAGCAGAGCAGTGTCCATGGTGAGGCTGTGCAGAGCTTATAAGTGTCACAGAAGGCAGTAAGGGAGGTGGGGGCCAGTTAGGAGCACTCACTAAACATTAATAATTTAATGACAAAGCAAGCACAGATAAATATGAGAGTACCACCATTTTACTTCTCTCAAATTTAAGTTTTAGATCATGTAAATTTGGTTGAGTGAGTATAGTGACCCTTTAATCATTGTGTATAAATATAAAAATATAACTATACAAAAACTGGTGCATTGTTCACCAATAGAACATGTCAGAGGACACACTAACATCCTTTTTTTTGTCTTTAATTTCAGAAGGTGTATTTTACTGTGAAAATACACCTGATATTAATACATTAAGTTAGAGTTGATCCAGGGATTTTACATTTGCCGGGAAGGAATTTGTTCCGAAAATGGCCGAGATCACTGGGGGTCAGGGCAGGGGTGTGCGTGGGGGTGTGCTCTCTGTGAACATTGTATTAAATAAACTATTTTGATCTTTCTCAGAATGTCATTTTCCAAGGAAGAATCTGTGAAGATGAAAAATCCATATCTAAAAATCCACAAGCTCTTCTGTGTTGTAAACAAAGTCTTCTAGAACGAGAGATATGTTTTTACCATCTGCAAAATAATCCTCCATTCTCACTGCCCCCAATAGATCACATCAGCAATGATGAACAATGTCTTGCATGGGTAGCTGATAAACAAGATTTTATAGAAAGGTTAGTTCACTTTCAATTTATTGAAAACAAGAGCAATTATTGTTTCTGCCTTGCCTTTAGTTACTCAACTAAAAAAAACATGATGGGGGGTACCAGGGTTTCTTAGAGGGTGTGTTGGGTAAAACAAAATTTTTTTTTTGTTCTCTAAAAATATTTATAGTAATAAAATTTCAATACTAACTAAAATGTAATTAATAATCAATAATCTCTGGTCTTCCTTACCTTTCCTCTGATCCTGCACTGCTCTGTCTGCTCCTTCTTCTTCTCATGGCTCTCCTAGCTAAGTTTATCTTTCTTTGGCGCTTGGAATCTTTCCGATCATGTCTTTGTTAGAGATGGGATCTGGGTTCGACGCGAACCCAGATCCGACACGGAACCCTGTGTCTAAAATTTTCAAATGTACAGAGCTATTTTCGATAATTTTCGAAAATAGCCTCGAACGTTCGAAAAATCCTCGAAAATACGATCAGAGACCACTTTCAAGTTTCCAATCGTTTTTTCGAAGATCGAACTTTCAAGGCTATTTTCGATAATTTTCTAAAATTACCCTTGAGGATTTTCGAACGTTCAAAGTAATTTTCTAAAATTTTTGAACGTTCGAAAGTTGTCCCCGATCGTATTATTAAATATATTTTAAATTTATTTCGCTCCAGCTTGAGTTTTCCTTTCAGTCATGGGAAAGAGCAGTGCATTTCAACATGGGTCGCCATATTGCATGCGCTGACATTTGTTTTCAGATTGCATGCGATTATCATGCGGATTGCATGCGCTCTAATTGTGGACTATTGTACGGATCTCTGTGCAAACAGACAGTAATATGTGGGAAATGCTTGTGCTTTTCACGTGTGTTGCCGTCCAGCATAATGTGGCCCCAGCCTTACCAAGGTATTTTATGCTTTTCCCACCTTGCCACCTACATCTACCCTTTGATAGGGATTGACAGAAACTTTCAAATGGGATATTACAGGGAACTGTAAACAATATTTCCTTATTGATTTCATATAGCATTTGTGGCTTGGGGTAAATTCCATTTAGGCCTTAACCCCTCTGTTTAATGCCAGCTATTAAAAAAGTCACGTGAAAAAGCTGCAAATGTAGGCGGTTTGTGCCGCTTTTCTGAAACAAATGCATCTATACCGAAAAATAGGTTATTTTAAATTGACCATAACTGAAAACTATAATTCTTTCCAACCACCACTGTACAATTTTTTGTTGATCTGCCCCCTATTTCTTTAGATATCCAATCTAAAACTTCTTATATTTCATCGGTCAATGGATGGATGGTGAAAGTGGGAGTGGTTAAAAGAGGGAGGTGGGATACTGCTCCTAAACAAAATGTGTGCTGGGTTGAAGGCATGCAGCAACACACGCAAATTACGCAAAGTGCTAATTACATGTTTTCAATTATAGATTAAGATGAGGCAAAGTCATTTTTTCAGTATTGTGTCCCTTTAAAATCACACTAACCCTTTGTAAATGGGTGGGGAATTTTAATTTTGTTTGTGCATAATGTTATATCTCTTTTAATTATGTTTGTACATAGTTGAATTGATTGTATTATATGATAGCTACTTTAGATTTAGTCATCAACATGTAAATGTTCCATAAGTGATTTAAGTGACTATTTAAATATCTTCCTTACAGCTACCTTCACGGATTTTCTAGGAGACTGACTAAATTCACACCTTCATTACTCATGAATGTTTTTCATTCATTCTTACTTATTTATAGTAAATGTTGTGAGCAGACAGAAAACACAAGCTTGTGCTTCTCTACCGAAGTAAGTATTATCCTAGGAGTTATTAATTAACAATAATAACATCAGTAGCTAACTTAAAGGAGAAGTATAGTCCAAGGGTATTTTAAAGGAGATCTATTGTGTGTATAAAGTTTTTTTTTTTTTTTAAAAACAGTTAAAATGGAAAGTACTTGGGACAGGGATATAGGACTGGTCATTCCTACCTCCCAATATTGTTTCTGTGAGGAGCACCAGCCCAAAGAAAACTGATTCTGCCAATCTTTTCAGGCCTATATTGAATACAGGACTAATCCAGGACTAACCTGGCAAATAACAACTGTACGTCCTGTAGCTCCTCGAAAAAACATTATTGGGAGGTAGGAATAATCAATAATACCTCCTTGCCCCAGGTACATTCCATTTAAAAAAAAAATAATAATATAGTTATCCTTTAAAGGGCATGTCCACCCCCAAAACTACAATTTAACTCACTACTGGCCCCACTGTGTAGTGTAATAAAATCCTTACCTTACATCCCAGCTCCAAATGGTTCTCCAGTAATCCCCCCCCCCAAAGTCCCCAAAACTGTCCACCAGGAGCACTGCAGAGTCCATATAGGACTCTGCCTTCTGTCTCTCCTCTGGGAGAATTTTGTCATGCTCAGTGCAGACCTCCTCCCCCTCCCTCCCTCTCCCTCCCGTTTCTCTCTCCCTCCCCCTAGCACAAAACCCCCTTTCTGTAGTGTAGGGCTCCCTCCCCCAACCCCAAACGCCATAGTAGTTTCACACAAAACCCTCCCAATCTGTACTTACATTACCTCTTTCCCCTGTCGATTTGCACAGCCGGAAGCCGCGTCCGTGATTGGCTGCCTCTTAGCTAATGACGGACGTGGCTGCCGGTCTGGCCCCCTGCTTGCAGTTTCATGCAAGCAGAGGGCCGTGACACATCGTCGGGGGAATGAGGTGATGTAAGTAGTGATCAGGGGTGTTTTGTGTGAAACTACTATGGCGTTTGGGGTTGGGGGAGGGAGCCCTACACTACAGAAACAAGTTGTAAAATGGAGTGGACATGCCCTTTAAATGGAACAAATTGCTTTTTTTGGTAAATCTATTACTTATCTGTTAAATTATTTTTTCAAATTGGCAGAGTACAGGTTTGTAACAACCCTTTTAATCTCAACTTCAAAAAAAACCAAATTTGATTCCCCTCAATTTTGAAAACTGCAGAGCAGAAACTAATACTGGCTATACACCTAGTAAATATTTAACAGATATTAGATGTTTCCTCCATTTATTTTGGGACCAGAATTCAAAGCGGTTCATGTCAGTTCTTCTGACGTTCCATAAACGTCAGGAGAACGCAACTGGAATGCTGAAAGTTAACATCCTAGTGTGTGGGCATTTTAATACCCCCTTGAAACACTCACTTAGATAAAGGGTTGATCTAGTTATCTGTTCTTATATGCATTTTAACATTTTTTTGAGCAGATCCTTGTGTAAATCTCTGTAGCCCCATACTGCAGCAAATGTAATTCATTAGTTAATAAAAGTGTTTAACCTGTCTAGTATTTTGACCTAGTTTCTAAACAGAAACAGAGTAGCATGTGTGAACCCACTGTGTAGTTATTGAGATAAATGGAAGAGGATTGCCAGATTCCCCAGCTATCTGAAATAAAAAATAACTAAAAGAGAAGAATTTTATAGACAGCAGATTTCTTACAATTATGCTATGTCATTTATCGCTTACAACTAATTTGCCTAATTTGATTTTTAATGCTTCTCTAATGTTATTTTTTTCTCATTTAAAAAAAAATGCGTGCAGAAACATGTTTTTCTCGAGAACATGAGATCTAAAATGCGATTAGAAAACACAATGTGCCTTATGAACAAATATTGGGAAGATGGCCTTGGGTAAATATTTATCATTTTATTCAAGCAACATTGCTACATTCTTAGGTTATCCTTTCCTTCAGTGTGGTTTATTATCATGTAATAAGTGTACAGACGTATATTGTAAAAAGACAACAAGACTTTATGTATTAACTACTAATGAAGTGTCTATTAAATAGAAAAATGATATCCGTAACTCTCAGAAATATTTTTCTATGGGCAGAAAATATTAACAGTACTAACAGGTACAATGCAAGGGATTAGAAACAATAGGATGAGAATTCATCTCTGTAAGATTTTCTTTTATTTATTTTTTAGATATTCATATACTTTGTGCCAGTTATTGTAAACTCTACGGGGCAGGGACCTCATTACCTCTTGTGGCAAAGCCCTAGCACTTCTATTTATATAATTGATATATTTATGTACTGAACTATCTATGTATTTAGCCTCCTTGTAAGACTTTATTGAATTTTAATACTGTACAGCGCTGCGTCCCCAAGTGGCACTATATAAATAAAATATACATGCATACATGTTAAATGAGAAAAGCTAAATAGAAGGAGAAAGCTAAATAGAATATGCTGAAAAAAGAGCAAAGTGGAATGAGCAGAGAGTGAGAGAGATAAATTAGAATAGATTGCATAAGCCAAGGGGAAAGAAAAATGGGGGAGACGAGACAAGCAGTATGGAATAAAAGAGGAGTAAAGATGAAATGAGAAGTATAATGGTGGACATAGATGCAACAATCCCGGTTGTGAGATCTTGTGATATTCCAATAACGTATGATCATCGGCTCATGTATGGATCTAACAACCTGCAGATTGTGCGATCAGGTTGTAAAGTCTGTGGCCACCATAAGAAGAGGACAGAATCAAATTCAAAGAGAAGAGGTAGAGGATAAAGGAATGAGGGGAGGATGAGGGGTACAGAGTAAACCTAATATAAGCAAAAAAATGGAGGACTATGAGAATAATAGAACAGAAAGATCTAAGAGTAAAGGTGGCCATGCACACAAGCTATTATCTCTCATGTGTAGGGGATATTCCCGACCGATTGGAGTGGCGAGGAACGACCGTAGTTGGCACTCCGATCGATCTGGAAAGTCGGTCAGCGTCAGCTCCCTTTACTTTAAAAGAGGGAGCCGATACCGATTCTGCAGTGTATGACTGCACGGCACGGCCGGGTATGGGGATCGGTTGGTTCCATGTGTGCAGGTTACCTTCGCAATGTGCCAACAGATACCAATGTGATCTGTTGGCGCATTGAGATAGAAATCGCAGGTGTATGGCCACCTTAAGCAAAGTGGTGAAGCGGAGTGCAGGTGAGCAAAGAAAAAAGGATCAAGAACAATATAAGGAAACTGAGAAATAAGAATTGAAATAGGGGAGAAAGGCATTACTAAATGGCAAAGAACAAAATAGAGAGAGGAAAAAATAATTTAAAAGATATATATATATACAGTCCAAGAGACTGGCTCCTGCCAAGGTGAAGTAATCAAATAGCCTGGGTGCTACTATAAGATGTCAGAAATACAGATATGTAGGGTATAGAGCACTCCCAAAGGACTTTATAACATAATTTATTAGTGGTAAAACAGGCAACGTTTCGGTCCCTGACCTTGGACCTTTCTCAAGCCAAACAATTCAAACACATGTGCACACATTTAAATATCCCATGCCCCACCCTTCATGTGACATCATCATTCCCGTGCAATAGTGTACATCATACCCTGTGCAAGGTTCTAGTTAAACAATCCAATTAAAACATATATAGCTGAATAGAGAATACATTGTGCATTGCAAAAAACATAATATAACAGCAAAAAATTGCTGACCATAGTGTAGTTATTTACCCCAATGTGTAGCACTTTTCACATGTGGGTTTGAATTGTTTTGCTTGAGAAAGGTCCAAGGTCAGGGACTGAAATGTTGCCTGTTTACCACTAATAAATTATGTTATAAAGTCCTTTGGGAGTGCTCTATACCCTACATATCTGTCTATCTATCTATCTATCTATCTATCTATCTATCTATCTATCTATCTATCTATCTTCTATCTACCTACCTACCTATCTCTCTCTCTCTCTCTCTCTCTCTCTATCTATATTATACATTTCATTTACACTAGACTAAAAATGACATCTTATTCTATTGTCTTATTCTTAACTTTCTCTGCTTCACTTCATTTTAGGGCTTTAATGTTTTATGCCAAGATGAAGCCTCTTGATCCGATTGAGAAGGCTGTTGCTTTTGACCATAATTATATGAAACTTGCTTCTAAGTGCTGTTTACCTGAATCATTGACACCGGAATGCTTTGAGACATGGGTAATAATAGAAAAAATAAAATAAATACTTTTTTGAAAACCATTAAAAAGGATATTAAAATTATTTATTGGGCTTCAAAAATAATCTTGGAAATTTTATCAACTGATATTTACTAACTACATTTCCTTCTTTTAGCAAAAAAAGAAGGCATTAACCCACAGGAAATTTGGGAAAGGGGAAGTGGATTCACTGCTACCAATTCTACTCCATCTAAATCTCTCAAGCTATGTAAATGTGATCCATTGATTCTCTAGTAAATCAGATGCTTTTAATATTCTATTAACTAGACAACTAATCTTCACTTCTCTGACACACTGCTTTTTACTGAAGTTATGTCAGTAAAGTGATTTCAGTAATAAGCTAGAAGTAGATAGAGATGGACTAGAACTCGAACCTGGGTTCAACCCGAACTTTAATAGATCGATCGAACCCGAATTATTTAAACTATTCTGGATTTTGAATTATCCGAACTTTTCAATAATTATCAAACATTCCATCGAATCAAAAACCCTGACTTAATCACTCCATACCCCTCAAATGTGGTGTTTGGTAACCCTTGAAATCGGCGATAACCCTTGAATGTTGCATTCGATTTTGGCAACCCTCAAATGCGGTGTTCAGTAACCCTCGAATGTAGCATTCGATTTCGGTAACCCTCAAATGCGGCTTTCGGTAACCCTCGAATGTTGTGTTTGATTCCAGTAACCCTCAAATGTAAGAATTTGATTTCGGTAACCCTCAAATGTTGTGTTTGATTCCAGTAACACTCGAATTTGATTTCGGTAACCCTCAAATGAGGCTTTTGATAACCTTTGAATGTTGTGTTTGATTTCAGTAACCCTCGAAAATTCTATGTGGAAGCCCAACAATTGCCCGATTGTGGGGAAAGGTAGTGTTTAAACAAATTTTGGTGATATGTACGTGTTCCCCATACCATTTTCCAGATGTCTCCAAACCATGTCTGCAGGGTCTTCAGATGTCTTTGAAGACCCTGCAATTTTTTTTCCTAGGCAGCATGAGTGGGGCAAACAGCCCACCAGGAAGGTACTTAATAGTCAAATGATTTGCCGTTTTTTTCTTCCATTCTGTTCACATAAGATAAAGTTTTCAAATGTACTGACTAAAGCTGGGTGGGCACATTCCCGATAAAGGGACAATCCCGTGGGTACCGACGGGATTGGCCCTTTGTCGGGAATGTGTGTAGGGGTGGAACGATAGCATTTTGTGTCGCTGTTGGGAATGTGTGTAGGGGCAGAACAATAGCATTCCGCTTCTGCATCGGAAGCAATCATTACAAATCAATTTCACTTATAGGGAGTATGGCCAGTCATGAATGTTCTCCCTATACTATACTTTATATAGAGAGAATAATGGTGACTGTCTGTACTTCCATCTGTCAAAGATCTTTGACAGATTTGTGCAGTGTATAGCTAGCTTTAGTGTATATAAGACACAATCTAGTGAGAAAGTAGAATAATGTTCTACATGATGTTGCAGGTTGAAATCCCCAGACTTACTTTTATTTTATTCTAGCTAATAAACAGCAAAGCTTACTTTTCTTCTATTTATAAATGGTAAAGAAACAGGAATGTTGAAATGTTTTTGCAATAACCATACAATGAAATCCCTGTTCTGAGCCAGTGAGGAGCAGGATCTCTGAGCTCTAACAAAGCTGGCTGTTATCTTCTAGGGGGCAAGGTTTTTGATCTGCTGTTCACTAGAGAGCATGTTAAGTTGCAGCAGGGTGAGACCCAGCTTTTTGTATCTTTTTGAATATGCTCTGTCTATTAGAACCATGTTATCTGTTATTTGTTTTCATTCCCTTTCAAGTTGAACTAAGCATTACATGTAAACTTCTAGGGTAAGAGAAAACATTACAAAATGTCATATTTTTTAGGTTACTTGCCTTCCATTTTTTTCTTGATTTGTACAGAGGTGGGGAAATGAAGTTATTTGATTTATGTTACAATATAAAGGTCATATACATGATATATTGGTGTTGAATTTGTATTTTTGCAGTCTGGTGTTCTATTTACACATCTTTGTTTAATATTGGAGAACAAGATGCAGAAAAAATGCTGCCTTAAAAGTATTGCTCAACGAGAATCATGTCTAACGGAATTTGCGGTCCAGGAAGCCGAAACATTATCTAGCATACCAGTTGAAATTAATCAACTTTGTACACAAAGTGGTTCACAGTTATTGACATGGTAAGGTTTGAGCTAGTAATTTTTTATTTTTGTTTAGTTGCAATAGGGTAGTTAAAATTGCCAATCACAAAATGATTATAAGATGTCAATTATGTAAACAAAAAAATAATGCCCAAAGCAACTTTGTATAATAGTAACATAGTAATTGAGGTTGAATAAAGACATCTGTCCATCTACTCCAACTTTTATACCCTCCTCTTTAACCCTAAATAACAGATGATTCAGAGGAACTCTAAAAAAACAAAAACAAAAAAAAAAAACAGTTAAAAAGGTGGAGGGGGGGGGGGGGATTCCTTTGTAACTGCAAATGGTAATCCAAAAGTATCCCTGGATCAACTAGAACTACAGTGTATGTATTAATACCAGTAATTATAATTTTTTTCATTTTTGAAACTTATCCAGGCCACTTTTAAAGCTTTTCAATCACCTTGCCATTACCACATCTGTTGGAAGACGGTTCCACAGTTTCATCGTTCCTAACCTGAACATGAAACTTCTTTTCTTCTTTTTTCCTTTGTCACTTCTCCAATGTTAGTAGCCCTAACTTGTTTAATCTGCCTGCATAGTCAAGCCTCTCCATTCCCTTTATTAATTTAGTTGTCCTTCTCTCAACTCGTTCAGTTTTAAGATGTCCCTTTTGTATATGGAACCTTCTAAATGCAACGTGTTGCTACAACAGAAAAAAAATAAGACTTTGTACATTGCAGTGAAATGATATTTATTTTTTAGAAACATTTAATCATGCTGTCCCTTAACAGAGCCCGTGTTTTTTATTTTTCAAGGGAAACTATAATGCCCCACATTATTTTTTTTAGATATTAAACATTTATTTCCCAGGGACATTTGGAGACTAAACTCTTGTAATCACTAACAAAAGCAGTGAGCTGTCAAAAATCTGTTCATGTCACAACTACCAGCTCTATTGAGGTTTTGTCCTGCCGATTTTACCATAACTTCTCTAATCGCTTACATTAATACATACTGTACATGCCTACAGAGGCTGTGCAGACTGGGGGAGAACTGTCAGCCAAGTGGCTTCACAAGTTGCTCTTTGACAGCTCACTGCTTCTGATCGTGATCAGAAAGGGAGGTAAGAGTACTGTCTCCCTTCACCCTAGGAAATATAGATTTGATAGACAAAAAGTGGTTTGATGCACTTTGATGTCCCTTTAAAGACTTGATGTAATGTTGCAAGTGCAACAAAATAATTATTTTACATGGTGATTTAATCGCAACTGTTGCTGAATTGCAGGGTTGCATATGAATATTCCAGAAGAAACCCAAAAAAAGATATGAAGACGATTCGTGATTCTACTATAAAGCTGTTTACAATGACTACCAACTGCTGTGCTGCAATAAATGCAAATGAATGTCTCTCCAACATTTATTACGATTTTTAAGTAGTTTAGGTCCTTATCACACGATGAATCATGTAACACAGTAACATAGTAATTGAGGTGGAATAAAGACATATGTCCATCAAGTAAACTTAAAGGGTATGTACAGTGGAAAATTTGTTTTTTTTAATTGGCCATTAGTGGAAACTATAATTCATCCCAACTACTGTATCACTGTACCATTTTTTTGTTGGTCTGCTCCCTATTTCATTAGATATCCAATCAGAAACATCTTACATTTCAGCATTTCTGTAAGAAGCTTTGCTGTAGCTGGAATAGTTTGACAGTTGGTGTGCTGTATGCAGTTTTGACAGTTGGTATGTGGGAAAATAGTCAGGCCAATGGTCAGAGCTTGAGCAAAACAAGTATTGTATTGAAGGCATGCAGCAACACACACACCTCTGAGTAAGTGCTACTTATATGTATTAATTTATAGATTAAGATGACGCAAAGTCATTTTAGACTTTCATTCTCCTTTAAAGACTATATTTATACCAAAATAGACATGTACATACAATATTATACAGTATTATCTATTCATTCACCACAGTAATCTAATATGCGATTTGAAACAGTAATACTTTATAGCAGTATAATTATAACATATTTTGCAGTAATACTGAAATATAATATTTGTTATTGTCAAACAATAACAAACATTGTTTCAAAACATTAAAAAATCCACACGTTTAAAAAAAACTAAGAAAAAAAACCCACAATCTTGATGGAACAAGCAAGTCATTTAAAATTGTTTTTGATTTTTTTTGTTAAAATAAAATATATAAAATAAAACTTTTGTCTTAACAATTCATGTACCAGATACATACAGGGAGATTCAATAAAAGTTCTTATTCTTTAAAATGGTGCTAATTTTGCCCCAACAAATCAGATTTTAGCTTTCAAATGTTTAAATAAGATATAATTGGATGGAGCAAAACATTTTTTTGGGTTAAAATTTGACAATTGTCCATCAAGCTAAACCCTTCTTTGCTAATCCCAACATCACCAACTAAACAGAGAATGCATTTGGTGAAAGCATTAATCTAAACAAAAAAGTAAAGCATAAGACGATTAAAGAAAATATCATTACTATTCTATGATAGGGCCATTTTGGTAAACTGAAGGAAATTCAGACAAAATCAGTATGAACCGAATCCAAAGTTTAACACTACCCTGCAGATGCTAAATAGGTTATTTAAGTTAAATACTGTTATTGGTCTTAAATAGAGATAGCCGAACTTCATAAAGTTCGGTCCGTTTTTGATCTTCGACTTCAGTAAAAGTTTGAAAGTTTGAATTCGGACCCATTAAAGTCAATGGGGGAGTGATAGTTTAAAAAGTTTGGATGATTTACAGCTAAACTTACAATAGTAACTTACTGTAAATGGCTATGGCTCCTGGGAAATGGTCTGGGGAAGATGTCACTGTCACCAAAACTTGTTGAAACACTTCTTAAACACGAGCGGGCATTGTCGGGTTTTGCGCAAGCTATATTCGAGGGTTACCGAACAATACTTTTGAGGGTTACTGAAAATAGAACGATAAGTTTGAGGGTTACCGAATCAAACGATACTTTCGAGGGTTACCGAAAACTAACAATATTTTCGAGGGTTAGCGAATGATACATTCAAAGGTTACCAAAAACGATCCATACATTCGAGGGTTACCGAAAAAGAACAATACTATCGAGGGTTACAGAAAATCGAAGGCTACATTCGAGGGTTAGCGAATGATACATTCTAGGGTTAGCGAAAATGATCCATACATTATAGGGTTACCGAAAACGAATGATACTTTCAAGGGTTAGCGAACGATACATTCTAGGGTTAGCAAAAATAATCCATACATTCCAGGGTTACTAAAAACGAATTATACTTTCGGGGGTTACCAAAAATCAAAGGCTTCATACGAGGGTTAGCAAACAGTACATTCTAGGGTTAGAGAAAACGATCCGTACATTCAAGGGTTTCCGAAAATGAACGATACTTTCGATGGTTACCGAACAATACATTCTAGGGTTAGTGAACAGCCCATAAATTCGATAATTATCTAATAAAAAGATTTTGGAAAGCTGCATGTTGTGTATTAGGCAACTTGGTTCGTAATTACTGGTAATCCAGCACCAGTACATTTTGATTGAATGATAAAGGCAGCCTGATTTCTATAAAAGAAGGGAAGATATGTTTAAAATGATTGTCTTCTTGTTTAAGCAATGATTATAGGATTAGCTCCAAAGAAAAACTTGCAGAAAAGTGTGCAGAACACAACACAACAATTCTCGTAAAGCTAAAATGATCTAGCTCATCTGTGTCTGATACACACGGGGTCAGTCACCCCTTCATTTTCCTAGCAATTAATAATCTCATTGTTTTTAGATAATTGTGCAAAGTGATCAGATACATAATAAATCATTGCAAAGAGCTTTCTTACCATGAAAAGTTAAATTTATATCAAAAAAAATTATGATGAGCTACAGTAATCTTGCAGATTCTGTCTGTCATTTTTTTAAAGATCATCCAGTTGGGTTGTGCCCAACCCGCAGCCCACATAATGCCCATAATTAGGAGGACCTGCAAGTGGGTGAGGCTAGGGGCAGGACATGTGCAGGCCTGGGAAGACATCTGGTCAGTTTGGGGGGGGTTTAATGAGCAGTCGGCCAGTGGCTGGGGTGCCTCTAGCTTCCAGCCTGTTGCAGATTGGGCAACCCTGATCTAACTATTTATTAATCACTATCTGTATGTGTCTCATTATCTGTGTGTCTCTGTATGTATCTATTTTGGCTGTCTGTTATCTATTTTCCACTATTTTCTGTCTGTCTTTCCCTTACAATCTACCTATCAATTCGTCTTTTTGCCCATCCATCCCTATAAAGTACCTAATGGGCATGGATTAGTTGGGATTGGGAAAGGGGCGTGTCCCAGAAATTATCGTGCTGCACACGCCGTATGTAGCTGCCAGTGGCGACCCAGGGTTTTCCAAACCCTAGAGGTGCCTTTCGTTACTGTATGTGGTGAAATGAACAGATATACATCTTCTTACTCAACTGCATTTTGCACTGCAAATGTGGATATTATGCATTGGAGCAGGTAGATATGAAATTAATGGGTTTGTTAACTCCCCTGACCCTTTACACTTGCAGATTTGGCCAAAGATCTCGTAGAAAGTTATTTTTAGGAAATCTAACACCAGTGGTAAGTAAAGAGTGGAGATCAGGGGATCTGTAATGATCTAACACTATATTTGCCTGAGTAATAGTTTACTATTTGTTAGGTAATAGAGGGTGCATCACAATGACTAGATTTGTCACCTAGCTCCCAGTGAGAAAATAACCAGGGGGCATATAAGCTCTCCAGCTGGTTTCACCTTTCATACACAGTGAAATGCCAATGATTTACTGAAAATAAATCAACCCCTTTAATGAACATTATTATGCAAAGTGTTTTATCAAGCGATTCATACTGATTACATTACATTATATAAAGTGTTACAGTTTCAAATGAAAAACTCCTTGACTGGGACCTGAACATGCATTGTCCTTTGTGACACAGATAAGTACAAAATGTTGGTTTAAATTGCAGTTTAAAACAAGGTCACGTTGCCCTGCCAATCAGTAGGTCAGTAGGTATTTAATCGTCTGGTTTCTGACATCTAAAAACAGGAATGTAATATTTCAGCCAGAATTAAAAATTAGAAATATTAACTTTATTAGGTGATTATAATAACACATCCAGAGAAAGAAAGGACAAAGCAGCACACAGAATGTTGTTAATAATAATAAGTTGCAGGAAATCATCTAAAACATGATCAAGGTACATTGTAGTTGGATTATTTGAATTTACAGGAGGAAGAATGTCCATTTTGATGTCTTACTTCTCGCTTCTTCTTGTTGTGTTGCTACATGTGGGGGTTTCTAAAGGCCACAGCAACAACTCAGCTTTTCATCAATCTGAAAGTAAGCTACTTGTTGTTTTTATTTCACAGCCAATGTATTTTAATCTGCACCTGTCTAAAGCCATTTCATACAAATCTGAGCATGATGTCCTTGACAGTTTAAACAAAAAGTCACATAAATATTGAATATTATATATATCAGTGTCCTGGTAGATTATGTAGCCGTGTTAATGGGGTAGATGGAGCATTTCATGTATTGATATCATAATGATAACAGCTCCTCTAAAGGTTAAGGTAAGTGACATGTGCAAGAGTGAATGATCAGGTTATACATTCTGGTTTAATTCGTTTCACAATAAATATCTTAGTTAACTGGCTCATCTAAACGTTTTATTAAACTGTATTTATAGGCACTAACATGGCAATGATGCAATAACCATCTCTCTGCTTTACAGAGAGTATTTCTATTTTACATTAATTTAGCTCTGCAAATTGCCCATGTGATTGTAAATGAAACGCGTTGTCACGCTCCATACTGCTTGTTTAAAATTTAAAATGTATACATTTTACATCTGCACCAAAACACATCTTAGTATATCTGATTTGGATAATTCAGATATGATTTACATGTTATTTCTCGCAAAGCAAGGAAAGTGCTGTTAATAAACACTTAGGTGGCTGTTGCAATAAAAGGTGCAAATGTTTTTCTGCAGATGCCAATCCGTAAAGAGCCAACATCTGATTAGTTAATGAAAATTAATAGCATAGGCTTGTTTCTATTTTAAACTAGAAAAAAATAGAAATTGTAGGCTACTATAGCCTACAATTGAGAAGCAATCTCTACAGGACAGTATAGAAATATTGTTTACAAGCAAATAAAACCTAGGGGTTATAAATAGATGTCAGACTGGGGTTTTCATGATATGAGTATATGCAGCAAGTGGATCCACAGGAAAAGTTTAATGATTTGGGTGATTTTAGGTTATGCAGGGCCTTACCAGAAAAGTACTGACATATTAATGCTTAATTAATGGTTCAAAAATATTGTATGCAATTTCTCTATGAGCTTCATATGCTTTTATTTTTTTAGTTGTCTCATACTGATACTTTACCATGGTGAAATATACATAGTGGGCAGACTCATTGAACAGCTCTACTTTTTCTCCTCGGGTGAAGCACACTGAGCATGCCTAAGCCAATTACTTGGGGAGGTGAAGGAGAATTCATTGAAAGACGAGAGCCATTAAAATGCATCAAGCAGGACAGTGTCTCTCCAGTAGAGTGCTGGTGTTTTTAATGGATAAGAAATAAAGATTAAATGAAATATGTTGCTAATTGTGCTTACTCTGACACTATGGGGGAGATGTATGGAAAGCTGGTATCGCTCCCCATTGCTCCTGCTTTGTAATATACCTAGGCAATCCGTTATGTTAGCTATTTGCTGGAACTCACCTCAGTACATTGCTTGCGGCAGTTGCGCAGTGGCCCTTTTTAGTACCACTGCAACCCCTGTAAATATAATATTAAAGTAATTTTAACCCTCGGTACATTACCACCAAAGGGTTGACAGGAATTTAGTTTTGGCTCACCATACATCACCATATTAGACTCCACAACATAAATGATTAATATTTTTAGTAATTTTCATTGAAGGTTTATGTCTTGTAGGATATTAAAATTGTATATTGTTCATACTAATGTACTAGTTGGTGTGGATCAGTTTTTATTTATTCTTGGACAGCTCGGCAGGGGTGTTTTTACTATGTGGGAATCTGGGTGGATCTAATACCAATAAAATAGTAAGGGAGGTAAGATCGATATTTAACTATTTTAGTATTTTATGCCCAAATCATTTTCTGTTTTTTAAGGCAAGAAGAATATAGGATGTGAGCTGACCTATAATGCACAAGCTATCCTCCAGATTAAGTAAGGTCAACAAATGTGTTTACTCTGCAACTTTAATTCTCTATCTCTCTTACATCGTTCTCTATCATTCTCTCTCTTTATATATTTTTATTTATATGTTTAAACAGTATCCATTGATAGAAAAATAATGGGTAATCTTACAGAATATTATTTCAAGCTAGCTAGTCAGATAGATTAGACCATATCTATATAAGATCTTTTGCATATTATTAATACAATTTTTAATCACTGATTTTACAATAAATAGATTGTAAGATATGAATTATTGTGATGAAACTATTTAACAAATTCCTACACGGTGATAAGATGCTGAAACAAATGAATATGGCAATCATAACATAATTCTTAAACCAGAAGAACTACCAACCAGTCTCACTAATAAATCAAAACATAAACATTTTAACTAAAATCTTAGCCAATCGAATAATTTATTTTCTCCTTTAACTGATCCATCCAGAGAAAGTTGGGTATATCCCAGGCCGTCCAGCTAGTGATAATTTTCGTAGACTATGGAGCATATTTATAAATGAGTGGTTTTTTTCGCTGCTGGTTTTACCGCCGTTTTTGGCAAAATCGACATTAACGTGATTTATAAAATGGTGAAAATGCACCACGGCTGGTGGTCGCATTTGTCAGAGGGGCGCAGCAGGGGCGTTCGCCCACTCGCACTTGCCCCCGCAGCAAGGGTGTGGACGTACGCCCACCCTGCCGCCACCACCCCCTTCCCATTATCCCCTCCCAGCCCCCTGCCCCGTACGCTTGCGGGGGGCTGGGAGGGGATGCTGGGAAGGGGGTGGCGGCGGCAGGTGAAAAGTGCCTTTTGGGGCTTAGGGGGGGTCCCGCAGCTTGTACTGGGACCCCCTTCCCCGGCCCTATCAGGGCTTTTGCGGCCATGCCAAGTGCCCTTGTGGCCCTGACAAGTGCCCCTGCAGCCCTGAGAAGGGCGTTTTAGGGCTTAAGGGATCCCAGAGCTTAAGGGGACCCCTTTCCCCAGTCCTTGTAAGGGCCCTTGCGGCACTGATAAGTGCCCTTGTTGGGGGTCCCACAGCTCAAACTGGGACCCCTATTGGCTCTTAATAGTGCCCTTGGGTGATCTCTTCTTTCTTTCATCCGGTGACACCAACTCCGCCAAGACCACCCACCCCAAGAAGTACCCCTGCTGCACCTCTGGCCTCAGCAGAGCCGATGTTGCTAGCTGCTTCTTTCTTCTTTCTTCTACCATCTACTGTGATGATTGAGCTCCGCAGAGGTTTGCAGCTCTTTATATAGGTTTGCAGAAAACCCTAATCCGTTTCTGATTGGTCAATTTTTCAATGCTTAGTTTACATGGTTTACATTAACCAATCAGATTTTCTGAAATACTATGGCCAACTCATCTTTTTAGCTTAGTCTCTTCGTTGATGATATAGCATTATCTTTAACATCCCTATTAATATCATTCCCCAACCTATTCTCTCTGCTTAAACAAATCTCTTTGCTATAAACCTCGCAACAGCCCCCCCAAAAACTAATCGCAATAAACTTCAATGCATTGCTTAATGCTTTTACACAGGGAGAACGCTCTGGACTGTGTGTAGGGGGATCTTTGAAAAATGACAGAAAGGATTTAGCAGATTCTCTCTGTCATTGTTCTTTAGTGTATGCTTAAAGATCTCACCTCAAAAAGACTCATTATTTCAAGCAAACCTCACACCTCTATATAAAGCCATCATAAATGACATTAACGAATGGAATAAACTCAACATTTACTGGCTTTAGTGACTCAATGCAAACAAAATTAATATCCTCCCATGTATACTTTATCAATTTTGCTGCCCACTGATCTGTATAAAAAAAATTGTCTGTCCCCAATATCTAGATTCATATGGTATATTAACTTAACCACACCTATATAAATATTATCTTGCCGCACAACTAACACAAAAAGTAGCCTGGCATGTTCCGGACAACCCTCCCAGATCCTGAATCCTGAATCTTGATTCATTGTACTGGATGCTTACTTTGGTTGCCATTGGTCAGACACGAGTCCAAAACCTAGAGCAAGAACAATATTCTGAAGAAACCTGTCAAAAACTTTGCTCAACATGTTATAATGAAATGATTTACTCTTTTCTTATTTTTTTTAGTGCCTTTATATTTTATAGTCAGATTTTAGTGAACAGCTCTGAAAAGGATGTTAGGAGTCTTGTGAGCAACCTTATTACTTTCATATCAAACTGCTGTATGTCAGAAGCAATGGAAATGTGCTTTCAAGATAAGGTATGCAAGTTTTGATTTTTTTTTAAAAAAAACTATAATTTAGGTATTGTACACCACCTTAATACAACCAAAAGTTGCAATAAAATATTGGTTCTGTTATGCAAGGCATCAGGGGATTAACTCATTCATCACTGCCGTGAGAAGAACCAGGGAAATGTCTTTATGCTTGGTTGAACAATAACTTTTCTGAAACATGTTATGGCTTAGCTGGTAAAAGGATAAGCAATATTAATTGTAAACAATTAATTGTAAACAAAAAAATCTGTGCTATAAATTTACAGCACCTGATTAGATTACTGTTACTGTTTTACAGCAGTTAGATAACATCTGATTAACTGCAGTATAGTAATACCAAGGGCAAATTGCAAACTAGTAAACTACAATCTTTTGCATGGCTTTAAAGCCACAATTTAAAAGGCATTCATTTTCATGCAAAAATCATTGCTAAATGTATTGCATTGCTTGCACTGATCTAATTCCAAAAATCTATGGAAATGGCTCAGGCAATTCAAAATGAGTGCAAAACATTATAGTACATCGGGTTGCATGGGTTTTGCACTTATTTTTCACCTTAATATGGGATCACCCTGATAATGTCTGTCATGGCACCAGACTCTCTGCAAAAACTCCCCTAATCCACATGATCTTACCACCAGGCAAATAGCAATGCACACAGGGAATCCTATAAATTAAAACAGAGGGTTTATTTATATATTAATAATTATAAAAATGAAAAGTCTTGTCAAAAGTAAATTTATTTCTGTTATAAGTTTGTCTTGCTCTTCAACTTATGTGGAAGGTGCAATCAACACTTAATAGCTGCCTCTTGGTTGCATTCAGTTGTAAACATTATGCAAACATGTTTTCATATATATTGAGCCTTCATTAGTTAAGATTAGGCTTCTCATGTGTGCTTTTGAGTGACCTTACTGGATGTGCAGTTGTAAAATGTCTTAGTGTTTTAAGTTATTATGGGCTGTATTGATAAAGCAGGGGTATCCTTAAATAAATCTGGTTGTAATATACTGCTCATTATCACTTAAAGGGTGGGTATTCTTATTTAAGGAATACTGTTTAAGTATACATATTAAAAAATCATTGTTTAAGGATCCGCATTGTTATTTAAGGAAAGCTATTATTATTTAGGTAGAAGTATTCTTATTTAAGAGTCTTTATCCTTATTTAGGGATGGGAATTCTAATTTTAAGGGCAATAAAAGTATTTGAAAGGACCCCTCACATAAAAGTACCCAGGGAGAGGACTTAAAGCACGGGGTCCTAACTTACATAATTGCAGGGAACAAGCCTTTCTAAAACCATGGGTCACAAACTACTAATGGGACTGATTAATGGGAAGACTCGCTTAAATACCGATTTGTGTTGGGGGCATGGCCAGGGCCAGCTTCTTGAATTCAACTTGTTCTGCTGAATTTGGTAAGTTAAAGATGTGGGGGGAAGTAGGGGGGGGGGTGTCAATTGTCCTTTAAAGACCAGTCTACATTTTGGGATTAGTATTCTTATTTAAGCAGCAGTATTTAGGTATAATTGTTTAGGAATAAGTAGTGTTATTTACCAAATGGTAGAGTTATTTAACGCTCCTTATTTAATACCCCTACTTTATAAAGATGACCATATGTGTTCTTAGTATAAACTCAACCATGGGAACCTTGTGTAAAATTATATTTTTATCCACAAGATGGCAGAAACAGACCATTTTTTGCATGAAACAAACAACAAATGTACTGTATTGCCTGTTACTTGTCACTGCCCTTCTAATAATTATTATGTATTATTCATTATTATAATAATAAGGTATATCTTCACCAACATAAAAATGCAATTTACCCATAAAAATGAAATAGTGATGACAGCCTGATGTTGCTGAACCATATTGACTGCTGTGGCTGATACTCCCAATCTTTGGGGCATATTTATAAAGCTTCGTTAAGTTTTCGCGGCCGTTTTCACTGACATTAACGCATAAATCGCGTTTAACGCGATTTATAAATGTCCGAAAATGGCCGCGAAAAGTTAACGAAGCGTTAACCCTTCGCGGCGATACTTACCGGCGGTATGTGTTTCGCAGTGCTAGTATCGGCTGTTTTACTTCGCCATCTTGAAGGTGGCGAAACCGCCGATTCTAGCCTCCCCGCCGGGGATGGGCACAACCAGAGGCAAGGTGTCGCACCACACCCAGGGAGGCACCCCCCCACCCGCCCCCAACCCCCCGCGGCGGCGGAGACCACCCGGCGCCGCTTCCCACAGCCCCTTCCTCCCCGCTCGCGGCAATCTCGGAACGGGAGGCTAGGAGGGGCTGCCGGGAAGGGGCCGCAGCAGGGTCGTGACCCCCGCCGCCACCCCCTCCCCAGCAACCCCTCCAGCCCCCCGCCCCGCCCGCTCCCGGGGAGGGAAGGGAGGGAGCCGCTGGGAGGGGTGGAGGCACCCTCCAGCGGGCCCTGAGAAGGGCCTTTTGGGGCTTAAGGGTCCCGCAGCGCGAACCGGGACCCCCCTCCCCGGCCCTATCAGGGCCTTGTGGCACTTACAAGTGCCTTGGCGGGGTCACCCCCAGTGTGCGGTGAACAGTATCGCCGCGAAGGGACTTAAAATTACCGCAACACATATCGTGGCAATGGCGCTCGCCGTTATAAATACGGCGATAGCGCTGTTTTCGCAGCCGCGATGTGCGGCGATAATTTTTTTGCGCTAATTTCAATTTTTTATAAATATGCCCCTTTGTCTTCAGCAAGTTGCATACAAGAGATTGTTTCAAGATTTAAATAGATTAGAGGAATGTTACTATAGCAGATCATTGATTGTACAGGCAAATCAACATTTTCTATTTGAATAAATGATCTTGAGCAGCATGTATACAGAGTTTTGTAATATCTCCCAGGTAAGGTACTTTCGTAACCACGCTCCCACAATACAGTAATCATTGTGTGGCAGTACTGCATCGCGGGAGCAGGTCAGGTAAGTAGAGTCATTTTTATGGCCCCATTTAAAAGGCATTATATTTTGTGCAAAATTCAACACAAATGGTTTTAAATCGGGTGACGAGCACAGTATCCAGAAAGTACCAGAAACCCTGCAAAACCTTTTCAAGACCCACTGTAACCCGGTATTACATTGTGTGGTGTGGGTTTTCCATTATTTATTTTTTTCAGTAGCGCCGGGTTTTATACCTCCCTGATAGTGTTCAAAGTTGATGCACACATGAAGACAAAGGAAGCAAAAAGTTAAAACATACGCAAAGAAGAGAGAGTCCATTGTAATTTATAAGAATTTTCAAAATTTTTAGAAATCCTGAAATTTTAAAAAAATTGAAAAAATGCTCTTATTTTCAAAAAATTCAAATGTGGTTTGGAAAAATATGGAAACGAAATTCGAGAAAAAATCTCGGAAACCCACCTCGTAACCACCATCCGGTCCATCTCTAGTCTACATAAGCAAACACTTGAGTCAGCAATCCAAAGTTTCTTGCGTAATAACTATTTTTTGCCGAAAAACGTATACTGTTTTTACTGTCTTCACTGACACTGGTGTCATATAAAAAAAGCCCTTATCCAAGAAAGTGCAGGATCATTAAAGAAAATAATTGCTTTTCAGGTATTGGTGATGGTTAGAAACAAACAATTTTTTCTTCTAGTAAAATAATTATCTCCCCGGTTGTTTCATTTTTACTGGGCAAGGAGAATCTACTTCATGCCACAAATCCCTGCATAGCCAGGCAATTGAGTAGCATGGACAGCTTGTTTTTGGTCTTACAGCCCTTGCTATTTTCTATGCTAGCACTTGAAGTTTTGGGTACTGGATTATGTTTTAAAAATTGTGGGAATTGATATGTGTTCCCCAGACCATTCGTCCCCGATCCATTTACAGTAAGTTACCACTTCTGTTTACACCTTTATTCTAGGCGTATATGCTTGGATTTTTCTGCTATTGACTTTAATGGTTCCGCTCTTGGATTTTTTAATTTTATACATTTTTTTACAAGCATAATCAAACAATAGCATAATCAAACAACCATAGCTTTCAGGTACTTGTTTTCCAGTGCATTAAAAGAAAACAAGGAGAATATGATGATGCCTATTTTTGGACATCATCATGTTTAAGAAATGAAGAAAGGATATGTAATAACTTAATCACTGGCTCTTTATCTTAATAAAATTGCATCAACAGTATACTGGGATTGCCTAATAGCGCAATATTATCAAAATAATTGTTATTCCTCCCAACCCACCATTTTTGTTAATCTTTTTCCTGTCTCATTAGAAATTCACTCTGAAATATTTTACATTTCAGCTGTCATTGATGTGCCTTGATTTCATAAATTGTTCTGCTGTTTTCAGTTTTAAATGCAGTAACTGAAAAGGTGATAGTTGGTATGTGTGTGATTTCCAAATTCTGTCTTATATTGATTAACGAGCATGCTTGACTTCAGAGAAAGTCAGGTCAGATGAGAAAGAGTCTGTACAAAAAAGTGACTGGAATGAAGATATACATCAACACACATACTTAACAGTAAGTGTATTTACGTGTAAGTCAATTCTTCAGTATAGATACCCTTTAATAACCTAATCACAAGTACTTCTAGGAGATACAATATTGGGCACTCTCATCTGTAAGCATGGGTTTTACACTGATTGTGCAGTGGACAAACAGATTTGGAAAACATTGTAAGGGTTATTCAATAATAGTTCTTATCGTTAAAAATGATGCTAATTTTGCCCCAACCAATCAGATGTTAGCTTTCAAATGTTGAATAATATCTGATTGGTTGGGTCAAAATTAGCACCGTTTTTAACAATAAGAACTTTTATTAAAGCTCCCTGTGTGTCTGCTATTTATATTAAAATACTGATACACTGAGGAGGTGCATCTAATGCTACATTTACAAGTATGTACTAACAGATACAAATGGTTTTCAAAATGTTTAAAGGGAATGTCCACTGAAAAAAAAACCCGAACTTGCTTAACTGACCCGGTCCCTCGTCTCTCCTATTCTGCCTCTGCTGTTGACAGCCACTCCACTTCCTGGTTGTGTCTATCAGTTAAGGCACACATCTTCTTTTCATTATTAGTTTAAAAATACTTTATTTTCTCTTATTTTAATATGTTGTTTCTTATTTTTAGAACAGCATCTTTGTAGATAGATTATGTGAAGACCAAGTATTGCCATTCCAGAACCAAGAAATACATGTATGTTGTAGGAAAGAGGATGCAAAAAGAGTGGAGTGCTTTAGAATTCTGCGGAATGGGCCTGCTATAACTATGCCTGAGATTGATACTGTAATTCCCTTCTGGGCACAATGTTTAGAATACATAATGGATCAAAATACATTTATAGAAATGTAAGTTTTTATGCCTTGTATCCAAAAGCGGTTGTAGCAAAAAAACTTTAGTGATTTTTATCACAATATTTTGTGTTTTGTATTCAAGGTATATTTACAATTTATCAAGGCAGTATAGAAAATTTCCAGCCAAAACCATGTCTAAATTATTTTGACATCATTGAAGACATACAAAATCTGTTGTAAAGCCTCTACTTCTATTCACTGTGTTGATGATATGGTAAGTAACAGGAAACTCAGGTAATATTACCCTTTAAAGGACAACAATAACCCCCCCTCCCTCCCATTAACACTACCCAGGATGGGGACCTAACTGCTTGGTCCTCACCCCTGGGTTATTACCAGTAAATCTTCTGTTTAAGTTCAAATTGAAGCCTGTTGTAGCTTTTCCCCTTTCTACCTAACCAATGGGAAAATGTACTCTGCAAGAAGCAAATCTTCCCATTGGAAAGATCTCCGGTGGTTTGTGGCAGAGCTACAAATGAATCAGAGCTACAAAAAATGTTCCTCCCCCTGGTTAGTGTTAATGAAGCGGGGTGCTCTGTGTAGCTTGGGGGTATATTGTTGTCCTTCAGTAACTTACCAAGTGATTTATTTGCAGTGTTGGACTAGACTGTTGGGGCCCACCAGTTAATCTGAGACCAGGGGCCCATCAGGGTGAGTTTAGGGGCCCTATTGTTTAATAAACTGCATTTCTTAGGCTGTGGCCACACTACATTGTGCAGAAATGCGCATGCAAGGGTGCACGTTTTGGTGCACTAGTGCACGTTGAGTGCATTGTCATGTGCGCTCCAATTAGCGGAACACAGCACAATGCAGGGTAGCACACCTAGTGTGGCCAGACCAATTGGCCAACACTGTATTATGCTGTATTTCTAGAAACCACATTGTGCAGATCAGTAGGGGGAGGATAGTGAAGTGAACCTGATCTTAGCACAGCTCTGTGAATGCATTTCTTATCAGTGTACCTTATTAAAGGGAATGTTGGAGGGCAGGAAGAATGTGTTTTTGTTTATGTTGTGTGTATAAAAATAACATAGTACAGAGCTGTAGGGGGAGGATAATGAAGCGAACTTGATCTAGCACAGCTCTTGATCTAGCACAGCTCTGTGCAATGCGTTTCTTAGTAGTGTAACTATTTAAAAGAGTCAGGGTTGCTTAATCAGTGAAACGTGTCGGGACACCTATTAAAAACACTTGAAGTATGGCTAAGTTAAGCCTTGTACACTAATACGATACAGAGCAAGACTATGGTTGCCACCTTTGCCTTTAAGACCCGAACATGTATGAAATCTACATGCTGCTGTGCTTAGTGCCATTGCTTTAAATGCATGCTGTATGGCTCATGCTGAATGGCTGCTCTAAAATCAATGTTGCCTGCATCATACTTCTTATAGAAATTATAACATACCATTTGTCTTGTAGCGTTTATACACACTCTGGTCTTAAAGGCAAAGGTGGCAACCCTAGAAGCACTGACTGCAATAGTAATTCGAACTCAGCTACACTATATGTGTTTTTTTTTTTATAGGTGTCTCTACTTGTTTCACTGATCTGGCAACCCTGCCTCCAACATTCCACTTTAAAATGCATTGTACAGAGCTGTGCTAAGATCAGGTTCACTTCAACAAGTGATCAGTACAATTCTACTGGGGTTGCCACCTTTCCCTTTAAGGCTTAAACTCTGGGCTAGGCCTCACTGGCGCATTTTGAATTGTGATTTGCAATTCGATTGCACTAGTGGGAGCACAGGCATGTAATAGCTAGTGGGACCGGCAGCACTACATGATCTTCAGTGCGTTATCAGTGCGCACGTGATCACCATTTTTGGTCCGTAACGCATGTGCTCCGAAATGGTCCAATTGTGGAAGCAGAATGCCCACGCACAGAAGCATGCACGTTTGCACATCATTTCGATTTTGCATTCTCCCGTGCACTCAAGTAGGGCTGCAGCCTCATGAAATTGACTTGCTGCGGTGCTAAGTGCCATTGCATTAAATATTTGCTCTATGGCTACACTGAAATCAATGCAGCTTGCATTACACTTCTAAGGGCCTGATTTACCCAGGCGTGCTGTTCGAAAAATAGGGGTTAAACTCGTGCTAACCAATATTGAATAGGTTAGCGCAAGTTTAACTCCATAATTGCACTGGCTGCACCAGTTTCACAAAAGACACCTGTGCAACCGGCGCAATCTTTTTAATAAAGGATTTGCACCACTTTTAACTCCACAATTTGAGACCAGCTAATGGCGCTCGGGTAAAATCCCTTTTGTGATTTACCACCAGGTGCAAATCCAGTATTAAATACCAGAAGCCACATTTGCCAGCCATTAGCTGGTCTTAAATTGTGGAGTTAAAAGTGGTGCAAATCCTTTATTAAATACATTGCACCGGTTGCACAGGTGCTTTTGTGAAACTGGTGCAGCCAGTGCAATTATGGAGTTAAACTTGTGCTAACCTATTTAATATAGGTTAGCACAATTTTAACCCCTATTTTTAGCACAGCACATGTGGGTAAATCAGGCCCACAGTCTTTTGCAGAAATACTCACTAATATAAAGAGTTAACAGGTTGCTTCACCTCATGGCGGGTGGTCGCATTCGCCAGAGGGGCACTGCGGGAGCGTACGCCCAACCCGCCCTCGCCCCCCGTGGTGGCGACCTCCCACAGTACGACCCCTTCCCAGCAGCCCCTCCCAGCCCCCTGCCCCGTAGTTCTCGAGGAGGGGAACGGAGGAGCCCACTTGGGGTGGGGGGTGGAGGGACCCTTTAGAGGGGGCACTGACAAGTTGAGGCTTGGTGGCCGCAGGGGTACTTCTTGGTGTTGGTGGCCTCAGCAGAGCTAGTGTCACATGATAGGGCCGGGGAGGGGGGTCCTGGTTCGAGCTGCGGGACCCCTTAAGCCCCAAAGGGCTCTTGTCAGAGCCGCAAGGGCACTTGTTAGGGCCGGGTGGGGGGGGGGTCTGTGGCGGCGAATGCGATCTTTCCCAGCAGCCCCTCCCAGCCCCCTCCTCCGTACATCAGGTTTGAGCTCTCTTCGCTGCGATACTGTACTTAGCGCATTGCGTTAAGTACAGTATCGCCGCAAAGGGAGTTCAAATTAACGCCACATGATCGTTATCGTAGAATACCGATCGCTATCGTTGATAATGATCTGTATTCTACGATATCGATTGGTATTTTACGATAACGATTGTTATTCTACGCTAATGATCATTATTCTACGATAACGTTCGATATTCTACAATAACGATTGTTGTTCTACAATAACTGCACTGTAGATTTACGATAGCGGTATCGTAGAATTATGATCGATATCGTAAAATAATGCAAAATGTCAAATATCAAATATCATATACATAGCTATACTTTTCTTAAAATTAACCAGACACACATTATATAAGCTAACATAAAAACATTTTCTACCTAGGAGTCACAGAATAAAAGAGAAATGAAAAACTTAATAGCAGAAGATAACAAAATCTGTGCAGAATACAAAAATACTGGCCTGGTTAAAACCATTATTTGGTAAGAAATGTAAATCATATAACATTATTTTAGTAATAACTAGAAGTTGTACCCAGCATTGCCCGTGTATACTTGTGGGTAAAGTATTTTTTACGTGCAGGTGTGTATTTGACTTAGATAGGAGAGACAGGCGGAAAAAGAAGTACACAGTTGGTAATGTACGTCATGTATTTAATAGTTAAGATTTGAGGAGGTGACATTGCTTGAGGGACGTATATCACATATGTTTAATGCAAAACCTTATATACAACGTTATCAGTTTTTCCACTTGGAGCGTAAAAAAACAAATGTTGTGGTGAACCTACTTGTGAACATGCTACATGGAATTTGCCGTTGGAAAAACATGTTGATTGCAACTGAATATTGCAGCACTTGAGTGACTGACAAGCGTCAGTGTCTCTGAAGCATGTGACGTGCCGCTCTTTGTCTGTGTTGTTAAAGTCGGGCTTCATTCAGCGTTGTCTGAGCGTTGTGTGTTTTTATTAAGTGTGCTCAATTTTTTGCATATTAGTTAGCACTATGTCACCTTGTTTGCACTTTAAAAGGCATGTACACCCCCAAAACTATAATCCCCCCCACTACTGGCCCCATTGTGTAGTGTAGTTTAATCCTTACCTTACATACATCCCAGCTCCATTTGGCTCTTCTGCTACCCCCCCCAAGTCCAAAAAAACGCCCACCAGGAGTACTGCAGAGTCCATATATGGGGGAGGGTAAGTAATATTTGGGGCACTTTCTGATATTAAAACTATAGCGGTTGGGGCTGGGGGAGCAGGGAGACTATTATATGAACATTTTTTAATAAGGGTGGACATGCCCTTTAACACTTTATCCTTGCTCAAGGACCAATTTATATTGACTATTAGATCCCAATCATTAAAATTAGTTTCTTTCTGTCCAAATTGAAAGTGCCATGATGTCTTTCTTCTTTTAGTTTTAACTATCTGTGAAGTGTGTGTCATGTGGGCAGTGTGTGTCTGTTTCTTAAGTCCAGGTAATGCAGGTAATTCCTGTGTATTCCATACCCCCAACTGTGAATAGGTGGATGGGGCATTTCTGCAACATTGCGGTGGGTGGGGGCACGGCATTCTAGGGTGTGGGTGGTCTGGGGGCATGTCTGTAAAGTGGTGGCGTCCAGGAGGCTTGCATGTGACGTTTGCTGGTCGTGTTATTTGGGGGCATGGCCATGTTGTTTCAAAGTGTGGGCGTGGCCTTGCCATTTAGGAGCGTGGGTGTGGTGTTTGGGGGTGTGCCTGTGATGTTTGGGGGCATGGATGTTTGTGTATTTGGGTGTGATTCGGGAACAGACCTGGGATGTTTGGGGGTGGCCATGATGCATGGGGGCGGACCATAATGTTTGGGGGTGACTACAATATCTGGTAGCGTGGTCACAATATTTGGGGGCACAATTGCGATGTTTGGGGGCATGGCAGTTATCTTTGGGGCGTGGCCTTGAATTGGTTATGAGCATGACCATGATGTTTGTGGGGTGCGGCCGTGACAGCAATATCTGGGGGCGTGGTCACATTCCAGGAGGCTCTGCTTTAAATTTCTTAGCATGACAATAACCGCAAATGTGATTCATATCACCAATAGTAACATAGTCTTTCCAAGGTTTATATTTGTATATAAATGTGGTTCATATCACCAATAGCAAATGTGATTCATATCCCCAATAGCAACATAGTCTTTCCAGGGTTTATATTTGTATATACATGTGATTCATATCACCAATAGTAACATAGTCTATCCAGGTTTTTTATTTGAAACCTTCCAGAAGCAAATTGTAATGTGTTACAGACCTTAAGGGAAATATCTGGTTGTTGTTATAGATGTTGTTGTGTGTGTGCAGCTCTCTAAGTTGTGTAGCCGTACATTACCCTGTTATTGTGTCACTGAAGTGGACTCTGTGTCTGTGTTGTTGAAGTCGGGCAGCACACAGAGCCCAGGCCCTTCATCAGAGTTGCTGAATTGGGGAATCACACTCTGCAAGTGACGTGCACGCTTTTTATTGGTCAAACTGGACTTCATGGGCGTCGGCCCTTTCAGAGGGTGTCGCCGTTATGTTGAGTCATTCAGGGGTATGGCTGGGAGCACATACATACATACAAGATTTCTGCCTTATATAGTAGATGACAGATGTTCATCATGGCCCATCCTTGTCTCTTCTCATTATAAATCCGAGGATATTGTTACTTTTAATAATAAAAAGGTTATACAAATAATAATTACTAAAAAATATGTTTCTGTATGTAACATTAGTATTAATAATAACCACAGATGGACAATAGAACATACTGTATACATCACTATTAATTTACTCCAAATGCTAGAAAGACTTATAAAACAAACTTTTGTAAATATGTTTCTAAACTTACTTATAGACCCTGATCCCTTTACCAGCAGGAATGTACCTCCTCTGCTGCTGCCACAGAGCAGCCTCTGACATGGCTGTAAGCAAATGGCGATCAATGAACAGATGCTGTAGAGGAGACTGCTGTGGTGAGATATGGGGTGGTGTAAGTAAGTTTAGAAATATCTTTGGAAAAGTATAACGAAATGCAGTTTGTATGTAAAGTTTAGATAGGACAGTGTTAATTTACCTGTTACCTGTTGTTAAAATTCCTCTTGAGTCCAAATTTTGTAGAATACTGAATTCAAAATGATACTTTTCTCATTAAATAAGGGGTGTTGAGTTTGATCATCTATAAAATGTTTTCTATAGAAAGTGAATTGACAGTGGAACTACTGATAAAAATGTTTATAACTTTAAAGATAAAAGTCTCTTAATTAATAAGAGGTGCAAATGTTACCAGTAGGCAATGGGAACATCTGATTGGTTTGCTGAGTGGGTTATCTTTTGCACCTCCTAAATAGACCTTCTAGTAATAAAATCAGGATATATAGGAGGTTAGAATTTTACTTCAACTGAATTTGATGGATTAATGTATCTAATAATTAATAATGCATGGGGTAAATATAATCCTCTAGGTTGCCTGCAAACTACCCCCTTTATATTGTAAAGGATTTGGACAGAAAATGTCCATTATACCACATTAGCTCCATTTACTTGATGGTGTGGTTGGGACTTGTATGCTCACCTGGCCAACCTTCTCCATAAAGATCGTGGGAGGTTGGTCAAGTGAGCATAAGTGCCTGTTGTTGCATATTGCAAATATTCCAATAGAATGCAATATGTGTCAGCATTCTAATGTGTATGGCCAGCTTACAAAGTAGTAACAGTCTCACAACGTTAAGAAAATACACTTCCATGCAAACAAACAATATGTCTATAATTTGCTGTTAATACTTCTGGAAAGGTCACTTTTGCACTTTTGTTTATGATAAATAAAGATTTGAAAACGTGACTACATTTAAAACCAAAAGCAAATTTTTTCACCCCCCCCCCAAAAATTTAGAAACATGTTTATGAAACACAATTATACTCATAAATAGATATATTTTTCACGTTTTCTCATTTTAGGGGTGTACAATATTTTACATTGCATCATCCCAATGGGTTAATAGTTAAAGCATCTGAGTTTGCTGCCTCATACCGACAATTTTCTTCTAATTGCTGTGATGAGAAAAAATGGACATCAGATTGTTTCTTAGATGAAGTAAGTTGTGAACACAGTATTATTATTGTATATTTTTAAAACTTTCACTGTACATTCTTGTTCCAAAAAAAATATTTAATAATACATAATCATATGGGCTCAAAAACTTGTTTAACACAAATAAGGATGCACTATTCAGCATTTAATAGGGGTGACAAACACCTCCTTACTTTTTATGCTCAATGACCCAGGTGTGCAAACCCCAGGCCCATCACTTCGCAGACCATGTCTTGATTAGGGGGATTTTAGCATCTCATATATCAAACATATTATGGGTGGATCTATTACCCATGAGTCTCTGTGGCCCAGGTGCAAGACGCCCCAAGCCCGTCGCAAGGCAACCGTCCTTTAGAAATCTTCAAAAAGTTAGAGTCTGCACAAATACTGTAAACATAAGAGACCATCCACTGTGCAATTATAAGTAAAAAGCCTTTATTGTCTGGACGCCTAGCCTTAAAAGACTTTTGTAGCCTGAAAAAAGGTTCTTTAACTGGAAGATGTCATTCCATTACTATTGGTAGAATTAACCCATGGTGTCTTTTTTAATACACAAATTAACAAATAAGTGTCTAGTAGATATCTGTTTTTTTCAGTTAGATCAACTGGACTTAAAGTTTAGTTCATGAAGACATATCTGTTGTATTCAATTAGATCAACTGGACTTAAAGTTAAGTTCATGAAGACATATCTGTTGTATTCAATTAGATCAACTGGACTTACAGTTTAGTTCTTGAAGACTTTTTGCTAGTCATCGGATGACTAGCGAAAAGTCTTCAAGAACTAAACTTCAAGTCCAGTTGATCTAATTGAATACAACAGATATACCATGACCTGGATGAATGAGAACCTTCACAAGCATAGTTCATGAAGACGTTTTACAAGCCATCGACTGGCTTTCTCAATTCAGAATGACTTGTACAAGAATCTGTTGGCAGTTATGTACCCTGGAAAGTCCCAATTAGCATATCACAGCCAGGTGTTAAGGACATTATGAATGCAAGGCGTGATTGCATAGTGGCTAAGAGGTGTTATAGGAACGCCCAGGGTAAGGTGTCAAAACAGCATTGTAAATGGCAGACAGTTGGTGTCAAATCCCCCCACCTCTATTCAGACTTGGCTTCTTTATTTTCACATAAATGGCCTCCTTGACACCTCTCTTGAACCAGTCCTGTTCCTTTGAATAGATGTAGACATTACAATCTTCAAAGGTATGTCCTTTATCCTTAAGATGCAGGTACACGGCTGAGTCCTGACCTGAGGAATTGGCTCTTCTGTGTACGTTGGTGCAGTTGCTGTTTGGTCTCTCCCACATACAAATCAGAGCACTCTTCACTGCACTGCGTATATGATGTCGCTTTTCTGGTGTTTCGGTATTGGGTCTTTCGGATGTACCAATTGCTGCCTGCGTGTGTTATTTGGTTTAAAGCAGACAGGGATATGGTATTTTTTGAAAATTCTTAATTTCTCAGAGACCCCTGCTACATATGGGATGACCATGTTCTTCCTCCTGTCTTGCTTTTTCCCTTCACTGTTGGTATTTGTGTTCTTTTCTTTCCTTCTACTTCTTTTGACAAAGGCCCAGTTTGGATATCCACATGTTTTAAGGGCTCCTCTTAGGGTGTTTCATTTCTTTAGCCTTCGCCTCTGTGCTAGTGGGGATGTTCTCTGCTCTTTGTTGCAGGGTTCTGATGACACCGACATTCATGCCCTTAACACCTGGCTGGGTTATGCTAATTGGGACTTTCCAGGGTACATAATTGCCAACTGATTCTTGTACATGTCATTCTGAATTGAGACAGTCGGTTGGATGACTAGCAAAACGTCTTCAAATATTAAATTTAAAGCCCAGTTGATCTAACTGAATACAACAGATATACCATGACCTGGATGAATGAGAACCTCCATAAGCAAGTGTCTAGTAGGTGTTAGACTATTTTACATATGTTTGCTGAATATTTTAATTGGGGATGTTTAGGACCTATTGTATTGACTGATTCTGTGATAAGTTATGGTTTCGGTTTTCTACTTGACCAATTTTTTTGCTTAAAATGGTAAAAATTTTGTTCTTTAAATATAGTAAAAAAATTCTTACATCTTACATGAGAAAATTAAGAAGCTAATGGTGCTCCTCAATGATTTTGTCTAATTTAAGTGTCGCTCAACACACAATATAACTGTTAGATTATGTAAGTATTGTTAGATCATATTGTTACATGTATTTTTAGTGCTGTATATTACCAATAAAAAAGAATAAAACAAAATTGCTGATTTTGCAATAAATTTGGACAGACTTCTCTGATTTTTCGTCACATTATTTTGAAATGCTTTAAATAAATGCTAACAGGGAGATGTAACACGCTCCTCTTCCTTCCAGGTTATCATGATGCGGTATTCACTTATTGTGCATTACTGCATCATGGGAACCAAAAAGGAAAGGAGCAGAAGGTATTGCCTTAATTTAAAAGGCATTCATTTTCTTACAACTAAGTAGCACAAAAAAGAACATTCAAGGTTTTGCATCGGATGTCTGTGCCATTAATACAAAATGGCGCAGGCCCCAGAAAGTTAGTCTATCCCATGCTAACCTGATATTACATCAGGAAGCATGGGTTTGACTCTATTTAACCCATACCATGGGATATTACATCTCCCTTAAAAGGTACTATATTCATCTTTAAATCATTTTTATTGATTCCACAAATATTATCTTTCATTACAGGATGAAGTTCTTCTTCTTCTGTTTTGTGCCAAGTCAAGCTCACCTGTCCAACTTGATTGCTGCCATCTAAAAGGCAGGGAAAAAGCAGAATGTTTAGATAATATAGCAAACCAAGAAGCACAAGTAATTGCCAAAGACATAAAAATAACATCTGAACAGCTCTGTAGAATTCAGAATGCACCTGATGGAAGTCTTATTATATGGTAGGTATCCAACAACCAAGGTATGGTAGGTATCCAACAACCAATTGTTATTATGCTTTAAAAGTTAAAACATGGATGTTATTCATCGGATAGCATAGTTTATTTTTGTAAGAACGTTCAATATTATAAATCCCTCCAAGGTGACTTCAAGATGACGAGGTAACTCATAGGTGCGCTGTTGCCTTTAGATGATGACAGCATGTGCTATCGCTTCTTTCGCTATCGCATGCTTTAACCATCTGTGGAAAGGTAGAGCAATTGAATAAGTGACATTGGCATCATGGAGTAGTGCCAGTCTTCAAAGTTTCTTCAAATCTTCAATGCTGCTGCAGGGAGAACAGTTGCAAGTGATCTGGTTAAGGGTAAGACAAAAGGCTTTTATACTTCAGATTTCAGTAATATTTAGTGCTAGGAATTATGCTTTAAAACTTATTGAAATCCTTTATACAGAAAAAACCCCAGTACATAACAATATTAAATGTAATCTTGTACAGAAAACAGAAAATAAATATTAACTCCCTAGAGGTCAATGGTCAAAGGATAAATAATTTACGTAAGATACATTTCATCTATCATTGCCCCCGATCATAGTTTTTTTTTTGGAATATAATCAAGGTGATGGTGCAAAGGGAAAAACCAGAAGAGCACATTTACTTTTAAAACATATATCTAAGAAAATGATGCATTTGTACTAGTATAAATGCTAACTAAAAAGAAAAAAACAAGCAGACAGTCAGCGCTACATCGGCCCCTTACGTCACTGTAGCAATGGCATTAAGATTAAAGAAAAATTGTTGCTCAATCTTAATTTAACCAAATTCAAAAAAATTTGTAAATGGCACCAACAGCATGATATTAGTTCAAAATCCACGCTAACCCGATATTACATTGGGTAGAGTGGGTTTTGCACTAATTTTGGACAAAAATGGCCAATATGGATTAATGTGGCTTTCATAACAGTGGTAAGTGAAATGCAATCTATCGCAATATAAGAAATCGAATATTATTAGCATGTGATACTTCAGAGGTGCTTCATCTGTTCGGATTTTTACCTTAAATACATAACCTGGTTGAAGTTGTTATAAAATAACTCAGGATAGGTCTGTATGGTAATACATCTAAATCCTTTTGAAAAAGGAGGGTTAGCCACTATCGCCCTCCCTAGAAGTCATTTCCAATCATTACACGGTTCGGGGGTTATGTTGAAATTTGTATACAGTAAATTGGAAAATGTCATGCATTTTCCCATAAGATCATTTGAATAATATATAAAATGGAATGCAATGTTATATACCTGTGGCTAATTCGTTTACAAACCTAGGAGTTTATATTACCAGAACACAAAATGAATTTTTCAAATTATAATATATACCCATTAATGACGTTTATCGTCAAACTCTTTTCTTCAGGGATGTCTAAACTGGGTTTCTCCGGATATTTATGTACAACAACTATCATTCCCTGCAGGGTGGGAGTTGAAGTTTGCAAACATCTAGAGAACTCCTGGTTGGACATCCCTGCTGTAGTTTTTTGCTATTTTGAATTGTCTTATTCAGATATACAGTTTATGAGTAAGCTATGAGTCATTATGTGTTTTTTGATTTTGCAGGTACACATATGAATATGTGAGAAGGCACAGAAATGATTCACTTGATATTGTTTTGAAGTCTATTTCAGAATTTGGATTACGTGTGAAACAGTGCTGCGTAGACACAAACAGAATGAACTGCCTTTCCAAACATTTAGCACCACTGGGATTTTTCATTTATTCTGAGTTAACAACACCAAAAGAAAACTAAAGGATATTACACCATTGAGGAATTCCCTGACCATATAGAAGCACAAGGCCGTAGGCCAAGTGCTTTTATACAGGGCAGGGAACTCCAAGGTGGCGTAATGTCCTTATATTATAATGTAAAGGGGCACATTATTTCTTATAATACATAAGTATCTGATTCCTTCACCCCATTCATATTTTAAATTCTAGCCTATTCCCACTTAAATTTAAACCCCATATTCCCACCTTAATTTAAACCCCAAGCTACCTTCTATAACCCAGTAGAAGGGAACATCCCAGCCCAGCATCTATGTGGTTAAACAAATCTTTGTGGAGGAGGAGAGAGACATTGGTTATGAAGTGACAGGAAGCAGCTCCAGCAGGTAAAGTTAAACACTGCAAAAAAAACGCAGAGTCATTGTCCAGGCATGAACACTGGAATGGGATGAGCAGTGGGATATAAGAAATGAGTCACTTAGTGACATAGCTGAGTGATTTTTATAAGGATATATATAACTGCAGCTCCCCATTATAAAATATCACACTTATGTATTATATTGCAGATAATGTCCTGGCTTCCAGTAACTGTTGTTTGATTATGCTCACCTAAAGGACAATTATACTTACCTCCTCCCCACTCCTCTTCTTATGCACGCTCTCTACCAAGGGTGAGGACCTAAGCCGCTAAGTCCTCACCCCTGGGTTGTTTGCATTTACGCTGTTATACTTACACAGCGCTGCTCCGCTCCCTCGTCTGCTTCCGCGATGGGTCCAATAGGAAAACACGCTCCTTGCAGAACATATCTTCCTATTGGCCTCATCGCCGACGGAGATGTGGGGGTGGAGCTTAGCGGTGCTGTTTAAGTATAACAGCGTAAGTGGAAACAGCCCAGGGGTGAGGACTTAGGTCCTCACTCTTGGTAGAAAGCATGCATAAAAGTAGAGGAGCGGAGAGGAGGTAAGTATAATTGTTCTTTAATGCTGGGAAATATAGAAATATTCCTACACAGACAGGGGATCTATTAAATCAGACAGAGACTGATCACTGGCTACAATCTGCTAAAAATAGCTTAAAAGTGTTCAGAAAGTTATATTGATAGCAAGTTTTACCTTGAGATGTGATCCATGGTTCAGGTAAAATGCACAGAAAGGGCTTTTATTTAACCCTATCTTGTTTGGAGGCCACATGAAAAGCATTGCAGAATTTTCTTTTTTGAATAAACTATCCAGATCCATCCTTTAGCGGGGGATGCATGTTCACAGAAATGTCAATATAGGTGTAAGTTTGCTAAAAGAATTCACATATATACTTGCTTAACACTTAAAGCATGGTACACACCATGCAATGGTTCATCAATAGTGGCCATGGCGACAGTTTATAGAGGACCATAGAGGACCACACGATTGGACACGGTTTTTCAATTGGGCTAAAATATTGCATGGTGTGTACATAGCTTAAGGCTGTTAATTTGCTTATTAAATTCATTATCTGTTGACCTTATTTTACAGTCAACCAGAACAGGCTGCCTTTAAGAAAGGATGCTAATGAAATAGATATTGAGCAGGGCTGTAAACCTCACATCAGGGTGTGTATTTAGTTGGTGTCTGCTTTTATTAAGCATAAATAATAGCTTTTAAAGAACATGAAAACATGTAAAACTGCCTTTTAGGTAATAAGTTTGGCTGAGAACTACAAATCACCTGCTGAGTAGGCGTTCCTCTGTGTAGTACAGAACAGCCTGCTGGGCTTCTGAAAAAGGTTGTTAGATAAATACCAAATGGAGGGACCATCAAACAATTTGCTTGTGGAGCTTCTCATCCATCCAGGTCACGGTATATCTGTTGTATTCAGTTAGATCAACTGGACTTGAAGTTTAGTTCTTGAAGACGTTTCGCTAGTCATCCGACTGGCTTTCTCAATTCATAATGACTTGTACAACAATCTGTGGCAATTATGTACCCTGGATCCCAATTAGCATATCACAGCCAGGCGTTAAGGACATTATGAATGCAGGGTGTGATTGCATTGTGGCTAAAGGTTTGTACACACCTGGCGATGTGCACCCGAACGCCGACCCCTGAGTCCGACGTAGACCCGCGACAGATGGATGAAAGTCACGTGTGTATGCGCTCGGTCGAGGGTTGTTTGCTGATCCGTTTTCGGACGTTCGTTGTGGGTGTACTTTGGTATAAAACAGATTTTAAGAAGTATACATTTCTGAGCATTTTATTTTTTACATGTAAGATTTTTTGTATGTTGCTATAATCCCTATAGTTAGCTGCAGCTTGTGCAGTTCATGAAACCTGGAAAGACAAGAATTAAAATCAGAAAGATGGAGTCCCGTGAGAGTTGCTGTGGCCTTGGACTGTTTCATCAAACTGTATATCAGTTGTACATTAGTTAATGGGCATGTCCCCCAAAGGAACAAATGATATACAGTAAAGGTGCCTGAGGAGAGATATTTCTCCCAAGCTCTGCAGGCACCTGACTGACATGTTCACGATTCCTCTTCAAACTGTACAAGCTTGTCACAAATGTGTGTGGCCACAAAACAGATGTTATAGGAAGCAGCCACAAGTATTAGTGTATTTGGGTTTGGAGGGGTGCTGCACCTATAAATCTTCATCCCTGGGCCCCCCAATTGTTACAACACTACACATGACCTATTGTAGAATAATCCCATTATATAACTTTGGTTCTGCTCTCTAAAAGATAGGATGCTAATAACAAACTCTGCATGTGTGGTCTCCTATTTTATTAGGATTATATACCAGCTTTTATAAATAAGGGTTGTGTGCAATATTGTAACTCGTGAATTCTTGTTATACATTTAATGTGTGCCTCTGATTTGTTTAATTAATATTTGTTTCCTTGACTATTCTTGTTATTAGTAACTGGAATTTGATGTTAGAAAATTGTTAATAAACTTCAATCAAAAATCAAGAAATAGCTAAGAATAACCATGATTCTAGGACAAAAGTGATTTATTAGTATTGATACAACACAGATCATGGCTATTTTTTATCTGTTCTGCTTAGTTTAAGATTAATAAACACATTTTTTTGATATGTTTGTTTGACTTCTTTATGTCGGCATGCTTCTCACACATAATCAGATCAAACAATATATTGATTCCTGATTAAGGGAAAAGAGATCAAGTCAAGTCACAAATAGGACTTCCAAATCAACCAATTGTTTAACTAATATAACCTTTATAACATATTAACATTGAAAAGCAATATTCCTTTCCCATGCTCCTTACTGGTCTGAGATCCGAGATCCAGTTGTCAGAGATTTACTGCATGGAGTGATCACAGTCATATAAGGAGGAATGCAGTAGACATTATCAGGGCGATGTTATATATTTTATGGCATAACTTACCTGACCAAGCGATGCTGTATATCCCTTTGACTTACTGAATCACAGGATCCCTGTCAGGTACTGTAAGACCTGTGGTTTAAATGTTAGCACAAAACATAACCTTTTCTACATCAGCTGTGCAACACTAGTTCCAAAAAGTTCTGGAAAAATGCCGCTGCCATCACAGAATCAGTGTGGGTTTTACAGTAATGAATAGCGGCCAATATAGCATCTCCCTCTAAGTGAATGCACAAAACATTTGCAGGCTCATTTACCCAGACCCGTTATTGCTCTGGGTAAATGCTCCTTCCCCGATTCAATATCGTGATTGCGAATGTGGGTAAATCCCGGAAAGGAATTTACCCACTGCGGGATTTTAACTCTAGCTGTTTGCTGGCATTAAAATCCTGCGCTAAATCTATTCAAACGCGATATTGAATTGCGAATGTCGGATGCTCGGGTGATTTTTGTGTAACCCGACGCTAATATGGAGTTAAAGCCGAGCTAACCGGTAGTGAACCAGTTAGAGCAACTTTAACTCCATTTATTTGCCCAGCGAGTCTGGGTAAATGAGCCTGTTGGACTTTCACACAAGCCCAGTAGAGTTTATTGAAAACCCATCCCTTTAAAGTAAACATCTCTTTAGTCATTTGGTTAGTACATCCCCTTAATTGCATTCTAAACTGCATTTATATATATATACTTTTTCTGCTTGTGCTGTAGCTGCAAGGTGGTAGCAGAATAACAGAACAATGCCTAAGGTTTAAAATCCAATGTTGCAGCACCAAGGATATTTGCTTTTGTAGCAGCTCTTAGTAAAAATTATTGGTGCTCATGTCACTAATTGCAATAGGATACTAAAATGTATCCATCAATAATTCTATTCAACTTAATATGCAATATATTTGTTGATAAAGTAGCAATACAACTACTGTATTTTGATTGCACATATATAGTCTTTATTAAAAAATATATATCTTGCTTTAAGTTTTAAAACATGCTACAGCCGAGTTCATTACCTCAACAGGACAAGTCTTTCATACAAATAAGTATAATGCTGCATAACAAAATATCAGGGTTATTCAATAAAAGTTCTTATCGTTAAAAATGGTGCTAATTTTCCCCCAACCAATCAGATGTTAGCTTTTAAATGTTAAATAAGATCTGATTGGTTGGGACAAAATTAGCACCATTTTAAACGATAAGAACTTTTATTGAATCTCCCTGTTATGTTCTTTTTACTAAACTGGTGTTTGGGTTCCAAAGGCTTGTTTATTAAAGATAACAGTATAAAGCTCACCTGTCTGATCTTTACAAGACCATTCCATTTAACCTTTGTGTTATGTCTAAAGTGTTTATTTTAGTACTTCATCACTCTCTCGTTTTCCATATTGACACATTTAATGTAGGTATTAGGCTGCTGGCACTGGAGGATTTTTGATTGGCACATATTTAGAAAAGCCATCACGGCAAATCTGTTTAAATATTTACTGGACAATTTACTTGGTTTTATGCACAATTACTGGTAAACAGTGCAAAAACACCTGAACACACTGTTACAGTCTGTAATAAAATGCAGACAGCACAATGCCATGTTTATAAAGCAGCACAACTTTAACTATGTTTTTCCCCACCAGACCTGGCCACAATTTTACCAACTTATCAGGGTTATGCAATAAAAGTTCTTATCGTTTAAAATGGTGCTAATTTTGCCCCAACCAATCAGATGTTAGCTTTCAAATGTTAAATGATATTTGATTGGTTGGGGCAAAATTAGCACCATTTTAAACAATAAGAACTTTTATTGAATCTTCCTGTAAGTCTTTTCTTTTCCCTGCAGGGAGAGAATTTTCAGCAAAGGCAAAAATTATGTGGCAAAAAATAATGCTAGTAACGCTGAAAAATTGCCATAAAGTCAGGTTTACACAGTGAATTAGATGGATGAAACCGAAACATTTCATAATGTCATAATGATGGTAAATAGGAAACATTCAAGCTAACACCACACAAGTAGAGTGAAAAGGCTAACACACACAGAACACTATGTAAAATAGCCTAAAACATCTGCTCTCCAAGGCAAATTTTCTTGGTTTTGTTAATGGTAAAAACCATGGCTAATTTTCATTATTGCTATTTTTTCAGCATTGCTAATTCTCAGTTTTGCTATTTTTTCATTATAGCTAATTTTCAGCCAAGTTATATTAAATGAGAACTATCACCTCCCCCACACTCCCTCTCCTGGTCACCGAACCCAGGGTGAGAACCTTAAAACGTTAGGGTGTTATCTTATTGCTGAACTCCAGCCCTTTAAAGTCAGCTTTGTAAAAGCTGTCTCTGGACCTACTCCTCCACTTCCTGGTATTGAACCAATGGGAAGGCACGCTCTGCAAGGAGTTTTCCATAGCTGACTTTCAGGAATACCGTAAGACCAGGGCAGGGGTCGTAACTACCAGGGGAGAAGACCCTGCAGCGGTCCCCGTATTCCTTTTTTCCTATGATATACATATAACCTCCCAGAAAACCACTGTGCATGGATAGGTGCCCGATCATAGTTTTGATGGGAGGGCCAGTTTTTTCTAGTTATGCACTGAACCCAGGGGTAAGGACCCTGTTGTTTAGGTCCTCCCGCTGGGTACTATTAACTAAGGTGTGGGGGTATGGGAAATTGCCCTTTAATAAGGTAACACAACATAGGGATTTCTGGACAATATTCATGTCAATAGCATCTTACGTGTCCACAAATTACCAGACCAGAAAAGTCCCCCAAATCCACAAAGTGCAGCAATGTGCAGGGGAAAAGATATGGTGAGGTTTGGGATTTTTTTTACAGTAGTTGTTGTTTTGCTATTTGTGAGAATTCTCTCCTATTTATAAATTGTGTACCTACTAACAGAAAAATTGTTAGTAGATGATCAGAAAACCAAACACTTTGTGCACTCAAGAGTCTGGAAGCTTAAAGGGCAGCTGTGGTCCAAAAATTACTTTAGGTAAATTGACAGGCATTGCTTTCCTCTGTATTTTTGTAATTTACTTTCATCATATTTTTCACATAGTTTTAAAGATATTTACATTTTTAGGTTTGATATAGAAGCATCACCACCAGATCCTCTGCACTTCCTGCTTCCTGCTCTAAAACCATGTGATACTCCCTCTTCCTGTGTCTCCTCCTCCTCTTGGGCCCCCATGCCCCCTTGAGGGACCCCATGGCCCCTTCCCCACATGGTTCACTATTGCCCTTCACACTCACAGGCCCCTCCCCCTCAAGGGCACCCATGGCCCCTCCTCCTTGCTGACACTTCCCTGTGTCTGCTCCTCCTCTTTGCACTTCCTGCTTCCTGCTCTGAAACCATGTGAAACTCCCTCTTCCTGTGTCTCCTCCTCCTCTTGGGTCCCCATGGCTCCTGCTCATCATGGGGCCCCATGCCCCCTTGAGGGACCCCATGGCCCCTTCCCCACATGGTTCACTATTGCCCTTCACACTCACAGGCCTCCCCCTCTAGGGGCACCCAAGACTCCTCCCCCTTGCTGCCCCCCCATGACCCTTCCCACTAAACACATCATGTAGACAAAGTAAGATTTTTGACTTCTTCTGGAACTTTTCCTGAAACATGGGTTTCTCTGGAACAAAGCGATGCACCTGTTTTAATGCACAATACAGAGAACACAATACAATTCTGGCATGCACAGTGGAGTTTTCTCCCCTCCCTCCCCCAGCTGTTCTGTGCACAGAAATTAATATATTCAAAAATGAGTATCCTGATTAAAATGCCCCCAAATCTAGACCTTGCTAGGTTTAACAGTACTAATCATTGAGGCAGCTGCTAGTGTGGCCCCTTCCATGATCTGAAGAAGCAGCAGAAGGACGCTGATGGAATTCAAGCTGGTAAATATAGGTAGGGTCAGATTTGGCACTGTTAAAGGACAACTATACTGTAAAAATGTAATTTTTTGATTGATTATTCCTACCTCCCAGTATTGTTTTGTTGAGGAGCTACAACACATACAGTTTTCACTGCCCCGGTTATGGCCTGGGCCATTCTATATTAAACATAGTGCTACAGGAGCAGTTTTCTTTGTCCTGCTGCTCCTCATAGAAATACAATTGGGAGGCAAAAAGCACCAATCCTACCTCCCTGCCTCAGGTACTTTTTATTTTAATGCTTGTGAAGGTTCTCATTCATCCAGGTCATGGTATATCTGTTGTATTCAATTAGATCAACTGGACTTGAAGTTTAGTTCTTGAAGACGTTTCGCTAGTCATCCGACTGGCTTTCTCAATTCCGAATGACTTGTACAAGAATGTTTGGCAATTATGTACCCAGGAAAATCCCAATTGTTAAGGGCGTGATTGGATAGTGGCTAAGAGGTGTTATAGGAACGCCCATAGTTAGGTGTCAAAACAGCATTGTACATGGCAGACAGTTGGTGTCGAACCCCCCCACCTCTATTTAGGCTTGGTTTCTTTATTTTCACATAAATGGCTCCTTAACACCTCTCTTGAACCAGTCATGTTCCTTTGCCAATATGTTAACATACAATCTCAAAGGTATGTCCTTTATCTTAAGATGCAGGTACACGGCTGAGTCCTGACCCAAGGAATTGTCTCTTCTGTGCTGGGATACGTTGATGCAGTTGCTGTTTGGTCTCCCCCACATACAAATCAGAGCATCACTGCACTGCGTATATGATGTCGTTTTCTTGTGTTTCGGTATTGGGTCTTTTGGAGTACCATTGCTGCCTCAGTGTGTTGTTCGGTTTAAAGCAGACAGGGATACGGTGTTTTTTGAAAATTCTTCTTAATTTCTCGGAGACCCCTGCTACATATGGGATGACCATGTTCCCATATGTAGCAGGGGTCAGTCTGGATATCCACAAGTTTTAAGGGCTCCTCTGAGATGTTTCATTTCTTTAGCCTTCATCTCTGTGCTAGTGGGGATGTTCTCAGCTCTGTGTTGCAGGGTTCTGATGACACCCAGCTTGGTGATCTAAAGGGTGGTGGGAGTCAAACATCAAATACTGATCTGTGTGTGTTGGTTTTCTCTACTTCCAGTTTACCATTTTTCTTAACTTCTACCAAGCAGTCTAAGAAAGCCAGTTTGTTGTTTTGTACCTCTTCCCTTGTAAATTTGATGTTTTGGTCTACCGCATTGATGTGTTCTGTGAAAGCTTGTACTTCCTTCTGGTGGATTTTAACCCAGGTGTCATCCACATATCTGAGCCAGCGGCTGGGTGCTATGCCCTTAAAGGTATTAAGCGCCTGTTTTTCTACCTCCTCCATGTAAAGGTTGGCCACAATAGGTGCGGTAGACCAATGCGGTAGACCAAAACATCAAATTTACAAGGGAAGAGGTACAAAACAACAAACTGGCTTTCTTGGACTGCTTGGTAGAAGTAAGGAAAAATGTAAACTGGAAGTAGAGGTTTACAGAAAACCAACACACACAGATGTATTGATGTTTTACTCCCACCACCCTTTAGATCAAAAATGGGTGTCATCAGAACCCTGCAACACAGAGCTGAGAACATCCCCACTAGCATAGAAGCGAAGGCTAAAGAAATGAAACATCTCAGAGGAGCCTTAAAACTTCGGATATCCAGACTGGGCCTTTGTCAAAAGAAGTAGAAGGAAAGAAAAGAACACGAATACCAACAGTGAAGTTGAAAAGCAAGACAGGAGAAAGAACATAGTCATCCCATATGTAGCAGGGGTCTCCGAGAAAAAGAAGAATTTTCAAAAAACACCGTATCCCTGTCTGCTTTAAACCGAACACACACACTGAAGCAGCAATTGGTACACCAAAAGACCCAATACTCCACACAAGAAAAGCGACATCATATACGCAGTGCAGTGCCGTGAAGAGTGCTTGATTTGTATGTGGGGGAGACCAAACAGCAAAATTTTCGAAAATACGAAAAATCTCGTAATTTCGAGGTTATTTTTCATTTTAATGGGACCGCTTGCGGATTTTCGAATTTTTCCGAAAATCGCGGATCCTCGCGCGGACCAGATTTTGCAAGTTCGGACATCTCTAGTCAGGACTCAGCCGTGTACCTGCATCTTAAGCAAAAGGACATACCTTTGAAGATTGTAATGTTAACATATTGGCAAAGGAACGTGACTAGTTCAAGAGAGGTGTTAAGAAGGCCATTTATGTGAAAATAAAGAAACCAAGTCTAAATAGAGGTGGGGGGTTCGCACCAACTGTCTGCCATACAATGCTGTTTTGACACCTTACTCTGGGCTTTCCTATAACACCTCTTAGCCACTATCCAATCACGCCCTCTAACACCTGGCTGTGATATGCTAATTGGGATTTTCCAGGGTACATAATTGCCAAAGATTCTTGTACAAGTCATTCTGAATTAGGAAAGCCAGTCGGGACTAGCGAAACGTCTTCAAGAACTAAACTTCAAGTACAGTTGATCTAATTGAATACAACAGATATTTTTATTTAACGTTTTTCTTTAAAAAACTTTATACGCACTATAGTTTCCCTTTTCAGGCGGATACTTTTTAGGGTTGTGGTGGACATGCCCTTTACAAAAAATAGGCTGCATGGTAGAGCATTGCTGCGCTAATACTATAAATGAGACCATCACAATAGACAAACAACAACAGAACATTTGTATTTTGCTCTGGTTATGGAGAAGAGGTTGCCACAGAAGGGATATTTAATCATAATTAACTGAAAAAACTATTAAATTTGGAAAACAAGCTGAACCATGGAAAGTTCTAGAGGTCAAAGTCTAGGAAGCCAATGGGTGAATGATTAACCTTCTGAATTAAGCAAAGAGTTTAAAGGTTTAAACTCTAAACACACTAACACCCAGTGAGATGGTGTCCTGGTGTATTGTAGTAAAAATACTGGATAGGGTATTTTATATGGTAATATATGTTACATTACAGAAAAAAGATTTGTGAATATGAGGTAATTGGGTTGAAAAAAATAAAAAAATGAGATCCAGCTGTACCTCAACATGGTAATCAATAGCTATCAAGCTGAAGCACACTTTATCACATACATAGAATATTTATGACAAAACACATTGGGGGTTTCCACCTTTTTCTCATACTATTATAACTAAATAGACCCTTAAAGGGCATGTCCACCCCCAAAACTATAATTTCCCCCCACTACTGGCCCCACTGTGTAGTGCATAAAAATCCTTACGACATCCCAGCTCCAAATGGTTCTCCTGCTATGTTCCCCCAAAGTAAAAAAACTGGCCACTAGGAGCCTAGCAGAGTCCATATAACACTCTGCCTCTGTCTCCTCCGGCAGAATTTTGCCATGCACACTGCAGCCACTCCCCCCCCCCCCCCCCTCTTCTCTCCCTCCTCTCCCTCCCCCTAGCATAAATCCCTTTTTATATCTTGTAGGTTCCTCCCCCAGCCCCAACCGCATTATTATAATTGCAGAAACTCCCCCGCTCTTACTTACCTTCCTCTATCCTCCTCCGTTCTGAACTGCCGGCAGCCGCGTCAGTGATTGGCTGTCTCTCAGCCAATCACGATGCGGCTGCCGGTCCGGCCCCCGATTGCAGTTCTATGCAAGCAGAAGGCCGGGCATGCGGTGGAGAATAGAGGGTAGGTAAGTAAGATGGGGGAGTTTCTGGCAATTATAATAAGCGGTTGGGGCTGGGGGAGGAAGCCCTACAACATATACATTTTGTTCAACAAACCAATTGGTGAACAGTGCACGTAATTGTAACATAAGTACCATACCTTGATGATGAGAAGAAAATGGAGAAGCAACGTGGACACACAAAAAGATGGGGGAGATGCAAAATAATGCAAAGGCTAAGAAAAGTTCCCAAATTTATTTACCTTGCACAAAATTCCATATTTACTGTAAGACCTAAATACATTTAGTTTCCATAATGTGAAAAAAATGTATACTTAAAATTGTCTAACATTTTTAAAAAGGTAAAATGGTTATTTTAAAAGTAAATCACTGATTATTCTGTGGTATTCAGTTAGATCAGCTAGACTAGAAGTTTAGTTCTTGAACATGTTTCGCAAGTAGAGATGGCTGAAACTCACAGTTTCATTGCTTTTTGGATTCCGGATCTCGACAAGATCCGACAATCCGAAACCAGAATGAATTTTTGATAATTTTTGAAAGTACGGGGCTATTTTCGAAAATAGCCTTGAAGTGTTCGAAAATTATCGAAAATACCATCGGAGGCCATTTTCGTGTTTCGAATTGTATTTTCAAAGATTTTTAATGTTCGATTTTCGAAAATACGATCGGAAACTCAAAAATGGTTCCGATCATATTTTGATAGTTTTCAAACATTCAAGGTATTTTGGAAAGTTATCAAAAATAGCCTTACTTTAAAAATTATCGAAAATATCTTCCAAGTCCCGAAATCTGGAGGATCCATCCGGATTCGGACAGATCTTTCGGATTTCAGAAACGAGGGGTTCTGTGTGTCGGATCCGGTTCATGTTGAACCAGTATCCCATCTCTATTCTCTGTCATCCAACTGGCTTTCTCAATTCAGAATACTTTGACAAGAATTTGTTGGCACCAAACACCTGGTATGTGCCCCAATCAGCATATAACTGCAATGTGTTAGGGACCTCCTGAATGCAAGGTGTTGATTGCATTGTGGCTAAGATGTGTTACCAAAACTACCCAGGTTATGATCAAAACAACATTTAATATAAATAGACTTATTGACACCTCTTTTAAACATATCCTGTTCCTTGGCCAATATGTTGACATTACAATGTAAAATGCTGATTGGGATACATACCAGGGTATTAATTGCCAACAGATTGTTGTTATTCTTAATTGAGAAATCCAGTCGGGTGACCAGTGAAACGTTTTCAAGAACTACACATAAGTAAGTCAAGTTGATCTAACTGAATACCACAGAATTACCCGGCTTGGATAAATGAGAACCTTCACAAGCATAATCACTGATTTTATGTTCTGCTGATGCAGAGAGCATATAGGGGCACACAACTCTGCTTTCAGCAAGCAAACTGCATCATGGGTAAACACTACTGAGAATATTCCTGGTTTACATGTGGTGGTAAAAGAAAGTAATTTATGGTCTTTTTTTTCTACTTTTTTTTTTTTATTTACTTATTACTGAAGTCATAACTATATTTAACACAACTAAACTTTGTCCCACTGTTAGTGTTCTCTTCTGTCCTTGTATTGACCTGCAGTACCTGGTGAAAGTGCAGAAAAATGAAGAGTAGGAGCTGTCTGTGTGTAATCCTTACCTTCCACTTCCTGCTCCTAATTTTTTGAGTCCGGGCCAATCACAGACATTGCTGCCAGTCCAGCCCCTTCTGCTTTTCCATGTAGAAGATAAGCAGAAGAGGCTATGACTGTGGGGAAAAGGTGTAAGTACGTTTAGAGTCTGTTTCAGAAGTTTTAAACTTAGCATTCAGGGTTGGGGGGGGTGTACCTTACATTATACCAATTATTTATTTTGGTGATGGAAGATACCATTTTAGGCTGTATACAGTCTTAAGGGAAAAAAAAAAATATTCAACCTTATGTGTTATAAGAAATAATGGGCCGTTCACGTAATAATATAAGGATATTATGTCCCTCAGAGTTCCCTGCCCTGTATAAAAGCACTTGGTGATGTATATCCTTATATTACACTGTAAGGGTGCATTATCCCTTGTATCAAAGTAATCAATCATACCAACTGGAATCACATCATATTATTCAGTTACATGGAAGGTATCAAGAATTCCAAAATTATGTGGAAATATTATATTTATACATTGATGTCCCAATATGTATTTTACATTCAATTAAAGTAAACACCAGGCAGAAGAACACTGTAATAGTATATTATGTCAGGGACAGGTGCGATATCTGGGAGCAAACATGGACCTAGAGTTTCAAAAGTGTTTAATATTTACTTACTAAAAGTCATTGTATGATAGCACAACTCCAGTGCTAACAAGCAGGTTTTGCTAAGGCAAATTTCCCGTTCAATAAAATGCCAAGTTCTCTTTGATATATAAAACACAAAGAGATAATTGTGCTTACTAACAAATTCAATACAATTTTGAACTTATATAATTATTCTAATGTTAAATGTGCAATCAATAATAATCAAGATCATTACAGATTACAGGTAATTTTCAATATAATGTAAAAAAGGATCCATCAAATCCCAGTCTTCCAGGAATCCTCTTTTAAGCTAATCAGTAATCAGCACACAGTGACTGGCCAACTGTCAAAAAAAGTTAATTACTTCAAGAACCCCTATTTGGCAACCTGGTTGCTCCCTATCCAAAGTTCCATTTGACTTACTAAATTGGTGATACACTAGAGTAAATTATTGATGATTATAGGAGAACTATGCCATAAAATAAATAAACTGCCCCTGTATTCTATTATTCTAGGTAGAATTGAGTATTTCTAACACCTGTTCCTTTTTAAATAGGTTGAATAGGTTCTAATCATTGACACATTCAAAGAAATGTGATCCATATAATTACCTCAACAAATGAAAATGACCAGATGATCAAGGGGGGAGGGGTTGTGACCCCTGAAACAAATGTAGATGCAGGGTTGATAAAGGGCTGAGTGTGGGCCTGCAACGTTGCCTGTCTGTTTACTCTTAATGGAGGAATAAACTCACCTATTTTGCACCATATCTATGCCTAACCCCCCCTACACTTGGAATTTTGCTGTTTAAAAGACTGCCACAGGTGAAATCTTAAAAAAGCAGAGATAGGGAATAAAGAACAGCTGAACGACCGAAAAAAAAAGACCCAGTTTCAAGGTTCACCCTGGCCGATGGAAGAAGCCTTTGGCTGCACTCAATGCTGTAAGAATGCCGAAAGAGGCCAGAGGCAACCTTCCTACAAGGAAATTCAAACTGGGAGTAAGGAGCAGGTACATAATAATACCAGCAGAACTAAAACTGTAAATAAAAGATTCAATGGCCTAAATAAATTTGAGCCTAGCTATCTGTAAATTTTTTATCAGGTCCCGGATTTAATAATAATACATTGGAAAAAAAAAATGGAGCATCTATTATGCCATCTTTGCTACTACATTCTGTACTATAGAAACAGGTTTTTCTATAAAATAACTGGTTTAATGCATTTCCTTTACAGTATATAGGCATCCTAGCCACATTATTTAATTTATCATTTATTGTACCCAATCTACATTTGCCTTTTTGCAACACAGCTATTTCTTTCATATCAACAGTTTTTCAATTTAAATGTTCTATAATATAAAAGAATGCTTTAGAATGGAGTTTAAGGTTCTCTCAAATATGCTCACCCATTGTTTTGCACTAGGGTGTTCAGATGCACTAATGCTTGCTAGTTCTCCCTATATTTTATCTATTTTAAAGGTCTCATTTATGATTATTACAAATCATACAATAACAATAATTTTTATCATCACTCCGTCAAGTTGTTTGTATATATATGATATAGGGCCCGATGCAGTAAAACCAAATGGTAGATTAGCCAAATGGTAGTAGATTAACCACAATGTTTACAAGCTGAAATGCTGGGTGCTCCAGCGCTGAAGCCAACAGTCAATATATTCAAGTGATGAATGTAAAACGGGACACCAGTCTTGAGTGATAACTTTTTATTGTAAACATTTCGGAACTAGTGTGGTTCCTTCCTCAGACAAAAACAATTATCTGGTGTGCCCAGTTAATTCATCACTCGAATAATGACCGATGCAGTTTAAAGGTACAAATGTTTGCCCATGCTGAAAATCACCTGCACCCAATCAGATGCTCTCTAACTAAAGCACCTGATTGGTTGATGTAAATATAAGCACAAGTGATGTGCAAATTAAGTTAATAAGAAGGATAAGGTGATGAAGCCCAAGTAACCTGTCCACCAGATGGATAGCTTTATGAGAAAAAAAGTGACCAGTTCCATTCTCATTGAAATATCTTCCCCTTTTGAAAAAACGTTTATAACGTTTTAGCCTAGGGTGCCATCAACCTGTAAGTGAAGGGAGAATTGTCACACCAGGCTATTGACCTTTGCAAATAATGAGAAGGAACAGAAATCTAGTCTACTGCTAGCATAAACAGATACAAGTTTGTTTAACCTTTTGTTCAGTTATACCAAAGATTATGTTTGACCTTGATTATTTACATTTTCAAGGCCTTTTAAAAAGTAGGAGACAACATGTTCTTAATGTAAATACAATTTCCATATGTAGTTTGAGATTTATGTCTTATTTGATTTTTGAGACACTCAGTAAATAGTAGGTATTTAAAAGGTTATAAAAAGTCTGTTAATTATTCCAGATGATCTGGAAAATAGTATATAGGATGTGTCATGCTCATTTTACCTGTAGACTTCTCCAAGGTCCTCCCCGAAAAATCTGCAGCCATGAAGTGGCTCACCCTTATCAGTCTATTACTTAGTGCATCAATAGGTCAATCCACAAGTCTTTACAAGAGAGATGGTAAGAATAAAATACTTTTTCTATGTTAAATATGGGATTGGTTGAGGGGAAACTATATTAAAACCACAGAAACCAAAAGATATAAAATCGAAGTTAGTTTTGTATATTTTTCTATATATTTTACATGCCAATTAATACATTTTAAAATTTCATATTGATAATTATATTTAACAGGGGAACTAAAGGTTATTAATAAATGAATGGTTAATTCCCTGTGTATTGGAGGACCTGAACTCATAATTACCAAACCTTAAAATCAATCACCTTCATATTGCTTGCCTCATTGTTTAAATTGCTGGTGGAAAAGGAACCGGACAGATGGTTTTGCTATTTACGAAGAAAGAAGAGAAATACCACCAAGTAACTGTAGGTAAACTATTTGTAATGAATGCATTTAATAATACAAGGCCTTACGTAATAGGGAATGACATGTACTTAATGTATCATTGGATTATGCTTTTATATTTATGCAAATATTAGCATTTCCTTTAAAATAGCAGTGAAATGTCCAACATATTTCATAATAAAGTAGTAGATTGGCCAATTGTTTGGTGCAAATAATCACTCTACATAGCAGTGGTTATAGTAATCAGAAATAAATACTATAATATATTAAATATACGTTTATGTAATGTGTCTTTTGGTGGGGCAGAAAAGGGTGGTTTAAGTGTGGAGGCCTGCATACTTTGAATATTGGATAAGAAGGAGCCATAACATCTTAGTGCAGAAAATAAGATAAGAAACAGATGCAAATCAAAACAAATCAGGCCAAAACAATAAAACTTAAAAAAGTGAAACACTATATTGTTATAGAAATCTAAAACCACAGCATTAAAAGAAATGTATACAAAAAAGGACATTTACCCCCCCCCTAACCCACTATTCCATTCAGCAGAAACTCGGGGGGAGGGCCCTTCCCAGGGTTCACCTTCCTTAATTACCTTTCTCTTTCTGATAAAGTTTTACTAGTTGACACCAAAACAATTATTTAACTTGCATTTATGATGAGAAATAGTATTTCTTTTGATCTCTCTGTTATGGGCATTAGACTCATCCCTTTGATATGCATGAAATGTTAAAACTTCATCCAACAACTGCAAACTATAAATCCTGATGATACTGATATACTGACCATGTACCAACCATAATTATTACACAGTCCACTGCCACTCCATCATTTCTGTAATGATTAACAATGCTAACAAGCCACCACCTCTAGACCCATGGCACCCACTGATTGCTGGTCTTGTTAAGCTTAAAGGGTACAGTTCAGTGGAAATGATCATATTTTAAATTGTTAGGTTGTGTAATGTCCTCTAGTTATTCTACATATTCTCTCCCATTTTGAAAAATCGTTGATTTCTACCCTTTGCTGTTCCCTGCTGTTGACATTAGTGAGCGGACATTTCAGGATCTAACGGTCCTTCTCTTCCCAGGATGCACCACATCCTGGAATGTTCCTAATTGTAATTTCTAATGATTGGTGTTGGATGGGTCAAAACTGCTCAGATCTCTACTAGCAAATGACCATAAAGGTCTCTACTAGGGGTCCTGCAAGCAGGAAGTCAGTATTTCGGTTGCATTTATTTATACACAGACAAAATGCTGAATTTGGCAGATTAAGGTCATTGGGATGGAAAAATACTGCTCCTTTTTCAGAAAAGTTTATGTATTGCCCTGAACTTCCCTTTAATCAAATTACTGTATACTAATATATTATATTTGTCTTTTTCTACAATTTGATCAAACTATTTTATGGTGACACCAAACATCCACTTTCGAAACAAATCTATTAAAGTCAATAATGGGAAAATAGTTCAAAATGTTCAGATGAACTTTCCAAAATATAGAGATAGTAACTTACTGTCAATGCCTTGGGACCTGGGAGATGGTCTAGGAAACATGCAAAAAAAAAGACATAGTCAGGACCCCCTCCCCCAGCACTTATAAGTGCCTTCGCCCTATAAGTGCCTTTGGGGCTTAAGGGGTCCCGACGGTTTGAGCAGGGAATCCCCTCCCCAGCACTTATAAGTGCCTTTGTGGCACTGACAAGTGCTATTTGGGGTTTAAGGGGTCCCGCAGCTCGAACCGGGACCCATTCCCAGGCACTTACAAGTGCCTTTGTTGGGGGTCCTGCAGCTCGAAACCAGGACCCCCATTGACTCTTAGAAGACATCAGCCTCACCGGTGTTGCCAGCAACTTCTTTCTTCTGACATCCACGTGATAACTTCTGAACTCTGCGGGGTTTGTACTTCTTTATAGGTTTGCAGAAGGACCAAATTTAATTGTGATTGGTTAAGATTTTAATGCTTGCAGTCATATGATCACACATGAACAAATCATATTTCATATTTTATTTTATTTTTCGAAATCGACCATTCGAGGCTTACCGAACCTCGTACGTGCGAGGATCCCCGAACGTTTGATGATTTTTAAAGTCCCAGTTCGGAAAAACCAAACTTTTGAGTACGAACTAGTTCAGATAGTTCAAATTCATCCAAACTGTTTAAGTTTGACCCGAACGGTTCGAAGTTCGGTTGTGATCCATCACTACTTTTAAACTTTTCATAGTATTTACTTTCAGCCACGTAACATTTTGTCTATATTCTTCCAATATATATAATCTTTCCCAGTTAAGTGTAAACAAATACTGAAAACTGTCTATCTATCATAAAACAAAAGTAAATAAAAATCTGTTTAATTTCTTTTTTTTTTTAAGCTCCGAAGAACACAGGCACATTGGTGATGTTTAACATACTACCAGAGAGAACTTCAAAGGACTGTAAGCATTGTGAACATTATAAATCACATAATAGATTAGTGATTTTTACCTTTTTTTAATTGGTTGTTGCATGGTATGATGAAAGCAATTGTTAAGGCAAACTAAAGTCTAATAATAATGCCCAGGTGATTCTGGAGTAATGTTTATCTTTGTAAACATTAACATCTTAGAATTCTAAAATTAGAAGCAAAACTTAATTACTCCAAACATATATTACAGTCCAAATAGTAGGCATGGTTGTAACATTTTGAAGAAGCCTTTCATTCAATTAGAAAATGCCAATGTTATTCCATATCCATCTTTTTATACACAATAATCTGAAAATAGCACCACTTAATTAGATTTCACTTAATTTAAACTTATTGGTCTTAAATAGAACAGTTAGGATTGGTACACAAAGGGAATATTTGTACCAACTGAGTGCTCAGTACGAGCGAGCACTTGGCCGGGATAAATGTCCGTTGGCTGCAGCAATAGTGGCTCCTGCCGACAGTTGTGCGACCAATGTGCGGTCCCATAGGAACCATTGGTTGATCGTCTGATCTGACACGAACGGACGATCGTCATAGGTCGCGGCAGCAGCCAAAGCGGCACAGATTTCCCAATCGACCGATACATGGAAGTATCGGTCGATTGGGCCGAAAAAATTGGCCTGTGTGTACCAAAGCCTAAGAGTTAGCTGATAACAGGTGAAAACCCAAATTCTTACCCAGTTCCTGCTGGACCAGGGATCCAAATTCACCACACCTCTTTTTGTAGGTTCTAACCCCCCCCATGCAGTTTAAAGGTGTTTCAGTACCATGAACCTCAATTGTTCTCACTGTGACCAGCTCTACAATATCTTAGATACAGGTAGTGTCTGGTCCCGCAATCTTATCCTGGATCTTTGTTTGTTAGATCTTACCCACAGAGACTGGCTGTCAGGGACACCAGAGAACATAAACTGCTAATCTGGAGAAACACGTATAGTGGCCCTTGTTTTATATTAACGTGCAGTTCTAGGATGTACAAAACATCCTTCATTAACACGTGTGTTTGTTTTGAACACGTAATTTTCTGGGGGATTTTTCTCAATCTCCGTTGTTTTTTGCAGAGCATTAATTATAATCTCACAGAATCTCCAGAAATGTCCAAAAGAGGAGTTTACCGAATGGTGAATGAATTTTCCGATCTGCAAAGTCTTGTACAGGGGAACAAAAAGGTGAAGAATGTAGTAAACCAATGGTGAGTAACTCTTGTTTCATCTAAGAAATAAGTCAATGCAAAAAACTTGTAAAAACATAATTGTGGAAGAAGCTTATTTAAAAAATCTTAATGACACATCTCAGTGAAATTACAGTCATGTGTATAATACGTGTAAAAGCCCAAAGTAACAGGGATTACATAAAATGTTGTGACATGGTTTTTGTAACAGGGTATAATATAATCTTGTTAGATAGGAGGGATTAAGAAAACAATTCACTCTTCAGATCAGGAATTTAAGGAGGTATGTGTTTACTGTTATGCTGGGTCCAAAGAGGTGTTTTTGTGCCCAGCGTTAAAAGTTGACACTCTCATTACAGATATGGGTGTTGAATTGTTACAATATTGTAAAGTTTATTTTCTTAAGCCTCAGACACACGTGTGACTGCTGGGGCCCACCCCAATAGCACTGTGTATGAACATTTAGCCTTGAGTTTTCCTGTAGGCAGGGAAATTACTGGACAGAGAAAAAATGTGGGAAGACACTTTTTCCATTTAACACATTATCAGGAACCAGCTATGATTATGATTCAATTCTTCACTTATCTTATTTTTTCAAATCACCTTTTTTTCAGGTCACTGTGTTTTATGACAAACTCTGTGCAGCTCCTAAAAGGTGCTCATTATGAGTGGAGTGTAGAATGGCTGTGCTAAGAAGGATCCTGAGAGGTACAAGTGTTTCAAGGAACACAGAGATGTTGAACATGCTCCAATTAAGAACGAATCACCAGAAGTTGTCTGCAAATTATTCAAGGAGGACCCTAAAAACTCTATTGAATGGTAAACATGAGTCCTTTTTCCTACTCTCCTCCTTCTATTTTATTTAAAGTTAATTTGTGCACAGATTATTATCGTCTATAATTTCTTTCCAGGTTCATGCCATGAATTGCTAGAAGACACTCAGACCTTGTACCAGCTGACATACTTGGGTTTGGGCAAAAAATACAAAACATATTAACCGAATGTTGTGAAGCGGATGAAAAGGAAAATTGCTTTATCACAAAGGTATAACAAAAACCCTATATGATATAAAAATTCAGCCTCTACTACTAGTCCTAGTGCTAAACATGGGTTGTGGAATTGAGTGGAGTGAATATAGAGCAGCCAGTCTAGCAGAAAAGAAAAATCTACCCTGAAATGCTAAATGAGACCACTACCACCATAAATAGCTCTTTGCTGAGTGAATCTCTGTTGGAAAAAAGATATGCGGGGTCTAGAGGATAACAGAACATAGCTGTGGCAAACAGTGTCAGACTGAACGCCTAAATAAACTTCGGAAATACAACTAATTTTTTTTTAAAAAGGACACACGGTCCTTCGTGTGTATTTGTATTCTGAACTTTAGTGCAAAGGCTCACAGAAAAATGATAAGTGGGTATACCTACTTTACATTGAAGAGAAAAGGCTTTGCCTTAAAGGACATGAAACTGGGGCAAATCATTTTTTAACTAATCACACAGTAATTAGGATTAATTACCAACAATCTTAAATCTGCCTTTTTTTTTCTTCTCTGACCTTTCTATCCCTTGTTTTTTTTTTAGCTCTGGAAGATTTACTTTTTAAAGAGGGCGGGGCACAACTAGGCAGTAAAGAATGTCAATCACCCAATCCCCCCTGGAACACTACATGTAAATCTATCCATTCTATAAAAGTAAAGCTTATTTCTCGTCACTGCATGGCTAACCCGAACCGGATCCGCCGCGGATTTATCCCGTTCGCAAACGGCAGATTTTCTGGATTTTCCGCCTTCCGAAATTCCGATTCGCGAATTTTCATATTTTAGAAAAATTTCGAAATTACGAGTTTTCACGTCATTTCGAAAATTTTCAAAAATACGATAAAAAACACTAATTTCGAAAAATTTCGAAAATACAAGGATTGTCTTTTTCCATAATAAATATTTTCGAAAAATTTTTGAAATTACGAGGATACACGTATTTTCGAAAAATCTCGTCATTTTGAGGGTATTTTTCATTTTAATGGGCCGCTTGCGAATTTTCGGATTTTTTCGAAAATTCACGGATCCTCGAGGGACCGGATTTTGCGAAGTTCGGACATCTCTAATGGCTAATTGGTTCCGCATTATGATCAGGAAAAGTAATAAGCATTATCTGTTCTCTGTTCTTTCTTCCAATCCTGCAGTTAGTAGCTGTCTGTGTTCACTGAAAGTTCAATGTAGAACTGTACCTAAAGAAATCAAGACAAAAAGCCCCCCACCCACACACATACCTTCAAACTCCTACAGTAAATAAATAAATAAGATTTTATTTAATACTTAAGTAAAAATCTTACTTGATTCAAGCAGTTTTATACAGCTGCATTCCTATTGCAAAAGCAGTTTACTTTAAAGGGTATCTCCACTCGTTTTTATAAGTTTTGTGAATCCAGTTCTATGAAGAACGGGAGGTAAAGGAGCTGTGCCTACTCCGTCTTCAATAGAAACACACAGGAGCCAGGAGACAAGGTAAGAAAACTTACCCGCTCGCTCGCTCCCCCGGGCGGTAGTCTGACAGTCCGACGAACCTTGTCTTCTTATGCGCATGCACGATCTATGCGATAGAAGACAAGGTCCGTCGGGACCTGTCAGACCAAGCGCAGGGGGAGCGAGCGAGCGGGTAAGTTCTTACCTTGTCTCCTGGCTCCTGTGTGTTCTATTGAAGAACAGAAGGTAAGGCACAGCTCCTTACCTTCCCGTTCTTCAATAGAACTGGATTCACAAAACTTATAAACAAGAGTGGAGATACCCCTTAACACTAAATCACTGGGTAAATGTGTTGGCAGAAGGGGGCACAGATCATCTCCAATGCACATGCTCCACACTCTAGCTGTGCCTCAGCTTTGGGAGGGGGTGAATACATAAAGAGAGGAGACATGCATACTAAACTAGGAGCGAGTGAAAAGGACAAGAGGAGATCTAGTGACAGGAAACACTGAGAGCAAAATGGATCAAGTTCCTTGACAGCACTAAAATATGAAAAGGATAAAGGCAAGCCATTTTTTTCAGTTTAGTGCCCCTTTAAGCAATGGACCCATTCCCTGGCACCCGGGCTCCTTTGATTCAGGTGGTGTTTTCACTACATTTTTAAAAAAATTCCTCACTGTTTTTTAGTTGCAACGGTAGAGCTAGCAAAATGTTTTTCTTTATTATCAAGAGCCACAGCCTCTCACAAAGGAGTTAAAGTCACATAACCAATTCACGACCCACAAGAATATTGCGCAGCTGCTGCAAGCTATTCATCAGTGGCTGTGAATTACTGGGAGATCTCCCCATATTGTGTTGTATAAAGAAAGGTATAGAGATTTATGGGTTATAAAATATTATTTTCCTGTTTACAAAGCACTGGAAATTGAACGTTTAGAAAAGGGCAACTAAATAATAAGGGGATGGGGGAGCTTAAATATATACAAACAGATTAAAACACAGTTTTTTTTTACACTGGAGGAGCAGCAATTATGTGGGGATATGATCACTTTAAAACAATATATTAATGGGGCTCTACAATAAGCTGTCTGGTGCATGTTTCACGAGTTCAATAATTTCAGAGGAATCATGGACAACGTTAGAAAAGGTTTCTTTACAGTTTGGATGGTAAAATGTGTGGAAATGTCTCCCAGCAGATGTGGTAATGGCAAGTTCTTGAATAGTTGCAAGAGTGGCTAAATAACAGGGAGATTCAATAAAAGTCTTATCGTTTAAAATGGTGCTAATTTTGCCCCAACCAATCGATTCATTTCAACATTTGAAGCTACTCTGATTGGTTGGGGCAAAATTAGCACCATTTTAAACAATAAGAACTTTTAGTTGAATAACCCTGTAGTTTCTAAAAAAATTTAAAAGTATTGAAAATTATGGTTTTAAATACATAGGGGGTATTCAATAAAAGTTCGTATGTTTAAAATGGTGCTAATTTTGCCCCAACAATCAGATGTTAGCTTTCAAATGTTACATAAGTTCTGATTGGTTGGGGTAAAATTAGCACCATTTTAAACGATAAGAACTTTTATTAAACTCCCTGATAGTTTACTGTGTGTGCGGTAAAATGTGAGTTTAAAACACCTAAAGAATGGTTAGTGGTTTAAACCCTTACTTGCCGGTGGCTGCTTGGGTATCGCAAAAAATACTGCGAATGTGCTAAAACTATTAGCTAATAAATAACTGGCATTAAAGTCATGCCGGTTTTTTTGTAATTCGTCCAAATACAGTCCATGTCTGGTATATGAGGCCCATGGTTTTTGTGGATCCAGGGACCTTTCCAGTTCCATTTGAATAGGAAGGATTTTTTACCATTTCAAGCTGCGTTGTTGGCCTTCCTCTGGATCAATATTCGTAATAGGCTAAAAAGGAGGACTAGATGAAGGTATGTTTCTTTATTCAAACCTCAAATACTATTGCTACCTGTATTGAATATTAGGACCATCACTCAGAAACATTCAGAAGTTACCAATAACAAGTAGAATTTATATGTGGCATTGTGTATTAGAGATCAGATAGTTATAATGTGAACACACAAAGTAATATGGACGATAACTAAATTTTTACACATTATTATTATAATGAGATTAATTGAGCACAGTAAACATTAAGAAATGTATGTCTAAGAATGTATTTTCGATGGTCCAACATCTAGGATGGAGTTTTCCTGAGATTAAAACAGGGACAAACAGTAAACATTTCTGACTCACTAAGCATCTTTCCAAAAAATGTAGACCATTCTTAAAATATACACATTTTGACAATTTTGTGCCCATTGATATAAGGGAGAACAATCCTAAACATGGACATTTTGAGGTTCAAGGTCAGTGATCAAAACGGTTTTGGTCAGATAAACACAAACACTGATCCCCAAACCCCACAGACACAGTATACACACCTACTGAATAAGGCCTAAAAGATAGGGACCTAGACATCCCAAAAATAGAACCTATTAACAAGCACAAACCAATTGAAGATCATTAAAAAAACTTAATTGGAAAACACAAAAATCCTACAACTCACAGTTGACAGTCTGATAAAAATACAAATATACATAGAAAAATATATTAAAAACCAACTGCACATGGGATCAAAGGAAAAGTGGTCCTTACAAAAAGTAGCATCACCTAGTGGCATAGACCCCCAGAAATTATAAAATGGGAACCTACAAGATCCCTATAAGTGATTGACAGTGTCCCAAGTCCTCCAGGATCCAAAAGGCCAATGACAATAAAGTGATAACGGGTTGTAACCAGGGCGTCAGACTGTTAAAGCTATGGCCAAACACACGAATCAGGGTATTCAAAAAAAGTTCAATTGTTAAAAATGGGCTAATTTTGCCCAAACCAATCAATGTTAGACTTTCAATGTTAAATAATATCTGAGGTTAGGGGCCAAAATTACACATTTTTAAAAATAAGAACTTTTATTGAACACTTTTCCATGTGTTACACTTGGGGCTTACATGGGTGCTGTCTGCACACACCAAACTCCCGGTATTAACCTCGGGAGAACCAGCAGTGTGGGGTAAGCACAATTCTCCTCAACATAAGATCCGCAATATACATTTCCGCAAATGTGATAATGCATGTAATTCAAAATCAATGTCCACATGCCAACCAGGTCCGTCCCTCACGGGTAAGCCCACCCAACACCGATTGGGCTACAGCACACTATCTACTTCCTCCAACGCGTTCACTCGTCCTGAGTTATTATTCGGGTTCTTCGAGATTACGTGAACTCACGCAGGAGTCCTTGTACAGTGCACTTTCTGATGACGCGTCTCCCCAGTGAAAATTAAAACACATTACTATTATATTCATGGATGGGACTGGCAGCTGTCTTCTTACTTTCTAAGATGGTCATCATATAAAAAACAAGGAAAATGCTAAGTTCTTTTGTTTATAATCACACCCTTTTCAGAATTCAAAATAACCTGTTCAATCCTTTAAACGTCTCTTCCTGTGTCTCCTCCTCCTCTTGGGCCCCCATGCCCCCTTGAGGGACCCCATGGCCCCTTCCCCACATGGTTCGTGGGGCAGGGCCGGGAGCCGCCCGCCGCGGGCTAGGGGGGGAGGGGTGCGGCTCTCAGGGGGGCAGGGGGCGAGGACACCCGGAATTCTAATATGCGCCCGGACACCCTTGGCTGGGTTATGCTAATTGGGACTTTCCAGGGTAACTAATTGCCAACTGATTCTTGTACTGTCATTCTGAATTGAGACAGTCGTTGGATGACTAGCAAACGTCTTCAAATATAAATTTAAAGCCCAGTTGATCTAACTGAATAACAACAATATACCATGACCTGGATGAATGAGACCTCCATAAGCAGGTGATCTTAGGTGTTAGACTATTTTACATATGTTTGCTGAATTTTTAATTGGGGATGTTTAGGACCTATTGTATTGACTGATTCTGTATAGTTATGGTTTCGGTTTTTTCTCTTGACCAATTTTTTGCTTAAAATGTAAAAAATTTTGTTCTTTAAATATAGTAAAAAAATTCTTCAATCTTACATGAAAAAATTAAGAAGCTAATGGGTGCTCCTCATGATTTTTGTCTAATTTAAGTGTCGCTCAACACACAATATAACTGTTAATTATGTAAGTATTGTTAGATCAATTGTTACATGTATTTTTAGTGCTGTATATTACCAATAAAAAAGAATAAAACAAATTGCTGATTTTGCAATAAATTGGGACAGACTTCTCTGATTTTTCGTCACATTTATTTGAAATGCTTTAAATAAATGCTAACAGGAGATGTAACACGCTCCTCTTCCTTCCAGGTTACATGATGCGGTATTCACTTATTGTGCATTACTGCATCATGGGAACCAAAAAGGAAAGGAGCAGAAGGTATTGCCTTAATTTAAAAAGGCATTCATTTTCTTACAACTAAGTAGCACAAAAAAGAACATTCAAGGTTTTGCATCGGTGTCTGTGCCATTAATACAAAATGGCGCAGGCCCCAGAAAGTTAGTCTACCCATGCTAACCTGATATTACTCAGGAAGCATGGTTTTGACTCTATTTAACCCATACCATGGGATATTACATCTCCCTTAAAGGTACTATATTCATCTTAAATCATTTTTTTTGATTCCACAATATTTCTTTCATTCCAGGATGAAGTTCTTCTTTTCTGTTTTGTGCCAAGTCAAGCTCACCTGTCCAACTTGATTGCTGCCATCTAAAGGCAGGGAAAAAGCAGAATGTTTAGATAATATAGCAACCCAAGAAGCACAAGTAATTGCCAAAGACATAAAAATACATCTGAACAGCTCTGTAGAATTCAGAATGCCCTGTGGAAGCTTATTATATGGTAGGTATCCACAACCAAGGTATGGTAGGTATCATCAACAACCAATTGTTATTATGCTTTAAAAGTTAAACATGGATGTTATTCATCATAGCATAGTTTTATTTTGTAAGAACGTCAATATTATAAATCCCTCCAAGGTGACTTCAAGATGACGAGGTAACTCATAGGTGCGCTGTTCCTTTAGATTTAGACAGCATGTGCTATCGCTCTTTCGCTTATCGCATGCTTTAACCATCGTTGGAAAGGTAGAGCAATTGAATAAGTGACATTGGCATCATGGAGTAGTGCCAGTCTTCAAGTTTCTTCAAATTTCAATGCTGCGGCAGGGGAGAACAGTTGCAAGTGATCTGTTAGGGTAAGACAAAAGGCTTTTATACTTCAGATTTCAGTAATATTTAGTGCTAGGAATTATGCTTTAAAACTTATTGAAATCCTTTATACAGAAAAAAACCCAGTACATAACAATATTAAATGTATCTTGTACAGAAAACAGAAAAAAAATATTAACCTCCCTAGAGGTCAATGGTCAAGGATAAATAATTTACGTAAATACATTTCATCTATCATTGCCCCCGATCATAGTTTTTTTTTTGGAATATAATCAGGGTGATGGTGCAAAGGGAAAAACCAGAAGAGCACATTTACTTTTAAACATATATCTAAGAAAATGATGCATTTGTACTAGTATAAATGCTAACTAAAAAGAAAAAAACAAGCAGACAGTCAGCGCTACATCGGCCCCTTACGTCACTGTAGCAAGGCATTAAGATTAAAAAAAATTGTTGCTCAATCTTAATTTAACCAAATTCAAAAAATTTAAATGGCACCAACAGCATGATATTAGTTCAAAATCCATGCTAACCCGATATTACATCGGGTAGAGTGGGTTTTGCACTAATTTTGGACAAAAAGGCCAATATGGATTAATGTGGCTTTCATAACAGTGGTAAGTGAAATGCAATCTATCGCAATATAAGAAATCGAATATTATTAGCATGTGATACTTCAGAGGTGCTTCATCTGTTCGGATTTTTACCTTAAATACATACCTGGTTGAAGTTGTTATAAATAACTCAGATAGGTCTGTATGGTAATACATCTAAATCCTTTTGAAAAAGGAGGGTTAGCCACTATCGCCCTCCCTAGAAGTCATTTCCAATCATTACACACAGGTTCGGGGGTTATGTTGAAATTTGTATACAGTAAATTGGAAAATGTCATGCATTTTCCCATAAGATCATTTGATAATATATAAAATGGAATGCAATGTTATATACCTGTGGCTATTCGTTACAAACCTAGGAGTTTATATTCCCAGAACACAAAATGAATTTTTCAAATTATAATATATACCCATAATGACGTTTATCGTCAAACTTTTTTCTTCAGGGATGTCTAAACTGGGTTTCTCCGTGATATTTGTACAACAACTATCATTCCCTGCAGGGTGGGAGTTGAAGTTTGCAAACATCTAGAGAACTCCTGGTTGGACATCCCTGCTGTAGTTTTTTGCTATTTGAATTGTCTTATTCAGATATACAGTTTATGAGTAAGCTATGAGTCATTATGTGTTTTTTTGATTTTGCAGGTACACATATGAATATGTGAGAAGGCACAGAAATGATTCACTTGATATTGTTTTGAAGTCTATTTCAGAATTGGATTACGTGTGAAAATGCTGCGTAGACCACAAACAGAATGAACTGCCTTTCCAAACATTTAGCACCACTGGGATTTTTCATTTATTCTGAGTTACAAAACCAAAAGAAACTAAAGGATATTACACCATTGAGAATTCCCTGACCATATAGAAGCACAAGGCCGTAGGCCAAGTGCTTTTATACAGGGCAGGAACTCCAAGGTGGCGTAATGTCCTTATATTATAATGTAAAGGGGCACATTATTTCTTATAATACATAAGTATCTGATTCCTTCACCCCATTCAATATTTTAAATTCTAGCCATTCCACCTTAATTTAAACCCCCCAAGCTACCTTCTATAACCCATAGAAGGGACATCCCAGCCCACATCTATGTGGTTAAACAAATCTTTGTGGAGGAGGAGAGAGACATTGGTTATGAAGTGACAGGAAGCAGCTCCAGCAGGTAAAGTTAAACACTGCAAAAAAACGCAAGTCTTGTCCAGGCATGAACACTGGAATGGGATGAGCAGTGGGATATAGAAATGAGTCACTTAGTGACATAGCTGATTGATTTTTATAGATATATATAACTGCAGCTCCCCATTATAAATATCACACTTATGTATTATATTGCAGATATGTCCTGGCTTCCAGTAACTGTTGTTTGATTATGCTCACCTAAAGGACAATTATACTTACCTCCTCCCCACCTCCTCTTCTAATGCACGCTCTCTACCAAGGGTGAGGACCTAAGCCGCTAAGTCCTCACCCCTGGGTGTTTTCATTTACGCTGTTATACTTACACAGCCTGCTCCGCTCCCTCGTCTGCTTCCGCGATGGGTCCATGAAACACCGCTCCTTGCAGAACATATCTTCCTATTGGCCTCATCGCCGACGGAGATGTGGGGGTGGAGCTTACGCGGTGCTGTTTAAGTATAACAGCGTAAGTGGAAACAGCCCGGGGTGAGGACTTAGGTCCTCACTCTTGGTAGAAAGCATGCATAAAATAGAGGAGCGGAGGAGGTAAGTATAATTGTTCTTTAATGCTGGGAAATTAGAAATTTCCTACACCAGACAGGGGATCTATTAATCAGACAGACTGATCACGTCTACAATCTGCTAAAAATAGCTTAAAAGTGTTCAGAAAGTTATATTGATAGCAAGTTTTACCTTGAGATGTGATCCATGGTTCAGGTAAAATGCACAGAAAGGGCTTTTATTTAACCATATCTTGTTTGGAGGCCACATGAAAAGCATTGCAGAATTTTCTTTTTGGAATAAACTATCCAGATCCATCCTTTAGCGGGGGATGCATGTTCACGAGAATGTAATATAGGTGTAAGTTTGCTAAAAGAATTCACATATATACTTGCTTAACACTTAAAGCATGGTACACACCAGCAATGGTTCATCAATAGTGGCCATGGCGACAGTTTTATGAGGACCATAGAGGACCACACGATTGGACACGGTTTTTCAATTGGGCTAAAATATTGATGGTGTGTACATAGCTTAAGGCTGTTAATTTTGCTTATTAAATTCATTATCTGTTGACCTTATTTTACAGTCAACCAGAACAGGCTGCCTTTAAGAAAGGATGCTAATGAAATAGATATTGAGCAGGCTGTAACCCTCACATCAGGTGTGTATTTAGTTGGTGTCTGCTTTTATTAACATAAATAATAGCTTTTAAAGAACATGAAAACATGAAAACTGCCTTTTAGGTAATAAGTTTGGCTGAGAACTACAAATCACCTGCTGAGTAGGCGTTCCTCTGTTGTAGTACAGAACAGCCTGCTGGGCTTCTGAAAAAGGTTGTTAGATAAATACCAAATGGAGGAACCATCAAACAATTTGCTTGTGGAGCTTCTCATCCATCCAGGTCACGGTATTCTGTTGTATTCAGTTTAGATCAACTGACTTGAAGTTATGTTCTTGAAGACGTTTCGCTAGTCATTCCACTGGCTTTCTCAATTCGAATGACTTGTACAAGAATCTGGGGCAATTATGTACCTGGAAATCCCAATTAGCATATCACAGCCAGGCGTTAAGGACATTATGAGAGGGGTGTGATTGCATTGTGGCTAAAGGTTTGTACACACTGGCGATGTGCACCCGAACGCCGACCCCTGAGTCCGACGTAGACCCGCGACAGATGGATGAAAGTCACGTGTGTATGCGCTCGGTCGAGGGTTGTTTGCTGATCCGTTTTCGGACGTTCGTTGTGGGTGTACTTTGGTATAAAACAGATTTAAGAAGTATCATTTCTGAGCATTTTATTTTTTACATGTAAGATTTTTTTGTATGTTGCTATAATCCCTATAGTTAGCTGCAGCTTGTGCAGTTCATGAAACCTGGAAAGACAAGAATTAAAATCAGAAAGATGGGTCCCGTGAGAGTTGCTGTGGCCTTGGACTGTTTCATCAAACTGTATTCAGTGTACATTAGTTAATGGGCATGTCCCCCAAAGGAACAAATGATATACAGTAAAGGTGCCTGAGGAGAGATATTTTCTCCCAAGCTCTGCAGGCACCTGACTGACATGTTCACGATTCCTCTTCAAACTGTACAAGCTTGTCACAAATGTGTGTGGCCACAAAACAGATGTTATGAAGCAGCCACAAGTATTAGTGTATTTGGGTTTGGAGGGGTGCTGCACCTATAAATCTTCATCCCTGGGCCCCCAATTGTTACAACACTACACATGACCTTTTGTAGAATATCCCATTAATAACTTTGGTTCTGCTCTCTAAAAGATAGGATGCTAAAAACAAACTCTGCATGTGTGGTCTCCTATTTTATTAGGATTATATACCAGCTTTTATAAATAAGGGTTTGGTGCAATATTGTAACTCGTATTCTTGTTTAACATTTAATGTGTGTATAAAAGATGTGCCTCTGATTTGTTAATTAATATTTGTTTCCTTGACTATTCTTGTTATTAGTAACTGGAATTTGATGTTAAAAATTGTTAATAAACTTCAATCAAAAATCAAGAAATAGCTAAGAATAACCATGATTCTAGGACAAAGTGATTTATTAGTATTGATCAACCACAGATCATGGCTATTTTTTATCTGTTCTGCTTAGTTTAAGATTAATAGACAAATTTTTTTGATATGTTTGTTTGACTTCTTTATGTCGGCATGCTTCTCACACATAATCAGATCAAACAATATATTGATCCTGATTAAGGGAAAAGAGATCAAGTCAAGTCCAAATAGGACTCCAAATCACCAATTGTTTAACTAATATAACCTTTATAACCTATTACATTGAAAGCAATTTCCTTTCCCATGCCCTTACTGGTCTGAGATCCGAGATCCAGTTGTCAGAGATTTACTGCTGGAGTGATCACAGTCTATAAGGAGGAATGCAGTAGACATTATCAGGGCGATGTTATATATTTTATGCATAACTTACCTGACCACGCAATGCTGTAATCCCTTTGACTTACTGAATCACAGGATCCCTGTCAGGTCTGTAAGACCTGTGGTTTAATGTTAGCACAAAACATAACCTTTTCTACATCAGCTGTGCAACACTAGTTCCAAAAAGTCTGGGAAAAATGCCGCTGCCACCACAGAATCAGTGTGGGTTTTACAGTAATGAATAGCGGCCAATATAGCATCTCCCTCTAAGTGAATGCACAAAACATTTGCAGGCTCATTTACCCAGACCCGTTATTGCTCTGGGTAATGCTCCTTCCCCGATTCAATATCGTGATTGCGAATGTGGGTAAATCCCGGAAGGAATTTACCCACTGCGGGATTTTAACTCCAGCTGTTTGCTGGCATTAAAATCCTGCGCTAAATCTATTCAAACGCGATATTGAATTGCGAATGTCGGATCTCGGGTGATTTTTTGTGTAACCCGACGCTAATATGAGTTAAAGCCGAGCTAACCGGTAGTGAACCAGTTAGAGCAACTTTAACTCCATTTATTTGCCCAGCGAGTCTGGGTAAATGAGCCTGTTGACTTTCACACAAGCCCAGTAGAGTGTATTGAAAACCCATCCCTTTAAAGTAAACATCTCTCTAGTCATTTGGTTAGTACATCCCCTTAATTGCATTCTAAACTGCATTTATAATATATACTTTTTTCTGCTTGTGCTGTAGCTGCAATGTGTAGCAGAAATAACAGAACAATGCCTAAGGTTTAAAATCATGTTGCAGCACCAAGGATATTTGCTTTGTACAGCTCTTAGTAAAATATTGGTGCTCATGTCACTAATTGCAATAGGATACTAAAATGTATCCATCAATAATTCTATTCAACTTAATATGCAATATATTTGTTAAAAGTAGCAATACAACTACTGTATTTTGATTGCACATATATAGTCTTTATTAAAAAATATATATCTTGCTTTAAGTTTAAAACATGCTACAGCCGAGTTCATACCTCAACAGGACAAGTCTTTCATCAAATAAGTATAATGCTGCATAACAAAATATCAGGGTTATTCAATAAAAGTTCTTATCGTTAAAAATGGTGCTAATTTTCCCCCAACCAATCAGATGTTAGCTTTTAAATGTTAAATAAGATCTGATTGGTTGGGACAAAATTAGCACCATTTTAAACGATAAGAACTTTATTGAATCTCCCTGTTTATTTCTTTTACTAAACTGGTGTTTGGTTCCAAGGCTTGTTTATTAAAGATAACAGTATAAAGCTCACCTGTCTGATCTTTCAAGACCATTCCATTTAACCTTTGTGTTATGTCAAGTGTTTAATAGTGTTTTATATACTTCATCACTCTCTCGTTTTCCATATTGACAGCTGGCACTGGAGGATTTTTGATTGGCACATATTTAGAAAAGCCATCACGTTTATAAAGCAGCACAACTTTAACTATGTTTTTCCCCACCAGACCTGGCCACAATTTTACCAACTTATCAGTTATGCAATAAAAGTTCTTATCGTTTAAAATGTGCTAATTTTGCCCCAACCAATCAGATGTTAGCTTTCAAATGTTAAATGATATTTGATTGGTTGGGGCAAAATTAGCACCATTTTAAACAATAAGAACTTTTATTGAATCTTCCTGTAAGTCTTTTCTTTCCCTGCAGGGAGAGAATTTTCAGCAAAGGCAAAAATTATGTGGCAAAAAATAATGCTAGTAACCTGAAAAATTGCCATAAAGTCAGGTTTACACAGTGAATTAGATGGATGAAACCGAAACATTTCATAATGTCATAATGATGGTAAATAGGAAACATTCAAGCTAACACCACACAAGTAGAGTGAAAGGCTAACACACACAGAACACTATGTAAAATACCTAAAACATCTGCTCTCCAAGGCAAATTTTCTTTTGTTAATGGTAAAAACCATGGCTAATTTTCATTATTGCTATTTTTCAGCATTGCTAATTCTCAGTTTTGCTATTTTTTCATTAAGCTAATTTTCAGCCAAGTTATATTAAATGAGAACTATCACCTCCCCCACACTCCTCTCCTGGTCACCAACCCAGGGTGAGAACCTTAAAACGTTAGGGTGTTATCTTATTCTGAACTCGCCCTTTAAAGTCAGCTTTGTAAAGCTGTCTCTGGACCCACTCCTCCACTTCCTGGTATTGACCAATGGGAGGCACGCTCTGCAAGGAGTTTTCCATAGCTGACTTTCAGGAATCCGTAAGACCAGGCAGGGGTCGTAACTACCAGGGGAGAAGACCCTGCGCGGTCCCCGTATTCCTTTTTCCTATGATATACATATAACCTCCCAGAAAACCACTGTGCATGGATAGGTGCCCATCATAGTTTTGATGGGAGGGCATTTTTCTAGTATGCACTGCCCAGGGTAGGACCCATGCTGTTGTTTAGGTCCTCCCGCTGGGTACTATTAACTAAGTGTGGGGGTATGGGAAATTGCCCTTTATAAGGTAACACAACATAGGGATTCTGGACAATATTCATGTCAATAGCATCTTACGTGTCCCAAATTACCAGACCAGAAAAGCCCCCCAATCCACAAAGTGCAGCAAGTGCAGGGGAAAATATGGTGAGGTTTGGGATTTTTTTTACAGTAGTTGTTGTTTTGCTATTTGTGAGAATTCTCTCCTATTTAAAAATGTGTACCTACTAACAAAAAATTGTTAGTAGATGACATGGAAAACCAAACACTTTGTGCACTCAAGAGTCTGGAAGCTTAAAGGGCAGCTGTGGTCCAAAAATTACTTTAGGTAATTGACAGGCATGCTTTCCTCTGTATTTTGTAATTTACTTTCATCATATTTTTCACATAGTTTTAAAGATTATTACATTTTTAGGTTTGATATGAACATCACCACCAGATCCTCTGCACTTCCTGCTTCCTGCTCTAAAACCATGTGATACTCCCTCTTCCTGTGTCTCCTCCTCCTCTTGGGCCCCCATGCCCCCTTGAGGGACCCCATGGCCCCTT